>CM064525.1:21652804-22250304 GCA_032716605.1 Paralithodes platypus
CACCACCCCCACCACACCCACTCTCACTACCACAACACCCACACTCACCACCAACACCACCACAACCACAACAGCCACCCTCACCACCACCACCACCACAACACCCATTCTCACTACCACAACACCCACACTCACCACCGACACCACCACAACCACAACACCCACCCTCACCACCACCACCACCACCACAACACCCACTCTCACTACCACAACACCCACACTCACCACCAACACCACCACAACCACAACACCCTCTCTCACCTCCACAATACCCCAACATCCACACTTCCCTTTCATCACTTGACATGAATGACGTAGGGTCTCACTCTGGCTCGCTACTTTGTTATTCCAAATTCTGCATTATTCTGGCTTGGCCAATGATGATCCACCTCCTCCTTCTCTGTTTGACATTTATCTTAACTATTGAACATAGCTGCACATAATGTTCACTAATTTAGTTACTATTTCACTCATGGAATTAAAATAATTGGTAGCTGGACATATTTTTTGTAAATTGTTGCCATTATATTATTTGGTTTGTAAGGGTTCAGAAAGAGATTAGAGAGACAACCAGGTAAATCTGTGCAATTGCATTAATCAGAATTATATTGACCCCCTGAGGATCATGAAGCTTTTCCACAGTTTATTCTGACTACCACTAGACGATCTTATACAGCTTAGTGTGTTGCCCTGTACCCGTAAATCCCGCAACCACAGAACTACCGGAGTTGACGTCTGGTAAAGTGTAAAATAGTCACTGGTGGAAAAATCTAAGAAACTCACCACGTGTATTAACACGACCGAGACTATCACCTGGTTCTCCAATGAGAATTAGGTTGGTTTCCTATTGTACGTCCGTGGTAGTACAGTGGTTAACGCGGGAGTCTGGTATGTCTACTGACCAGGGTTCAAAACCACGCCAGACCCAGATATTGTCGGGAGGCATAAATTCCTTTGTCACCCAGCATTTCACTTAGGAAGGATCTGTGCGAATATATAGGGCAAAGACTGTCTCATTTAACCCTCTGCCTTACATATATCGTTCCTAATCAAAATTAAACCGTCTAATGATAGCCAGAATAAACTATCCAAATGCGTCATAATCCATAAGAGGTTAACAATTTCGATCTATCACAACTCCACTTACAGTATATATTTTAGAATGATAAACAAACAACGGCGTAAAATATCCTTCGTTTGACACATCTTTAACAATAATAGGTTCAGTGTATTTCATGTCAATCCGAATTCCATAATATCTGCTTCTACTGAAATGCCATTCGTCTTGGAGAGGTAATTATAAGAATGAGAGAACTCTATTTCTTATTGCTAATCTGGCAACTTCTGCGTCATAAAAGCGTGAAAGGGTTAATCCCATATTCCCTTGTTTTAAGTGTTACTGGGGCCTTTTAAAAGGCTTTTCTTAGGCCTTGGACCTTAAGAGGTTCGTCGCCTTTCACCACCAAAACCTCTTAAGAGTGTTCTCGCCGTTCCCAGGTTAAGGGGAGATTTCCACTTGAGGATTTTTTTTTCTGGACCACTTTCTTCCTCATGGTTAGCTCCATTTCTTTTTACGATTTCAAGATGTTCGCCCCATTAGTTTGGCAATTTTAAAAACTTTCGTCCCATTTCTGTCCATTTTAAGATCTTTCGTTCCATTCAGGTGTTGTTTTTTCTAGGCGAGCGATAGCGAGCCTGTAATTTAGGAGGAATCGGCCTTCGGCCGGGATATTTTTCTACCGGAAAATGTATAAATTTATCTTGAAAGGGGGTCTAGAGGGTGTAATTGTAAGCTTGATAGACGTCTAGGGAACAAAATAAAAACCTCCCCTTAATAACTTAACCGATACGCAATTCTTTTCTGTTTTCTATTAGACGATTTTATTCAGATTAGCAAGGGTGTATGGAAGTCAGAGGGTTATTTAAGGTAGTTTTGACCTCTATAATTCCCACAGATCCTTCCAAAATGTGTATACAATCTTCCAATGATACCCTCCATAAACTGTCAAAATACGTCAACATCGTCAAAGGGTTTAAACATTTCCTCTCACAATATTCATGACAATATATTCTGTGTCTTTGAATTTCACTCCCTCTTCTTTCACTCTCAATATTTCTGAGCAATCTTTCACATTTGGTAGTCTTCTGTCCTCCCCAGCTTTCAGTTTTAGCTTCTTTTAAAGGTGAGTTTTTCTTCTTCTGGACTCCCTTCTCCCTCATGTGTATCCCATTATATTTAAGATTGTAAAACGTTCGCCTCATTAATTTAAGGATTTTTATACCTTTCGCTCCATTTCTTTGCCAATATTAATATCTTTCAAGCTATCTTGGTTTTGATGTTTTCGTAGCGAGCGATAACAAGCTTGATATTTAGAAGGAACCGAACAATACACAAATTTATCTCCAATGGGGGTATTGGGGATAATTCTTAAGTTTGATGGAAATCTTGAGAGCAAACTCAATCTTTCTTCTATTCAATAAGTAAACTCTGGAACTGTCTCCCTTAATCAATCTTTCCTTCAGTGTTTTAAACTTCGTGTGTCCGGGCATTTTAACCCCAACCTACCTTGAATTTGGCTCTCTGTCACTCTTTTGGCTTCGGGAGAGAGGCTCGTTACAGACATCCTGCCTTTTGTCTCCTTCATACACATAGAAAAAACATAATAATAACAATAAAGTTTAAAATAAATAGAAGACCTCCCCTTTATTCAAGAATAGTGCTCAGTGTATTCCTTGTTTCCCTTGTTTACTGCTTTATATAGTGTCATTCATGGTGTGTTCATTATGTTTACTGCTTTATATAGTTTCATTCATGGTGTGTTCATTATGTTTACTGCTTTATATAGTTTCATTCATGGTGTGTTCATTATGTTTACTGCTTTATATAGTTTCATTCATGGTGTGTTCATTATGTTTACTGCTTTATATAGTTTCATTCATGGTGTGTTCATTATGTTTACTGCTTTATATAGTTTCATTCATGGTGTGTTCATTATGTTTACTGCTTTATATAGTTTCATTCATGGTGTGTTCATTATGTTTACTGCTTTATATAGTTTCATTCATGGTGTGTTCATTATGTTACTGCTTTATATAGTTTCATTCATGGTGTGTTCATTATGTTTACTGCTTTATATAGTTTCATTCATGGTGTGTTCATTATGTTTACTGCTTTATATAGTTTCATTCATGGTGTGTTCATTATGTTTACCTGCTTTATATAGTTTCATTCATGGTGTGTTCATTATGTTTACTGCTTTATATAGTTTCATTCATGGTGTGTTCATTATGTTTACTGCTTTATATAGTTTCATTCATGGTGTGTTCATTATGTTTACTGCTTTATATAGTTTCATTCATGGTGTGTTCATTATGTTTACTGCTTTATATAGTTTCATTCATGGTGTGTTCATTATGTTTACTGCTTTATATAGTTTCATTCATGGTGTGTTCATTATGTTTACTGCTTTATATAGTTTCATTCATGGTGTGTTCATTATGTTTACTGCTTTATATAGTTTCATTCATGGTGTGTTCATTATGTTTACTGCTTTATATAGTTTCATTCATGGTGTGTTCATTAGGTTTTCCTTTGTCATATAGGTTTTTTATTTCAATATTTAGAAAAACTGTCGTAAAGTATTATTATGTTCCGTGTCTCCCTCGCCCACATCATGTTATGTTTATTGTCCTGCAAGCCTCAGCATCTTCATTCAACTTCTTGCATACGTTCCATAAATGTATTTTATGTTGAGCTTGTTTAAAGAGGTAGTGCTTGGTTTTTGGTCTATGTATTTATTTATTAACATATTTTTGAGTTTCCTTGCTAGACCTCCATCAAGCTTAAAAAAAAACACACCCTAGACCCCCTTTCACGATATTTTGTTATGTTTTTCGGTAGAAAAATGTCCCAGCCAAAGGCCGGTTCCTTCTAAAATTACAGGCTCGCTATCGCTCGCCAGGAAACATTGACACCTAAATGGCACGAAAGGTCTTAATATTGACAAACAAATGGGGCGAAAGGTCTTTATATCGACAAACTATTGGAACGAACGTCTAAAAGTCTCAAAATTAATATGCTAAACATGAGGGAAGAAGGTCTCCTTCCAACCCGCCACCTATTCCTGTACTACTGCATTATTCTCAGAAGTTAATATGAATTCATAATATTTTCTCACAAACACAGTATCCCCTGTAAACTTGTATTTCCTTCACATCTATATTATTATACTTATGATCTAACAAACTCGAAACACGACCTTCGATTCACTGGTCCCTCAGATCTGGTTCGTGTATTAAATTTATGGCTTCACTCAGAAATGCTGTACTAAACATGCCATACATTTCGCAACACCTATCCTCAAATACTTATCTCGCCTTCCTCCTTCAGTACATTACCTCTCACATACCTCCTTCAATACATCACCTCCCACACACCTTCTTCAGTACATTACCTCCCACACACCACCTTCACCTCTCTCCTTCAGTACATTACCTCCCACACACCTCCTTCACCACCATCCTTCAGTACATTACCTCCCACACACCTCTTTCACCGCCCTCCTTCAGTACATTACCTCCCACACACCACCTTCACCACCCTCCTTCAGTACATTACCTCCCACACACCTTCACCTTCCTCCTTCAGTACATTACCTCCCACACACCTCATTCACCGCCCTCCTTCAGTACATTACCTCCCACACACCTCCTTCATCTCCCTCCTTCAGTCATTACCTCCCACACACCTTCACCTCCCTCCTTCAGTACATCACCCCCAACACACCTCCTTCACCACCCTCCTTCAGTACATTACCTCCCACACACCTCCACCACCGCCCTCCTTCAGTACATTACCTCCCACACACCTCATTCACCGCCCTCCTTCAGTACATTACCTCCCACACACCACCTTCACCGCCCTCCTTCAGTACATTACCTCCCACACACCTCCTTCACCACACTCCTTCAGTACATTACCTCCCACACACCTCCTTCACCGCCCTCCTTCAGTACATTACCTCCCACACACCACCTTCCTTCAGTACATTACCTCCCACACACCTCCCTCCTTCAGTACATTACCTCCCACATACCTCCACCACCGCCCTCCTTCAGTACATTACCTCCCACACACCTCCACCACCGCCGTCCTTCAGTACATTACCTTCCACACACCTCATTCACCGCCCTCCTTCAGTACATTACCTCCCACACACCTCCTTCATCTCCCTCCTTCAGTACATCACCCCCAACACACCTCCTTCATCTCCCTCCTTCAGTACATTACCTCCCACACACCTTCACCTCCCTCCTTCAGTACATCACCCCCAACACACATCCTTCACCACCCTCCTAATACTCTGTTTATTTCCAGCTGATGATAAATTGCCATGTTGTCATCTTTATTACTGAGCTATTGCGAAGATAGTGTAGTGAGCCGTCATTATGTATTATTTGTTTAGTTTCTTCCCTAGACCTCCATCAAGTTTAAGAAAAGATCCTCAAGACCTCCCTTCTAGATAAATGTGCACATTTTTGGGTAGCAAAATGACGGTTCTTCCTAAATTACAGGCTTGCTGTTGCTCGCTAACAAAAAGTTAACACCTAATGGCACGAAAGGTCTTATTATTGACAAAGAAAAGGGGTGAAAGGAGTTAAAATCACCAATCTTATGGGGTTAAACATGAGGGAAAAAGGAGGCCAAACATTTTGAAGACCACGACTAAACCAGCTCCTCTCCCAACAAACAAAATGGCTGGGTTCCCCCTCGGCCCACCCACACACACTCTATCATTTACTCCTACGTACACTTCTTCCCTTATCGTAATTTCATAGCCGTCTCCTTGCCCTTCTTAATGAGTTAAACCTCTTTGCCGTCAATAAGGAGGTAGGTGCTATATATTTGTTTATTTAATTATTTATAAACTATTATTTTAGTTTCATCCCTAGGCCTCTTTCAAGCTTAAAAAAAAACATCAAGATCCCCCTTCGAGATTAATTTGTAAATTTTTCGGCAGAACAATGTTCCGGCCGAAAGCCGGTTCATCCAAAATAACAGGTTCGCTATCGCTCGCCAGTAACAAAATCAACATATAA
This sequence comes from Paralithodes platypus, assembly GCA_032716605.1. NCBI lineage: Eukaryota > Metazoa > Arthropoda > Malacostraca > Decapoda > Lithodidae > Paralithodes > Paralithodes platypus. The sequence continues at coordinate 21,658,904 of CM064525.1, forward strand.
ATGGCACGAAAACGTCTTAATATTGACACAAAATTGGGCGAGGTCTTAAAATTGCCAAACTACTTGACCAAACGTCTTAAAATCTGAAAACTAATGGGGCTAAACATGAGGGAGAAGGGATTCCAGAAAAAGCTACTACCTCCCATTTACATAATTCCCCTACCTACTATTGTACCCTCCTAGCAGCTCCACACCCATCCATTTCTTCCTCTTTTATCACTTTTTAAGATCATGACGCATTTTGCCAGTTTATTCAGGCTACCATTAGACGGTTTTATACAGCTTAGGATGAAGTTGTGGCAATTAAAGAGTTCATTGAGATAATATTTATTTATTTACCCCTTTAATACCTAGATATCCTTCATAAATTGCAAAAATTGTCTACTGCTAACCAAAATAAAATGGGCAAATGCGTCATAGATCCTTAAGGTGTTACTAAACCTCCTTCAGTAAATTAGAGAGTATACAGGCATTAACATTGACTGACTGATATTTACAATATGGTTATCATTGTATAGATTTGATCATATTATCGAATATTAAGAGTCTCGTAGGATAGACAAAAATGGTGACTCAAGGATGTGTGCGTTTTTGTGCGGCTAGTTATTGAATACCGGTACTATAAATATAACTTCGATCTATCTATCTATATACTCAAGCCCAATCCCCACTTTTCCTATTTTATTTTCTAGGATATATTTACCTGTTTGGTAAGAAATTACGTTTTTTTCGTATATTTTAAAAATAATAATATCTTCATAATATCATCACAAACTATTATGACTCAAACATTCATTCTCTCCTTGCGTTTTCCTTTGTTCTCATGTTTCTCTTTCCCTACACGTTCTTGGCTAAACCCTCCTCACTCCCTAGCTTCCCCCAACTTCACTAGCTTCCCATTCCTTCACTAGCTTCCCCTTCCTTCACTAGATTCCCCTTCCTTCACTAGCTTCCCCTCTTTCACTAGCTTCTCCTTCCTTCACTAGCTTCCCCTTCCTTCACTAGATTCATCTTACTTCACTAGCTTCCCCTCTTTCACTAGCTTCCCTTTCCTTCACTAGATTCCCCTTCCTTCACTAGATTCCCTTTCCTTCACTAGCTTCCCCTCTTCACTATCTTCCCCTTCCTTCACTAGATTCCCCTTCCTTCATTAGCTTCCCCTTCCTTCACTAGATTCCCCTTCCTTCACTAGATTCCCATTTCTTCACTAGTTTCCCCTTCCTTCACTAGCTTCCCCTTCCTTCACTAGCTTCCCCTTTCTTCACTAGCTTCCCCTTCCTTGACTAACTAGCTTCTCCTTCCTTCACTAGATTCCCCTTCATTCACTATATTCCCTTTCCTTCACTAGATTCCCCTTCCTTCACTAGCTTCCCATTCCTTCACTAGCTTCCCCTTCCTTCACTAGCTTCCCCTTCCTTCACTAGATTCCCCTTCCTTTACTACCTTCCCCTTCCTTCACTAGCTTCCTCTTCCTTCACTAGCTTCCCCTTCCTTCACTGGCTTCCGTTTCCTTCACTAGCTTCCCCTTGCTTCACTAGCTTCCCCTTCCTTCACTAGCTTCCCCTTCCTTCACTACCTTCCCCTTCCTACACTACCTTCCCCTTCCTTCACTAGCTTCCCCTTCCTTCACTAGCTTCCCTTTCCTTCACTAGCTTCCCCTTCCTTCACTAGCTTCCCCTTCCTTCACTAGCTTCCCCTTCCTTCACTAGCTTCCCCTTCCTTCACTAGCTTCCCCTTCCTTCACTAGCTTCCCCTTCCTTCACTAGCTTCCCATTCCTTCATTAGCTTCCCCTTCCTTCACTAGCTTCCCCTTCCTTCACTAGCTTCCCCTTCCTTCACTAGCTTCCCCTTCCTTCACTAGCTTCCCCTTCCTTCACTAGCTTCCCCTTCCTTCACTAGCTTCCCCTTCCTTCACTAGCTTCCCCTTCCTTCACTAGCTTCCCCATCCTTCACTAGCTTCCCCATCCTTCACTAGTTTCCCCTTCCTTCACTAGCTTCCCCTTCCTTCACTAGCTTCATCTTCCTTCACTAGCTTCCCCTTCCTTCACTAGCTTCCCCTTCCTTCACTAGCTTCCCTTACCTTCACTAGGTTCCAAATCCTTCACTAGCTTCCCCTTCCTTCACTAGCTTCCCCTTCCTTCACTAGCTTCCCCTTCCTTCACTAGCTTCCCATTCCTTCACTAGATTCCCCTTCCTTCACTAGCTTCCCCTTCCTTCACTAGCTTCCCCTTCCTTCACTAGCTTCCCCTTCCTTCACTAGCTTCCCCTTCCTTCACTAGCTTCCCCTTCCTTCACTAGTTTCCCCTTCCTTCACAAGCTTCCCTTTCCTTCACTAGTTTCCCCTTCCTTCACTAGCTTCCCCTTCCTTCACTAGATTCCCCTTCCTTCACTACCTTCCCCTTCCTTCACTACCTTCCCCTTCCTTCACTAGCTTCCCCTTCCTTCACTAGCTTCCCTTTCCTTCACTAGCTTCCCCTTCCTTCACTAGCTTCCCCTTCCTTCACTAGCTTCCCATTCCTTCATTAGCTTCCCCTTCCTTCACTAGCTTCCCCTTCCTTCACTAGCTTCCCCTTCCTTCACTAGCTTCCCCTTCCTTCACTAGCTTCCCCTTCCTTCACTAGCTTCCCCTTCCTTCACTAGCTTCCCCTTCCTTCACTAGCTTCCCCTTCCTTCACTAGCTTCCCCATCCTTCACTAGCTTCCCCATCCTTCACTAGTTTCCCCTTCCTTCACTAGCTTCCCCTTCCTTCACTAGCTTCATCTTCCTTCACTAGCTTCCCCTTCCTTCACTAGCTTCCCCTTCCTTCACTAGCTTCCCTTACCTTCACTAGGTTCCAAATCCTTCACTAGCTTCCCCTTCCTTCACTAGCTTCCCCTTCCTTCACTAGCTTCCCCTTCCTTCACTAGCTTCCCATTCCTTCACTAGATTCCCCTTCCTTCACTAGCTTCCCCTTCCTTCACTAGCTTCCCCTTCCTTCACTAGCTTCCCCTTCCTTCACTAGCTTCCCCTTCCTTCACTAGCTTCCCCTTCCTTCACTAGCTTCCCCTTCCTTCACTAGTTTCCCCTTCCTTCACAAGCTTCCCTTTCCTTCACTAGTTTCCCCTTCCTTCACTAGCTTCCCCTTCCTTCACTAGATTCCCCTTCCTTCACTACCTTCCCCTTCCTTCACTACCTTCCCCTTCCTTCACTAGCTTCCCCTTCCTTCACTAGCTTCCCTTTCCTTCACTAGCTTCCCCTTCCTTCACTAGCTTCCCCTTCCTTCACTAGCTTCCCATTCCTTCATTAGCTTCCCCTTCCTTCACTAGCTTCCCCTTCCTTCACTAGCTTCCCCTTCCTTCACTAGCTTCCCCTTCCTTCACTAGCTTCCCCTTCCTTCACTAGCTTCCCCTTCCTTCACTAGCTTCCCCATACTTCACTAGATTCCCCTTCCTTCACTAGCTTCCCCTTCCTTCACTAGCTTCCCCTTCCTTCACTAGCTTCCCCATCCTTCACTAGCTTCCCCTTCCTTCACTAGCTTCCCATTCCTTCAGTAGCTTCCCCTTCCTTCACTAGCTTCCCCTTCCTTCACTAGCTTCCCCTTCCTTCACTAGCTTCCCCTTCCTTCACTAGATTCCCATTCCTTCACTAGCTTCCCATTCCTTCACTAGCTTCCCCTTCCTTCACTAGCTTCCCATTCCTTCACTAGCTTCCCCTTCCTTCACTAGCTTCCCATTCCTTCACTAGCTTCCCCTTCCTTCACTAGCTTCCCCTTCCTTCACTAGCTTCCCCTTCCTTCACTAGCTTCCCCTTCCTTCACTAACTAGCTTCCCCTTCCTTCACTAGATTCCCCTTCCTTCACTAGATTCCCCTTCCTTCACTAGATTCCCCTTCCTTCACTAGCTTCCCTTTCCTTCACTAGCTTCCCCTTCTTTCACTAGCTTCCCCTTCCTTCACTAGCTTCCCCTTCCTTCACTAGATTCCCCTTCCTTCACTAGATTCCCCTTCCTTCACTAGCTTCCCCTTCCTTCACTAGCTTCCCCTTCCTTCACTAGCTTCCCCTTCCTTCACTAGCTTCCCCTTCCTTCACTAGCTTCCCCTTCCTTCACTAGCTTCACCATCCTTCACTAGCTTCCCCTTCCTTCACTACCTTCCTCTTCCTTCACTAGCTTCCTCTTCCTTCACTAGCTTCCCTTTCCTTCACTAGCTTCCCCTTCCTTCACTAGCTTCCCTTTCCTTCACTAGCTTCCCCTTCCTTCACTAGCTTCCCCTTCCTTCACTAGCTTCCCCTTCCTTCACTAGCTTCCCCTTCCTTCACTAGCTTCCCCTTCCTTCACTAGCTTCACCATCCTTCACTAGCTTCCCTTCCTTCACTAGCTTCCCTTCCTTCACTAGCTTCCCCTTCCTTCACTAGCTTCCCCTTCCTTCAGTAGCTTCCCCTCCCTTCACTAGCTTCCCAATCCTTCACTAGCTTCCCCTTCCTTCACTAGCTTCTCCTTCCTTCATTAGCATCCCCTTCCTTCACTAGCGTCCCCTTCCTTCACTAGCTTCCCCTTCCTTCACTAGATTCCCATTCCTTCACTAGCTTCCCCTTCCTTCACTAGCTTCCCCTTCCTTCACTAGCTTCCCCTTCCTTCACTAGCTTCCCCTTCCTTCACTAGCTTCCCCTTCCTTCACTAACTTCCCCTTCCTTCACTCGCTTCCCCTTCCTTCACTAGCTTCCCCTTCCTTTACTAGCTTCCCATTCCTTCACTAGCTTCCCCTTCCTTCACTAGCTTCTCCTTCATTCACTAGCTTCCCCTTCCTTCACTAGCTTCTCCTTCCTTTACTAGCTTCCCCTTCCTTCACTAGCTTCTCCTTCCTTCACTAGCTTCCCCTTCCTTCACTAGCTTCCCCTTCCTTCACTAGCTTCCCCTTCCTTCACTAGCTTCCCCTTCCTTCACTAGCTTCCCTATCCTTAACTAGTTGAGTAGAAGAAATACTCCAGTCGTCTGGTTAAACTACGATTAAAAACAGAAAGAAGAAAGACTGAGAAAATGTGCTAATTCCTGGATTGGAGAGTTGGACAGAATAGGAGTAGGACTGTGTTGAAAAGCGGGTGCCTCGCACTCGCAGCAAGGGAGGGGGTATGCACTGAGCGAGCTCTGAGGAACACTGATTGTTGTAATAGCGATAGTAGAGTGAAAGACGTGCAAAAATTGCGGCGTGTGAATATATGTGGGAATATATGCTTATAGGTTACTGTACCACTAATTGTGTAATAGACTTGTTTTATGTATTGTTATAAAACATAAGTAGCCTACCATTCTTGAGTAATATTCCTCTCTTGCTGCTTGTGTCGTTCTGCTTACAATATAAAGAAAATATCAGAAAATCCGAAAATAAGAAGTAACTACCCGGTACTTCTCCCCCTGCAATTATTAACTGCAGTAAAAAAGTTATAAATCTTCCCAATATGTTAATGTGTTTGTCCACATTCATAATCTTTTGCTTAGGTGCATGTATATGCATTGCATACACTGTGCATTATCTTATAATTCTGTGAGTGAGAATAATTAAAGCATACTTACTAACCTACTGAAGAATGAGCGAAAACAAAAGTACGAAATTTTAACACACACACTCACACACACATTAAACTAAGCTAACGTAACATGACCTATTTTATATAATTAAAGTATAAGAGAATATAAAAATATTATCTACAGGTTTGATCGAACACTAGACGTACTGGTAACGTGATCTACTCGATACGTCTTGGTTACGAGGCGACATGGTAGTAAGCAGCCCGATTACAATCTCAGTACCACGCGCATGCGCAGATCAACGTCTCATCCACAGGAACTAGTTTAAATAAATTGCTCAAGCCAATCTCACCATGTCGCCTCGTAACCAAGACGTATCGAGTAGATCACGTTACCAGTAGGTCTAGTGTTCGATCAAACCTGTAGATAATATTTTTATATTCTCTTATACTTTCATTATATAAAATAGGTCATGTTACGTTAGCTTAGTTTAACCCCTAAGTGTCGGGGCGCAACATAAGTCGAGTTAAATAAATCTGGACTATGTGGCGGCGCGCGACATAGGTCGTGTGGCAATTTCAGCACGTAATGTTGCTGAGAGAGAGAGACAAGTGGTGGCAGGAGAGTAGCGAGCGTATGACTGCTCCAGACCACCGCGGCGAACCTACTGACACGAATCCCACCTCCTCCCTCCCTCTCTCATTCGCTATATACGGAATTGTATGGGGAAAGTGCCGAATTACATGCTTTTTGCACTCGCGTTGCGCGGTTGTTGCAAGAAAACTAGCCATCATAAAAGGATCGTTATGGTGTCATTCGAAAGCTCTGTTTATGCCCTTTCAGGGATAGATACTTGTTTTACGCTCTGGGTCTTATTTAGGCATGAAAATGATCACGTAAACAGCCCTATTTTGGCTAAAAACACCCCGCTGGGCGGTACATATAAATAAACCGCCTAGCCCGCTAAATAAGGGTTAATGTGTGTATGTGTGTGTGTGTGTGTGTGTTAAAATTCCGTAGTTTTGTTTTCGCTCATTCTTCAGTAGGTTAGTAAGTATGCTTTAATTATTCCAAGACCCCTCCCACTACCGTACCTAATTTGAACTGAGGTCCAGTTAGTACTAATTATTTAAGTGTTATTGAGCCCCTACATTTAATTATGTTTTATTACGTATATATAGATACATCATGGTTCACAGAGTGAGAATAATGAACACTATTCCTGTTTCTGCAGTACTTTCTTTGTTTAAGACAGATGCAGTAGGTAGCAAGTGCTTATGATAAGCTGAACAATACTTGGTAAAATTGATTTATCATATAACATTTGAAAATATTTGTCAATGCAATTATGATTCTATGTCTGGTTGTGCCATGTTGTAAACCCACATGTAATGCATAACACCAATATCATGATTCAAACCGCAGGATAATGAACATCACTTTGGTAGTGGACTAGTCGGTTGTGGGTCTTTCTGACACTATTTGGAAGGCAGGGTCTGTTTCAGCCACACCCACTTTTGTTCCCTCCCTAGTACCCCTCTTCCAAGATCCAATCAATCACCATCGCCTTTACTCCCACACCACCTCACTTCCCTCCCTCCCTCACTTCCTGTCCTTCACTTCACATGACTGAAGCTGGGCCACAGTCTGCCACGCTTCTTTGTCATTCTTGATTTCTCACGTAGCATTCTGGCCTGATTACTGCTGCTCCACCTGCTCCACCTCCTCCTCCTCCTCCTCCTCGGTCTTACATGGTCTTAAACCTTTTCAGTAGAGGTCACGTCATTTGAAGTTTATTCAAGTTAAATATAGTTGGACTAGTTTTTGGAATTAAGGAATATTTTGTATGAGTTGAAAAAGTTATTGTGATGGTGTATCATATGTTTCTTCTTCTTCTCTCTTTCTATGAGTCATTCCTAAGTTGAATAACACTGCCTACGGTTAGCTAGGATAACATGAACATTTGTCGTCCTTGTACTGAAAAGGTTAACTACTAGCTATCCCTGCACAATTTTTATTAATCGAGCGATTATTTCATTCATGATCATAATAAAACACACATATTTTAAGATTTGATATTATGTGCCCATTATCGAGGAAGTCTACACTATTGCATCAATCGCAGATAATTTATATTAGCAATGTCGTCTAAAACTATTCCACAATAATATTTGAATGTATGGCTGGCTTATCTAAATCCTCGACATAATATATAACTAAAATATCTATAACAAAATTAGACCTTTGTGACAATAATGACATAACATAAATCTGATTCGAGTCCTATTTCCAACGTCAACAGCAATATTTGAATTGCCTTGAATGAAAATCAAAATTCCATATCAATGTATCTTGCATTGCCGTTCCTCTTGCCTTCGTCCTAAATCACTTACTTTTCATTTCAGATTTAAGGATACTAATAATTCCTAGCCCATCCCCTATTCCTGCATTATAGACATATACTGAGAGAACACCATATTATACAACAGACACTTTTCTTTCGTTGTCTTCATTAACAACATCTTTCTTGGTGAAACTAAGTGTTTTGCAACGTCACGTCTAGTTTCATTCTTTTGCAGTTATAATACTTATTTTTACCAACGTTTTTTCTATGTTCTACCTGTATTAATTAAGACAGTGTAGCATTACTACTCTATAAATAACTGTTAGTTTTACCTGACTCATCCTCTTATATCAAGCTTTGTCTTAGCTTATAGCTTATTATCTTGCAGGATTCAAAATATTCCAGGAACTTCTTGCATATGTTCCATAAATTTGCTTTATGTTGAGCTTATGCTTAATATAGCGTCCTTCCAGCCCTTCACCTCTTCCGGCGCTACCCTCATTATCTCAGGACTTAATATAAATTCATATAAGAATTTTCCAAACATTGTGTTGCCACCTACTGTAATAATATTGAAGTCACTAGTTTCAAGTTAAATAACTGTTACTCTAGAAAATTTAACGGTTCTATAGTTCTGTTATCTAGTATATTCAGTGTCTATCGGTTTCAACTATGCTAATAAAGTAATGGATTTCCATTAAATATATATTTTCTTGTTTTCCTTTCAATGTTTATCGCATTTACGTTTTGTAAGAAATTTGTTTGAAACTAGTTAATACAGCATTCCTTGTTCATTATACATTGGACTTTCTGTTTTATTCATATACCGGTATATATATATATATATATATATATATATATATATATTTATTTTGTTATGCCACAGATACATTCTGCAACACCTAAATTCACCATCAACTCACTAGTACAGAATGAACTAGAAAACGGACAACCTGGGTTCGCCCTCTATGCAGTCATTGAAAGAGGAACTGCTAACGAGGATTCTAGGCCGTCCAATTTGCAATGTCCTAATTGCCAGTCACTGTTCTCCTAAGTCTCTGTTGTTCTGGAACAGGAGTGACAAGACAACCTGACAATAACTCTTATCACTACCAGTACGATGAAGCCAGACAACAACCAATCCTTTGGGCATTGTCCAATATTTGACTATCTTGTCTATGCTTGCCACAACAGACTTGTCTAGTTTCAGGCTTGTCGAAGACAGGAACTACTATAACCAACTCATCTACGACAGTTTAATGTTTGTTTACGACAGGAACTACTATAACCAACTCATCTACGACAGTTTATTGTTTGTTTACGACAGGAACTACTATAACCATCTCATATAAGACAGTTTCATGTTTGTTTACGACAGGAACTACTATAACCACTCATCTAAGACAGTTTCATGTTTGTTTACGACAGGAACTACTATAACCAACTCATATAAGACAGTTTCAGGTTTGTTTATGACAGGAACTACTATAACCAACTCATCTAAGACAGTTTCATGTTTGTTTATGACAGGAACTACTATAACCAACTCATCTAAGACAGTTTCATGTTTGTTTACGACTGGAACTACTATAACCAACTCACCTAAGACAGTTTCATGTTTGTTTACGACAGGAACTACTATAACCAACTCATCTAAAACAGTTTCATGTTTGTTTATGACTGGAACTACTATAACCAACTCATCTAAGACAGTTTCAGGTTTGTTTATGACAGGAACTACTATAACCAACTCATCTAAGACAGTTTCATGTTTGTTTATGACAGGAACTACTATAACCAACTCATCTAAGACAGTTTCATGTTTGTTTACGACAGGAACTACTATAACCAACTCATCTAAGACAGTTTCATGTTTGTTTACGACAGGAACTACTATAACCAACTCATCTAAGAGAGTTTCATGTTTGTTTACGACAGGAACTACTATAACCAACTCATCTAAGACAGTTTCATGTTTGTTAACGACAGGAACTACTATAACCAACTCATCTAAGACAGGTTCATGTTTGTTTACGACAGGAACTACTATAACCAACTCATCTAAGACAGGTTCATGTTTGTTTACGACTGGAACTACTATAATCAACTCATCTAAGACAGTTTCACGCTTTCAAAGACAGCAACTACCATAACCAACTAATCTACGACAGTTCCACGCTTGTCTAAGACAGTAATTACTATAACTAACTCATCTAAGACTTCTTCGCGCACTTGCCATCCAGAATCACCGAGATCTGACAAGAAAGATATCTGTCAATCAAGCAGGCATGAATATATATTGCATTGGAGGCCACATAGGGTAGGTGTGTTGTAGTGGTTTTGCTTCTGGACTGGCAATCTTAACCCTTGTCTATCGGGGCCCGACTTAAGTCGGTATCGAAAAATTTGGACTCTGTGGCGGGGCCCGACTTAAGTCCGTGTGCAATTTTGGCGCAATATTGGCTCTGAGAGAGAGACGAGCGACGGGAGGAGCCGGGGTTACCTCATGACCGCTCACCATGGCCGCCGTGGACCTACTGAGATTTACTCCACTTACATCCACCCTCACTCCCTCGCTACATACCGTACGTAATTATATAAAGAAATTACCGTATTTTGCCGTTTTTGCCCTTCGGTTGCAAGACAACCAGTGATCGTAGAAGGATGGTTCGGGTGTCATTGGAAAGCTCAATTTATGCCCTTTCAGGGATACATACTTGTATTAATCTCTTGAGTCTTGTTTATGCATGAAAAAGAGCACGGAAACAACCCAAAAAAAAACGCTGGGCAGCACAGTGAAATATACTCCACCACCCGCTCTTAAGGTGTTAAGGTACTAGGTTCAAATCCCAGTGTGCCAATGGAAAAATATTATTGGGATTTAATTTGGACTGCCACAAAGCACACCGACACACCATAAAAAAATACACTTTCTGTTTCTATTATACATTAGCATTGCATGCATATTCCCATAGTTGATATATGCGATAGGGAGCAATGCCTAGTGAGTGATAAGCTCAATAGGTGGCGTTTGAGAGAGAGAGTTATCCAAGGTTGCGAGATGAGACGACGAGAGAGTGACGTTGTGTTTTCGAAATATTGAATCTATGATGGGCCTATGAGAGCCAAGCAGGCGCGTCGGTCTTGGAGGTAAAGCTGCGGATGAGCCTGTTGCAAAACTCGCCTGGTTTCACTTGTCATTCGGGGTAAAACCTCCTTGCTTGATCTTTCTGAGTGATTGAATCTACAGGCTATGATCCTAATTATGTCCGAAGGTAGAATTGGAACAGAAAAAACAACAACACACAACTCAGTATATGCTAAGTATCTAATTCATATACTATTTATGGAAGTAATTAGCAGTTGGTCAAAGTTCCCTAAATACCAACCCAACACCCACCATCATAACAATGTGTCCTGTCATTGAAAAAGAAATTCTATTCCTTGTCTTCCCACCAGCTGTGTAACACGGGTGCTTCTCCAAACACGATACAAAGGATGATAAATGGAATGTAAACAGCACCTGGTCCCAGACGTCCGGTCATCATACTAAGACGCCGAGTCAAGAGCGAGATATACTGATTTGAAGGAGAAAACAATCATGTACTAAATATTTTGTGCTTACCTGTGCCATAATTTTGTTCATGATACCTATATATATTAATTTATTAATATTACCTTCCGTACATATACACTAAAAAGATATATATTAAGACGTGGTAATTGAAATACGGTAGCCTACTTTCATTGCACATAATCTTAACATAATAACGAAATATATAATATACAAACCTCTTAACGAGAGCATGACTTTGTTCTGTTTACCACAATGAGATTTCAATATACTTTGTAGAAATATCATAAACAATGGATATACTGTATACACAGGATCATGATAACGGATAATTTACTTATTTGTTTCATTCATATATATATATATATATATATATATATATATATATATATATATATATATATATATATAGGGTGTCTCATAAGTTTGATCAAATACTTCCAGTAATGAAAGATTAGTGTTCTAAGAAGAAAATCTTTTATAGCCATGGGGTTTTTGCTCGCATCATTGTTGGGTAACCAGTCATTTACATTTGACTTAGTGAATGAGGTGGGGAGACGAGGATGGAGGAAGATCAGTGCGCTGGTGCATGCAACTCGGAGAAATTTTACTAATTATTATCTTGTTATGCCATTACACTGATTAACATATTATGCCATTATACCTTTGAAAAGTGGAATAATTCTAAACTGCTACTATTTGTGTTCTTCAAATAGGATAAACTAAAACCTTTTAGTATTGTAATTAGCAGTTACACCTGCTCTAAGCTAATGGAATGTGGCACCAACAAGAGCTGTCCTGTGTCACTCAGATCGCTCCAAGTTATTAAAGCTTGGACACAGAAAGCACATAACCTTCTGACGTGTTTATCATTGCTTGGGTAATAAAATAGAATATTCTAAGAACCTTTCATTAAATTATAAGTGTAAAATATAGTTCATATTACAGTTAATGTCCAAAGTGACCGCCTTATTCACTCCATCATTGGAAGTGTAGCCTTCCTCTTAACTTGGTGTGCTGATGTTTGGGCTCTATTTGACTGTGTTAATATTCTGCCATAATTTGTCTTTACTCTCTATTCGTTCAGCTGTACCACAAACTCCTGGAAACATTCCAGATGCTAGAAATCAATGTAAAACACTTTAGAATTTGGACATCTGTTTGGGTATCTCCTCTTGTAGGCTACTCAGCAACAAACAGCACCAACACTTCGAGTGCAGAGCCCATAAATATATATCATGACTCCATAATTATTTCATGTTACCGTAAGTAAATGGTATTTTCTTGCCGCAGTTTTAGTCTCTCAAATGGTCGAACATAACTAGAGTCGTGCGTGCCCCTCCATAATGTTACAAGTACTGGCGTGAACTGAGAGGAAAAAAGGTGTCCTTTAATACTGAAGGTGTTAACCTTTTGAGGATCATGACGTGTTTTGAGAGTAAATTCTGGCTATCAGTAGACGATTTTATACAACTTAAGAAGATCTGTGGAAATTAAAAAGGTAAAAACTATCCCAATTTACCCTGACACCCATATATACCTCCTAATCTGAATACAATTGTCTAATAATAGCCAGAAAACAGAAAAGAAACGCGTATTGGATATTTCAAGGATTAATGTTCTCAAACTCCTCACAAATGATAACCAAACACATTTTACCAGTCAGAGTCAGGATCGCCCCCCCCCCCCCTCCCTCCCTTCATATGTCAATATTTTTAGTGGAGAGCGACAGCAAGCCTGCAATCTTAAAGAAGTCGGCCGATAGCAAGGTCATTTTACTAATGATATTTATTTTTTTTTACTTGGATGTGTGTAATAAATAATTAATAATAATGTTCTGTTTACTGTTCATTGCAGCCCTTAAGCTGAAAATCTACAGAGTTTTTCTTTAACCTAGGTACAGTACAATACTTATTCTTCTTTAACTACAAGGTCGCATACGACCTTTGGCGACCGTGAGGTGCCTGGCTTCCCACTAAGTACATACGCAGATGCACTTTGTATTAGTGGGAAGATGCGTAGGCTAACACAGGCTGAAGCAGCTTGTTTAGGGAGGAACCACGATACAATTATCTCCGACGCTATTGCCGAAAAAACTCTAGGATTCTGATGGTAGCTCGAACCCTCACCCCGGCCCCTCGCGATCAACGCAAGACACAGTAGTTTGAGTGGCCTGTTTATCCTTTCAAGATACGAGGACGCGTTTCTTTCTTCATATCGGGTTGTTAGTAGACAAAAATATTCAGCTTAGGAAAGCAATATAGGTGTCAGAGGGTGATTTGATAGAGTTAGTTCCCATCTGACACTAGAGGGCCTTCCATACCTGAGTAAAATTGTCTAAAGTTAGCTAGAAATAAGTGAAAAAAGCGTTCTCAAGGAGTGTAGCGTATATTGTTGGTGTAAGTGATTGTGTGGAATGCATTCTGCTATGATGTGTTTAATAGTATGGGGTATTGTGTTGCATCCTGGGCAGATATCAATGACGGAGTTATCCAATCTCTTCTGATAGCTCAGAAGAGCTGGATGGTGCCCACATCTCAGCTAGGCCAGGTGTCCTCGCGAGGAAGGGAGGATTCAGAAGGATGGATTTCGGGATGTCGTGCATGCAGCTGCGTGTTGTCTTCGAGTGACTAGATGGAACGGCGAGAGATAGGAGTATGGATGTGCTTCTGGAAGCTGGTTTGGGGTGGGTAGGGAGTGAGAGATGACAGTATTTGTTTGTGATATCGTGTGCTGGGTATTGTTTTGATATTCCTTGGTGTCTGTGGGCGTGTTGCCATGTAGTGTAGTGGATGGTGTTAGTTTGTGGAGGCCGCAGTCAGGAATTGAGTGCCTCTCATATCCAAGTGGTCTTTGACTTTGAGGACTTTGGTATCTTTTTGTAGGTGATCTGTAGGTGAAGTAGCTGTGCAGCCTGGAATTATTTGTAGGGCATTGTTTTGAATGGTCTGCAAGGTCTTGTGTTGTATTTCAGCTAGATTAGAAGCCCAGGCAGGGCTTGCATATTCCATCACTGATCCAATGTATTGTGTGTATACTGTGGTGATAGTTTCTTTGTTATGTCCAAATATGGTGTGGGCAAAATATTAATGACCTGAGGGCGTTAAGTCTAAAATGGTTAACTGTATCTATTGTAAGGTCGGTCATATTGTATTCCATCCCATTTATCTCAGTTTGATTGGTGGATGTACAAATTTAGCTTGAAGGAGATGAAGTTTATATATTTATTTATTGAATTTTAAATGTTTAACTGTCTGGAGAGCTTTCTTAATTTATTTTATGGGTGAAACTAGAAAACGGCAATTACAATCAAAACCCTCAATAATACATTAACCGAATAGCATAATAACTCCCAACTTGTCGCCCCAGATATTGTTAAGAAGGACCTGCAGTAGAAGCTAACTAATAAATGGATTCCTGCAGATCCCTTCATAACTGAAATAAAATCGCAAATAACAAGGCAGTAAACAACAGCACTCTTCAGTCTGCAGTGGTCTATTTGGACCACCAATGTTTCGACCATTATTTTGTCGATTTTAAGACGTCCACTCCATTATTTTGGCAATCATAAGACTTTTCATCATATTCAGGCGTGTTTCGAGAGCCTCCATTTAGGAAAAACAGGCTTTCGGGCAGTATATTTTGTTTACCAAAAATAGTATAACCTTATTTTGAAGGGGGCTAGGGGGCATTTTATTTGTATTTTTTTTCTCAAAAGGGAGTCTAGAAAGGTGCTTCATTTAGTGTGGGGAACAATCTATAAATACGTTGCTCGAAAATTGCAACACATTTTCAAAACTACCAATAATAAACACCCAGACGTCGGATGGACTAGTGTTAACGGAGTCGATTTAGTGTCAGCGAGGTATGCTTGTAAACCCTTCAGTACGATGAGACATGTTTTACCTTTAATCTGGCTAACATTACACTACTTGCTATAGCTATCAAGAGGTAAAAACTACCAATTAAATATCCAACTACCACATATTCTTCTTAAACTGTCAACACACGTCATAGTCCTCAAGGGGTTGAGCCTTTCACTACCAGTTTAACCCCTTCAAGATTATGACTCGTTTTATATTATGTTATGACTTATCATTATGCGATTGTATTCAGCTTAAGAAGGGCCTATGGGAGTCAGAGGCATACTTTTGTTGGTTTTTGCCCTTTAGATTAGAGGTCCTTCCTAAACTTTATAAACTTGTTTAATGTTAGCCAACACGAAAGGAAGAAATACGTCTTCGTATACTGAAAGGGCTAAGAAAATCGTGTACTAATATTCAAAATACTAGAGGGGCACTGAAAAGAGCGCATACCTCCACCTATGCTGGCTGGTTCTTTACCACAAATATCATAGGCCTAAACTTCTGGATCGGGGTTGCAGGATATGATCCGGATTGCCTCCTAAAGCCGGTATCACATGAGCGCCTTTTCTCTCAACATTTATCCTCAACACTGATCTGGCAGCTTATGAGGTCAACATTAATAATATTTAGGTCATCTAAATTCATCTACCATCAGTCTAGTTTCCGATACCAGTCCAAAAAAATCCCAGAAATGTTGCTAGCAAAATGTTGATCATCGAATGTTGACTATAAAATCTCTCGTGTGATACCGGCTTAAATTGAATCACTTCTTCCTTAGCTCATATCCGTCAAAAGACAGAGTGCATCATTATACTTATAAGGGAGCGGCCCAAAAATAAACATACCTGACATATTAAACCAAGTAAAAGAATCAGCAAATCAACACTATACAAACTGAAGACAGTTAGATGACATATTAAACCTGCTAAAGAAATCCGCAAAAATAACAATTTAATACAAGAGACAATTACTTGACATATTAAACAAACTATAAGAGTCAAGTAATTAGCAATGTCAAATCGGAGAACATTAATTGACATATTAAACCAACTAAACGTAATGAGCAAACGAGTACCGGCATTTCAATGCGAGAAAACTAAAGGAAACGGAAAACAATGAAAGTAAAAGTGAAGCAAGAAGAACAATTGAGTTTCC
Organism: Paralithodes platypus; assembly: GCA_032716605.1. Lineage (NCBI taxonomy): Eukaryota > Metazoa > Arthropoda > Malacostraca > Decapoda > Lithodidae > Paralithodes > Paralithodes platypus. Next base: position 21,675,344 of record CM064525.1, read on the forward strand.
CCCCCAAAGAATACAATAAACACTCTGGACCATAAACACACACACTTATATATATATATATATATATATATATATATATATACACTGTACATACAATATATATACAGTATATATATAGTGTGTGTGTGTGTGGTAGAACGTTCGTGAACAAGATAAAACACGGCAAATAAAAATACACGGAAAAATGAAAGTATCGTAGCGCAGCGGAGAAAAATACATGGAAAAAAAAGGTTACCTCGTCAGTAGAAAGGAAAAAGTAAGATAAAATAAAATACAACAGAACGTGCTAAGAGAGAGAGAGAGAGAGAGAGAGAGAGAGAGAGAGAGAGAGAGAGAGAGAGAGAGAGAGAGAGAGAGAGAGAGAGAGAGAGAGAGAAAGGAAAGACAAATGTTTGAGTGTCTGTCAATTATTATGTTCTCTCCATAAAAAGGTAGACGGTACTTTGGTCATTTGGAGGTGAATGGAACAGTATAATGTCAACATAACGAAAAGGTCGAATACAAATGTACTTCAGATTAAAAACAGCCCAATATGTTCACATATACATTAGCAGAATTAATTAAACATAGGGAATTCAATTGGTTGAACAGTGAAACGACTGAACAGAGAAGTAAACAAAAAATCAGAATAGCTATATAATTAGAAGAGTGGTTAAAGTAAACCTTTGATTTTAGTCATTATTGTTAACCCCTTCTGTACCGGTGACATCTTCTTCATATTATTCTAGCTATTTTAAGACGATTTTATGCAGTTTAAGTAGGATTTGTGGTTGTAAAAAGGGTTCAGAAAGATAGTTCAAACCTTGTTAATTGCTGGAGGCCCTTTCTAAACTGAATAAAATCGTCTAATAGCAGCCAAAATAAAGTTAAAAGACGTCGCCGGTACAGAAGGGGTTAACACTTTTGATTATTATGACGCTTGTTGACAGTTTATTCTGGCTACTATTGGACGATATATGCAGATTAGGAAGGGCATATGGTAGCGAGAGGGTTAAGTGAGATACCGGTAGTCTTTACCCTTTTAGTTGCCACTGATTCTTCTTAAGCTGTATAAATTCGTCTAATGATAACCAGAATAAACTGTCAAAACCCGTCATGATCCTCAAAGGGTTAAATATACAAAGTTAAGCCGGTATCACACGAGCGCTTTTTCACTCAGCATTTATCCTTAACACTGGCCTGGCAGCTTATTAGGTCAACATTTAATATTTTTCTGTTACCTAAATTCATCTATCATCAGTCTAGTTTCCGTTACCAGTGCAAAATATTCCAGAAATGATGCCAGAAAAATGTTGATTACTGAATGTTGACTATAAAATCTCTCTTGTGATACCGGCTTAACACTGGTCTGGCAGCTCATGAAATAAACATTTAATATTTTGCTAATACCTAAATTCACCTACCATCAGTCTAGTTTCCGATACCAGTGCAAAATATTCCAGATATATTGCCAGAAAAATGTTGATCATCGAATGTAGACTATAAAAGCTCTCGTGTGATACCGGCTTTAAAGGTTATCTCTATAGTTCCCATTATGCCCTGTAAGTGATTAAGGGGGGAAGTATGTATTTATTGGTCTGTTTATTTAGTTATTTATTTAATTATTTGTATATACATATTTATTTATGGATTTATTTATTACAATTTTAGTTTCCTCCCTAGACCTCCATCAAGCTTAAAATAACATATCTAAAAACCCTTCTAGATAAATTTGTAAATTTTTCGGTAGAAAAATGTCACGGCCTAAGGCCGATTCCTCCTATATTACAGGCTCGCTATCGCTCGCCAGGAAAACAACACTTATATGGCATGAAAGGTTTGAATATTGCCAAACAATGGGGTGAGAGGTCTTACATTCGCCAAGCTAATAAGGCAAACGTGCTAAACACTGAAAACTAATGGGGTTAAACACGACGGAGAAAGGTGACCAGAAAGAAACAACCATCCACTCTTTAATGACCAAAACAATGCAACTTCAAACACATTCCTCTGTATTCCCTCTTAAAGTCAACTCAAGAAACAACATTGTTCCGGTTTGTCATCCTGAATCGGAGAGAAAGATTGTCATGTTGGGAATGTAAAACGGAACTGGAGACGAAATTTATGAATTTTTGTAAACACTGGATGGAAATATTAGACAGGCAGTCGGGAGAATACTTACCACAGAGAGCAAGACTATGGAAACAACTGTGAATAATTGGAGAGAGTTACAAGGAATTACAAATAATAGTTTGTATCTCAATTTCTCAAAGACCTTGCGGTCCATTCCGGGGAGATACTCGAAGTGGATAGATAGATATTTTGTATTGCATTACACACACTGCAGAGTGTGCAAAATACTATCTACTCTCTTCTTGAACTGCTCAGCCAAACAACTGTTTACAACTCCTGAGGGAAGTTTGTTCTAAGTAGAGCAGATCATATATGTGAACAAATTTCCACAAGCACTAGTGCTGAACCTTTTCAATTCTAACTTACAGCCATGGTTGCGTATTGTATTCATATTAAGTCTTACATATTTTATATAATTCATTGTCAAGCAGATTAAGTATTTTAGAAACTTTTGAGCTGACCTCGTAGTCAGTGTTTTTTCAATGAAAAGAGATCAAGCACTTTCAACCGGTCCTCATAGCTCAGTCTTCTAATCAATGGAATAAGCTTAGTAGCCATAGCTTGTAGGCCTACTCTTTCCAGTCGCTTTATATATTTCTTGGATGCTGGAGACCAGTGTTCTTCAGAGCTCTCTCAGTGCATACCCCCACCCTTGTGGCCAGTACGAGGCACCCGCCTTTCAACAAAGTCCCACTTCTACTCTGTCCAACTCTCCAACGCAAGAATTAGCAAATGTTTTGTCTTTCTTAAACTCAACAAGTGAACTCTGGAACTACCTAAATCAACCTGTTCTTCATACTGTGACTAAAACTATTTTAAACTTGGTATATCCAGGCATTTTGACCCCAGCGTCCCTTGAATTTGACTCTCTGTCACTATCTAGGATTTGGTGGAGACACTCGTTAAAGGCAACATGCCTTTTGTCTCCTGCATACACATAGAACAAAAATGAACAGCATACTCCAGGAGAGGCCATATCAGAGTGTTGCAGAGTGTGAGGAGTATATCCATATTTGTATGCATAAATTATCCCTTAATATATCCCAATATTTGTTTAGCGTTCTTCTCTACTTCAATGTAGCCTACAGCTAGGAAACTTTTAGGTCACTGCTAATCAGAACACCTTAATCCTTTTTCCAAGTCAATCACTTCCAGGGGCATTCCCAATAGCAAATAGCCTGACTTGCATCACCTTGCACTTTTCCAAGTTTAGTGGCATCTGCCATGTCTCAGATAATTCACCCAGTCTGTTCAGATCCTTCCTGAGCTATTCAACCTGCTTAGGATCCTTCACATGCACTCCAAGCTTAATCCCATCTGCAAAGAAGGAGATCACACTCAACATACCAATATCGATGCCATTGACATACATGATTAAAAGTAGTTGGCCAAGGACAGATCCCTGTGGAACTCCAGAAGTGATTGGAGTTCACTCAGAAGAAACTCCATTGATTATCACCCGTTGCTGTCTACTTGTTAGCCAACTTTCTATCCAATTTGTGACCTCTGTATTGATGCCTAGTGCACTCACTGTTGATATTGGCCTGCAATGAGGCACTTTGTCAAAAGTGTATTGAAAATATAAGTACAGGATGTCATTGGCTCTACTTTTGTTATACTCACTCCTAATTTCATGGACAATTTCCAGCACATTGGCAAGACAAGATCGGTGTCCCCTGAATCCATGTTGGAAATCTGTAATTAAGTTATGTATTTCCAGTTAGTAAACTATCTTGCCTACTAGTATCCTTTCTAATAGGTTCACTACGATAGAAGTCAAGGTAATTAGCCGATAATTCTTGGGACACTCATGATCCCCTTTCTTAAAGATTGGGGACACATTGGCTAGTTTCCAGTCTTCAGGGAATTTTCCAGTTTCGAGTGTTTTTTTTACAGATTTCTGCCAAGAAAGGTGCGATTTCATTTCACACTTGTCATGCAACTCGGGGAAAAAAGCCATCTATGCCAGATGCCTTGAACCTATTTAACTTACCAATTTGTTTTGCTACCACCTCTGGGATACATCTAAATCTGCTGAGAACTTCACCCTCATGCACTAATCCTGGATTTGGCATGTCACTAGTATTTTCTCTTGTAAAAACGGGGGCAAAATAGCCGTTTAGGGATTTAGCTATTTCAGTGTTAGAGGTTCGTAGTAGGCCTGTTGGATACTTTAGAGGTACAATGCTACTTTTGAGAGAGAGAGAGAGAGAGAGAGAGAGAGAGAGAGAGAGAGAGAGAGAGAGAGAGAGAGAGAGAGAGAGAGAGAGAGAGAGAGAGAGAGAGAGAGAGAGAGAGAGAGAGAGAGAGAGAGAGAGAGAGAGAGAGAGAGAGAGAGAGAGAGCGAGAGAGAGAGAGAGAGAGAGAGAGAGAGAGAGAGAGAGAGAGAGATACATAAATACACAGACCTTACGGTCCCTACTAGGTAGTCCGGACTTAATGCTAAACTATAATTTGCTACAAAGTGGAAGGCAAGGATAGTAAAGAAGAAGGCTGTCTCCCCACCCGCCTCTCCCTCCGACCGTTGGTCGGCATGAAATTAAGTTGGGGAAAGAAGTCACCCAACAGAATGATAACAAAAACTAAAAACTTCTACTTGGAGTACAAAGGAGTACAAAGGAAATCAAGCAACAACAGTATAGTGACCCTTCTAGGCTGCTTGTCCTCCAAAACACTGAGGATCAAGTGTCCAAACAGTGGTTTAGAGTGGATAAGGGAACATTGGAAAGGGAACTACTGCTCTCTCTCTGGAGAGAGAGAGAGAGAGAGAGAGAGAGAGAGAGAGAGAGAGAAGATAGTATGCAGTGATAGTAGTACCAAGTCTTAACAAATTATATACAAACAGGGTTTCATAATTTATATGTGATAATTTGAACACATCAATTACTGAAACAATATGTATGTGTATAATTAGTGTTACAATTAGCGTTTAATGTTTACGGCATAGGTAATACCTGCTTCGACCTGGTTTCATATGACTGAACCCCATAAAACTAAAATAGTATCGGTATCCAACACATAGAGTACTTGATTGACTTATTGAGAATTAGCGGAGGTACCCGGCGCTGCAGGGGGGAAAAATGGGGTGGGTGGGGTGGGCACTCTGTCCCCCCTCCCCCGGAGGCTCTCCATCTTGAAAACTACCCCTACCCCCACTTAAAACCTATTCTGGCACACCCTTAGTTTGCATGCCAAGTATGAGCTCTCCATCTTGAAAACTGAGAGAGTTGTGGGAACTCCCCCCCCCTCCTCCTTTTTGTTTAGCTGCAGTTAGAATACATTCGATACAGATCATACAGTGCTGGTTGTTTTCAGCTGATGGTAATTTGTCCCGGTCTTCATTGCTGTAAGAGTTTGGATTCAAGTATGCTGGAAGAGTGTGTGGAAGTCAGAGGGCTAATTGAGATAGTCTTTACACTTTTAATTCCCACAAATCCTTCCTGAGCTGCATATAATTGTCTATTGATAAAGTGTCTAGACGCTTCCTAATAGTGAGGGGGTTGATATAGAGCATTATTTCATAGAGTCACTTCCAACAGTTAAATATAGTTTGGGAAGTGTTGGGCACCATTTGCATACTAAAAGGTAATGAGAAAAACCTACCCTATTCGACCCCAACCTCTCATAACTCCAAATAGACTTGAGTAATGGAGCTAATATGTCTACCACTCGGGGGAAGTCAGCCAGAGAATAGGTGTGGAAATTTACAGCACATTTGGTCCAGCCCTTCATGAGTTATGGAGGTTGGGAGTCACGATTTCTGGACTAAAGGTACAGACGTAAGCATATACTGTACAGGGTGTCTTAAAAAAAAAAAAAAAAAAAAAAAAAAAAAAAATTGTTGCTCTGGCCATAATTGTCATCTGATTGCATTTTTTTGTTCAGCGTATGTAGAGCAAAGATGGGAATTTCTGCACTGAAGATTTGGTAGACATCTGACAATTATGACACTGACTATTGAACAAAAAACTAAAATCGTTACACAATTTATAATCTTTGAAACTTTAAGGTATTGTATTGTGGAGAGTGAGCAGAGCGAGTTCTTTGACCTGAATGTTGGTTTGAAACAGGGGTGTGTGATGTCCCCGTGGTTGTTTACTGTATATATGGATGGAGTTATGAAAGAAATACTATCAAGAGCAGTGGATGTTGGTGTGTTGCTGAAAAGGGAGGGAATTGAGTGGAAGCTACCTATACTGCTGTTTGCGGATGATACAGTTCTGATGAGTGATAATGAATGGGAGTTGCAGGGTCTGGTAAACGAGTTTGGAACAGTGTGCGAAAAACGGAATTTGAAGGTAAATACGGGGAAGAGCAAGGTTATGGTCTTCGAAAGGGGTGAAGTCACAGAGTGTGAGGTGAAGCTGAACGGTCAGGCTATGGAGATCGTCAACTCTTTTAAGTATCTGGGCAGTGTGTTGAGTAAAGATGGGACTGTGGATGAAGAGGTGCGGGAGAGGGTACAACAGGGGAAGAGGGTTGTAGGAACGCTAAAAGCAGTAACAAGAAATAGGGTGGTCAGTATGGAAGTGAAGAAGTCCTTGCATGACAGTGTGGTAATCCCGACACTGACTTACGGAAGCGAAGCATGGACGTTGGTTGAGAGACTCAGACCAAGAGTGAGAGCAGTGGAAATGAATTACTTAAGGAGTGCGTGCGGAGTTACATGGAGGGATAGACAGACTAATGAGGAAGTAAGAAGGAGGTGTGGTGTGGAGGTAGATGTGCTGGAAAGTGTGAAAAGGAACAACTTGAGATGGTTCGGCCATATGGAACGTATGGAAAGCGAGAGAATGACTAAGAGGGTGTACGAGAGCGAGGTGGAGGGACAGAGGGGGAGAAGTAGACCGAATATGAGGTGGAAGGATGGAGTGAGGAACTACATGAACGAAGGCGGTGCTGGTTGGGGGGAGGGGCGTCGACTGACTGGGGACAGAGGTGCATGGGGGCGGTTCGTTCGTGGCCACCCCTTCGGGGATCACGGCGTCAGGCAATAGATAGATAGATAGATTGTCTCGATGACTTTCGATACTGATTCAAATGGGTGCGTCGCTATTGACTGTACACGTCCCCACCGATATATGTGCGAACCTCATAAAATAAAACAACAACAATATCTTAACCCTATCTGGTGTGAGGTGGTTCTGATTGGATCCTCTTGTTTCATTTAATTAGTATAGACATGTTATGATGTTTCACATCATTTGTTTAGCGATTATAAGACGCTTCAGCCCATTCCGGTGTCGATTTAATTTGGTCGATCTACAGTGAGCCTGTAATGGTTGTTGGAAGGAACATAATAATTGATATTGGTTCAGGGGTAATTTATCGAGAGGACTTCCCTAGTGGTTAAGGCCCCATTAATTGCTCTTTCCATTCACATATGCATAGCCTACGTGAGTTGCAGTTGGGATGTGTGTACATGCTTAGATTGATATGCAGGATTCGAAGTTGCATAATAAAACGTAGGCAGTGTCCACCATTCTTTAACTGTCTTCGTGGTGCGATGCATAAGGTGTTGATTTTCGGTGTGAGCATCCTGGATTCGAATCCACGGACTGCCACATGTGTTTGTAAATTTCATTAATCGATTTTAGGAGTATAGTTGGTTGTTGGAAGGAACATAATAATTGATATTGGTTCAGGGGTAATTTATCGAGAGGACTTCCCTAGTGGTTAAGGCCCCATTAATTGCTCTTTCCATTCACATATGCATAGCCTACGTGAGTTGCAGTTGGGATGTGTGTACATGCTTAGATTGATATGCAGGATTCGAAGTTGCATAATAAATCGTAGGCAGTGTCCACCATTCTTTAACTGTCTTCGTGGTGCGATGCATAAGGTGTTGATTTTCGGTGTGAGCATCCTGGATTCGAATCCACGGACTGCCACATGTGTTTGTAAATTTCATTAATCGATTTTAGGAGTATAGTTGGTTGTTGGAAGGAACATAATAATTGATATTGGTTCAGGGGTAATTTATTGAGAGGACTTCCCTAGTGGTTAAGGCCCCATTAATTGCTCTTTCCATTCACATATGCATAGCCTACGTGAGTTGCAGTTGGGATGTGTGTACATGCTTAGATTGATATGCAGGATTCGAAGTTGCATAATAAATCGTAGGCAGTGTCCACCATTCTTTAACTGTCTTCGCGGTGCGATGCATAAAGTGTTGATTTTCGGTGTGAGCATCCTGGATTCGAATCCACGGACTGCCACATGTGTTTGTAAATTTCATTAATCGATTTTAGGAGTATAGTTGGTTGTTGGAAGGAACATAATAATTGATATTGGTTCAGGGGTAATTTATCGAGAGGACTTCCCTAGTGGTTAAGGCCCCATTAATTGCTCTTTCCATTCACATATGCATAGCCTACGTGAGTTGCAGTTGGGATGTGTGTACATGCTTAGATTGATATGAAGGATTCGAAGTTGCATAATAAATCGTAGGCAGTGTCCACCATTCTTTAACTGTCTTCGTGGTGCGATGCATAAGGTGTTGATTTTCGGTGTGAGCATCCTGGATTCGAATCCACGGACTGCCACATGTGTTTGTAAATTTCATTAATCGATTTTAGGAGTATAGTTGGTTGTTGGAAGGAACATAATAATTGATATTGGTTCAGGGGTAATTTATCGAGAGGACTTCCCTAGTGGTTAAGGCCCCATTAATTGCTCTTTCCATTCACATATGCATAGCCTACGTGAGTTGCAGTTGGGATGTGTGTACATGCTTAGATTGATATGCAGGATTCGAAGTTGCATAATAAATCGTAGGCAGTGTCCACCATTCTTTAACTGTCTTCGTGGTGCGATGCATAAGGTGTTGATTTTCGGTGTGAGCATCCTGGATTCGAATCCACGGACTGCCACATGTGTTTGTAAATTTCATTAATCGATTTTAGGAGTATAGTTGGTTGTTGGAAGGAACATAATAATTGATATTGGTTCAGGGGTAATTTATCGAGAGGACTTCCCTAGTGGTTAAGGCCCCATTAATTGCTCTTTCCATTCACATATGCATAGCCTACGTGAGTTGCAGTTGGGATGTGTGTACATGCTTAGATTGATATGCAGGATTCGAAGTTGCATAATAAATCGTAGGCAGTGTCCACCATTCTTTAACTGTCTTCGTGGTGCGATGCATAAGGTGTTGATTTTCGGTGTGAGCATCCTGGATTCGAATCCACGGACTGCCACATGTGTTTGTAAATTTCATTAATCGATTTTAGGAGTATAGTTGGTTGTTGGAAGGAACATAATAATTGATATTGGTTCAGGGGTAATTTATCGAGAGGACTTCCCTAGTGGTTAAGGCCCCATTAATTGCTCTTTCCATTCACATATGCATAGCCTACGTGAGTTGCAGTTGGGATGTGTGTACATGCTTAGATTGATATGCAGGATTCGAAGTTGCATAATAAATCGTAGGCAGTGTCCACCATTCTTTAACTGTCTTCGTGGTGCGATGCATAAGGTGTTGATTTTCGGTGTGAGCATCCTGGATTCGAATCCACGGACTGCCACATGTTTGTAAATTTCATTAATCGATTTTAGGAGTATAGTTGGTTGTTGGAAGGAACATAATAATTTATATTGGTTCAGGGGTAATTTATCGAGAGGACTTCCCTAGTGGTTAAGGCCCCATTAATTGCTCTTTCCATTCACATATGCATAGCCTACGTGAGTTGCAGTTGGGATGTGTGTACATGCTTAGATTGATATGCAGGATTCGAAGTTGCATAATAAATCGTAGGCAGTGTCCACCATTCTTTAACTGTCTTCGTGGTGCGATGCATAAGGTGTTGATTTTCGGTGTGAGCATCCTGGATTCGAATCCACGGACTGCCACATGTGTTTGTAAATTTCATTAATCGATTTTAGGAGTATAGTTGGTTGTTGGAAGGAACATAATAATTTATATTGGTTCAGGGGTAATTTATCGGGAGGACTTCCCTAGTGGTTAAGGCCCCATTAATTGCTCTTTCCATTCACATATGCATAGCCTACGTGAGTTGCAGTTGGGATGTGTGTACATGCTTAGATTGATATGCAGGATTCGAAGTTGCATAATAAATCGTAGGCAGTGTCCACCATTCTTTAACTGTCTTCGTGGTGCGATGCATAAGGTGTTGATTTTCGGTGTGAGCATCCTGGATTCGAATCCACGGACTGCCACATGTGTTTGTAAATTTCATTAATCGATTTTAGGAGTATAGTTGGTTGTTGGAAGGAACATAATAATTTAGTAGAAATCGGCCTTAGGCTAGGACATTTTTCTACCGAAAACAATACATTTTTAGCTTGAATATTTGTTGTGTTTTATGTTTTTTTTTTTGTTTTTTTTTTAAGACGGAAGTGGGTCTGGGGAGGCATTTATCTTAGTCTAGGGAACAAACTAAAATGAGATTGCTCGAAAATGGCTGAATCAATCAAAACCCTAATAAAAATATCATAATGTTTGGAAGTTGGTCAATACGTCCATACAGCCTCGAAAGGGACCAGCGAGGCACACACTTCCTAGCCAAATGACCATGAGGATCCCCAAACCCTCCCTCACATGACGAAAACATATCAAATCCATGAGGCTCACAACCTCCCCCCCCCCCCCCCCCCCACCCCGAACAGACATGTCGGAATGGCATGGCATATGATACCCAAGCCAGCAAGGAGTCACCCCAACGCGCCCCTGTCGACCTTGCCCTGGCCAGTCTCTTTAGCAGCTAAATCAGGAAACCCTCAGGCAGCTCCAGTTAAGCCTGGACACCTTTTTCTCCTGCTAAAATTCACTTCATCCAACTAATTCTTGTCCTATCTCCACTTCTCCCTAACCCCCTGTCACTACTCAATTTATTATTATTACCCTCCACAATCATCTCTCCCAAGAAGGCGTGGCACAAGCATCCTTACCAGATTGAAGTTCTTCTGAACCTGAACCTATATTAACTTATTACTGCACATTTATGAAAGTGCTCGCGGTAGAGCTAATTATTGTATTAAATAAAGATAAATATTACTAAAGACATGATATTGGATGGTGTCACCGCGTATTGTTGTTTGTATTTCGTATATCCAGTCTCCTATGATAAGCTAATTGTTACTTTGTGTTTGAGTTATTCAGCTGTGCATGTAATAACCCCGGCCTTAACATGATTGCATAACACATAATAACCCCCAAGATACCGCACTAGACAGTGTTAAGTGTGTGATTTGGGTAAACGCATTACGTAAACAAAAAGATAATGATAACAGCGTTAGTATACGAGGGCGTCGTCTGTTGTGATTTTGGATAATAGATGATTTTATAAAACTTAGAAAGGATCTCTTGAGAATCAAAGTCGTGAAAATTATTGTAATTGTCCATTTGACTCAGACAGGTTGTATTAAAGTTTAATACAATCGTCAAATGACAGTCAGAATAATATGAAGGAAGGTATCATTGTAAACGGAAAGGTGTAACAATAGTTAATAGTAATCAGGAAATATGCGAGAGGGTATGCATAAGAAACATAATGCAAACAGGAAACGAGGAATGAATGACCACACATGACCTATCAATAAACTCATGTGCATTTCCGGGTCTAATGTTCAGCGTAGCTCCAGACAACGGCAGCAACACGTCAATACTGATGATACCAGGGCGTAATCAAGGGTGGGATGGTACGAGTGGTTTATGGATAAAGAGACGCTAACATTTTATGCCATCGTTTTTTAATTTTATTTATAAATTATAATTTATTTAAACTTTTCCACCAGTCACATGTTGTCTGCACTTTGTAGATACGATCTTTTAGCACAATGAAGTTTGATCCTATTCGAAGTCTTGGCAAGACTATATCACCACTCTTGCTAAAACACCTTTCCAGAAGTTAAGGGTCCTCAACTGCGTTCGTGTTTTTTTTCTTTCTAGCATAAGTCGTTCCTTGCTCTGTAAACAGAGTTATTGTGCGCCCATGTATTAAGCAATGCTCAAATGTATGGTGAGCTTCAACTTATATCGTATAAATACGATAGACTATGACTCTTTTGTGATCTTGGATGTCTCTGTGACGTCACGATCTCTCCTACAGCACGATGTAGGACGAGTAGATCGTATATTATAAGATTGTAAATAAGTTAAGTTATAAAAGGCCTAATATGCTATTAAGCAATATTGCCATGGTCTTATGTAGTATATATGAATTTATCGTATATATTAATATAATTTATCGTATAGAGCAACCTAAATGCGGTACGATAATTTGGGCTCCTGGCAGTTTGCCAAGGCAGCAAGGTGTGCTTTTGAGGTACGTCAGAGCCTTCACGAACACCAACCAGTTAACATCTAATTTTCCGCCCTCAGTTGATCGTGCTTTTGTGCCTCTAATCACAATACACATACAGCAATACACACAGCTACACCATCACGACGCTCTCATTGACATCATGACTGACTGATAGATAAGCATAATATTCATGTCCATTCCCATGTAATCATTTATTCTTTCTTTAACTTGACTCCTGTCTTGGGACCGAAGTCTCGTTCCCCATTGTCCACCACCATATTGGGTAAAACGTTCTCCCTTGCCTCATTGCCACGTGGAACTATTGGTGAGTTAATTCCTGGCTAATATTAACCCTTATAACCTTACCCTATATATACATTTATTATGTGAGACCTTTGGATATAAATTAGCTTGTTTCAGATTGAATTCAATTTAGATATAGAGTATTCATTTAGATTGATTTTATTTGATTCATTATAGCTTAGTAACATTTAACTTCCATTGATAGTTTACCACATTGGTGCCCAGACCCGGGAATTAGCTACCAGTAAGGGATTTTAAGGCAATGAACAAGGGGACATATAACAGGATGCAGGAACAACTCTATGATAAACTGGCAAGGCTAGCCAAGCGATGGTTAGAGCCGGAAAGCAGGGTCACATCGTTGTGCCTGCCTAAGTCCTGCTTCCCACCCATCATCTTTCCCCAATAATTTTCTTTTCCGTTTCAGACTTCCTGTGACATATGACCTGACCTAACATTTTTTCTTGTTCAATATGATCCATTAGTAGGTATTGCTATATAGTGTACTATTTTTTCTCCATAACATAGAAGTCCGCCGGTTGGCGTCTCTTAAGTAGCCTGTTATTTAGATACATAGCCTATAGGCTCGCAAGCAAAATGGATAAAAACGGTAAAGAGACACCGTCTAGTGGGGTGCTGAACAAAGCCCCTAAAAATCAAAGGGCGGGACTTCGGGGAGTAATGAATAGGCTAATAGTGGACGTCAACACTTTCATCACTACTGCTGAACTAGAGGAATTGGAGGCTAGATTAGAAAACGTCCAGGTTACCCACGGTCGTATTACGGCTCTGAGTGAGGTGATTGTGGCTGCCATGACAGAGGAGGAAGAGATTGTTACAGAGTGTGATAATCGCGCCCTCTATGACGAACCTGTCTTTAGAGCGAAGTACCTATTACAGCGTGCAATCGCGAGTAAGAAGGGAGGCGATAATGAGGCCCATAGAAGGGCTGACCCAAAACATACTGTACACCTCCCAAAGCTCAATCTTCCTACATTTGGGGGCAAGTTGACCGAGTGGTTAGCTTTCTGGGACGTATTTCGATCTACGGTTCATGAATCCTCTTTGGATAATGTCCGCAAGTTTCACTATCTGAAGGGACAAATGGAAGGAGAGGCCTTACATTTAATAGAGGGTTTTGCAGTAGTAGGTGGTAGTTATCTTGAAGCGGTACACTTATTAGAGTCCACATACGGGGATAGAGAGCAGTTGAAGATGGCCCATGTCGTTGCCTTGTTGGGGCTCGCAGAACCACAGTATAAGGTTGATGAGTTGACAAACTTCAGGGCAAATATGGAGTGCCATACTCGATCGCTAGATACCCTAGGGCTTACCACGCAGGAAATGATAGTCATTATCTTGCGTCAGAAGCTTCCTATGGCAATACTTGATAAGGTAAGATCATTCGAGCTGGGGGAATTCAAAACTCAGTTCAGTAAGGAGATCAATAATCTACAGTTGAACAAAGGGAGAATGTATGTGTCGGGAGGGAGTGAGAAGAGGGGAACAGTAAGCATGACAGTGGGGACTAAAGTAAAGAAAGAGGGTGTGTATAAGAAACCTGCTCAGATTCTATGTAAGCTATGTAACAACAAACATAAATGGAGTTTCTGTGTAAAATACCCGACAAATGAGACAAAACTAGCACAGGCGAGAAGATTGAAGCTATGTGTAGGTTGTCTAAGTGGGGAACATGGTAAGCAGGGACAATGTACTGCTACATACTTAAGGCCCTGTCGGCACTGCAAAGGACATCACTTTGATAAGTTGTGTCCTACTGCAGATAAAGTCAAAGACGTCAAAAATGAGGGTACTACAACTGTGGCACTAGGTAGCACGCAAGACACCACTATATTGCCCACAATACAGATTCCCATGGAAGGTAATGACAGTAACAAAGTTTGTCGGGTACTTCTAGATCAAGGGTCTCAACGTTCCTTTATAAAGAGGTCCGTACTAGTGGGACTGAAGCACCGAATCGTAGGGGCTGAGACTCTTCGATTACAGGGCTTCACAGGGGTTACTGATAAACGAGACTACGAGATAGCGGAGATTTCATATTTCTATCGTAAAAACCGGTACTTTATGACTTGTATCGTAGTAGACACCCTACCAGAATATGTATCTGTGGGTGTGAAGAAGGTGGAACACGCATTACGTAGCAAAGGGGTTAACTTGTCAGATCCCATGGGAAATCAGAGTGAGGTGCATGTTCTACTTGGTGTGGATCATTATTATGAAGTAGTATACCCTGGATTTAAAAAGATGTGTGGTGTAATTTTAATCCCCACTAAATTTGGATACTGCATGAGCGGAAAGGTGCATACTACACAGTCAAAGGTCCTGGTCGACACGGTCTCGATATATAGAGTCAAAGTAACCGCGGCAGAGGAGTTGGGAAGGGAGGATTCCCAACCTAGTGACCCTAAGATGGCTGCCGAGTTCGACCTGGAACGACTGTGGAGATTGGATCACATAGGCATTAATCCTATGGAGACTGATTATGACTCGGAAGTTGCGCTACAAAGGTTTGACGAGTCTGTGTGCTACTGTGCCTCAGACAAGCAATATAAAGTTAGTTTACCCTGGAAGAACAGTGAGATAAGCCTGCCTACCAACTATGGTTTGGCATTAGGTCGCTTGCGCGCATTGCAGCGGAAATTGTCTAACGAACCGAGCACGCGCCAGGCGTATGACGATGTATTTCGGAGTTATGAGGATAGGGGTTTTATTGAGAGAGTCGATGTCGAGGAACCGTGTAAGAAGGGTAGGGTTCACTATCTGGCCCATCATGGGGTAAAGAAAGACAGCGTCACCACACCAATACGGGTGGTGTATGACTGTTCTGCCCACCAAGGTCAACAACCCAGTCTGAATGACTGCCTGTTGACAGGTCCGTCCATGGTGTCGGATCTGTCCCAACATCTATTGCGGTTTAGGCTGGGGAAGTATGCCTATACCAGTGACATCGAGAAAGCATTCTTGATGGTCAAGCTAAAGGAGGAAGATAGAGATGTTACCCGCTTTCTTTGGTTCAGCGACATTAGCGACTCTGAAAGTCCCATCATAATATACCGTTTTCGGGTTGTACTCTTTGGGGCCACTTGCTCGCAGTTTTTGTTAAATGCCACAATCAGAAAACATCTAGCTGACACTCATGAGGACACAAGTAAACTATCTCGCGGATTATACATTGACAATTTGCAGGGTACTAGCGATAGTCAAGATGATTTGTTGTATGCATACTGGCAAGCACGCAGATTGTTTGCGGATGCACATCTATTTCTCCGCGAGTGGGTTACTAATAGTGAAGATCTTCAGAGTTTAATACAGGTGGATGGTACGGCATCTCTTAACCAGGAAAAGTCCAGAAATTTGGGGATGATCTGGCAACCTAAACATGACATACTAACTTTTCAAACAAGGTCTTTTGCTCAGCAGACAGGAGCGCACACAAAAAGAAGTCTATTGAGCAAAGTTGCGCAATTTTTTGATCCTTTGGGTCTAGCATTACCTGTTACCATAAGAGCTAGGATTCTAATGCAGGAAGTTTGGAGACGTAAAATAGGATGGGATGACAGTTTGCCCGAGGACCTGAATGACCAAGGGACATTGTTGTTGAATGAATATACCATCCTATGTACTAAACCTATACCTCGTAAAGTGGCGGCGTTCGGTGACGTTACGTTACACACGTTTTGCGATGCTAGCGCCACGGCATACGGGGTAGCCATATATGTTGTTACTTCATTTGGGGCACATTTAGTTACAGCCCGGGCCAAAGTAGCCCCGGTTAAGAAGGTAACTATCCCTAAAATGGAATTGACTGCCATGCTGCTATTAGCACGTCTGGTGCAACATGTACGCGCAGCATACGAGAGCGAATTAAATATTGAAATCGTTCATGTATGGTGCGATAGCCAGGTCGCACTCAACTGGATACATAGCAAGAAGTCTCTGCCAGTTTATGTGCGGAATAGGGTAGATGAGATTAGAGCCCTTTTGCCAGACGTTGCTTATCATTATGTAAATACAAAGGAAAACCCTAGTGATCTCATAACTAGGGGTATAACGGCTAGCCAGTTAATGAAGTCCGAATTGTGGTGGCATGGTCCAAAGTGGCTGCTCCATGAAAGTGAATGGACGATATGGCATGCTGTTGGTGAGGGACTTCTGCCACTGGAAACGGTGGCAGTTACAGCCCAACCAAATGAGCCACCGGGTCCTATCATAAAGTGGGCAAGATTCGGTGACTATAATAAACTAGTCAGAGTTGTAGCTTGGGTGTTGCGATATGTATCCAATCTTAAGCTTAAAGTAACGGGCCAACTCTGCAACAGGGGTCACAACATTGATGCTCGTGAATTTAAAGCAGCTGAAGTAACTTTGATCAAATGGGTTCAAGTAGAAACCTTTTCCAATGAATTAGAATCCTTGAAAGGCTCGAATAAGACATTAATGCCTAATATAGTGCGTCAACTAAGGTTGCACCTAGACAATGGCCTCATCAGGTGTGAGGGTCGCCTGAAGTGGTCGGGTGTACCAGACGGCACAAACCGACCTATACTTATGCCAACAAGACATCACGTTACTGATCTATTGATCATACGTGCACATAGGGAAGTAAAACACTACGGGGTATGTCATATTATATCAAATTTACGTCTCACATGGTGGATACCCAGAGTTCGACAAGTAGCTCGACGCGTAGTGAGAAAGTGTGTAATATGCCAGAGACTAAAGGGTAAACCATATGCAACTGGACCAGCTCCACCTCTACCTGAATGCCGTGTAAAGCACGTAGAACCTTTCCAAGCGGTAGGATTAGATTACACAGGGGCATTGAAGACGAGGGAGCATGAGAAGGTTTATATATTATTGTTTACCTGTGCGACGTCTCGAGCGGTACACCTAGAACTATGTGATAATATGTCTAGCGAAGAATTTATGCTGGCGTTCAGACGGTTTTGTGCCCGTCGTTCATTCCCTCAACTCATTCTTAGCGACAATGCTCCCACTTATGTCCAAGCATCAAAATATCTAAAGGATATGAGTAGTGATCCTACTATCATCACTTTTTTGGGAGAGAAAAAGTGCGAATGGAGGTTCATTCCAGTTAAGGCACCTTGGTTTGGTGGAATGTGGGAACGGTGTGTCGGCATAGTAAAGTCAGGACTAAGAGCGGTTGTAGGACGTGCTCTATTAAAAAAGAGTGAGTTGACGACAGTCCTCACAGAGATAGAGGCAGTCGTGAATGATCGCCCGCTTACATATGTGTACACCGACCTGCAAGAACCACTACCATTAACGCCAGCTCACTTGCTATATGGAAAACCATTGACTGCGTTTCCATCTGATTTTCAGTCCATAGTAGAGTTAGAGGATCCCTCGTTGTACTCTGCGGTAGCGGTGTCTAAGAGATACCAGATGCCACTGGAACTACTGTTCGTCCTATCGCACGTTTTGGAGCTAGATTCCGCATTGCAATCTGAGGCTCCACCTGTTATTGCTGGGTCCGAGGATTCTCGAAGGAACGACTCACCTCATACTGATGGTGATCATTCTCGGACCGGGACGCGTCCCAGACGCGCTGCTGCTGGCGCTGTCGACTTGTGGCGTCAGAAGATAGCCTCTGGGCAACTTTAGGTTTAAGGTGGGGTTCAGGTCTTTTTTGTGGGGGGAGTGTATCGTATAAATACGATAGACTATGACTCTTTTGTGATCTTGGATGTCTCTGTGACGTCACGATCTCTCCTACAGCACGATGTAGGACGAGTAGATCGTATATTATAAGATTGTAAATAAGTTAAGTTATAAAAGGCCTAATATGCTATTAAGCAATATTGCCATGGTCTTATGTAGTATATATGAATTTATCGTATATATTAATATAATTTATCGTATAGAGCAACCTAAATGCGGTACGATAATTTGGGCTCCTGGCGGTTTGCCAAGGCAGCAAGGTGTGCTTTTGAGGTACGTCAGAGCCTTCACGAACACCAACCAGTTAACATCTAATTTTCCGCCCTCAGTTGATCGTGCTTTTGTGCCTCTAATCACAATACACATACAGCAATACACACAGCTACACCATCACGACGCTCTCATTGACATCATGACTGACTGATAGATAAGCATAATATTCATGTCCATTCCCATGTAATCATTTATTCTTTCTTTAACTTGACTCGTGTCTTGGGACCGAAGTCTCGTTCCCCATTGTCCACCACCATATTGGGTAAAACGTTCTCCCTTGCCTCATTGCCACGTGGAACTATTGGTGAGTTAATTCCTGGCTAATATTAACCCTTATAACCTTACCCTATAATTATATACATTTATTATGTGAGACCTTTGGATATAAATTAGCTTGTTTCAGATTGAATTCAATTTAGATATAGAGTATTCATTTAGATTGATTTTATTTGATTCATTATAGCTTAGTAACATTTAACTTCCATTGATAGTTTACCACAACTTATACTGAACGTCTCGAAAGGGTGGAGTGAAAAACATTTCGTATGACTCCTGTATATACTGTGAATATATATTGTATAATAAGCTGTATTCTGTGTTCGTATAATGGTATTTCACTTTTCCAGGTAAAGACCCCACATTGTGTTCTTGCCCAAATAATATAAG
This sequence comes from Paralithodes platypus, assembly GCA_032716605.1. Classification (NCBI taxonomy): domain Eukaryota; kingdom Metazoa; phylum Arthropoda; class Malacostraca; order Decapoda; family Lithodidae; genus Paralithodes; species Paralithodes platypus. The sequence continues at coordinate 21,694,666 of CM064525.1, forward strand.
CAATTCAGTGAATATTCATACAACGCTAATGAATTGAAAAAGACAAAGCTATATTCGTATGGCATGTTGCTAGGCTTTGTAATAATATTATAATGAAACTAATTACAGCACAAATTCCATTCAAATAAAGTCTGCCCATTGACACATCGCTATTTGCACTCGGGAACCTTGGACTTCAAACTCATTAGCATAACTACTTCACCACACCTTCTGTGGGGTAGGTGTGGTCTCATTGTTACTATTATTATTATTTATATTAATATCATTATTTGTATTAGTATATTTTTATGTTGTATTACTATCATTTATATTATTATTATAATTATAAATATCTGATCATCATTATTATTTGTATTATTATTATTATTATTGTTGCTATTATTATTATTACTATTTATTCTCTGATCTTGCTATGGCTAACACATAATCGGTATCTGCGATCGCTTTAAGTTTCCGAAATATCTGCTTTGAAGTCGAGGTTTTACAAGTCAATAGTGATACAAGAATGAAACATGCTTTATCAGATTAGATCCTATTGAAGTATCTGAAAACATATCAGTTTGCATACTATAGTATATTCGCTGTAAGTAGGCAAGGCATCATGACCTCTATCCTCTGTAACTCTAAAAGGGCTAGAGCAAATTGGCTGTAAATATCCACATCTATTCCTTGACCGACTCTTCCCAAATGATGGTAGAAATATTAGCTCGATTACTATAGCCGTGTTTAAGTTACAGAGGTTAGAGATTTTGATTGCTCGCCTACTTACAGCGAATAGACTATAGTATTACCTGCAATCAAGGATACAAACACGCTTTTGTAATAATGGACAATTATACGAAGGTTCACTCATTCTTTCACAGATATATCATTAAGGGAGCCGACCTCGCTTTTTTCTCTTTCTCTCCCTCTCTCTTTGACTTGTATTCATTCGGCCCCATTCATCCTACTATTTTAAGACGTTTACCCCAATCCAGGTGTCAATATTTTCCTGGCGAGCGGTAGCGAGCCAGCATATGCTATATATATATTTGTTTTGACAGCAAGCTAACTTTGAAAATGTTTCGATATAAAAAAATCTCCGGCGAGAATTCAGCCAGTTGGCTGAATGGGACCGAATGGATACAAGCCAGGGAAAGAGAAACAAGGAGAGAAAGATAAAAAAAAAGCAACTGACCCCCCTTTTAATTAAAAATAGTTAACAAAGTATTACAAGGAAAGCAAGCATCAACACATACAGATCCACACTAGGTTGCTTGTTAAGGGGGGTCACCGTTTTTTTTTTTTATCTCTCTCTGGGTTGTATTAATTATGCCCCATTCAGCCAACTGTTTGAAGACGTTTATCCCCATTCAGGTGTCGATTGCTTCCTTGCGAGTGTTAGCGAGCCAGCATTGTATGGAAAAATCCGGCTTCGCCGGAGACATTTTTCTATCGAAAAATGTACAAATTTAGCTTGCGGTCATAACACAAATATATATATATGCTGGCTCGCTACCGCTCGCCAGGAAAATATTGACACCTGGATGGGGGTAAATGTCTAAAAACAGTAGGCTGAATGGGGCCGAATGGATACAAGACAGAGAAAGAGCAAAAAAGAGAGAAAGATAAAAAAAAAAGCCGGTGACCCCCCTTAAACGAACCAAAAATGACCACCTGTTCGAAGGAAAAAACAATGGAATACTCGCCGACAAACTTGGTCCATCAGGGATTTACAGAGCGATATTGATCTGTGTGACCTTTATAAAACTCGGTTGAAAAATAAATGTATTGTCTTTGTTTATATAAAAGGCCATTTCAATCAGTTTATAACCGTTACATTCAGGATATCTTACGGGGATGTTTAGTGACGTGTTAATAGCATCTACTGTATATTGTCAAACATTCGATATTTGTTAGCTGTTAAATCAGGTTTCCTCTTATTCATGTTACGACCGGCACTACGAAATAAACAAGGGCACTTAAGAATGGACTAGATGATAGGCTATATCTTCAACAACGGTACGCTAATGCCAAACCCTCGAACTATTACGCCGGTGAACAAAAACCCTTAAACCCTCCAGAGTTAATCTCCTGGATAACGGGGTATCAATTAACTGGGGTTTAGTGCACTTCTACAAAGGCTTGCCGATGACGGCAAAGCCTACTCACAAAAGGAGTACTTTACGTTAATAAAATGCTCTTAAGTAATAACAATGCTTGAATAAACTATAATAAGATTTAATAAAGGAGTATATGCTTACGTTAACTTTAGTGTGAGTCTGTACTCAACACTAACCTCTACAATGCTCCATGAAAGCACTGGAAGTCTAGTCCTACAGCAATCAGGTATAGAATCTTCTGAAAACGTCAGATGCTCTAAGATGCTCGTTAATACAGAACAGGAATAAATGCAGGGGCAGGACACCAAAGCGTGTATCTTAAATACACCAATAAGTAGGATACATATATATATAACAAGGGAGTGCAACAACTCTGTGACCGCACTAATAATTAACCACTCAGAAACAGTACTTCCTTAGCCAACGTAACAGCCAAACTGGGTTGTGCACTATGCATCAACCTTGGCTAAAATAAGGCGTGAATAATTCCTAAAGCATACACAATGAAAGTTAATAAACACAATGCTGTCTTTCTCACTAATAAAGTCTAGCAGTGGCATAAAAGGTACTAGGAAACTAGGGAGAGCGCAAGCATGCACGTAGCCTACTGTCTCCCCTTGAACAGATTTCCCTTATGTTACGTTAAGTGACTTGGAGGCTCTCTTGGTAAGCCCAGATCTCAAGTATCTGGTCTTACCCTGGCGCTCCACAAAGGTCAACAAAATGAGGTAGCAAGTATGCAGGTGAGATTAGGCAAGAGCCCTTCACTTGTATACTGCTACACTCGCAAAGGAAAATATGCACAAGGGTTACAGGCTAGCTAGCTTCGTCGATGTTGTACAGGCTCTGACTTGCCACATACATAACTCAGACAACGACCAAAGATACCTTCCACTGTCTAGCATTAAATAATAAGAGAGAACAGCCCAATAATTAGAAGCACCCCAACACTAGGCTACCCTTTTGACTATGACTCTACTAATCCCTAAAACTAGTGCAAACATAAATGTGAGAGCTGGTGCTGGTAATACAACTGGCCGACTGTGGAAGTCGTATGCAGAACCAGAAGGGATAAGTAATTGAATAAAGATGGAAGTATGAAAAAGAAGAAGTTCAGAGAGAGAAACAGTAGTATAGAGGGTTATATGGGGGGACAGATTGCAAAGGACATGTAGGACCAAGCACGCTACGCCAAGCTCTGCAGGAGACACGCTGCGGGGAGCCCCCCAGCACCAACACTAGGACAGCGGCACCCAATCACAGACCACTACGTCATGAAAAGCAAGCGTCCTAGGACGCGCCAGGCCCGCCCGCCAGCCAATCAAGGACGTGGGAAAGCACGCGCGAGCGTGGGAAAACTCCTCCGAGCGAGGGAGGCAAACGTACATACACACGCACATACTACCACCTCACTGCCTACCTCGCTCTTTCTCCTTTAACCCTCTCCCACATATGACGCAATTTTGAGCCTATTGGGGATACTTTAAAGCCTTTGTTACCATCAGGGGTATTTAGAAACCTTTAGTTTAGTTACTTCAACATCAGCAGTTGTCTTTGAGTTAGCTGTGGGCAGAACACTAATTTTGGAGAGGTAATTATAAGGTTGAGAGAACTCTATTTCTTATTGCTAATCTGGCAACCTCTGCGTCATAAATGCGTGAAAGGGTTAACTTCACACAATGCATCTTATATTCTATGAATGATATAAAATACTTCCAAGTGTCACAGACAAGAATAAAGATCACCACTGATCTGTCTGTGACAACATGAACTCTATAAAAGAAAGAACATCGTTCTACGATTATTGTAGCCCATTTCACTGCCCTGGCGAGCGCTAGCGAGTTACGAGCGCATTTTGGCAAGCTGGCCAGCGTAACACCCCGCCCAAGATGTGGGACGTTTCAGCCACAGGTGAACTTCACATCTGACCAGACAGAATGCCCATCAACCCCGCATCACCTAGCTACTCTCCCAAGTTGTGAAAACAAGGCACGATCACAAACATAAAACACTGCATTATACAAAAAAATCTGCACAACACTTCCCCAAAGTAATAGCATCATAATAATTATATCACGCTCAACGAGCAAGCTTCACCAAGCCTAGCCTACTAAGACAACAGCTCAGAGTGTCTTAGATGCTTGCTGTGATATACTGCACTTATATACTATAAAAAAGAAAGAGTTTTTATGTGAGGTTTTTATATTTTTTAATAGTGTTTTTGGCGGCGTTGCACTACAGAGGCAAGCCATATTTTCTCCACTCCACCAAACACACCTGAACGGCGAGGGTTCTCCTTCACACATACCCTCCCGTGACAAACAATCAGCCAGAACATTATCAGTGCCCTTAACATGCTACACATCCAACTTGTGTTCCGGCAGCAAAACAACACCTGGCACTGATAAACTGCCCAGTTCATCACAAGACTGGCACTTCTCTTCGCTCTTTCCGGCAACGGGGCCTGCCCATAACCCTTCACTATTTCCACCTTAGTGATAAACGAGGCAGCCCCGATGCGGCCTATGGGGTCGTCAACTCTAGGTAATGGATAGGCGTCTGTCAGGGATAATGCTTCCACACTCTTGCAATCAACATACACACGGATCTTGCCACTTAACTCAGGTTGCAAAGTTACTGGCAACGACCACTCACGATATCCTTTATCCCGCAGACCCTTTTTCCACATGTCGTCTAGCTCTGCTTTCACGACAGGCTGTTGAGCAGGATTTATACGGTAGTGAGTTAACTTGAGCCTTGCACTGTCTCCAGCCTCCATGTCGGATTCTACCCTGTACATCAGGCCTGGAGAAGCAACAAACATGCGGACGTACTGCCACAGCCTAGTAAACAACTTCTCTTGGCGGTCAGGAACAAGAGGTTGCAACTTATCTCGATGAACAACATGCCTAGTGCCCTCCCACAACCCAGCCGAGACCGCAGCTTCTAAACTATAGTCTCCCTCCTTCTCCACCTTCGTCCCTAGAACAGCCAGGTCATGAGAGGGACAATCTGTACCACCTGTGCAGTCACTCCCATAGTTCATAATTGCTAAAGCTTCCCCGCCGATACCGTACATGCGCACCCCCGCATTCCTTGCGACTACATCTGCCTGCGCAGCATCACCGCCTTCAGCGACATGGCCAGATACAGTCGGTCTATGGTAGGGCTGTTGCATTTTACTAGGGCAGCATTGGGAGGCTATGCAACGGCCGGGCGCATCCACCCCACAGCCAACCTCGCCAATCTGCTCAATGTCCTGATTTTGACCACCACCCTTAGCAGCCATGGGTCGACCCTGACCTGACAACTATGCCAAAGCCTCGTCGCCCACCTTGAACCACTGAAACAACGAGGCCAACGGTTTACTAACACTCAAGTGACCTGCCGGCGGAACATCGTGCACGGCATGAGTTGTGAGGCCTGGGTGCTCGGCACAAACAGTGGGGAATGGACCGAGCAGGTGCTGAAGCGCTGCACACTGCTGCTCAGGCAGGTGCTCTAGCGTTTCCTCAGCCACCTGACTCGTGTCCCCCGCCCACTGCTCCACCGAGACATGACAATCCCAACTCTCCTCCACCTGTGCCCCACTGCCCCCCTCTCCTTCTCCACCTTGGCCGCTGCAGACCAATGCAGGGACAGTAGGCTGCTCAGGTGGTTGCCTCATAAACTCCTCTAACAGGTTCACCTGACATGCTTCCCCGTCCTCGAGTTCAATAGCCCCGTTCCCACAACTCTCAAGACCAGGATCTTCTGCTTGCAACCGACATATATCCGAGGGTGCCAACCTATCTAAGTGCTCCTGATGCAACTTGTGGCCTCCCCCAATACTAGGCTGCTCAAGCCTTGCCTGCTTCGCCTGGGAACGTTTCTGTCGCGGAGTGCTATCACGCCCTACCATGTCACTAAGGGGGACAGGTTCTGGGGCCACTCCGGAGCTCATAATTGGGTCAAGTACTGAGTCACCAAGGAGTGTCGCTGGATCCAAACTCTCAACCCGACCAGCCTTGACGTTCTCTTTCCGACCCTTCCTCCGCTGGTCTAGAACTTGATGACTAGGCTGTGACACCTGAGCGGACTGAGATCTCTCGAGCCCCTCTCGCCCCTCCCTACTCGTGTCGGCCGCTCTCTCGGCAACGAATAAGGGTGGAACCTCGGAAGTGGGCACCGCAAAGTCATTACCGAGAAGGAGGTCGACCCCCTCAACTGGCAACTTCTCCACCACACCCACATCCAACTCCCGTGTCACACCGTCCACCTCAAGCTCCATTCTGACCAGCGGGTAAGACCGCGTAGCATTGATGCCTTGAACCACCACAACCCGATCCATGTTAACAGGCTTGCCAGTGAAATTCTTAACAAGTGTCTGGGAAGCGCCCGTATCACGCAACAACTCAAGCCTATGCTTCACACCAGCCCACCTCACAGTGCCGTGCCCCCTATGACCACAAAAAGCATCACGGACGGGTGACGAGCACTCCTGCTGCTTCTGCACCGACGATGACTTCGCAACCGACTGTTTACCCCGGGCAAACGCGGAAGACCTCAAAGAAACGCCAATGTTGCTCACTAGTGACACCACTGCTGTAGGCGGTGTGCTCGGACATGAACGCACAATATGCCCCTTCTCATGACACTTGAAACATTCCACCTCACTCTTGGACTTTCTCTGAGGTGAGGAAGGGCCCTGGCCTTTCTTAAACGGGAAGGGTTTCGACTTGGGTTCATAATTGGCAACAGTACTCTTGAATGGATAATTATTTGTGTCATTAATTCGGGGGGGTGGAGTGGTACGCCCCTGGTTACCTGCCTCAGCTCTCTGTGCAGACCCGCACCCACGAATCAATGACACCCTAAGGTCAGCCAGCTCAGCCGCCTTCTGCAGAGTTTTTGGTTGCTTTTCTTTAAGGTTAAGAGTCAAGTCACTGCCAGTACATTTTAAAAATTGTTCCAGCAACACTAGTTGTTTTACTGAATCAAAAGTAGTTGCCTTCTCCGACCTTAACCAATTTTCAAATGCATCGGACAGCTCTCTAGCGTGTTCCTGGAAAGTACTCTCCTTTCTTTTTGGAACCGCCCTAAACTTCAGCCTATAGGTCTCTGGCTGTAGCTCATACGCCCTCAGGACAGCCTCTTTTAACAACTCGTAATTAACACAGGAATCTAGGGGCAAAGCATCGTACGCCTTGAGTGCTTTCCCCATCAATCGTGAAGAAACAAGGGCTGCCCACTTCTCCTCGGGCCATTGGTGCTCCTGGCACTTTTTCTCAAGAACCGGAGAAAACATTCTGTAACTCCCAACTCATCAAACACTGGAACCAACTTTAATAGATGCGACAGGGACTGGTCATGGGCTCGACCCCCCTGGGCGACCCGGTTCCTCGTCACCTCTACACGAGTTTTCTCTAGGTCAACATCGGCACAATACCTTGCAGACTCGGCCTGATACCTGAGCTCAGCCTCTCGCTGCTGCTGCTTCTGCCTGAGCTCAGCCTCATGCTTTCATTGCTCGAGCTCAGCCTCATACCTTCGTTGCTCGAGCTCGAGCTTCTGCTGCTCAAGCCGAAACAACATCTCGGAAGACAAACCCTGAGGAGGGGTGCTACTATTGGGGACCCACCCCGTGAATCACCTAGAGGCATACCCAACCGCCAGCGGGCATCGGCCTGCGGGAACGTACCCGGCTCCGGAGCCCGAGGGGGCGCCATGGTATGAGTCGAGTGGAATGGGGGCTGGGACGAAGGTGCCCCAGCTCCCGCTCCACCCGAAGCCCCATGCACCCCACCGAGCACACAGGTAACCAGCTCACCTCTCGACAAACCGCTAGTACCGGGAAACCCTAAGACCGTGGCCACACACTGCAGTCCGTACCGGTCTAGCCCCGACACAAGATCTGCTGACACAGGCACCTCCAAAAATCTCCGAGCATCCTCCTCATTGTTCACCACCCGAACGCCGCTAAGCAACTCCACCTTCTCCACCTCCTCGCCTGCCTCTCGCACTGTGCCCTCACTATGCTCAGACCCGTCCAGTGACATGATGGAGTCATCAAAAACAAATCTCAAGTCCAGACAAAAGTAGCCAAACTTTCGCGTAGCTTTATTCACAAACAAATATTCGAAGATGTTCTTGAGTGCAATACTAGGTCATCAATAACACCAACAAGTTCTATATATCCTCAAAACAATGTCTACTGCCAACAATGCGAGAAATAAATTCAACCCCAAATGGCAATAAGATTTCTCCAAAAAAAAAATGCAATATTCAGTTCACTATATTCTGGTCTAAGATCGCCATTTGTTATGACGACTAAGATAAGATACTAGGCAAGGTCGCCATTTGTTACGACCGGCACTACGAAATAAACAAGGGCACTTAAGAATGGACTAGATGATAGGCTATATCTGCAACAACGGTACGCTAATTCCAAACCCTCGAACTATTACGCCGGTGAACAAAAACCCTTAAACCCTCCAGAGTTAATCTCCTGGATAACGGGGTATCAATTAACTGGGGTTTAGTGCACTTCTACAAAGGCTTGCCGATGACGGCAAAGCCTACTCACAAAAGGAGTACTTTACGTTAATAAAATGCTCTTAAGTAATAACAATGCTTGAATAAACTATAATAAGATTTAATAAAGGAGTATATGCTTACGTAAACTTTAGTGTGAGTCTGTACTCAACACTAACCTCTACAATGCTCTATGAAAGCACTGGAAGTCTAGTCCTACAGCAATCAGGTATAGAATCTTCTGAAAACGTCCGATGCTCTAAGATGCTCGTTAATACAGCCCAGGAATAAATGCAGGGGCAGGACACCAAAGCGTGTATCTTAAATACACCAATAAGTAGGATACATATATATAACAAGGGAGTGCAACAACTCTGTGACAGCACTAATAATTAACCACTCAGAAACAGTACTACCCCTTAGCCAACGTAACAGCCAAACTGGGTTATGCACTATGCATCAACCTTGGCTAAAATAAGGCGTGAATAATTCCTAAAGCATACACAATGAAAGTTAATAAACACAATGCTGTCTTTCTCACTAATAAAGTCTAGCAGTGGCATAAAAGGTACTAGGAAACTAGGCAGAGCGCAAGCATACTCGTAGCCTACTGTCTCCCCTTGAACAGATTTCCCTTATGTTACGTTAAGTGACTTGGAGGCTCTCTTGGTAAGTCCAGATCTCAAGTATCTGGTCTTCCCCTGGCGCTCCACAAAGGTCAACATAATGAGGTAGCAAGTATGCAGGTGAAAGTAGGCAAAAGCCCTTCACTTGTATACTGCTACATTCGCAAAGGAAAATATGCACAAGGGTTACAGGCTAGCTAGCTTCGTCGATGTTGTACAGGCTCTGACTTGCCACATACATAACTCAGACAACGACCAAAGATACCTTCCACTGTCTAGCATTAAATAATAAGAGAGAACAGCCCAATAATTAGAAGCACCCCAACATTAGGCTACCCTTTTGACTATGACTCTACTAATCCCTAAAACTAGTGCAAACATAAATGTGAGAGCTGGTGCTGGTAATACGACTGGCCGACTGTGGAAGTCGTATGCAGAACCAGAAGGGATAAGTACCGGGTAATTGAATAAAGATGGAAGTATGAAAAAGAAGTTCAGAAAGAGAAACAGTAGTATAGAGGGTTATATGGGGGGACAGATTGCAAAGGACATGTAGGACCAAGCATGCTACGCCAAGCTCTGCAGGAGACACGCGGCGGGGACCCCCCCAGCACCAACACTAGGACAGCGGCACCCAATCACAGACCACTACGTCATGAAAAGCAAGCGTCCTAGGACGCGCCAGGCCCGCCAGCCAATCAAGGACGTGGGAAAGCCCGCGCGAGCGTAGGAAAAATTCTCCGAGCGAGGGATGCAAATGTACATACACACACACATACTACCACCTCACTGCCTACCTCGCTCTTTCTCCTTTAACCCTTTATTAGCGGCTCACCACTTAAGTCGTATTTAATAAAGCTGGACTATGTGGCGGCGCTCGACATAACTCGAGTGGCAATTTCAGCACGTAATGTGGCTGAGAGAGAGAGACAAGTGGTGGCAGGAGACTAGCGAGCGTATGACTGCTCCAGACCACCGCGGCGAACCTACTGACACAAATCTCAGCTCCCTCCTCCCTCTCTCACTCGCTACATACTCAATTATGTACCGAAAGTACCGAATTACCTGCTTTTTGCACTCGCGTTGCACGGTTATTGCAAGAAAACTATCCATCATACAAGGATCGTTATGGTGTCATTCGAAAGCTCTGTTTATGTCCTTTCAGGGATAGATACTTGTTTTACGTTCTGGGTCTTATTTAGGCATGAAAATGATCACGTAAACAGCCCTATTTTGGCTAAAAACACCCCGCTGGGCGGTACACATAAATAAACCGCATAGGCCGCTCGTAAGGTGTTAACTTCACACAATGCATCTTATATTCTATGAATGATATAAAATACTTCCAAGTGTCACAGACAAGGATAAAGACCACCACTGATCTGTCTGTGACAACATGAACTCTATAAAAGAAAGAACATCGTTCTACGATTATTGTAGCCCATTTCACTGCCCTGGCGAGCGCTAGCGAGTTACGAGCGCATTCTGGCAAGCTGGCCAGCGTAACATTCAGTATTTTGTTAACCGGCTTTTCTTATCTTTCTCTCCTTTTCTCTCTTTCCCTGGCTTGTATTCATTCGGCCCTATTCAGCCAACTGTTTTATGACGTTTATCCCCATTCAGGTGTAGATTTCTTCCTGGCGAGTGATAGCGAGCCAGCATTGTATAGAGAAATCCGGCTTCGCCGGAAACATTTTTCTATCGAAAAATGTACAAATTTAGCTTGCTGTCAAAACAAAATATATATATGCTGGCTCGCTACCGCTCGCCAGGAAAATATTGACACCTGGATGGGGGTAAAGTTTTAAAACAGTAGGCTGAATGGGGCCGAATGGATACAAGCAAAAGAGAGAGGGAGAGAAAGAGAAAACAAAGCGAGGTGGGCTCCCTTAAGCTAAAAAGGTGTAGTTCTTGAGTCAGTTGGGTATGGATTATTGGTGATTTGATAATGATGGTACTTAGTCTCCTTTCTCGTCCCTCCAGTCTTTCAATACGGTATATTATTTATGTAAACCAATACTCATCACAATATTCTAAATGTGAACAAACCAATAATTTTAATTATCTTAAGATGAAATGTTCGCGTGCTTCATCTTTTCAGATTGCCATTTGGTTCCACTGATTCGTTAATGAACAAGTTTCTTTGCTAATACACAATTATTTATGTATCTGTTTAATGGAGTCAAGACATGGATAACAATAGGCGATATACTGTGTGGTATTAGTATATAATAATAACGACAAATTTAATTTGACATTACCTGTTAGATACAAGTCAGTCCATGAAACAATAAAATATTGGTATACCGGTAGAGCTTTCTACAGATTAAGGGGACAGTGGCTGTTTGTTTTGTCTATTAATTCATTTATTCATATATATTTTGTAGTTTCCTCCCTAGACCTCCATCAAACTTAGAAAAACACCCCCTACGCCCCCCTTCGGCCAAAGGCCGATTCCTCCTAAAAATACAGGCTTGCCATTGCTTGCCAGGAAAAAATCGACACCTAAATGGCGCGAAGGGTTATAATATTGACAAAGAAATGGGGTGAAAGGTCATAAAATCCCCAAACTAATGGAACCAACGTCTTAAAATATCAAAACTAGTGGGGCTAAACGTTAGGGAGAAGGGGTTCCAGAAAAACAATCCGTCTCCCCTTAACACCATCGAACAACATTTCCAAAGATAAGAAAGGAGGTTCAGTGTTACCGAATTGAGTATATAATCATGATCAGATCCATAATAATGCTGACATAATTTAAAATTAAAACTGCTCGAGTATCAGCCGCTAAACCTTTATAACAAACCACAAGAAACTACAATGTTTGCCATTTACCATTGCCTTCATAGTTTGTACACTGTAACAAAAATCTGTAAAATTTACAGAGAATATCTGGAAATTAGGCTGCCAAACATTCTCTGTAAAATGTACAGCATTCTGTATAATCATTTACAAAAATACACTGTGGAATTTACAGACTGGCTTGTACATTTTTCCATATATAATCTGTTAATTTTTACAGAAAATCTTGTAAAAATTACAAAATTATCTATACAAAAATTACAGAATATATCTGCTAAATTTACATTTAAATTGTATAGGTAACAGTGTTACTGTCAAAGTTTCTACAGAATCATGTAAATTATACAGATAATGTTTGGCAGCCTAATTGCCAGAAATTGTTCCGAAAATTTTACAGAATCTTGTAATGTTACACTTATATTTTGTCATTCTCGGTAACCTAGTTCTACCAAAGCAAGATATGTAAGGGGTAGCTGAGTGGTCATAAAAATGGACATGTGAAACGGAAAATCCACCATCTACCCATGTAAGTATATGGTGCAAAACCGAATTAGCGTACAATATGCATTACCTGGACAAATGATGCATACTTTACCAACAGAAATATGTCTTGAATTAATACAATATATCTGCAACACACAAAGAAATAACATCATATAATCATAATTGGTAGGCCTATTTATAATTGACCAACATTGTTTATTATGACCTAGCCTTGGCGAGGTTATACTGAATATAAACCGTTACCCATAACAATCCCACCCCACCCTCAGTTAGCTTAAGCTATGTTAAACACCGTGAGTTGTTTGATATAATATATAACGCAACCTTTCCTTGTGTCATGCAAAGGCTGTAGGCTACAAATATAGCAGAACAAAATTCTGATTATGGTAGCCTGTTACGTACGTAAACATTGCCTAAAACCCAGCTAGGCAGCAACCATGACAGTATTTGGTTACACATCATAGACATGTACAATTTTATACATCGTCAGAAACTAACTAACTTGCACTGTCATTCATTCAATATCCAATTAAATATCTATAGGGTTGCTTACTTTGGCTATACCGGTACCTGTTGGAATATACACACAAGGTAGGCTACTGTACTGTACATTACTACTATTGTTTTAGCCTAGCATTCAAAAAATAAAAAAAAAATAAAAAAATATACAATCTATATAATTGAGTGAGCTGCCTCGGCACATGGAAGCATATGAAGGCGATTCATTCACGTCCACACCCTCTCAGGGATTACAACGTCTGGCAATTAGATAGACTATATAGACATTTAATCATAATACGGTAGGATAGATTTTTTAGTTTTCTACCAAACGTTAAGCAATCGTATTCAGCTGATGAAATTAAACTGGGCAAGGGTACCGGTATATAAATAGGCTAAGCAAAACTGTTCGAGAAACATACACATACAGTAGCTATTTTTTTAACTAGGCTACTTTTGTTAAAGCTAGACGTGTTTACTCAGTTTAAGAAAGAGCTCTCGTATTCCCGGCATTAGCCTATATCTTATTACAAATGTAAATGTGAAGTGGAAATTAGCAAAACTATCACACGAATATACAGCCTGCCTGCCCTCCCAGATATTAGGCCTACTCTGCGCAAAGCAGTTTCCCGCCTAAAAGTCATATTACTCCCAGCTCGTATAAATATCGCCAAACATATAGTTTATTGATACAACACCTCGATTTTGTCAAAATGAATTTCAATTATTTATATAGAAGTTTCATGAAATATAACTTGAAAATGATGCTTGAAAAGTTTCATATATAGATGAGGGTTATAGAAGTATCCGGCAACTCTGCTGATAAATTACTGCCTCGTTTTCTAGATACACTGCAAGGGTATAAATTGAATTTGACCATTATATAAACAAATATTAAGTATTTAGTGAACTTAATATATATCAGTGTATAGGCTGCTACAGTTCATAAACAACAATTATGGTATATAGATAAATACAGAAAAAAACATGTAATAATAGATATTTTTTACAGTGCAGCGCCACTATGTCCTATAATACTGTCGATTTGGTAGTAATGTAGTAATGGCACAGTTCAATAACAAATCAATCTTACCGGTTTCTGTAATGCACAGTATTCTAGTGGGCTGTTCCTTAACCCCTTATGTACCGACCACGTCTTTTTAATCTCATTGTAGCTATATTAGACGATTTTTTGCAGTGCAAGAAGGATTTGTGTTCCACACATATAATTCCTTACCTCAATTATTACCACTACCTTAATAACCGTGATGGGCTGTGGAAATGCTCAGTATTATCGCCAGGAGATATGTAACATGGACAATAAACAGCGTGATTTGCTGTATCTCTTGCTGTGGAATGTCGTAACTGGTAAGAAACTATTAGTTGTTGAGCCCTAGAGTGAGTAGGGTTAAGTGAGATAGTTCGAAGCCTGTTAATTGATGGATGCCCTTTTTAAGCTTAATAAAATTGTCTAAAAGTAGCCAGAATAAAGAAAGACGTAACCGGTACAGAAGGGGTTAAGGCATTATTTTAATTTCCATGTATGACCTATACTGGTACATACAAGCTTCTTTCTCTATTTACACTTTCCATCACACTTAAAGTGACTGGAAAACTCAACCAGTAGACCAGTTCAACCAGTATTTCGCAACCGTGCATTCTCAACCAATACTGTTAAATTCGGTTAGATTAATTGTGTTAAAACTACACTGCTTTAGTCGGCCCAGAAAAATGTTGCCCTGGTGGAGATCTAGTGGTTGAAATGGTGTCCTGGTTGTGATGTCTGGTATAACCTACTTTTAGAATCTCTCACCTTTGACATTTACCTCCCACCAGCTCCCTCGCTTCATCTTGTTCATACGCCTCTTTTTAAGGGAAGGTTATTTAGTATTCCTTGTTTGTCTCGACCCCCTTCTCCCTCATGTTTAGCCTCATTAGTTTTGAGATGATACGACGTTCGCCCCAATAAAGTTTGGCGATGATCAGACCTTTCGCCCTATTTCTTTGTCAATTTTAAGACTTTTCGTGCCATTTAGGTGTCGATTTTTTCATGGCAAGCAATAGCGAGGCTGTAATCTAGGAGGAACCAGACACTAATTCTAGTGAAAACAGTACAAATGTATGTTGATTTTATTTTTATTTTTTTTTTGTCCTTGAATGGAGGTCTAAAAAAAAAAAACATACTATTCCTTCCTCGGTATGTCATATATTTTCACTGAGCCTCGTGTCCACACTCTCTACAGGTTTCTTACTCCCTGTTATGTGGGTTTTTTTAACGTAAAATCCTGTATTATTGTTCTTGATGCATAGGTATAGTCTATTCGCGGTAAGTAGGCGAAAAATTCTGACCGTCTAACCTCTGTAACTCATAAACGATACTAATGTTAGCAAGCTAATATGTCTACCATTTGGGAAGAGTCAGTCAATGAATAAATGTGTAAATTTACATCGAATTTGCTCTAGCCCGTTTTGAGTTACAGAGGATAGAGGTCCTGATTTATCGCCTACTTACAGCGAATAAACTATAGTAGGTGTATATTTTATTTTACCTTTATCATTTACTGGTTCATCCAAACGCTCTACATTATTGTCAATTTTGTGCTGTGATAATTCGTATCAACATGTTAATTTATTTTTCCTGCTTGATTCTCTTTAACCCCTTCTGTACCGGATACGTTCACTTCACTTTATTTTGGCTACTATTAGACGATTGTATTCAGCTTAGGCAGGACGTCTACCGATAAAAAAGCTACATACTATCTCCATTAATCCTTTTAGCTACCATATATCCTTCCCAAACTAAATAAAATCGTCAAAATATAGCTGAATTCAAATACTAAAGACGTCACCGGCACATAAGGGGTTAATTTGTGTAAACCATTCTCGCTACGACCTAAAATCTCACATTTCAGTATTTTTATAACGTGTGTTTCTCTGTTTTAGTTTTAGTTTTGTCCCAGTAAAGGCGGTTTGGCCCAAGGGGAGGCAGTTGTTTTTTAGAGTCCTCCTCCTCCCTCATGTTTAGCTCTATTAGTTATGAGATTTCAAGACATTTGCCCCATTAGTTTGGCAATATTCAGACCTTGTGCCCCATTTATTTGCCAATATTAAGACCTTTCGTGCCATTTAGGGGTCGATTTTTTTCCTGGCGAGCGATAGCAAGCCTGTATTTGAAGAGGAATCGGCCTTCGGCCAAGACATTTTTCTACCGAAAAATTTACACATTTATATCGAAGGGGGGTCTTGTGGGTGTTTTTTAAAGTTTGATGGAGATTTAGAGAGCAAACTAAACCCCCTCAAACCATTGAGCCGAACCAGTATTGTATGCTGCACAATACCGTCTGAGCTCCCTTAAGGGGAGGTTTTTAGTTTGGTCCCTAGATATCCTTCAAGCTTAAGATTACACCCCCTTGAGCCCCTTTCAAGATAAATTTGTACATTTTTCGGTAGAAAAATTTCCCGGCTGAAAGCCGGTTCCTCCTATATTACAGGCTCGCTATCGCTCGCCAGGATAAAATTGACACCTAAATGGCACGAAAAGGTTTAAAATGGACAGAAATGGGTTGAAAGTTCTTAAAATCGCCAAACTAATGGGGCGAACGTCTTAAAATCTAAAAAACAATGGGGCTAAACATGAAGGAGAAAGGGGTAAAGAAAACAATCCCTCAAGTGGAAATCTCCCCTCAAGCAATCCTTTCCCGTTAACAATTACGTACACGCTCGATAAGCAAGCGAGTTATCTTGGCATGTGCAAGCATATGAAGGCGATTCATTCGCGGCCACACCTTCTCGGTGATTCCAGCATTGGCAATTAATATATACAAGTTTCTTGTACGGTTTTCAGCCCTAGTGCTTCTCTTCCCTTCTTCTGATTCCGTACTTCTTGATCTTTCCTCTGCCCAATAGCTATCAGTCTCGCCTCCCCTATCACCCTCAGGAAATTGTCCCATCACATCTTCGCTATATGAGCAACATATTATTGCACCAATACCTTCAGTCTTTCACACCTCTCTCTCTCTCCCTCTCCCCCTTTCTCTCTCTCTCACTTAGCCCTTTAACTCTATTTGGACCGGTGTAGTCTTTTGGACCCCCTTGCTCCCTATTTAGTTCCATTAGTTTGGAGATTATAAGACGTTTCCCTCCATTAGAAAGATGCATTCACCCTATTCACGTGTCGATTTTGTTCTGGGCGAGTGATACATAGCCTGTAACCTAAAGTAAATCAGCCTTCGGCAGAGACATTGTACTATCGAAAGATGTATAAAAATAGCTTGAAGGCAAAGGCGTATTTGGTTTAAAAACTCAACTTTGGATGATGTATTTCTATTCCTTCACCTCCCCCCCCCATCTCCCTTAAATACGCTTAATATCCTCATGCTCCATATGCTCAGGCTTATTGGCCCCATATGGGGCCCGCGCGCATGCGTAAAACAGTTTTTCGCGATTATTTCACAGCCGGAGGCCGATGGCAAGAAGTTACAACGACGAGCAGTCAGTCCGCATGGTCCTACGACTGGGAGAGGGTGTGAGCCGCCGCTCTCTCTCCTCCCCTTTCCTGTAGCAACCTGTCCGGTCACCATATGGGGTCCATAATCCCAAATGTGTACTACAAATATTCCCTTCGTATCAAACTTTTGTTTAGCCCCAGAGTTCTGCCTTCTTGTCACCAAAGACCCTCAGCCATCCCCTCCATGGCCCTGCAACCAAATTAATCCAGCGTATGTAATGTATGAGACATGCCTCACTTTTGTTGACCCCTTTTTTTCATTTTTTTTTTTTTTTTTTTTTTTTTTAAGACTTAATATTTACAGTAGTGAAATTTGCTCTTAACATAATATTACACATTAATTGTAGTTTCTAGTGGTAACAAGAAATTTAAAATCCATCAATCAGTTTTCGGGTGAGAGCCGTTTAAAGTGCCGGTAACCATATGGGGCCACATTGCTAATTACGTCACACTTCTGGAACATTACCTGAGCAGGGCTAAGAATGTACTTTCTGGTGTCTCAGGGTTTGATATGAAGAAGGCCTACGGACCAGATGGTGTTCCTCCTGTTGTACTATAAAACTGTTCTTCCATAGAAAAACAAAAACAAACAATGCTGACTCGCTGCTTAGGCAAACTTTTCTGCCTCGGTCTTGTCTCTAATATCTTCCTATTTTGCTAGAAGTTTGCCTTTATTTAACCTGTCCCAAAGAAAGGTGAAGGTGATCGTTATCCACTCTCATCGTTCAACTGTTCTCATTGTTTGCATCTCTAAAGTTTCTAAATGTATTGATAATCGCCAGTATGGTTCCCTTAACGGCCACTCTAATGGTGAGCATGTTTCTTATTTTATTTTTTCTTGATCCTCCTCCTCTCGGGTCTTCAATGAGGCCGTTTCTAATGTGTCAGACATATCTAAAGCCTTCGATAGTCTGGCACAAATCCCTTATTTCTAAGATACCATACTTCAGTTTCTATCCCTCTATCTCTGCCTATATCTATCAAAAAATGTAGTTCCTTTCTGTCCTTTCCATAGCTATGGTTGTGGACGGCCGTCGCTCAGGTCTGCAAACTATCAACTCCGGTATTCCTCAGGGTTCCGTCCTACATTGTACCTCTATTCCTATCCACTCCTATGCTGATGACTCTACCTAACATTATTCCACTAGCTTTCAACAGAAACCCTCCATGTAGTTACTTTAAAACTCACATGATGAGGCCACATCACACATATCTTCTGACCTACCAAATATTTCCTATTGGGGCATAGCTAACTTTGTTGTTCTCAATGCTTCCAAAACTCAATCTCTCCATGTATCTATGTGTCACAATCTTCTACACGACTCCCTCGTACTCTTCAATAACACACGAACCAACCCTTCGTCCTCTCTCAATATCTTGCTAAAACAGCTTCCCAGAAGTTAAATGTGCTCAACCGTCTCTGTTTTTTGTTTACCCCTGCACAGGTTCCTGCTTTGTACTTCCTGCTTTGTACAGAGCATTGTGTGCCCATGTGTCAAGTACGTTCGCATGTGTGGAGAAGTTCCACTTATACTGCACTTCTCGAAAGGGTAGAGTCAAAAGCATGAGTCTCATCAACATGCCTCCTCGTACTAATTTTCTACATTCTCTCTCTACACACTGCAATGACGCATCTGTCTCCATCTACTACTATTATGATAATCAATGTTCTGAGTGTTTTCAATATATACCTCTTCCATTACGGAGAGTAAGTAGCACCCGCCTTTCAACACATTCCCACTAATATGCAATCCAACTCTCTAACCGAAGAGGTAACCGATTTTCCCAGTCTGTCTTCCTTTCAACAAGTAAACTGTAGAACTCTTTGTGGGGGGGGGGGGGGGAGGAGAAGAGGGGGGGAGGGCACCTATTACAGGCATATTTTCCTTCGTCTCCTTTTTTACAAGACAAACAAATAGGGAATGGAAGGAAATGTGAACGAAGAGGTGTTTACCAGGTTAGTTACTGTAGTTAGTAGGATATAAGAACAATTAAACCAGTGACAACCTTTTCATTATATCCTGGTAACAATTAGACGATTTTGTTCGTTTAAAAGGGGCTTCCAGATATTAACCCTTGTCTATCGGGGCCCGACTTAAGTCCGTATCGAAAAATTTGGACTATGTGGTGGGGCCCGACTTAAAGTCTGTGTGCAATTTTGGCGCAATATTGGCACTGAGAGAGAGACGAGCGACGGGAGGAGCCTGGGTTACCTCATGACCGCTCGCCACGGCCGCCGTGGACCGACTGAGATTTACTCCACTTACATCCACCCTCACTCCCTCGCTACATACGTAATTATATAAAGAAATTACCGTATTTTAGCGATTTTGCCCTTCGGTTGCACGATCGTTGCAAGACAACCGGTGATCGTAGAAGGATGGTTCGGGTGTCATTGGCAAGCTCAATTTACGCCCTTTCAGGGATACATACTTGTATTACGCTCTGGGTCTTGTTTATGCATGAAAAAGAGCACGGAAACAACCCCATTTATGGTAAAAAAAAAACGCTGGGCATCACAGTGAAATATACTCCACCACCCACTCTTAAGGTGTTAACCTCTGAAGTGCGCATGGGGGTAATTGGAAACGTCCCCCTGTGCTGACGTATTTGAGGTGTTTCCGCCACTAAAATATTCATTGTGCCATTAATAGCATTAATACTTATCCATATGCGCCTATTATGGGTTGATTATAAAGGTATTAACCTGAAACAACAATAAAACGAGTGAAAACAGCGTTTGGATGGTCAAAATCGGAGATATAGCCCGCGAGTTGTATAATGTATGGGTGAGGCAATCTGCTTTCCCGCCAATTTCCCCCAAGGCCACTGAGACACAGTCGATCGATACTCTCTCTCTCTCTCTTGCACTCGCTTGCTATCAGTGATGACCACACCCTCCAATCGGATTTCTAATGTTAGCACGAAAATATACCTCAGAATAAGGGAATAACAGGGAAAATAGGTGATAACTGAAGGAGAGGAGGAAAGTGGGGAAGGAGGGGAGGTAGAGGACTGAGATTTTGCATGGCCCAGGGGCCAAAAAAAAAATTAAAAAAAAAAAAAAAAAAATATAAAAAAAAAAAAAAAAAATCGATGTCAAAAGTTGATTTTTATTTTCTCTGACTCTTAAGAGTCTCCCCGCAGTGCGCCGGGGGAACTCTTAAGAGTCTCCCCGCAGCTCCCGGGTTAACAGGCTTCAAACTATCTCGACCCTTACTAATACCACAGATCCTTCTTAAGCTGCACAACACCGACCACAAATTGCAAATAGCTAGAATTAAATACAAAACACGTCGCCGGTACAGAAGGGGTTAAGGAATAGTAGCCTGAAGGACCCACTGACGCCGACTAACTGCCTTCATTAATTCCACATTATATATATGTAGAATATATATTTCATACAGCAGACTATGTGTTCAATTACCTGTCATATAAAAGCCAATCATTTATAGCTACTTGATAAGGCAACACCCCTCTGATGTCATAAGAGAGAGAGAGAGAGAGAGAGAGAGAGAGAGAGAGAGAGAGAGAGAGAGAGAGAGAGAGAGAGAAAACAAAATAAATATCGAAAACATATAAGGGTAAGGCAGAGAATGAAGGAATGAAGTGAGGCGAGTGGAAAAGTTGCTTGAAGGCGGAAAAAGGAAGTCATGACAAATTGAGACAAACTGTAAAGAAAATACAATGACAAATGAGATGAGAAAACTGTTGAACAAACGTAGTAGGAACAATTGCAAAGAGCGAGTGTGTGAGTGAGTGTGGATACGCATTAATGTATCTCTGTATGTATATATACAGTATATATATATGTATATATATATATTTTTTTGTTATGTGAATGAGGGAGACAAACAACAGAATTGCCTGTATCGAGTGCCTCCCCCAGAGTTGAAAGAGTGACAGTGCCAACATCAAGGGACGTGCGAGCCAAAATGTCTGGACACCCGGAGTTTGAAGCAATTTAAGTCTAAAGAAGAGGGAACGAATGATTCTGGGAGAAAGTTCCAGAGATCACCAGTTGAATAGAAAAAAGACTGAGAATAACGTTGCATTCTTAGGTTGGAGAGTTACTGAGTATGGGTGGTATATATATATACCGGTATATATATATATATATATATATATATATATTTTTTTTTTTTTTTTTTTTTTCTATATTCCAACTTACTTCCTCTCGGGCATAGGCCGAGAGCCTTAACATTCACCGCTTTACAATGAACAGTGTAGCCCGTGAGGTCTTGTTCCAGTCTAGGGAGTGAGACATGTGAAGCACGTAGAGTACAACGAGCACCTGCCATCTTGCCTTCACATGAGGCACGGTGCTCACTCATGGCCCGAAACGACCCCATCTCTGAAGCCACCTCGTTCCCATGCTTCACTGTCTCACCCCCTACACTCGGACTCTCACACTTACACACACACAACGCCACCTGTTGAGCAGATAACTCACCAGGCATTGCACCCCTATAGCATATTTTGAATATGGGAATATTCATACAGTGCTATTTAATCAGGGAACAATGAGGGTATTTTATTGACGTTTCGGTGGGCTTGTGGTAATGCACTGATACTAGGTACAGCACAAATTCCATCCCAATAATATCTTCCCATTGATACATCGGGATTTGAACCCGGGACCTTTGGATTACCAGGCCAGTGGCAAGACCACTCCACCACACCTCCCCTATATATCTGAAGAAAACACCAAAAGTCCCAGGGAAGGCTCGAGGCTACATTGGTAGTTCAGTAAAGTAAAGTCGGTGCCCATACCAGCTCCTTCCCGTGAATATTAATGTTGCATACATACTGAACTATAGTTGCCCATATTTGGATGTGACCTACATCCCTCATTAGGCGCTAATTTCAAATCCTAAAGAGAGTGAAAATAAATAAATGCAAAACAGCACTGCATCGACACACTTCCTGCACTTGGTGCTCCTCCACAGATCCAAAGTTAATTGGTTACCTTTTTTTATGAAGTAAAAAACAACTACACGTGTATTTTTTTTTTTTTTTTTTTTAAGAGACAATGAACGGAGGAAGGAAAAACACAGATAAAACAAAAAGGTCCATGTGCCTAAAGGCATCCTCCATTCATAAAATGTTTGTAACAACTGGATTTAAACATTTGTTGATTGTAAGTTTGTGGAAAGCAATTCGAGGGAAGTGAATTCCAAAGAGTAGTAGCTCTGGGGATAAATGAATTCTGATAAGCAGAAGTTCTGCATTGTGGAGGAGAAAGTGTAAATTCATGGGCGCTCTCAGCTGCCCTAGTTCTACGGGGAAAGATGTGGAGAGGCGGCACAATTGAAGCAAGTTCCTCGGAACAATTGCTGTGAAAATATCTGTAGAATAATGCAAGGGATGCAACGTTTCTTCGTATGGCTAATGTAGGAAGGTCCTGTGTGATTGCAGGGTTATTGATTAATCTAATAGCTTTATTTTGAATTTTGTCCAACTGCCTCAATGCAACCACTCCACTTCCACCCCACAGAGGTGAACAGTAATCCATCTGAGAGCGCACATGACTTTTATATATTACGGCCAACTGCTCGTCAGTGAAGAATTCTCGAACTCTGTACAGGAGTCCCAGTTTTTTAGAGGCATTCTTAGCAATGCTTCTAACATAATGTGTCCAGCTCAAGTTAGTAGTTAATGTTACACCGAGAATGTCAATACTAGGGGAAGTGGGAATATTTACATCATTAAAAAATATATGGTAGTCAGTGAGATTCTGTCGGTTAGAAAATTGAATGTACTTGGTTTTCTGTGCATTAAAGGAAACTAGATTCTCTTGTCCCCATTCATTAATTCTAGAAAGGTCCCGGTTCAGAGAAATTGCAGTGTTTATTTTTGAATTTATAAGATCGGGTTGGGTGAAAGAATTGGTAAATGTGAAGGAACTGTGGAGTGTTGAGTCATCTGCGTAGGAATGTATTGGATTATGAGTGGTAGATATGAGATCATTGATATGAATGAGGAACAGAGTTGGGGCCAAAACTGATCCCTGGGGAACACCAGCATTTATTGAGTGAAATTGAGAATAAATTGAGTATACTTTCAGGACTGAGAAAAGAGAAGAAACCATAAGAGGTTAAAGGTCAAGGAGCTGTAGGATACCAGAAGGAAAACCAAAGAGTGCCCTGGAAGCTCGCTAGCAGGGAGCATCGCGGAGGACTTCCCTTCACACCTCACAGGAAAAGCCTCTACAATGGGCAGCATCAGCAACCACATACAGACTACTATAGTCTATTTGCTGTAAGTAGGCGAGAAATCAACTCGAACCTCTGTAACTAAAAAACGACTAGAGTATTCGAGCAAATATTTCTACCATTTGGGAAGAGTTAGTCAAGGAAAATATGTTGACATTTTCAGCTAATTTACTCTAGCCCTGTTTGAGTTACATAGGATAGAAGTCATGATTTTTCGCCTTCTTACAGCGAATAGACTATAGTCGCACCTTCTGGCTGGATGTGTTCCGAATACCTGAATTCCCAGAGAAGGCGCGAGGCTTCATTGGTAGTTCAGTAAAGTAAAGTCGGTGCCCAGACCAGCTCCTTCCCGTGACTATTACTCGCTTCCTAGCGCTGTGGCCATTGGTTTTCGAAGCCATTCCGCACTTAATTGAATGTGCTCATTAATGTATTTACTAAATGTTTACATTTAGTAATTTAGTTTTGTTGATCAAGGGGTCATATTGGGCCAGGTTTATGTATAAGAGTGTTCATCTTTAACATGGCCAAGTTGTTAAACTTAATTTCCTCACTGAATCCTCAGAATGACGAAGTAAACAAGGTATTCATGCTGGAAGTTTGCTCACATTCAACCTGTCCCAAAGAAGGGTGACCGCTCTCAACCCTCCAACTATCGTCCAATTGCTCTCATTTCTTGTCTTTCTAAAGTTTTTGAAACTATTCTTGCTTCCAAATTTCTTAAGCATTTCTCTTCTCATAATCTGCTCTCAGATCGCCAGTATGGCTTCCTTAAGGGTCGCTCTACTGGTGATCTTCTTTCATATCTTACTAACTCTTGGTCATCCTCCTTTCGGGACTTCGGTGAGACTTTTTCTATTGCACTAGACATATCGAAAGCCTTCGATAGAGTCTGGCATAAATCTTTAATTTCTAAACTACCCTCCTTCGGTATCTATCCCTCCATCTGTGCCTTTGTCTCTAATTTCCTTTCCGGCCGTTCCATAGCCGCGGTTGTGGACGGCCATTGTTCACTTCCTCACCCTATAAACTCCGGTGTTCCTCAGGGCTCTGTCCTATCTCCTATTCTCTTTCTAATTTTTATAAATGATCTTAACTGTACCTTAATTCCTATCCATTCATACGCAGACGACTCAACCTTACACTACTCCATTACTTTTTCAGAATGCCCCAGCCAGCAATCCCTCAACGACAAACGTAATGAAGCCATACAACTCTTAAATTTTGATCTAAATACTATTTCCAATTGGGGCAGAGAAAACCTTGTTAACTTTAATGCTTCCAAAACCCAATTTCTCCATCTATCTACCCGTCAGGATCTCCCAGCGGACTATCCCTTATTCTTCAACAATACAAAAATCAACCCTTCATCTTCTCTCAATATTCTTGGTGTCTCTTTTTCTTCTGCTCTCATTTGGAAGGACCATATTACCAGTCTTGCTAAGGCAGCCTCCCAGAAGCTGGGTGTGCTCAACCGCCTTAGGGGGTTCTTTTCCCCTGCACAGCTTCTTGCTCTGTACAGGGGCATAGTGTGCCCTTGTATTGAGTATTGTTCACATGTGTGGGGAGGTTCCTCTCACACCGCTCTCCTAGACGAGGTTGAAAGGAAGGCCTTTCGTATCATTAACTCCCGTCCACTCACCAACTCTCTGCAATCTCTCTCTCTCCGCCGCAATGTTGCATCTCTCTCGCTATTCTATCGCTACTATAATAATCAGTGTTCCTCAGAGCTATCCCAGTGCATACCACCTCCTTTACGTAGGGCACGTGGTACCCGTCTTGCAGCTCAATCCCACCCCTACTCTGTGCAACTCTCCAACCCAAGAGTGAAACGTTACTCTCAAACTTTCTTCTACTCAACAGCTGAGCTCTGGAACTCTCTCCCAGAATCAGTTTTTCCCACTTCCTATGACTTAAATTGCTTCAAACTCCGTGTGTCCAGGCATTTTCGCTCGAACGTCCCTTGATTTAGACCCTGTCACTCTTTCAACTATGGGGGAGGCACTCGCTATAGGCAGTTATGCCTTTTGCCTCCCTCAATCACATAGAAAAAAAAAAGAAAAAAAAAGGAGTTATTTAGTTATCTACCCTTTCCCTAAGCTGATACCGGTGAGCAGAGACTGGAGGCAAGCACAGGAACAAGACAGTATGCGTGTAGGCTGCCGTCAATTACAACAAAAGTATATTAAGGCGGATAAATCTGCAACATCCCGATTCCACTACATCCCTTTTTAGACAATTACGCGGTGCAAGAGCCATCACAGTCGTTAGTGGAAATCCGACAGATTCAAATTTTTATTTTTGGCTCTGTGAATAACTTTGGGTTTAGTGTTCAATGTCATGGAAGCAGCCATTTAAGGAAGAGTAGTGCAACAAAGGTTCCGGAGATGACAAAACAATGAAACAACCTACTAAGTGCATGTAGAGGAAATTCGGCACATTCATTTTGTTAATTTTGGCTCTGCGAACAACTTTGGCCTTAGTGTTCAGGTTGTGGAAGCAGCCGTTTAGGAGGAGTAGTGCCACAAAGGTTCTGGAGACAACAACAGTCAATTCAGCAAAACAGCCTTCTTCATAACGGAATCGGGAAAAACCTGATGCATTTGGTTCCTTTAAGACAGAGAATAAATAAGACAAATTAATACTACAGAAGGGTCAATATATAATTTACAAAATCACCAATTAACAGAAAAGGGAAATAGTGCAACGATTCCAAAAACACAGTAGTATCCCCTTTATGAAATATTGTGTTCCTAGTTTAATGTGAAATACAGTGATGTAGAGTTTAGTGGAGGTGCTAAAGGTAAATACTAACGTTGTAAGTTTGTAAATAATAATTCTGTAGAAGAGTGTAAACACAGTCCAACGAGACACTTTAAGAATATAAAGTCCAACGAGACACTTTAAGAATATCTGTACAGAGTGAATAGTTCCCCGGTGTAATACATTCATCAAGAGATATAGTGTTGTATGATAACAGGGTGATATACATTTGTGGACATTGAGTTCATGAAAATATCGATAACGGATATTGTGGTTACAGTGTATTAATGTTAATCCCTTTAGTATATTATTGTGGTAATGTGTTTGGATTGAATAACCTATGCATGTTGTAGCTCACGTGATTTTTTAATTTTAGTTTTTACTATATGAATTATAGAAAGAAACTCGAGCTTAAAACATAGGCATAAGAGGTGTTTATGAAGGGAATATCCATGTTATATTGTTTGCATTTACATGAAATTTATTATTTGGTATAGTTTCCAAAAGATAATAGGTCTACTTTAGCAGTGCCTTTACTATATTAAGTGGTAATTGAGACTACATTATACAGCAGGTATTATAGCAATAGGACCTGAATTTACAAACATAATCATTAACGGTGTAAATTGAAGGTATATCCGTGATAATATTGGGTACATAGACAAATCATATTTGATAACGTACTCAATTAATGATGCTGGATGATTTTAATTGTTCATACAGTACCAAGACAGTCAAACTCTTGTAGTGTGTACTATTGGAATTATGGATCAAATTTATGTATAATTTTGTGTTTATTATTCTCGGAGACAATATTATTGAGTGTGAACATTTATGAAATGTATTAAATTTGTTCTATAGGCCTATAGTGGAAAAGCTCGCCCTTTGATGACATATATGTTAGTAGACTAGCTTAATTAAGAGAAGGCAGTCCGAGCCGATGGTGTATTTTGTGCATGCAAACCTATAATCAAATTTGAACAGGATATAATATATATTTTGCAAATAGGTAGGTTGCTTGTCCGATCGCTAACTTAATGAACAGTATATATTATTTGTTAACCTTAGAGGGCAACATAGCTTTGTGAAGTACTATAGGATTCATATATAACGGGGTGTCGAGTCTGAACCCTTATCTCTATTGTAGCATAAAATACTACCTTGTACTCTCAGACACAGCCTAGGTGTTAATTCAGTAAATTGTTTTGAATATGTTTTCGTTCCAACCTCCACTGTCGTTTTGTTCCTACCTGAAAAAGTGAACAGGGCAATGATGATATTAATAATTGTATTGAATATGTTTCCTTTATCTTAAAATGTATATAATAACTAATATCGTTCTTAACGCCAATAACTCCCAATTAAATTAATGAAAGCATGTGATCCTCCGGGGATTCGAATCCAGGACATGCGTGATTTAACCATTATACTTTTAGACCTCATAGTTAATGCAAAATATCTACGTTGTGCCGTGGGATTCAAAGTCCAAGTTGCCAGTTTGAAGACCGGTATGCATATATTGATCTAGCAAAATATAAACGGGAGAATCTCGGTATTTAAGGGGAAGGTAATCGCTTTTTCTCCCTTATGTTTATCATAATGTTTTAAAGATTTTAAGAAGTTTGTTTCATTAGTTTGTCGATTTTAAGACTTTCCGGTCCATTTCCTTGTCAATATTAAGACATTTCGTGCTATTTTGGTGTCGATTTTGTTCCTGGCGAGTGATAGCTAACCTGTAATTTTAAAAGGGAACCGGCCTTCGCCGCCGGGACATTTTTTACCGAAAAATTTAAAAATGTATACTGAAAGGGAGTCTAGGCGGTGTTATTTGAAGCTTAATGGAGGTCCAGCATGGCAACTCAAATATACATACTGTATATATTATACAGGGTGTCCCAAGAGGAAAGGGCATAACTTTGGTAAATGATAGACCAAGGTATTCCAAGCATAACATGTTTTATAACAAAAAGTTCAAGTCTCAACCATTACAAAGATATTAAAGGTTTAATGTAGTTACATCCCCCACATCACTGTAATGGACTCTCCCATGTCAAATAGTTTCCAACAGGTCCAAAGTGAGCTAATGTGTCTATAATCATTATGCAACTTAAATTATAATATCTATATAATAACATGGTAAAATGATTGCAGAAAGATGGAGGTGTAGTAGGCACTAGGACAGCTAGGCCTGCCTTATGGGGAAATACTGAAGAAAATGCCATTTTCAACATTCAATATCTCTGGTCCGGTCGAGATTTGGAATATTTCTTATAGAACATTATAGGCCTATAATACCTTCTTCTATCATTTCCCAAAGTTATGCCCTTCCCTCCTTGGACACCTTGTAAATACAGTATATATATATATATATATATATATATATATTGTTACGTATCTTGATCCTCAGGTGGTTAACTTGATGAATCTAGATAGCACAGAGATATATATTACGGTATCAGTCAGCTGAAGGCAAAACAAAAGTAAAATCTAATAAAATAATTTCCTGTTGTTGCTTCCTTTCCTTTTGGATCTTAGGACTTAGTATCCTTTATAGACTGATACTCTTTAATTATGAAAAATACTGAAACTAATTAAAGTCATGTAGTATTTATAAAGAATTATTATTTAACCGAAGCTTAGTAGGCTATGGTTATGAACCGAATAAGTTATAGCTAAAGAAGGACTATTAATTTTATAAAAAGTCTTGAAAGATAAATATTAAAGTAAGAATATTTCTGTCTCTTACCCTTTTTGAAATGAATAGATAGTTTTCTTATATGTCCTTTTATTTATATTTAATGTAATTATTCTTGGTTCTTGTCTTACGTTAATAGTATTATATTATTATTATCATCAGGAGTAATATCAAAGTCACATAAAAAGTTAGATATATATTTAATAATTAGTTAAATTTATTTCTTAACCACGTAACATTGAGGTTTGATTAGGAGTAAATAAAGTTACAGGATCGTTTCATAGATTCGATTCAGGTCTCACTCAAATAATATGAAAAGCAAAATATAATATTTTGAAGCAAAAGAATTTTCTTCAGCTTAGGAAAATCACTATAAGTAATATTAACACAGCCATGTTAGTCTAAGGCGATATTACTAATATGAGACAATAGCATCACCGTACTAAGCACCATTAAGCAATGTAAGCTTAATTAAAAGAAAATGAAAGAACTCTTATTAATATAAAACAATAGTATTACTTTCATCATAACCCAATTACTTAAAGAGTTGCTTTAGTCCACAAGTTAGTCAACTAAAATAGTTAAGTACATAATAGTAGCGTTAACGTTAATTCGCAATCAAATAGTTAAACACATAATAGTAGCGTTCACGTTAATTCGCAATTAAATAGTTAAGCACGTAATAGTAGCGTTCACGTTAATTCCCAATTAAATAGTTAAACACATTACACACATTAAACACATCACGTTAATTCCCAATCACATCTCACTAACCAACATAACGTAAGTGTTTACACCGAACACACTTAACACACATTTATATAATCTGACTGACAGTCACAATCCCATTATAATACTTCACCCCGTCTTCCTCCAGCTGCAAGTTCACCTTCCCCAACTCCAAATGAGACTGATTTGGATGCCCACAACTCGGGTCTTATATACCAAACAATGATGGTGTAGGAACGAATCAGGAGGCGAGTGATGGTGCGCGCTCCAATCATAGCTCCTCGAATCACATAACAGGTGTGTCGTCCACTCACAGCTCCTGGCGTCGATCATACGTCATAGCATCGGTCATCGAGGTATGGGGCGAGCTGGTATGGGGCGAGATGGTTTGGGGCGAGATGGTTTGCCCACTCGCTCGTTCGCTCGCTAGTCTGCTTCACCACTTGGGTAGTTTGGCTCCTTGAACTCTAATTCTAACTCTTAAATTAACATACAGGGCTCCGTATGTCAGAATATATATATATATTATATACTGTATATATATTACTAAACACATAGAGCAAAAATCAAGCACTACCCCCTTAACAGTAATCCACACGGCATTACACCAGCTGGACACAGACTGAATATACTGTATATTATGAGGCAACAGAGTGTGCAACAGCATATTAAACAAAGCAAGTGTAAAGCAGCCAAACTGATATGTGAAGCAGGCACGGGAGTCTTTGTGGACTTCTGTTTTACTTAAAAGAAACGGCCTTTATTTTTGTTTTTAATTTTTTTAATTTTTGTAATCGACATTTGTGCAAATATATCTTGAAGGGACACTGGGCATTTTGTTTAGTGTGAAGGAAATCTGTGAAGGCAAGTCTGTCAGCCTAGGGGGCACATTAAAACACATTGCTCGAAAATGGAAAACAAAAACACAGACAAATCATCAATAATAACAAAGAAAAAAAACATCATAATAACCCACAAGACGTCGGATCAGATAGTGTTAAACCCATACAACTCGGATCAGATAGTGCTCAACCCATATACTAAACTATTGAACAACAAGGATCCCCCGTCCAGCCTTATATACTATGCTGCCCTGGGTTATATACTGTATATGACAGTAACTCACCTACTCTCTCTCTGTCTTTCTCTCTCTCTCTCTCTCTCTCTCTCTCTCTGTCTTCACCTGAAATAACGTTAATTCCATCAAAATGATAGATTAGATAGAGGATAATTACCTATATTAATGTGTAAAGGAAGCAACACGTCAACAAAATATTTATTCTGGACCTTATCATAACTACTCGTGAAAATGTAGTCACTAATTTCGAGGTAGGAGAACATCTGTCAAATTCCAACCATATAATCATAAGGGTTGATATTAACTGCAGCTATACTGTTGAGAAACAATATAGGTGCCATACTTTAACAATGCGGATTTTGACAAACTTAGGCAAGCACTTCATAATACACACTCATTGTTAGATATGAATAACTGAATATATGAGGTGTGGGAACAATTTATGAACATGTTTATGATGGCATAGAACAAATATATACCAAAGAAAGTTTAACTCAAGTGGTGTAATTAAGAAGCCATCATGGTTCAAAAGGGAAATCGGTAATGCAATCAAATGAAGAAAGAAAATGCTCAAGCTTAAACAAATGGCTCTTATAATGACCAAACAAAGGAATTATGCAACATTGCCAGAAGAAAAAGTCAAGAAACATTTTAGATCAGCTAAGCATGATTATTAAGGTTGGTTTAGCCAAGAAGAACACCGATTATCTTCAGCAAATGTATAGCTAGCTAAACAACAACAGATAAATATAAATGTATAGCTAGCTAAACAACAACAGATAAATATAAACCGGAATACGCTCATTAAGGGGAGGCAGACCGTTTGTTTGGTCTATTCATTCATTTATTCATATATTTGTTTTAGTTTCCTCCCTAGGCCTCCATCAAACTTAGAAAAACACCCCCTAGACCCGTCTACCCTTCAAAATAAATATGTAAATTTTTCGGTAGAAAAAAGTCATGGTCGAAGGCTGGTTCCTCTTAAAATTCCAGGCTCGTTATCGCTCGCCAGGAAATAATCGATACCTAAATGGCACGAAAGGTCTTAAAATTGACTATGACATGGGGGGAAAGGTGTTAAAATCGCCAAACTAATGGATCAAACGTCTTATTATTTCAAAACTAGTGGGGCTAAACATTAGGGTGAAAGGGGTCCAGAAAAACGGTCTGCCTCCCCTTAAGGGGGTAGTACTCGCTTTTTCTGGACCCCCATCTCCCTCATGTTTAGCATATTTGTTTTGAAATATTTATAAGTTTGTTCCGTTAATTTGGCGATTTTGAGACCTTTCACCCCATTACTTTGTCAATATTAAGACCTATGTGCCCCTTAGATGTAGATTTTTCCTGGCGAGCGATAGCGAGCATCTCAATTTAGAAGAAACCGGCCTTTCTGCCAGGACATTTTTCAGCCAAAAAATTTACACATTTATCTTGAAAGGGAGTCTAGGGGGTGTTTTTCTAAGCTTGCTGGAGGTCTAGCGAGGAAACTCAAAAATAAATAAATAAATATATAGACCAAAAAACAAGCATTACCCTCTTAACTATATATGATCACATAGTAACACCCGACATAAATATTGCAAATACACTTAACAATTATTTTGGTTGATTTTACAAACGAAGTAAAGAATATTGAAAAACATATGACAGTAACAACACATGAAATAGTAGGAAAGTTTACCAGCAGCGCTAGCGAAGTATTGTGTAGATTAAGTAAATCAAATATTAACAAGACTCCGGGGCCTGATAATTTCAATAACCGAATAATAAAAGAAGAAATATGCGAATTACTGGTCATTATCTTTTAACTTATCACTACAGCAGGGAAGCATCACTAATGCATGGAAAAAAGCCAACAATCACAACAAAAGGTGATCGAGCTAAAGTAAGTAATTATAAGCCAATATGTTTTACATCCGTAATAGGATAATTCTTGAAACATTGTTAAGAGGAAAAATAGTTGAACATTTTATTCCAATGAATTAATAAGAGACAGCCAGCACGGGTATAGGATCAGAAAATCGTGCCTAAAGCAAGTGTCACACTATGCCTAATTAAGTGCCGACGCTCCAGGACTTAAGGGTCGTAACAAGGTTTTATGCCTACATCGTCGCGCGACGTGGGTGGGTGCCAACTCAAGAGAGACGTCGGGAGAGGTCGTCAGGGGACTCAGGAAAAGTTTGACACAAATAACTCTCATAAGCTGAGTCGGCGGCTAGTGAGGTCAAGGAAATGGACGGGACGGGGACGGTAGGCGGGCGGCATCCAGTAGGCATCAGGCGGTACAAGGGCGTCGACCTGTCTGCGTCAGACGCGCTATAAGGTAGGTCGCCGTCAGACAGCGACCCGGTAACGGGGGAGGGCATACCGCGAGTCCGCGACCTAGCAATGTCGCACGGACATCGTTGATGGGGGTGTTTTTTTTAAGCTTGATGGAGGTCTGGCGAGGAAACTAAAAAATAAATGAATATATAAATAAAAGGCCCCCCAAAAAGACCACTGTCCCCTTAATCCGATCCCATCAACGAGTGACTATCTATAAACCCTTTCAATGGTGGTAACGTCTGTTTTGCCTTAGTTCTGCTATACTTAGACGATTTTATGCAGCTTAAGAATGGTCTGTGGGAGTTAAGAGAGATAGATGAAAGGAATGGAGGTCTTGTGATTGCTACAGGCCCTTTGTAATCATAATACAATAACCTAATAGTTGGCAGACTATAACAAGAAAGACGTCACTGGTTCTGAAAGGGTTAACTATAGATGGCCTTGTTTTAGCAATTACTCAAAGAACCGCTTAATGAAGGGGAGATGGGCTTATTTATGAATCTTTTTATTATGTTTTTAGTTTCCTCCCTAGATCTCAAGCTTAATAATTATTTTTTCTGAATGACTCAACTAAGGCAGGTGTCACACTATGCCGATTTAAGTGCCGACGCTCCACGACTTAAGGAGTGGCGATACAAGGGGGAGACTACTGCCGAGTATCGTGGGTGATAAAGGGGCGGGACGCCCACGGCGGGCAGTATGGACGGGCATGCCGCCTAACGGCAACTGGAAGGAGTCGAGAGGCAACCATGCAAGACCTAAAGAAGATAAATGACGCCGCTGGGGCGGCGTCATGCGCCGTACCACGCAAACTGGTTGGCGACATTGCTCCTGACGAGCGGCGCCTACAGGAGATAGGGTGGCGCCCATAGATACTACGGCGGCGATGGACAGCCACCCTGTCACACTGGACCCCTACTCCGTCACACTTGATCCCGACCGAGGCAAACCGGTCCGTCGGAGGCGACGTTTGTGTGTGTGATTGGGGGGGTGGGGGGTGTTTAAGCTTGAGATCTAGGGAGGAAACTAAAAACATAATAAAAAGATCCATAAATGAGCAAACAAATGCGCCCATCTCTCCTTAAATTAAGTGTTATTTTTTTGAGTAATTGGTAAAACAAGGCCATCTATAGTTAACCCTTTCAGTACCGGTGACGTCTTTCTCGTTATAGTCTGGCAACTATTAGGTTATTGTATAATGCTTACAAAGGGCCTGTAACAATCACAAGACCTCCATTCCTCTCATTTATCTCTCTTAACTCCCACAGACCATTCTTAAACTGCATAAAATTGTCTAAGTATGGTAGAACTAAGGCAAAACATATGCCACCGCTATTGAAAGGGTTTATAGATAGTCACTCGTTGATGGGATCGGATTAAGGGGACAGTGGTGATTTGTGGGGTCTATTTATTTATATATTAATTAATTTTTTAGTTTCCTCGCTAAACCTCCATCAAGATTAAAACAAAAACACCCCCAAAACCCTCTATCAACGATGTCCCGTGGGACGATGCCAGGTCGCGGACTCACGGTATGGCCTCCCCCTATGACGCCGCCTGGGCGTTACCGGGTCGCTGCCTGAAGGCGACGTACCTTATAAGCGGCGTCTGACGCAGACAGGTCGACACCCTTGTACCATCTGACGCCTACTGGATGCCGCCCGACGCCACCCGCCTACCATCCCCGTCCCGTCAATTTACTAGCCGCCGACTCAACTCATGAGAGTTGTGAATGTCAAACTTTTCCTGAGGCCCCTGACGACCTCTCCCGACGGCTCTCTTGAGTAGGCGCCCACCCACATCGCGCGGCGATGTAGGCAAAGACCTGCTCCCGACCCTTAAGTCGTGGAGCGTCGGCACTTAAATCGGCATAGTGTGACACCTGCTAAAGGCGTATAACATAGTCTACCTATACTTTCAAAAGGAGTTTGACAAGGTGCCCACAATAAATTATTAGATAAGTTTGAAATGCTCGGGATTAAGGGTAATATATATCAATGGCTTAAATGATGGTTTACAGACAGAAAGCCAAGAGTTATTATTAATAGTATACAACCCAATTTGGTGCCTGTTACCAGCGGTGTGCCTCAAGGGCCGTTCCATGGTCCAGTTATATTTATCAGCTATATAAATTATATTGATGCAGGTCAGAATTACTTTATCTCCAAATTTGTTGATGATACATGACTAGGGGACATAGTCCTTAGGTGACGAAGACAGATATAGCCTACAATACGACTTAAGCAAAATAATGGAATAGTCATAAAAGGGGCAAATGCCCTTTAATGTTGACAAATGGAAAATGTTGCATGTTGGTATACAAAACAAACATTAAGATTACCGGTATCAAATGAAAGGCCAACCAATCATTGCAAACCTTAAGGTTAAAGATCTAGGAATTTGTCACAGGATCGTGTCTGAGATAGTACTTAGATATAGCTAGACATATCAGAGAGTCGAGGGAGAGTAGGAAGAAAGCGAGAGAGAGAGAGAGAGAGAGAGAGAGAGAGACAGAGAGGAGGGAGAGGGAACGCGTCGGTCAGTCCCTATGGTCAAGACGGTTCGGGGTCCTTCTAGATTCTAGAAGGTCCTAGAAGGTTCTTCCCTTTTCCGGCCACTTGTCCAGGCATAGGCTGGGTCAAGCAACCGAGGGTATATAAGCCCTCTGCGAGAGGAACGCAGCCCATAGTTCCCCTGCTGCCGCCGCGAATACAAGTGTTTGGTACAAAGGAGTACAAAGGAAATCAAGCAACAACAGATCTAGTGACCCTTCTAGGTTGCTTGTCCTCCAAAACACTGAGGATCAAGTGTCCAAACAGTGGTTTAGAGTGGGTAAGGGAACATTGGAAAGGGAATTACTGCCCTGGAACTAATATCCGTGGCAGGATTAGGAAGTTAGTAGGGGACAGATGGGTTAGTAACTGAGGGGGGGATAAAATAAAGTTATTCATTTACAAACGCAGTCAGTCGCGGGTTTGATGCGAGATATTTGTCTAGGCGGAGTTTAAATGAATCAACGGTGATGCAGTCTATAACGTTTCGGGGAAGCCCATTCCACAAGTTGACAACTCGATTGAAGAAGAAATTCTTAGATTCGTGTGAGTTAAAAGATTTACCAATAATTTTGCAACCGTTTCCCCGCGTGTAATTAGATTGGTCGATAGTGAAGTACTTACTACAGTTCATATTGTCGATGCCTTTGATGATTTTGAACACTTGAATTAAGTCACCTCTTAATCTGCGCTGGGTTAAGGGAAATAGATTTAATTCTCTAAGACGCTCTTCGTATGGTTTGTTCTTTAGGCTAGGTATCATTTTGGTAACTCTACGTTGAACTCGTTCTAGCTTGTTTATATTTTTGGTAATAAGGGCACCAGGATTGAACGCAGTATTCCAGAAGAGGGCGGACTAAGGAATTGTAAAGGGTTAGGATAACTTCTTTGGATTTATGCTCAAATGACCTGCCTATAAAGCCAATTATTTTGTTTGCCTTCTTAACAACTTCTGAACATTGTTGACTCGGTTTTAGGTTACTCGATATTGTTACTCCCAGATCGGTTTCTCTGTTTACATTCTTAAGCTGAGTGCGTTTTATCGAATAGTTTGCTTTCTCGTTTAGGTATCCGATATGTAATACTTTACATTTATCCGCATTGAAACCAATTTATCTAGATTGTGTTGCATATCGTCAACTTGTTCTTTTGAGAGTACGCTATTTGCAATTTTTGTATCGTCAGCAAATTTTGAGATTGTACAGGTGAGACCCTCATCTATGTCGTTGATGTAAATTAGAAAGAGAATTGGTCCTAATACCGATCCCTGGGGTACCCCGCTACTTACATTGGTCCATTTAGATGCCTTACCGTTTATGACTACTCTTTGCTTTCTGTCGCCGAGCCAATTTTCTATCCATTTCAACACACCGTCTTGTATTCCATGCGCTTTTAGTTTTAGCAGTAAACGTTTGTGGGGAACTTTGTCAAAGGCCTTTTGAAAATCAAGGTATATAATATCTACAGCTTTACTCTTATCGTAGAGGTTGAGGATATCGTGGAAGAAGTCTAAGAGGTTTGTTAAACAGGAACGTTTTTTACGAAAGCCGTGTTGAGTATCTTTAAGTATGTTATTTTCCTCTAAGTGATTTACGAGTCTGTCTCGTATGACCGTTTCTAGCATTTTACATACAACTGAGGTTAAGCTAATTGGACGATAGTTACTGGGTAGGGATTTGCTGCCTTTTTTGAATATCGGTGTTACGTTGGCTAGCTTCCACTGATCAGGCATAGTTCCAGACTGCAAGGATTTATTGAATAGTAATGTCAGTGGTTTGGAGAGCTCATCCTTAGCTTCCTTTAGAACTCTAGGCGAGATTGTATCCGGTCCAGGCGTTTTATTTACCTTGAGTTTATCTAAACAATTCAATACTTCTCTCTCTGTAACGGTGATATTGCTTAGAACATCTAAATTATCAATCTGAAATGGCGATGGTGTAGGGATATCACTGAGGTCTTCTGTTGTAAAAACTGATGCAAAGAAGGTATTGAGGGCATTACTCATTTATACTTAGTCTTTGGTGTATTCTCCATTTTCATCGACTAACGGTCCAACAGTTGAAGTAACTACTTTTTTCTTTCTGATATAACTATAGAATTCTTTCGGGTTTGTTTTACTTTGATTCGCAATATGTAACTCTAAGGTCTTTTTACTTTGCTTAATTAACTTTTTGGCTTTGCGTCGTAGCTCTACAAATTTCACCCGTTCTTCGTCATTTTGTGAGGATTGTAATCTATCATTAGCAAATTTTTTTAGCAAGCAGGCAGTTTGAAATATCTTTATTCCACCATTTGGGCTTATTATTATGGCCTGGTGTGAGGTGTGGTGAGCGTGGTGACCGGGGTGATGAAGCGTCTCTCCGTCGACCATGTGAAAAGGTTAGTATAGTGTATATATAAGTATCTGATGTGCTAGATGTTGTCATTGATATGCGATAAGGGTAAATTCAAGAGAGGGTTATTTATTTTGCCTGGCATAGGACTCCGTTAGACTAGCGGTATCAGATTAGTGACGGGTAATTTTAGGAGTGAGTTTGACTGAGTGTGGCTCAGTCAAGACTCTAGTTAATTAAATTAGAGGGGTTAATTAAGTTAGTTAAGCATTTGAATAGAAGGAGCGAGTGGTGTGTGAACGTACTCTTTGGACTAATTTTCATATAAATTTTCGCGTTTTTTACTCAATAAACCGTTTTAGTAGAATGTTAGTTTTATTTATAATTTGTTAAATAACATCTTGCTAATTATATGTTAACCTCACCTTGGACTTATAACATAAGAACATAAGAATTCCATCTTGTCCATAATTGAATAGCCTATATATTTATAATTACAATCGGATCCTGTATCAGGCCGAGCACTCAGTCCTCTAAATAAAATACAGTATCGATTGGTATAAATATATTGGATAGGCGTGTCTTTGATTTGTAGCCAGGGTAATTAATTAAACTGTCCAATCCCAGCGACGGTTATAGCCGTCAGTAATGTACTTGTCTTGTAACTGCCTGTACAAGGCTAATTGTTTTTTGTGTGTGTGTGTGTGTGTGTGTGTGTGTGTGTGTGTGTGTGTGTGTGTGTGTGTGTGTGTGTGTGTAAAAACAAAAGTGATAGATCCATTCTTGCCTCATCTCTTGAGGTGAAAAGATGGTCTCTCCTGTCATTTTGGCCACATTGCTTGGGACTGCCGGGGACTTTTATTACTGTATCCTACGGTACAGTACGAGTTAAGGAATATTTTCCTATACTGATCCACTATTTCAATTGACCCAGTTCATACTAAAAGTCAGGGAGGCGACCTATTACAGAGTTTTAATATCTGAATACTTACAATCCTATAAATGTGGGGTTACGGCAAATATGGCTAACAGAGCCTTGGGATTTATGAAAATATATTTTACCTTTAAAAACGATAACATTATTTTGCAGTTATTCAAAAGCATTGTTTGACCACATCTTGAATATGGCATTCAGTTCTGATCCTCATATCTCAAGAAAGACATTGAAATATTCGAATCCATGCAGCGTAGAGCAATTAAGCAAATCCCCTCTCTGAGAAACAAGTCATATTACGAAATATTTAAGACATTACATTCGTTCTTGCTGAAGATAAGGCTACGAGGCCAACTCATCGAGTGTTATAAGATAATTAAGTGATTTGCAAGAGTAGATATCAATGCACTACTTATGATTACTAACAAGTCCAAGCGGACTAACTCTGTGTTAACTCTGAGGCACGTAGCGCGACACACAAAACTAAATTTTAAAAAGGGCTCCATTACGACCTAGAGGATAGATCCGAGATTATGCATGATCAAAATTATTTAATTTGTTTCTGTAATAACCGGAAATAGTAATTTTCAATAAGCGTCGCCCTAACAACATGTGTAAGCCCTTGAGGTCCTTCGCTTCGCGCGCGGACTTAAGATCAATGCTGCAACCGGAGGTAATATAAAAACATTTAATAGAAAGAAGGCATGCCTAGATGTCACACAAAAATTCTTCACATGCAGTGTGGTCAAAGACTAGAATAGGTTACCAAAGGAGGTGGTTGACATTAATTCAATTGATAAGTTTAAGAAGAGGCTGGACGATCATCTGATGGTGATTGAATTAATAAGAATGAATCAGTAGGTATGTAAGTATAAGTTCCCTTTCAGACTAATTTCTTTCTATCCTTTAAAATAACTTTCGTTGTGGGCATTTCCTGACCCATAAGGTCATCTATTTGCCAATATGTCTTTTTAGCAGGAGGCAGCGGTGGGTGGGGAGAGAGCCTTCTACTTTGCTGTAATTTTCTTCCACTATAAACTGTCCCTGTCTCTACTTGTATTAAGGCCGAACTGTCTAGCAGGGACAGCAAAGGTCTGTGTGGTCTGAGTATATGTGCAACTCTCTGTGGGATACAGCACACAAAAGAATAAACCGTAACATACTGTATATGGTCCTCCAGCCGAACCTTATACTTTATATATTATTCTGGACTGGGTTATAGGTCGGTCGGTCGGTCTCTCTCTCTCTCTCTCTGTCTGTCTGTCTGGCTCTCGCTCTCTCTCTCTCTCTCTCTCTCTCTCTCAAGCAAATGTTAGGTCCGGCCGCAAGTAAGGACCTCTATAGCTTACTCATGTCGTTGATGTTCTAGTTGTTGTTAGGGCGACACTTATTAAAAAAGTGTTATTTATCGGTTATTACTGAAACCAATTTAACTATTTTTCACATGCATATATGCTGATCTATCCTCTAGGCCGTAACTGAGCCCTTTTTTTACATTTCGGCCTGGGCACCTTTCAAATCGTCACCTTCTGCAGTGGTGCAACGTTTATTTAAAATTGCTATTTCTCGGTTATTACTGAGCCAAACTTAATGACCTTACACATGCATATAAATTATCTATCCTCTAGGCGGTAAAGCTCGGTTAACACATGCACGAATTAACGTCCCGTCTATCCCCAACCCTTAATTCGCCGTGCCTGGGCAGCGTCCTTTTTATGCATGCATAAAATGGTCCGTATGGGTCGGGGCAACTGCCAGATTTTTTTTTATGTCGGGGACACCCAGGGGACACACACAGACACACACGGGAGCAATCGTCGTTTAGGTGCAGCCTGGCGGCGTCTAGACGACGAATATAACGGGATGAGAACGGCGGCAAAAAACCGTTGGAACGGAACATGGGGCCTCCAGATTGATGCTGTCCTGCCTATTTTCTTGGTCGGGGACGGACGTGATGTTAATTCGTGTATGTGTGAACTGAGCTTAATGGAGCCCTTTGCTTAAATTCGCCCTGGGCACACCTCAAATAGCCACCTTCTGCAGTAGTGCAACGCTTATCAAAATTAACTATTTTTCGGTTATTACTGAACCAAATGTAATTAGCTTACACACGCATATACTCTAATACCGGGTATATCCTCTAGGCCGTAACAGGGCCCTTTTCTGAAATTTCGTTCTGGGTGCCCCGTTAATCGGCGCCTTCTGTAGTAGTGTTGAAAAGTGAAATGGACATTGCTAAGGCATATTCAGAACTCCATATGCATAGACTTTTGCATAAAGTTCAGGCTGTAAGAGGGCAATTTTAATATACTTAGCCCTTGGCGGTTAACTACTGGGCCCTTCTACAGGAGTTGATGGACAATTAAATATGATGTCTTTTGAGTGTTTTTGCTTTGCCAATTTCATGCACATGCATACTGTACTCTGATTTATTCCTTGACCATATCGGAATTCAATCACCAACGTTAACCCAGGTGTTACGACCGGGGCTAAGAATAAAACAAGGGCACTTAATGATTGGACTAGTAATAGGGCACTATGCAACAACGGTACGCTAGATCCAAACCCTTTAACTTATATGCCGGCTAACAAAAACACCTATACCCTCCAAAGTTAATCTGCGATAACGGGGTATCCTTAACTGGGCATAAATGTACTCTACTTCAGGCTAACCCACACTGGTATAGCCTGATAACAAACAAGAT
Organism: Paralithodes platypus; assembly: GCA_032716605.1. Lineage (NCBI taxonomy): Eukaryota > Metazoa > Arthropoda > Malacostraca > Decapoda > Lithodidae > Paralithodes > Paralithodes platypus. The sequence continues at coordinate 21,736,547 of CM064525.1, forward strand.
ACAAGTTACGTTAAAATGCATAAAAGGGAAGCTATAGAAAGATCAATTAAATCACTGCACGATTTAATACAATAAAAAGATGCTTCAATACAGTTACTCTAAACAACAATAAACTCTTCACTCCTATCTGAAAGAAAGTGAAGTCTAGTCCTACAGCATAGACCTGGAAACTTCTAAAGAAAGTCTGATGCTCATAAGGTGCTCGTATCTTAAATTATATAAAGGCAGGAGGCAGGACACCATACGTGTAGACAGAATACACTAAAAGATAGGACATATAATGTTAACTGACACGGGAATACTATAAATGCGCAACGGCAGTAATGCTCGACACTAAAAGAAATGCTTCCTCATCAACCAAACAGTCTGCTATGGTTGTGCAACTCAACAACAACTTAGACTAATAAATGCTGTGAATAATAATGCATACATATCATAAAGAGTTCATGTCCTACCTAGTGTCTGCTCGGCGAATAAAGTCTAGCTGGGATATCAAGGTTAGGAAACTGTGGCTGAGCAAGACTGGCTCATAGACTAGTGTTGTCCTTAAGGCGGTATGATTAAAGTTACGTTAATGACGGGGATGCTCTCTTGGTAGATCCAGATCTCAAGTATCTGGTTCTACCCTGGCGATCCCTCTTAAGTCAAGCAAAGAGGCAGCACTGTGTTCTAAGGTAGTAGGCAAATGCCCTTTTATAACATGATGCTGCACTCGCAAAAGGCACAACCAAAAGGACAACCTAGGCTACCACAGAAACCATCGAAGTCGTGTAGGTATAAGCAAACCGTACACACATCGCTGACAACGACAACAGAAGCCTTATCCCAGTCTAGCATTAAATAACCCAGCAGAGCACTAAATCAATAATGGAGACACACACCGAGTTCTTAACCTCTACTAACTAAGAACCCTCAAACCTATTCTAAGTACATGTAAATATCTCAGAGAGCGACGCACATAATACGATGGGCCGATATGAAATTGTGTGCAGAACCCAAAGGGAGTGCTGTGACGTTAAAAGATTAGAGAAATGAAAGAGAAGACGTTGAGGAAGAGAGACAATATCAGAATGGTGGAGATATGGGGGACAGTGGTAAAAAGGATGTTAGTCATGTGCGTCCCTAGCCTGCTTTGAAGAAGGCCGCTCCTGTGGACCCACATGCACACAGGAGCCCACAAAGACGAGGTGGTCGGCCAATCACGGGCTGAGACGTCACAAGGCAGCAGGTGTCACGTGACACAGCCAAACACACCAGCCAATCACGAGGCGGCGTGGGAAGGCACGCGCGCGAGCCTCCGAGCGGGGGAGGCAGCACATGTATACGCACGCACACACTACCACCTCACTGCCTATAACTATTATACAATGCATGTTATATTCTATTCATAATATAAAATACTTCGCGTTGTCACAGACGAAAATAAAGACCTCCACTGGACTGTCAGTAACAATGCAAGTACTATGAAAGAAAGAACAACATTCTCTGATAACTGTAGCCCACTTCACTGCCCTGGCAAGCGCTAGCGGCTAACGGGAGGCGATTCTGCCAACGCTGGTAGCCGTCACACAGGGCACCTCGTTACTGCCTCCCTTCTACAGGAGTGACGTAAAATGAGAACGGATATTGCTATGTAATAATTGAACTACATAATATAATGTACATACAGATACTTTCAATTAATAATTGGATCCAACATATCGGCCATGGCGCCCCACCACAGGCCCCCTTCTACAGCAGTGACGGAAAGATAAATAGATTATACTATGCGGATTGTACTATTTTTTTACTTGCACATATGATTCAGAGTTACTGAAATACATAACGTGCAATGTCACTTTATATTAATTTATCTGTGTGTATGTTTGTGTATTTGTTTGTCTGTAAACAAACCAAGCTTTTCAAAAAGCTAAGAACAGATTTTAACGAAAGTTGGAGGCCAGATAGGATATGCACCAAGGAATAAGTAATTTAATTGTGGAGGTGATTGGTAGAGCACATACCTCCACCACCGTAGACGGTTCACAAAGTTATGAACCGATGTTCACGAAACTTGGTGGGCAGATAGAAAATACACCAAGGGAGAAACAGTTCAATTTAGGAGGCAATCGGTAGAGAGCATACCTCCGCCAGCTTAGAAGGAGATATGGTATGCACTTTCCAGAGTGCCCCTCATTGTTACCTTCACCAACGAAGTTGGACGGAGGTTATGTTTTTGCCTCCGTTTGTCTGATTGTCTGTAAAAAAGATCTCAAAATTAATGAACTGATGACCACGAAATTTAATGGGCAGATCGGATATGCTGCTCTAAGTAGAAAGTAATTAAATATTGAAGGCAATCAATACAGCGCATACCTCTGACAGCGTAGGCGGCTCTCAAAGTTATGAACAGATTTTTACAAAATTTGGTGGTTATTAATGAACCAAATTTAATTATCTTCCACATGCATATACTTTATTTTATCCTGTAGGCCGTACCGGAGCCTATTTTTTAAAATGTCATACTGTGTATGCACCTCAGAGTGAACACGGCCGCAAACTCCTATAGTCCAGCTTGGACTTGTTATAATTAAGTACGGACTGCCTACTAGGGGCCGAAAGATCTGTGCAGTCTGTATCTATGTAACTGTATTGCTCTCGATCTCCCCCTCTCTGTCTCCCTCTCTCCCTCTTTTTTTTCTCTCTCTTTCTCTCTCTTTCTCTCTCTCTCTCTCTCTCTCTCTCTCTCTCTCTCTCTCTCTCTCTCTCTCTCTCTCTCTCTCCCTTACACTAAAATCATTAAAGACTAAAGAATCCCTCCTGCCTGGCCCACTAGTTTGACCTTCTATACTATGCTGGACTGGCTTATTCACGGTCTGGCTTGATTTGGCCATTTCACATCAATTTACTTCCAATGTGTCATCTATAATAATTATTAAAGAGCCTCCCTAGACACCCTGCAACCAATCAATAAAGTAGGTGTGCAGTTTTCGCATTACCAAAAAAAAAAAAGATGCATACGCAACTCTGCAACCTACAATTTTGCAAGTAGTATTGAATCTCTTAGGTAACATCGGTTTATATGCAGTATATACAGTATATATATATATATATATATATATATATATATATATATATATATATACAGGTACATATCGTATATATATACTGTATATATATATTTTTTTTCTATGTGATTGAGGGAGGCAAAAGGTATAACTGCCTATAGCGAGTGCCTCCCCCATAGTTGAAAGAGTGACAGGGCCAAAATCAAGGGACGTTCGAGCCAAAATGCCTGGACACACTGAGTTTGAAGCAATTTAAGTCATAGGAAGAGGGAAAGACTGATTCTGGGAGAGAGTTCCAGAGCTCAGCTGTTGAGTAGAAGAAAGTTTGAGAGTAACGTTTCACTCTTGGGTTGGAGAGTTGCACAGAGTAGGGGTGGGATTGAGTTGCAAGACGGGTACCACGTGCCCTACGTAAAGGAGGTGGTATGCACTGGGATAGCTCTGAGGAACACTGATTATTATAGTAGCGATAGATAGAATAGCGAGAGAGATGCAACATTGCGGCGGAGAGAGAGAGATTGCAGAGAGTTGGTGAGTGGACGGGAGTTAATGATACGAAAGGCCTTCCTTTCAACTTTGTCTAGGAGAGCGGTGTGAGAGGAACCTCCCCACACATGTGAACAATACTCAATACAAGGGCGCACTATGCCCCTGTACAGAGCAAGAAGCTGTGCAGGGGAAAAGAACCCCCTAAGGCAGTTGAGTACACCCAGCTTCTGGGAGGCTGCCTTAGCAAGACTGGTAATATGGCCCTTCCAAATGAGAGCAGAAGAAAAAGAGACACCAAGAATATTGAGAGAAGATGAAGGGTTGATTTTTGTATTGTTGAAGAATAAGGGATAGTCCGCTGGGAGATCCTGACGGGTAGATAGATGGAGAAATTGGGTTTTGGAAGCATTAAAGTTAACAAGGTTTTCTCTGCCCCAATTGGAAATAGTATTTAGATCAGAATTTAAGAGTTCTATGGCTTCATTACGTGTGTCGTTGAGGGATTGCTGGCTGGGGCATTCTGAAAAACTAATGGAGTAGTGTAAGGTTGAGTCATCTGCGTATGAATGGATGGGAATTAAGGTACATTAACGTTAAGGAGATCATTTATAAAAATTAGAAAGAGAATAGGAGATAGGACAGAGCCCTGAGGAACACCGGAGTTTAAAGGGTGAGGAAGTGAACAATGGCCGTCCACAACCGCAGCTATGGAACGGCCGGAAAGGAAATTAGAGACAAAGGCACAGATGGAGGGATAAAAACCGAAGGAGGGTAGTTTAGAAATCAGTTAGTACATATATATATATATATATATATATATATATATATATATATATATATATATCGGGGAGTGCACCCGATGACTGGAAGACTGGCATAATAGTCCCCCTATATAAGGGCAAAGGGGAAAGAGGAGTGTGTGGTAACCACCGAGGAATATGTCTTCTAAGCGTAGTAGGGAAGGTATACAGTAGGGTAGTGATTGAGAGAGTGAGAGTGAGAACGGAGAAATGGATAGGCGACGAGCAGGGAGGTTTTAGGAAGGGAAGAGGATGTGTAGATCAGATTTTTACCCTGAATTGTGTTGTGGAGAAGTATCTGGAGAAGAAACAAAAGGTGTATGTTGCCTTTATGGACTTGGAGAAGGCCTATGACAGAGTGGATAGAGAAGGTTTGTGGAAAGTACTTAGAATATACGGAGTAGAGGGCAAGTTGCTGAAAGCAGTGAAGAGCATGTATGAGGGTGCAAAGGCGGCAGTACGTGTGGAGAGTGAGCAGAGCGAGTTCTTTGACCTGAATGTTGGTTTGAAACAGGGGTGTGTGATGTCCCCGTGGTTGTTTACTGTATATATGGATGGAGTTATGAAAGAAATACTATCAAGAGCAGTGGATGTTGGTGTATCGCTGAAAAGGGAGGGAATTGAGTGGAAGCTACCTATACTGCTGTTTGCGGATGATACAGTTCTGATGAGTGATAATGAATGGGAGTTGCAGGGTCTGGTAAATGAGTTTGGAACAGTGTGCGAAAAACGGAATTTGAAGGTAAATACGGGGAAGAGCAAGGTTATGGTCTTCGAAAGGGGTGAAGTCACAGAGTGTGAGGTGAAGCTGAACGGTCAGGCTATGGAGATCGTCAACTCTTTTAAGTATCTGGGCAGTGTGTTGAGTAAAGATGGGACTATGGATGAAGAGGTGCGGGAGAGGGTACAACAGGGGAAGAGGGTTGTAGGAACGCTAAAAGCAGTAACAAAAAATAGGGTGGTCAGTATGGAAGTGAAGAAGTCCTTGCATGACAGTGTGGTAATCCCGACACTGACTTACGGAAGCGAAGCATGGACGTTGGTTGAGAGACTCAGACCAAGAGTGAGAGCAGTGGAAATGAATTACTTAAGGAGTGCGTGCGGAGTTACATGGAGGGATAGACAGACTAATGAGGAAGTAAGAAGGAGGTGTGGTGTGGAGGTAGATGTGCTGGAAAGTGTGAAAAGGAACAACTTGAGATGGTTCGGCCATATGGAACGTATGGAAAGCGAGAGAATGACTAAGAGGGTGTATGAGAGCGAGGTGGAGGGACAGAGGGGGAGAGGTAGACTGAATATGAGGTGGAAGGATGGAGTGAGGAAGTACATGAACGAAGGTGGTGCTGGTTGGGGGGAGGGGCGTCGACTGACTGGGGACAGAGGTGCATGGGGGCGGTTCGTTCGTGGCCACCCCTTCGGGGATCACGGCGTCAGGCAATAGATAGATAGATATATATATATATATATATATATATATATATATACCGGTATATACAATATATACTGTATATATATACTGTATGTATATCACAAATACACTTTATTGAGTATTGTTTTTATGATGAAGGTTAACTTATGACCTTGGCCTGTGACCTTGACCTTTATGTAGGATTATATTTGTGTTAACTTTGATGTAACCCTAGAAAATCAAATAAGTGTGTCAAATTTCATTAAAGATCATCAGTTAGTTTCATAGGTATTAAATTAATAATTGACCATGACCTTTGACCTTCATGATATCTGAAACTTTAACATTTTAATTTTCCCTTAAAGCACAAGTCTCAACGAATGTTGTGAAGTTTACATGAATATAGTAAAGAAATGAGCATATTGACCTTATATTTGACGTTGACCTGTGACCTTGACCTATCAAATGGAATTATGTTTATTCTTGTATGACCTTGGTCTAGGCACTCCGAATATTCACGATATGCCTAATGATTATCTTACATTCAATAGGAAATACTAGTAAAAATCATATTTCGACCTTTAACCTTGACCATTGACCTTCGACCTTAAAATTTCTTATCAAAGATTTAATTATAGGAGGAACAGTTAGGAATTACTTAGCTTAACAGCAATATTCGTATTAACTAGCATTATGAATATGGAGTAATTCGTATAAAAACTTATTGATTACAAATAGTGATCATATACTGTGACCTTGACCTTTGACCTTTGACTAAAAATAAAATACATATATTTGGATGGTCATCACATTGACCAACTCAATTTGCCTGCATAATTTGATGACAATACATTAAACAGTCAAGGAAGAGTTTAGGGAAAATTACAAATACTCTTGTTTTGACCTTGACCTCTGATCTTACCTATTACAATAGTTATGTGAAATTTGATATATATATGATATATAAGTTATAAGCCATACTAACACAGTCAGTTTTCTAAAATTTGAGTAATTGTTTTTAATAAATAATAAAAGTTGACCTTTGACCTGTGACATTGACCTTTATGTAAGAGTATATATTTTTTGCATTGACATTGCCCATGAAAATCAAATAACCATGATTAATTTCATTAAAACCCGTCAGTTAGATTTATATACAGTATATTAACCCTCTCACATCCGGACGCAATTTTTGAGCCTATTAGGGATACTTTAAATCCTTTGTTACCGTCAGGGGTATCTATAAACCTTTAGTTTGTTTACTTCAACCTCTGCAGTTGTCTTTGAGTTAGCTGTGGGCAGAAAACTAATTTTGGAGAGGTAATTATAACAGTGAGAGTAATCTATTTCTTATTGCTAATCTGGCAACCTCTGCGTCCTATGGTCGTGAGAGGGTTAATAGAATAGTTGACCTTGACTCTTGACCTTTATATGTCTCAACATCTATTATGTTCCTTTTCACTTAAAGTGCAACTATTTTCCCAAATGTTGTGAAATTTGCATGAAAAGTAAAGAAAATAGCATATTGACCTTTTATTTGACCTTGACCTGTGACCTTGACTTTTAATATGGAATTGAATAATGTATTGTACGACCTTGGCCTAAGTATTCCGAATATACATGGTAAGCCTAGTGAGAATCTAACAGTTAGTATAAGAAATACTAGTAAAAACACTATTTTGACCTTTGACCTTGAAATTTGACCTTACCCTTTAGAATATTTATTTAAGATTTGTGCAATGCAATATCAAGATTACCAGTAACTTGTATAGTGAAAATGAAGACATTTGAATAACACTAAAAATAAATAGCATAAGATGACATTTCACCTTGACCTGTGACCTTGACCTTTATGTAAGAGTAAAAGAAAAACAATAATTGACATTGCCCAGGAAAATCAAATAAGCATGACTAATTTCATTAAAACCCATCAGTTAGTTTCATATATATTTATAGAATAGTGGACCTTGACCTTTGACCTTGACTTTCATGATATGTGTCTCAAAATTTATTATTTTTCATTTCATTTAAAGTGCAACAATATCACCAAATTGTGTGAAGTTTGCATGAAAAGTAAAGAAATGAGCATATTGACCTTTTATTTGACCCTGACCTTTCATATGGAATTGTATAGTTTCTTGTATGACCTTGGCCTAAGTATTCCGAATATGAATGGTAAGTCTAGTGAGAATCTATCAGTTAATATAAGAAATACTAGTACAAACAATATTTGACCTTTGACCTTGATTTTTTTCCTTAACCTTCAGAATATTTATCTAAAATTTGGTCAATAAGATATCAAGGTTACCCGTAACTTGTATAGTGATAATGAAGAAATTTGAGTTAAATCTAAGACACATGAATTATTGACCTTTTTTTCAACCTTGACCTTTGACCTTAAACTTTAAGTTAAATTGAAAATTTCTTTTTGACCTTCGCATTGACCAAATGAATATACCTGCTAAATTTGGTGAAAATCCATCGAACGGTCTAGGAGGAGTTTCCGGACGACGACGACGGGCAAGCTGAATTGTGGTGCACAGTATACGGGCGGGACCTGTGTGTGAGATACCACTCTCATTAATTCATTTCATTTTCTATGGAGCTCGTCCTGGAATCTTTACGACTCTGAACCTCACGATTCTATACAGGACTGGCCATTTGTATCGGCACTAGCTCAGAGAAGAGTGTTGAGAGGGGAGAAGGGGTGTTGGAGAGAGAGGAAGCTGTTGGAGTGGCTTTGTTATATGTGTATAGTCTGTATACGTCGTCAGGATGTCCCCTGACTGGGTGCGAGCATGTGAAACATGCTAGGACGTACTACCACACCCATTAAATGTCCGCCGTGGCAGGGATTCGATCCCGGGTCTTGCAGATTCACACGTGAGCGTGCTCACCACTGGACCACCACGGTCCACCACGGTCCACTCTGCTTCGCAGAGTTGATTCATATATAAATACATTCATTATATTATATATATATATAACAAATACAAAAAAGACCTCTACACTCTCTTTTAATCTAATTTCATCAAATGTTTTGGTAAAATTATCCCGGCAGAAAACCAATATTCTCCAAACAGCAGGCTCGCCATAACTGAGGAGACATGAAGCTCTCCCTTTTTTAAATTTAAGATAATAAATAAAAATGCCTGTTCGAGGGTACGCTATGACTACACTGTGCGAACACCCTCAAATATTTGTTTTAAAGGGGGTAATAGTAGTTTTTTCTGGGGCCCCTTCTCCCTCATGTTTAAGCCCATTACGTATTGATATGTTAAGACGTTCGCTACATTAGTTTGTCGATTTTGATACTTTTCACCCCATTTATTTGTCAATATTAGGACCTGTCATGCCATTTACCGTCTGGTTTGTCCTAGCGAGCAATAGCGAGCCTCAATTTTAGGAGGAACAGGCCCTACCGAAAATTGTATACATTTATCTCGAAGGGGGTGTTGTTTTAAGGTTGATGTAGGTCTAGTGAGACATCTAAAAACAATATCAAATACATTAATAAATAGCCATAAAAACAAACTATTTATTCGGCTACCAAATATTGGTGGGGACCAAGTTCAGTCAAAATCCTAACATCCACTCTCCGAGATATTTTGTGGACACACACACTAACATTACGTATGCATATATTTACAGTACCGGTATGTTTCACAGACGATATTGTGTGGTTCATTCCTCTGGCAGCACGCAAGGTAAATATATAAACATTCCGAGTTCATACATAGCGGATGTTCCAATATTTCATACATAATATAGTTTCTCATAATCTCATTTCAGGAAAATGAAGTACCGGGTAATCACTTTCAATCTCATAATGGAGTACAGTATTGTTGTAAACGATGTGATTATTTGTTAATGAAATCGAACATTTTACTATGACACATATATGTTCATATAACATGAGAACGAGTACCCAGGAAACGGCAGCTACCATTAGTAATGATCATATTAGTATGTGTGAGTGAATTACTGTGTACATATGAGTGTTTATAACGGATATATGTGAGCACGCACATGCAGTAGCTGTATTGTATTACATACCAGTGTAATTATTGAACCCTCAACGCATGTAAATATTCATACGGTACGGTACCTAATTGGAATTGAGCATTTGAGCCGTTTTTGTTTTGTTTTTTCTATGTGATTGAGGGAGGCAAAAGGCATTACTGCCTATAGCGAGTGCCTCCCCCATAGTTGAAAGAGTGACGGGGCCAAAATCAAGGGACGTTAGAGCCATAATGCCTGGACACACGGAGTTTGAAGCAATTTAAGTCATAGGAAGAGGGAAAGACTGATTCTGGGAGAGAGTTCCAGAGCTCAGCTGTTCAGCAGAAGAAAGTTTGAGAGTAACATTTCACTCTTGGGTTGGAGAGTTGCACAGAGTAGGGGTGGGATTGAGTTGCAAGACGGGTACCACGTGCCCTACGTAAAGGAGGTGGTATTTTATTTTATTTTTTTTTCTATGTGATTGAGGGAGGCAAAAGGCATAACTGCCTATAGCGAGTGCCTCCCCCATAGTTGAAAGAGTGACAGGGCCAAAATCAAGGGACGTTCGAGCCAAAATGCCTGGACACACGGAGTTTGAAGCAATTTAAGTCATAGGAAGAGGGAAAGACTGATTCTGGGAGAGAGTTCCAGAGCTCAGATGTTGAGTAGAAGAAAGTTTGAGAGTAACGTTTCACTCTTGGGTTGGAGAGTTGCACAGAGTAGGGGTGGGATTGAGTTGCAAGACGGGTACCACGTGTCCTACGTAAAGGAGGTGGTATGCACTGGGATAGCTCTGAGGAACACTGATTATTATAGTAGCGATAGAATAGCGAGAGAGATGCAACATTGCGGCGGAGAGAGAGAGAGAGATTGCAGAGAGTTGGTGAGTGGACGGGAGTTAATGATACGAAAGGCCTTCCTTTCAACTTTGTCTAGGAGAGCGGTGTGAGAGGAACCTCCCCACACATGTGAACAATACTCAATACAAGGGCGCACTATGCCCCTGTACAGAGCAAGAAGCTGTGCAGGGGAAAAGAACCCCCTAAGGCGGTTGAGCACACCCAGCTTCTGGGAGGCTGCCTTAGCAAGACTGGTAATATGGTCCTTCCAAATGAGAGCAGAAGAAAAAGAGACACCAAGAATATTGAGAGAAGATGAAGGGTTGATTTTTGTATTGTTGAAGAATAAGGGATAGTCCGCTGGGAGATCCTGACGGGTAGCTAGATGGAGAAATTGGGTTTTGGAAGCATTAAAGTTAACAAGGTTTTCTCTGCCCCAATTGGAAATAGTATTTAGATCAGAATTTAAGAGTTCTATGGCTTCATTACGTTTGTCGTTGAGGGATTGCTGGCTGGGGCGTTCTGAAAAACTAATGGAGTAGTGTAAGGTTGAGTCGTCTGCGTATGAATGGATGGGAATTAAGGTACAGTTAAGGAGATCATTTATAAAAATTAGAAAGAGAATAGGAGATAGGACAGAGCCCTGAGGAACACCGGAGTTTATAGGGTGAGGAAGTGAACAATGGCCGTCCACAACCGCAGCTATGGAACGGCCGGAAAGGAAATTAGAGACAAAGGCACAGATGGAGGGATAGAAACCGAAGGAGGGTAGTTTAGAAATTAAAGATTTATGCCAGACTCTATCGAAGGCTTTCGATATGTCTAGTGCAATAGAAAAAGTCTCACCGAAGTCCCGAAAGGAGGATGACCAAGAGTTAGTAAGATATGAAAGAAGATCACCAGTAGAGCGACCCTTAAGGAAGCCATACTGGCGATCTGAGAGCAGATTATGAGAAGAGAAATGCTTAAGAAATTTGGAAGCAAGAATAGTTTCAAAAACTTTAGAAAGACAAGAGATAAGAGCAATTGGACGATAGTTGGAGGGTTGAGAGCGGTCACCCTTCTTTGGGACAGGTTGAATGTGAGCAAACTTCCAGCATGAAGGGAAGACGTTAGAGGATAGACAGAGACGAAAGAGTTTGCCTAGGCAGGGAGTCAGCACGGAAGCACAGTTTTTGAGAACAACAGGAGGAACACCGTCCGGACCGTACGCCTTATTAGTGTTAAGCCCAGAGAGGGTAGAAAGTACATCTTTAGAAGAGATTAGGATATTAGGCATAAGTAAGAGAGAGGAGGGCGGAGAGGGAGGAATAGCACCGGAATCATCCGGTATGCACTGGGATAGCTCTGAGGAACACTGATTATTATAGTAGCGATAGAATAGCGAGAGAGATGCAACATTGCGGCGGAGAGAGAGAGATTGCAGAGAGTTGGTGAGTGGACGGGAGTTAATGATACGAAAGGCCTTCCTTTCAACTTTGTCTAGGAGAGCGGTGTAAGAGGAACCTCCCCAGACATGTGAACAATACTCAATACAAGGGCGCACTATGCCCCTGTACAGAGCAAGAAGCTGTGCAGGGGAAAAGAACCCCCTAAGGCGGTTGAGCACACCGAGCTTCTGGGAGGCTGCCTTAGCAAGACTGGTAATATGGTCCTTCCAAATGAGAGCAGAAGAAAAGGAGACACCAAGAATATTGAGAGAAGATGAAGGGTTGATTTTTGTATTGTTGAAGAATAAGGGATAGTCCGCTGGGAGATCCTGACGGGTAGATAGATGGAGAAATTGGGTTTTGGAAGCATTAAAGTTAACAAGGTTTTCTCTGCCCCAATTGGAAATAGTATTTAGATCAGAATTTAAGAGTTCTATGGCTTCATTACGTTTGTCGTTGAGGAATTTCTGGCTGGGGCGTTCTGAAAAACTAATGGAGTAGTGTAAGGTTGAATCGTCTGCGTATGAATGGATGGGAATTAAGGTACAGTTAAGGAGATAATTTATAAAAATTAGAAAGAGAATAGGAGATAGGACAGAGCCCTGAGGAACACCAGAGTTTATAGGGTGAGGAAGTGAACAATGGCCGTCCACAACCGCGGCTAAGGAACGGCCGGAAAGGAAATTAGAGACAAAGGCACAGATGGAGGGATAGAAACCGAAGGAGGGTAGTTTAGAAATTAAAGATTTATGCCAGACTCTATCGAAGGCTTTCGATATGTCTAGTGCAATAGAAAAAGTCTCACCGAAGTCCCGAAAGGAGGATGACCAAGAGTTAGTAAGATATGAAAGAAGATCACCAGTAGAGCGACCCTTAAGGAAGCCATACTGGCGATCTGAGAGCAGATTATGAGAAGAGAAATGCTTAAGAAATTTGGAAGCAGGAATAGTTTCAAAAACTTTAGAAAGACAAGAGATGAGAGCAATTGGACGATAGTTGGAGGGTTGAGAGCGGTCACCCTTCTTTGGGACAGGTTGAATGTGAGCAAACTTCCAGCATGAAGGGAAGACGTTAGAGGATAGACAGAGACGAAAGAGTTTGCCTAGGCAGGGAGTCAGCACGGAAGCACAGTTTTTGAGAACAACAGGAGGAACACCATCCGGACCGTACGCCTTATTAGTGTTAAGCCCAGAGAGGGTAGAAAGTACATCTTTAGAAGAGATTAGGATATTAGGCATAAGTAAGAGAGAGGAGGGCGGAGAGGGAGGAATAGCACCGGAATCATCCAAGGTGGAGTTTCTAGCAAAAGTTTGAGCGAAGAGTTTAGCTTTGTCAGAGGAAGAAGTGATGGTTGTGCCATCAGAGTGGGAAAGGGGAGGGAAAGACGAGTAAGAGAAATTGTTGGAGAGGTTTTTGGCTAGATGCCAGAAAGCTTGGGAAGAGCTAGAGTTGGATAGTTCCGTGCATTTATTATTGATGAAAGAGTGTTTGGCAAGTCGTGGAAAAACAAAAACAAAAACAAACAAAAATGTTTACCAGAGACAACTGTATGAGTTGTAAGATGAATATACACATGCATGAAGGCACCGCATGTCAGATATGCAAGCAACCATACCACTGGATTTGCATAGGATTGACACCAATAAATGAGGCGTACAATACAAGAGGGAAGAACCTCCATTTCTGCGATAGTTGTTTTGATATCACATGGCAAGTCATACAGACTGTAGAAAATACAGAAGTACAAGATAGACTGAAATATAGCCAAGACATAGCTACCTTTCACAGGAAATGGGGAACTATTGGGGCCTCAGGGCCCATACAAATATCACAACCCACACACGCACACCTTCCCATGATAATGCCCACATTGCTTCCTGCACATCAACACACATCGCCTGCCGAACAACAACCTTTCGCACCCTACATATACACAAACCCTGCCGCACACCTCCCCAGACCCAGAAAACACCCACATTAATCCCATCTATGGCCATTGACCACCCTACTGCTGTTGATCAAATACAATTGCAGGATGAACGTAGGATGCAACAAGCCCCCATATCAGGCTCCCCTTCCACATCGTCTCCCCCCTCACCACTGCCACCTGCCCACCTACAACCTACCCGTAACTCCACCCCCCTGCAGGCCTCACCCACCCATACACCAAGCCCACTATCACCCACAACCACACTTAGCTCACCACATAACCCCTTGCAGCCCCAGCCACACCTACTGGGGTTGTCTACACCAGTGTGCAGATATTATCTGGAAAGAAGGTGCTACTTTGGTCAAAAGGGCGAATATAATGGGAATTCATGTAGATTTGCTCATCCCAAAATTTGCAACAACATAACCAGTCATGGAAAATGTAGATTTGGTGAAACCTGCAAATACCACCACCCATCCCTTTGCAAGACATCACTTGAGAACAAGACCTGCTACAATACGAAATGCCCAGCTTTTCATATTAAAGGGACTTGGAGATATGCTAGACCTAACACGAATGGTAGCCCAAAAAACTCTCTAGCTATGCGAGGACGAGACAGAGGAAAAAGGCAAGGAGGGAAAGGGCAGATGAAGATGAAGAGACTGAGGGAGATGGAAGAGCACATAGAACACCTCGAGCACCTCCTGGCCTCCCAAGAGTGGCCAATACATCCCGAAGACTATTAGGTACACATAGTACTCCAAACAATCCCTCCCCAATCTTGTTTGCAAATATCCAAGGCCTAAAAAATAGAACCACGAACAAAGTACCATTTATTAGGGGCCTGCTAGAAGAAGGAAACGCTATATTTGCGGCTCTCACAGAAACTCACATTAAAGATCAGGAAGATAGTGAGGTATGGATTCCTGGTTACAACCTACATAGGGCGGACAGAACGCATAGATCACATGGAGGTGTAGCCTTGTACATACATGACTCACTGATATGTACTGAATTCCTAAATAACAGTAATGAAGTGGTGGAAATACTTGGAGTTAAAATAGAATCCCTAAATTTAGCAGTTATTGTTACATACAGGCCTCCAGACTCATCCCGAGAAGAATTCAAAACCCAGCTCAACAAAATAAAATCAGAAGTGGAAACCCTGGGGAACCCAACACCAAATATTATATGGCTAGGAGACTTTAACCTACCAAACATTAAATGGAGACAACTAGAAAACCAGTTAGTGGCAAATAACATCGGAGAAGCAATACTAATACGAGAGAGCTTTTTGAACTTTGTGATTTTTTTAGTCTTACCCAACATATTGCTGAACCCACACGGGAAAACAATATCTTAGACCTGGTCTTCACTAACAACGACTCTCTAGTACACAGCATTAACATATCGGACACAACATACTCAGATCATAAATTAATTGAGATCAAAACAACCTTAGAAAGTGTACAGACAACCTCAGAATCGAGAACAAAAACCGGCCCCTTCAGTAAATTTAACTTCAATAACAAAAACATTAGGTGGGAAGAGGTAAATCAAGAAATGGAGGAAATAGACTGGGAAGATTTAATGGATAACCTGACACCAGCAGAATGTCTAGTCTTAATAACAGAAACCATCACCCAAATTTGTAGCCACCATATACCTGCAAGACAAACAAAACGAAGAAGCAAACAAGATCGGGAAAGGAGGAGGCTGTACAGAAGAAGAAAATTACTCACACAAAGACGCACACATCAAAATCTACAGGATAGGCAAAAGGTCGAAATAGATAGAGAAATTGTGGAAATTGAACAAAGGCTAAGAATATCATATGAACTACAACATATGGAAGAGGAGAGGAAAGCTATTGCAGGTATAAAGGAAAATTCCAAATACTTCTTTTCATACGCCAAACAAAAGGCTAAAACAACATCAAACATCGGCCCACTGAGCAAAGGGGACGGCTCTTTTACAGGGGACAAAAAGGAAATGAGCGAACTCTTAAGCAGGCAGTATGAAATGGCATTCAGTGAGCCTGATGAAACAAAAGTCATCAGAGACCAAAATATATTTTTCATGGAAACCTCCCCAACGGAAACCCCTCAGATGCGGGATATTGATTTTGGTCCAAAAGACATAGAAGAGGCCATTTCCAACATGCCATCCCACTCGGCACCAGGCCCGGACTCATGGAATTCGATCCTAATGAAAAAATGTAAGGAAAACCTCTCAAAATCCCTGGCTATAATGTGGAGAAGGAGTCTAGACACTGGTGACATACCAGATAGCTTGAAAAACGCAATAATTGCCCCACTGCATAAAGGAGGGAGTAAAGCACTACCAAAAAACTACCGCCCGGTAGCTCTAACCTCTCACATCATTAAAGTTTTCGAGCGAGTCCTGCGAAGCAAAATTTCAACATTCATGGAGACAAATGAACTACACAACACCGGTCAACATGGGTTCAGAGCGGGAAGATCATGTCTCTCACAACTTTTGGAACACTATGACAAAATTCTTAAAGCGCTAGAAGAAAAGAAAAACGTGGATGTCATTTACACCGATTTTGCTAAGGCATTTGATAAATGTGACCATGGTATAATAGCCCACAAACTGAAAGCAAAAGGTATAACTGGGAAAATCGGACGGTGGATATACAATTTCCTCGTAAACCGAAAACAATCGGTAGCAGTAAACCAAGTTACTTCTGAGCCTTCGGATGTCAAAAGCTCAGTGCCCCAAGGAACAGTGCTAGGGCCCCTTCTGTTCCTCATACTAATTTGCGACATAGATACCAACACCAGACACAGTACGGTGTCGTCTTTTGCTGATGACACAAAATTAAGCAAGATAGTAAACACACAAGAGGACACGGGCCGACTGCAGAAAGACATGAATGTAGTGTTCCAGTGGACCAGGGAAAACAACATGCAATTCAATGAGGAAAAATTCCAATTAATACGGTACGGAGATAATAATGGTGTTAAAGAAATTACAAATTACTTAACAGAATCTAACCACATAATAGAACGGAAAGACAGTGTGAAAGACCTTGGGGTATTAATGTCTGAAAATATGGGTTTCAAAGTACATAACCAGGTCAAAGTGGCGGCTGCGAAACGTCTAACGGGTTGGATTCTGCGTACTTTTAAAACACGCGGTGAATTGCCTATGATAACGCTCTTCAAATCTCTAGTGCTACCGCGGCTTGAATACTGTAGCGTATTAACATCCCCATACAAAGCAGGTGAAATAAATGACGTAGAGAGTGTACAAAGAAATTTCACTTCGCATATAAGTTCGATAAAACATCTACACTATTGGGAGCGTTTAAGAGCACTGAATCTGTACTCACTGGAACGTAGAAGAGAACGTTACCTAATAATATACACGTGGAAAATCGCAGAGGGTTTAGTACCAAACCTACATACTCCGATAGTCATGAAATTCAGTGATAGGAGAGGCTGGGAATGCGAAATCCCCCGGATGAATAACAGGGGTGCTATGGGCTCTCTGCGAGAGGGCTGGTTATCACACAGAGGCCCACGTCTCTTCAACAAACTCCCACGGCGAGTAAGAGACCTGAGGGACATCTCGTTAGACAACTTCAAGAGAGCCCTAGATGTCGAACTGCAAAAAGTGCCAGACGAGCCCATCCTCGCAAGGGAGCAAGCTGTCGCTTCAAACAGTCTACTGCACCAAATCACCACCCATAACGAGGGGCATCGCGCTCCTTGGTGCCGCTAGAAGAGCGGCGAACACATCCAAAGGTATCCAAAGGTAAGTCGAAGAACAGATTCGGCTTGATTCCGGGCAGAAACATAGGAAGAATGAGAGTCTTGAGTTTTAAGGCGTCGGTACCGTTTGAATGCTTCCTCCTTATTGCGGACAGTAGTAGAACAGGCATGAGTAAACCAAGATTTTTTAGCATTAGTGTGAGAGAAGGAGAATGGAATGTATGCTTCCATGCCCGATAGGATTACCTCGGTAATGCGTTCAGCACTCTCCGAGGGTCCCCGGCCACGGAAGCAGAAATCATTCCATGGGAAATCAAAGAAGTACTGCCGGAGAGCCTCCCAGTCGGCAGCGCCAAAGTGCCACAAGCGCCGCCGGCTAGGAGGATCGGGTGGCCGTACTGGAGAGATAGGACAGGTGACAGAGATAAGTTTATGGTCGGAGGAGCCCAGAGGAGAAAAGATCGACAGTATAAGAAGAAGGGTTAGAAGTTAGAAACAAGTCAAGAATGTTGGGCCGATCTCCGATGCGATCCGGGATACGGGTGGGTTGCTGAACTAACTGCTCTAGGTCATTTATGATAGAAAAGACATAGGCTTGTTCACCAGGTGGATCAGTATTGTGAGAGGAGAGCCATTGGCGGTGGTGAACGTTGAAATCTCCTAAGATGGAGATTTCTGAGAAAGGAGAAATGGATAGAATGTGTTCCACTGTAGAGTTTAGATAGTCAAAGAATTTGGGAAAGTTGGTAGAGTTAGGGGAAAGATAGACAGCACAGAAATATTTAGTAAGAGAATGACAGGAAAGTTTGAGCCATAAAGTTGAGAATTCAGAAGAGTCTAAATCGGGAACACGAGAGCAAGTGAGTTTGTTGTGCACATATGCACAACATCCGCCTTTGGCTTTGAAACTAGGATAGAGAAAGTAGGAGGATACAGAGAAGGGGCTGCTGGATGTTGCTACAGACACCTGAGTTTCGGTGAGGAAGAGAAGATCAGGTTTGTAGGAGGAGAGATGGTGCTCAACAGAGTGAAAGTTAGAGGAAAGTCCGTGAATGTTGCAGAAATTAATAGAAAGAGTAACAGGCCGAGGTCCAGGTAATTGTGTGGGGTCGTCAGGGGATGGTCGGTTGGGTGTGGGGGCATTTATGGTCCCCCCCCCCCTGGGGACTCCGAGGCTGGGCTAGAATTCATCATTTATTTTATTTTAATTTTGGTGTGGAGGAATGAAGTGTGGTGTGCATGTTTAGTGTAGTGAAGTGGATAGGAGGAGGAGGTGTTTGTGAGAGCTAGCTGGATTGCTCTCAGTGTAAATGAGGCACAAAGAAAATCAGTAAGAGAGGCCAAGCAAATGAAACAGGAGTTCCAGCGACTCTTTATCACATGCCTATAACCTCACCTGGGTCTAGCCCTGATCGATTGGTGCCTACAATCTCCCCACTTACTGGCCTACATAAAAATAATAGGTGAATTGGTTATCATTAACATTTATATATAATATATATAATATATATATATATATATATATATATATATATATATATATATATATATATACGAGAGAGAGAGAGAGAGAGAGAGAGAGAGAGAGAGAGAGAAACATAACTAAATCGAGGAGAAAAACATTCACACACAAATATTGGTGTTTTATAGTGTAATAAAACTGACCCATTTGTCAGTCTGGTACTACTAGAGAGCTAAGAGGGCTGAATCTCTCCCCTCACCTGCCTCAATCAGTCTCTGTCAGCTGTAAGGTCTGTGCACACACCTTTGAATTTCCCGTCATGTTACAGCTGTCGATTTTATTGTACACTACTCAACAGCCACGTGATATTCATTCAAGAGTCTAATAGGTGCAACAATTAGTCTACTTGATTTTTCACAACAATTTTCAGACACAGAATCTCATAATACTAGTGCAGATTAGAAGCCTCTCGACCATCAATTCTCTGTAACAAACAGTCTCAGTACCATTAAGTACATGTAACGTCATATACAGTATCTTCAACGTCGTCTCATTACGGTACCGTCAAGTCTGTACCGACGAACTAAGTTACCGTCTACACTCTAATTATCGTCAAGTATCAGTACCGTGAACACCCAATTCTGTCAAGTCCCTGTACCTTCAATTCTCAGTACCGTCAAGTCTCAGAACCGCAAAGTCTCAGTACCGTAAACACCCTATACTGTCAAGTCCCTGTACCTTTAATAATCAGTACCGTCAAGTCTCAGAACCGCCAAGTCTCAGTACCGCCAAGTCTCAGTACCGCAAAGTCTCAGTATCGCAAAGTCTCAGTATCGCAAAGTCTCAGTACCGCAAAGTCTCAGTACCGCAAAGTTTCAGTACCGTAAACACCCTATACTGTCAAGTCCCTGTACCATGCAGTGTTTGGAGTCAAAACGATGAAGAGTTTGTACCCCCCTGCCAGCTGTCACTATGGTATCACGTCGTATCATTATCTGACCGCCTGGCTACCATGAAACGAAAAAATAACGTATTAAATTATAACTTAGTATCACAAAACAGTGTTCCCTATGTACTGGTATATAATTTATAACACAATGGTACTCAGCTTTGGAAGGCTCTCTAAGAATCGAAGGCGTAGCTAGTGTCTTCTCAGTTAATAGGGGAGACGAGTCGCTTTTCTAGACCACCTTCTCCCTCATCTTTAGACCCATTAGTTTGGCGATTTTATGAACTTTCGCCCCATTTCTGTCAATTTTAAGACGTTTCCTGTCAATTAGGTCTCAATTTTTTTCCTGGCGAGCGATAGCGAGCCTGTAATTTAAGAAGAATCGGCCTTCGGCCAGGACATTTTTCTACCGAAAAATTTACAAATTTATCTTAAAAGGGGGTCTAGTGGGCTTCATTTTAAGCTTGATGGAGGTCTAGCGAGGAAACTAGAAAAATAATAAATAAATATCAAAATGTACAAACAGTGAAGGATCTCCCCTTACACGCCTGACTTCCGCAAATCCTATTTAAGAGAAGACGGGCCGTATTTCTGGTCCCCCTTCTTCCTTATGTTTAGCCCCATTAGTTTTAGATTTTAAGATATTTTTCCCATTAGTCTGTCTATTTTAAGATCTTTCGCCCCATTTCTTTGTAAATATTAAGACCGTTCGTGCTTTTTATGTGTCTATTTTTTTCCTGGTGAACGATAGTGAGCCTGTAATTTTGCAAGAACCGACGGTACATTTTTCTGCCGAAAAATGTATAAATTAATCTAGAAGGGGGATCTAATGAATGTGTGTTTAAAGTTTGATGGAAGTCTAGGGAGGAAACTAAAACAAATAATAAAAAGACACAAATGAACAAACAAATACGCCCATCCTCCCTTAACCCCTTCTGTACCGCAGCGTCTTTTTAATTTTCTTCTAGCTATATTTAGACGATATTGCGCAGCTTGAGAAGGATCTGTGGTAGTAAAAAGGGTTAAGTGAGATAGTGTTCAGCCTTTCCTAAGCCGAATACAATCGTCTAATGGTTGCCAGAATATAATACAAAATTCGTCACCGGTACAGAAGGGTTTAATAGGAAAAGATGGCGATAGATACCGGTAACCAGAATGATATCAACGTATGTGTTTTGGTGCACTCTAGGACATCAATCCCGGCCTTAAACTTTAAAATCTATCTCGAGCTGAATCGAATCTTCTCATGAATGCTTGATCAAATATTTACATTTTGGAATATTGTGTATGCTGTTCAAGGGTTGATTTATCCTGTTTGAGGAGTCGAAAGGAACCATGACGTTTGTTTTACAGTGTACAGTTGGTCAAAGTTCCAGCTGACCCACCCTCGCTCTGGGGCTCGCAGAATTCGCTGGCAATACTGGTGTAGTGGTGCAGGGATAACACTTGCCATTAATGTGTTACCTGTGTCTGTTCTGTATATTACTGCAAATTAGACTATGTAATGTTCACGTTGTGAAGACTAAATGCTCCTTCATTAAGCAGCCACCAATAAAACAGAAATATGTATTCTTATAAAATCGAGTAAATTATGTTGTGGCAGCCAGCAGGTTTGATATGCGTTGCCAATCAGTGGATATAATAATTTGAATATTTATGAAAATCTACGAACTTTGGGCGAATGTTCGGGATCATACATAGCGATGTCTGCATTGTTATTAGAGATAGGCCTAATTTCCCTTGTTTAGTATAATTATGTTCTAACAATGATATAGCCGAAATCAGATCTACCAATCCAAATCTCTGGAAGACACACCTTCCTACTCCATTATTGCCAGATAATTCTGCGAACCCCAGAGCGAGGGTGGGTCAGCTGGAACTTTGACCAACTGTACTGTACGGTACACTTTAAGACATAAATCCTGGACTAATATACACCCTCGAACACCAAAACCAACCTCCAAAATGTACAGTTGGTCAAGGATGAAAGTATACAGTTTTTCGTCTGCTATAGCCACACATGGTTTGTCATGTTGGCAGCCATGACAGCCTTTCCACTAGCCCAAACCATCCCAACACACATGGGGTTTATTATATTGATACATTAATTAATATACGGAGTGCTTCGAAAAAGCGTTTTCATAAATATCAAAAGTTAGAGAATTATTCATAAACCTTC
Source organism: Paralithodes platypus (assembly GCA_032716605.1). NCBI lineage: Eukaryota > Metazoa > Arthropoda > Malacostraca > Decapoda > Lithodidae > Paralithodes > Paralithodes platypus. The sequence continues at coordinate 21,758,822 of CM064525.1, forward strand.
AGGGTGACTAAATACTGTTATGGAGATAGCAAAACAAAGCTGGAGGCATACGCTGAAACAGCGCGTAGCCGCGCGGCTCGCCTCAGTTTCATTGCCTTTTGGATCACATATAATCCAGTCTTGGGGATGAAAGTGAAATATCAATATTTACCTACTTATTAATTAACAAGTATTATTAGATTCCTCTTTCTACTCATTATTTATTATGAATGTTATAATGTTAAGTGTATATCGTAATATCTTTTATAGCCACTCCATATTCGTCTACTTTAGATACACAAAAATCTAATTCCTAAACGTGGACGTAAGGAAGCCTGTGTGTTCAATAGGGTAATGACCCAGCAATTTTGCTCATCTTGCGAGCGCCATTGCTTTATGAGTCAGTTCTCGAAGCATAATGAGGCTTTACTTGTGATTTTTATTTATTTATTATTATTATTTTTATTTTTATCAGCAGAACACCTGCAAACCAAGTGCAACATTGATATCACCATACCCTACATTATTAGCCACATATTACCACGTGTGAAAATGGACCTGTATTCCACTGAAATATCGTATATAGGTAGACGTTTTGATTTTCGTTTTCACTCTCGCATTTCTTGTATATCTATCAATAACATTAAGTGTTTAATATCTCCGAAGTGATATTCACGTCAAAGATTATAGAGCAATATATTCATATTTCCGTCTGACAACTAAGTCCAGGAACACGTTTTTAAACACCCTGTATAAGGTGGGCGGGCTCTGAGATATGGCTACCAGGGCTGCCAACATGACAAACTATGTGTGGCTATAGCAGACGAAAAACTGTACTTTCATCCTTGACCAACTGTATATATTAGGTATGAAATTATTGAAGAGATTCAGTTCAATTCGGTATAGCTTAACATATGTATGATCACGATTCATGTCCCAGTATGTACACTCTAGAACATTACTTGTGACCCAACATGAACCACTGAATCACTTCAGGCCTCCATATACTATCAATCATGGGTGCGCAAACTTAACCCGGTATCACACGAGAACTTTTTCACTCAAGATGTATCCTTAACACTGGTCTGGCAGCTTATGAGGTCCAGATTTATACTATTTCGGTCACTTACAATCATCTATCATCAGTCTAGTTTCCGATACCAGTGTAAAATATTCCAGAAATGTTGCCAGAATTTTTTTGATCGAATGTTAACTATAAAAGCTCTTGTGTGATACCGGCTTTAGTGTCTATCCAGGCATAACCGTCGTGTATGGTTGTGGTGAAATCTTGCCCAAATGACTGAAACCATGCATTAGATATGGTTTGATTATTTCGAGTCAATCATGTTTGCGCACTTATGATTGATAGTATAAGGAGGCCTTTAAAGTCACCTCTGATATGTAAATATTAGGTAAATAATTAATGAAATTATATCTTCAATTCGGGTATATTCCAAACTTTAAGGCCACGATTTACTATATGTTCTAGATAATACAATCACCCGGAATAGTACTGGTAGCTGGTACACAGAAAAACAATAAACAACGATAAATAATAGAGACTTGTACATTTGTTTAAAAGAAGTGTTTCTTAATATACCATCAGCTAGTCAGAACTGTTTAATAGCTTACAGTATGTACAATCTCCATAAGAAGTGTCACAGGTTACTCCCTCCCAGGTAGAGTAGTAGTTGTTAATGTTGGCATCCCTACATAATCCACCGGAATCCCACACACTCCCCAATTACTTCCTTCCCTTTACCCCGCTTCCCCCAACTCTCTCTCTCTATCCTTACCCCACTCACTCGTAATAATCACTCTTTACCTTTCTAATATTTGTTGTGTGTATTATATTAAAGATTATCCATAACAGTTACATATGGCCATAACTAACCCCTTCTTTCTCTGTAACTACTTCAAACTCTTCCAATACAATCAAATTCCCATATTTTATTCAGTTTAGAAAGAATGTTTAGGAATAAAAGGAGTTATACGGTTCCTAGTAATCTCTGCGTACGCTGGTCGAGAGATGCCCTCTAATGATCACCTAAATTGAGTAACTTCTTCCTTCCTGCAAATCCTATTTGCATAACAAAAGGTTTGAAAATTGGTTCATAACATTGTGAGTAGCTTATGAAGACTGATATATGCGCTCTACCAATTGCTTCTTAAACATAATAATTTCTTACTTGGTGAATATCGTAGCAGCACACCGAATTTGTGATAATTGGTTCATATATTTTAAGATGTCTTATTTTACAAACAGACGGAAACATACATAACCTCTTCCATTTGTTGGCGGTGGTAATATCACATTTCTCTTTTACCTGAATGAAATAGATAATAGATTACTTGACCACACACACACACACACACACACACACACCAATCTTTGTCTCACTCTCTCTTATATGACGCACATTATGTGATGTGTTATCCACTGCAACAGAATATCAGGCTTAATTTGACATTAAATAGTATGTTTTACTGAGTAACAACCATTTAGCTATCTATCTATGTACTCAGGCCCATTCCCCATGTTACCTCTGTAAATGGAACTGTCTCGATTAACAACCATGAACAAATATTAAATTCTATATCTGTATATATATTTTGCATTGTGCATGAAGGAAGCAAAAGGTAAAACCGCCTGCAACAAGTGTCTCCCAAAGACGAAAGAGTGACAGAGAGCCAAAATCAAGGTGCCAGGGTTGACACTGGTTATATTTCATCTATAGTAAAGAATAATAATAATAATATTATGCACATGAGCAAGGACCTGTGGTAGCTAATGTGGTTAATTAAGATAGTATGAAGGATTTTAATTGTTATATGCCCAATCCTAAACAGCAAAAATGTCTAATAATTGCCAGAATATATAAACAAGATGACACTGGTACTGAAATGGAGAAAACATGGAAAGTTCCAGTAACATAAATTTGGGGAGAGAGAAAGAAGTGTGTATGTGCGTGGGGCGTGGGTGAGAGAAAAATGGGGAATATTGGTAGAAGGGAAAGATGATGTGGGGAATCCTGAGTTTGTGGGGAAGGTTTAGGGGTACCAACAGGACATAGTTTCTCTCCTGATTAAATAAGGGATAGAGCAGGGAGCCCCTGTGTCACGACTTATGCGCTTAGCTGAACAGCTCTCTCCATAAGTAGTGTCACAGGTTACTCTCTCCCTCCACCCTCCCAGGTAGAGGAGTAGTAGGTAATGTGTCACAGGTTACTCTCTCCCTCCACCCTCCCAGGTAGTGGAGTAGTAGGTAATGTGTCACAGGTTACTCTCTCCCTCCACCCTCCCAGGTAGAGGAGTAGTAGGTAATGTGTCACAGGTTACTCTCTCCCTCCACCCTCCCAGGTAGAGGAGTAGTAGGTAATGTGTCACAGGTTACTCTCTCCCTCCACCCTCCCAGGTAGAGGAGTAGTAGGTAATGTTGGCATGCTTTCACAAACCACCAGAATCCCCCAGTCCCCAATTACATCCCTCCCTTTACCCCCCCCCCCCCCCCTCCCAACTTTCTCTCTATCCTCTCCCCCCCTCATTCGAAATACTGCATAGCCCTTTACTTTTATTGCATTTTTGTATTGTGTATTATAGTATAGATCATCCATAACAGTTAAATATGGCCATAAATAACCCCTTATTTCTCTAGTTACAGGTATTTATACACCTTTCTAATACAATCAATCTCTCATAATGTTTTACTCGGTTTAGAAAGAATGTTTAGGAATTAAAGGAAAATGTAACCCTTGATCATAAATGGCATAAAATAAGCTAATGTAATTCATGCGAAGCCAATGGTGCAGATTTACTCCCAATAATTAATTAATTCCATATATATTGTTCCCTTTAAAACTCCTGTATAACACTTCTCGTTCACGTGATTATCCCCGCTAATTCCGTCTAAAGAATCATAAATACACATGATGAACAACTATATGCTTCAGTTGCGGCCCATCACTATAAATAATTAACAATGAATTTGTTTATTCTGGATACTGTAAGCCAAAACCTAGCAACATAGAGCATTTGGCATGGCTTTGGTCAACTGGACTTATGACTGCTCGGCCAGACAGTCTAGGGAACTACAAAAACAACAACACTAAAGCCGGTATCACACGAGCGCTTTTTCACTCAACATTTATACTCAACACTGGTCTGGCAGCTTATTAGGTCTATATTTATATTTTGTTGGTTACCTAAATTCATCTACCATCAATCTATTTTCCGATACCAGTGCAAAATATTCCAGAAAGTTTGCCAGAAACATTTTGATTATCGAATGTTGACTATAACAGCTCTCGTGTGATACCGGCTTTAGTAACAACTAGAGAGGCACTTGAGGGTGCGCAGACTTTCGCATACGCTGATCACCTAAAATGAGTACCGGTAACTTCTCCCTTGCTGCAAATCCTATATGCACAGTAAAATGTGTGAACATTGGTTCATGACATTGTGAGCTGCCTTTGTAGACTGAGATATGCGCTCCACCAATTGCCTACGGTACTAAATAGAATCACTTCTTACCTGGTGCATATCCTATTAGCCCAGGAATTCGTGATAATTGGTTCATATATTTTGTGATATCTTATTTACAATCAAACAGACTGAGACATAAATATATCATTTTCGATATTTGTGTCGGTGGTAATAAAACATTTCCCTATTACCAGCATGAAATACATAACGTGACCACACACACACACACACACACACACACACACACACACACACACACACACACATATGACGCAAATGGTATGATGTTATCCACTGCCACATGATACCAGGATTCATTTGACATTAAAAACTATTTATTATAGTAAGTAACAATCATAAACAAATATTAAAGCCTTTAGTGCCAGGGTTGTCTCTGGGTTTGTTATAGAAAAACCGTGCCAGACCCAGATATTTTCGGGAGGGGTAAATTTCCTTCTCACTCAGCATTTCATTGGTGGCAGCCGCCAGAGCACCCATCACGCGGACCCTAAGAATACTGAGATTGCAGAGGTGTTGTGGCCACGGTACATTACAACCTTAAATATAGGTAGGGACTAGCCTTGATAAAGAAGGATTATATGTAATGCCCTGTACCCGAAAATACCGCAACCACAAAACTACCCGAGTTGGCGTCTGAGATAGCATAAAATAGTCGTTGGTGGATTAGTCTAATAAGCCCACCACGTGTATAACCACGAGACTATCACCTGTGTCTTTCAAGAAAAACTAAAATGCAGCTGAGGAAGGATCTGTGGTAGCTAAAAGGAGTTAATTTGTTGGGATAGTAGGGAGTATTTTAATTGGTCTATGTTCAATGGATATATATATATTTTTTTTAAATTACCAAACTATATACCGGTAAATAAGATGACACCGGTACTAAACTGGAAAGAACATGGAAAGTTCCAGAAACTTATATACGGTATGGGGAGGGAGAAGTGTGTATGGGGGGGGGGGGGAAACAAATGGGGAATACTGGCAGAAGGGAATGACGGTGTGGGGAATCCTGGGGTCGGCGAGAAGGTTCATGGGTACCAAGAGAACCTAGTTTCTCTTCTGATTATATAGGGGATAGAGGAGGGAACCCCTGTGTCACTATTTATGCACTTAGCTGTATGGTACCTTCTTTCATTTCAGGCGACTGCACATAGAAAGTGTATTATAGTGTAGATGTGGTATAACCAATCCATGTGCTGTTCCTGTTGGTACCGTAAGTGAAGCAAGCCCATAACACTTTGAAGCTTCATGCGCTAGAAGCCTTGAAGCAAACAAATAATGCCTTCCTTCACATGTGCTAAATCTTTCAGTAGCATATTCAAAGGAGCACAAAGGAGTACAAAGAAAATCAAGCAACAACAGATCTAGTGACCCTTCAAGGTTGCTTGTCCTCCAAAACACTGAGGATCAAGTGTCCAAACAGTGGTTTAGAGTGGGTAAGGGAACATTGGAAAGGGAATTACTGCCCTGGAACTAATGTCCGTGGCAGGATTAGGAAGTTAGTAGAGGACAGATGTCTGAGGGGGGGATAAAATATAGTTATTCATTTACAAACGCAGTCAGTCGCGGGTTTGATGAGAGATATTTGTCTAGGCGGAGTTTAAATTAATCAACGGTGATGCAGTCTATAACGTTTCGGGGAAGCCCATTCCACAAGTTGACAACTCGATTGAAGAAGAAATTCTTAGATTCGTGCGAGTTAAAAGATTTACCAATAATTTTGCAACCGTTTCCCCGCGTGTAATTAGATTGGTCGATAGTGAAGTACTTACTACAGTTCATATTGTCGATGCCTTTGAACACTTTAATTAAGTCACCTCTTAATCTGCGCTGGGTTAAAGGAAATAGATTTAATTCTCTAAGACGCTCTTCATATGGTTTGTTCTTTAGGCTAAGTATCATTTTGGTAACTCTACGTTGAACTCGTTCTAGCTTGTTTATATCTTTTTGGTAATAAGGGCACCAGGATTGAACGCAGTATTCCAGAAGAGGGCGGACTAAGGAATTGTAAAGGGTTAGGATAACTTCTTTGGATTTATGCTCAAATGACCTGCCTATAAAGCCAATTATTTTGTTTGCCTTCTTAACAACTTCTGAACATTGTTGACTCGGTTTTAGGTTACTCGATATTGTTACTCCCAGATCGGTTTCTCTGTTTACATTCTTAAGCTGAGTGCCATTCATCGAATAGTTTGCTTTCTCATGTAGGTATCCGACATGTAGTACTTTACATTTATCCGCATTGAAACTCACTTGCCAAATTTGGGCCCAACATGACAATTTATCTAGATTGTGTTGCATATCGTCAACTTGTTCTTTTGAGAGTACGCTATTTGCAATTTTTGTATCGTCAGCAAATTTTGAGATTGTACAGGTGAGACCCTCATCTATGTCGTTGATGTAAATTAGAAAGATAATTGGTCCTAGTACCGATCCCTGGGGTACCCCGCTACTTACATTGGTCCATTTAGATGCCTTACCGTTTATGACTACCCTTTGCTTTCTGTTGCTGAGCCAATTTTCTATCCATTTCAACACACCGTCTTGTATTCCATGCGCTTTTAGTTTTAGCAGTAAACATTTGTGGGGAACTTTGTCAAAGGCCTTTTGAAAATCAAGGTATATAATATCTACAGCTTTACTCTCATCGTAGAGGTTGAGGATATCGTGGAAGAAGTCTAAGAGGTTTGTTAAACAGGAACGTTTTTTACGAAAGCCGTGTTGAGTATCTTTAAGTATGTTATTTTCCTCTAAGTGATTTACGAGTCCGTCTCGTATGACCGTTTCTAGCATTTTACATACAACTTAGGTTAAGCTAATTGGACGATAGTTACTGGGTAGGGATTTGCTGCCTTTTTTAATATCGGTGTTACGTTGGCTAGCTTCCACTGATCAGGCATAGTTCCAGAGTGCAAGGATTTATTGAATAGTAATGTCAGTGGTTTGGAGAGCTCATCCTTAGCTTCCTTTAGAACTCTAGGCGAGATTGTATCAGGTCCTGGCGTTTTATTTACCTTGAGTTTATCTAAACAATTCAATACTTCTCTCTCTGTAACGGTGATATTGCTTAGAACATCTGAATCGGCGATGGTGTAGGGATATCACTGAGGTCTTCTGTTGTAAAAACTGATGCAAAGAAGGTATTGAGGGCATTACTCATTTGTACTTCGTCTTTGGTGTATTCTCATTCTCCATTTTCATCGACTAACGGTCCAACAGTTGAAGTAACTACTTTTTTCTTTCTGGTATAACTATAGAATTCTTTCGGGTTTGTTTTACTTTGATTCGCAATATGTAACTCTAAGGTCTTTTTACTTAGCTTAATTAACATTTTGGCTTTGCGTCGTAGCTCTACAAATTTCACCCGTTCTTCGTCATTTTGTGAGGATTTTAATCTATCATTAGCAATTTTTTTTAGCAAGGAGGCAGTTTGAAATATCTTTATTCCACCATTTGGGCTTATTATTATGGTCTGGACGCCGTATTTTGGATGGTATGCAGTCTTGCACTGCTTTTAGGTAAGTGGTTTCGAATAACTTCCAAGATGTATTTATGTCGTTATTGTTAATTAAAAAGCTCCATTCAGTTTCTTTAAACATAGCTCTAAGTTTATGGAAGTTTGCTTTCTTGAAATTAGGGACTTTTTCGATGCTACTATTTGGTTCGTTACTAGTAAACTTTAAAGTGAAAGTTATCGTACGATGGTCGCTGTTACTGAATTCATCACCAACATTCAAATTCACTATCAATTCTACTTTTGTTGCAAGTACAATGTCAAGAACGTTATTACCACGGGTCGGCGTTCGAACAAATTGATAAAGCGAACTCTCTTGCAAGTTCGTATACAAGTCATGTCCGGAGTGTGAAGTAAGAGTATCGCCCCACTTGGTCACAGGTAAATTAAAGTCGCCAAAAATTACGATATCTTGTGAGTTACTTACATCTGCAATTTGTTCGTAAATTTCTCGGTCAGTTTGCACTGATTGAGCTGGAGGTCTGTATATTAACACAAGTATTATTTTTGTACCTTTATTATTCTTTATTAGTACAAAAGATGTGTCGACGTTCACAATTTGAGGTTTTGACACGAGGGTCGGGTTAAGACTTTCTTTGATATGCATTCCATGCAGCATTTGTTCAGTCTATGCTGGTTATGATTAGACTAAATTATTGACCATATCGTATTTGATTATAGTTATCATTAGGCGATTGTATTCAATTTTGAAAGGATCGGACGGAATCGAAAGGGTAAAAAATATATCAATTAAACTTCTAATCCAAAAATATCTTCCAGCATAGAGCCATCTGCTTTGCTATCCTTATTTTTTACCTTGTAGTAAATTCTATGTTAGCATGAAGTCAGGACTGCCTAGTAGTGATCACAGTAGCTGTGCAATCTGTGTATCAATGTAACTAATATCCAGAATAGAAGGAATAATAGCGTCCTCGGTTACTAAAGGGGTTAATTTTAGAAAGCGCTCGTGGGATTGAACAAATATTTAAGATATTGTACACCTTTCTTTGATAGATACTTTTTTAAGCTGTACTGTACAACATCGTCTGGTGTTGCCAAGCATAAAGACAAAGAAACGGTAAGATCCTGAGAGGGTTAAAACAAAAATCCTGAGAGGGTTAAAACAAAAATCCTTAAGTCAACCTCTCCTCCCTGTGCAGTCGCGGTAATTAATTATGATAAATAATGAAGCCTCTAACTAATTTAACAAACCTTTCTGATATTTATATATCAAGGAATTAATTAATAAGGATATTCAACTCAGCCCGAGACAGCTTCGCAAATGAATAACAATATCAACATTAATGACCACGGCTGTACTCGATGAGTACTACTCGACCCAACGACTCCTCCCTATGTTTGCTCTCCAACCCCTCCTCCCTATGCACTCTTTCCAACCACTTCTTCTAATGTACAGTTTACCGCACATATCCCGTTCCTGAAGATCCCAGTAAAACCGTATTTTGGCAACGTTGCACCCAACTCCACAACCCCCCTCCCTCACTCCACCTCGAACCTCCTACCTTCCACCCCGCCTTTCTTTCCTACCCAAGGGACTGGTGTTCTCGAAAAGAGGCTCCAGTCCTGACGCTATTCTCGACTTACAGTGTGCTGGCTTAATAATTATCCAAAGGGTTGATAGCCTCTGAAGTCATATCTAAAATAACTAACTAATCCCTCCCTTCCACTGTCCGACTCTGTGTGTGTTGTAAAGCATTTAATTAAACCATTTGCGTTTCATTTAATTATATTTTTATACCCTACACGTATATCATTATAATAAGCAAAGTGCTTACTAAGTTCAGTATTATGTTCGAGCCCACAATAATTGCCATTTTTCATGTTACGGTACCTATGAAGCATATGTCCGACAATTCAGAGAGAGAGATGTGGGCGAAAAGGGTAAAGCATGCAGAAAAAAAAAAAATTCCGTCTTGTTTAATGGTTTGTTTGTTGCAATTTACTGCACACTGAATAGCCTAATGTTTTAAGTGAAAGGAAAGCACATTTTATGGGACACAGATCTCTAAGGACCGACCTCGCTATGAAATGTACTTGAACCTTTAGGAATAATCTAATTCATTAATTTCACTCCCACAGATTGTCAAACCGGAGCAATTATGTTTGAAGGCGAATTAATATGAGAAGAAATAAAAGCAAATTAACATGAGTTAGCATTGTTTTGGCCATATTATTATTTGCCCAAAAAACATAAACCACAATTTCATCTTTACATATACAACAATAGAGTATAAATAGTGAACTTGGCTTATACTCACTTCCGTTTGACACCCTGAGTGACTGCCAACACTAAACGCCTCCCAATTAAATTAATGAAAGCATATGATCCACCCGGGATTATAACTTGGGTTACCACATACATATCTTAAGCACTCAAACCATTACACCATCAAGACCGGTCGATTTTGGGAGAGTGTTAAATAAATGTATTTATATTGAGGCATACAGTACGATAATATACAGTATATTGGAATTAAAGCATTCATTGATATTAGCAAGTTGCCTACATAGCTTAGTATGAAATGTACAGGGTGTCCATAAAGTCTCTTTACAATTTAAAATATTTATTACAAAAGCAAATGAACAGACAAATACGTGGAAATTATTACAAAATGAGGAGTAGATATTGAAGTTTTTTTTTGCCTCATTTAGTACACCTCTACATGGGCACCATTAGTTGCACGAAGCACATCAAGACGGTACTCGATTTCTTGCCATGTTCGCTGTAGCATAGCCTCATCAATGGTCGCAATGGCATCATTGATCTTTTGCTTTAGGTCAGTGATGTCCCGTATCTCTGTTCGATACACGATATCTTTAACATAACCCCATAGAAAGAAGTCCAGGGGAGTGATATCTGGTGAATGAGGTGGCCAGGGAATCGGGCCATCCCTTCCAATCCACCGGTCTGTGAATGTTTGATTTAGGAACTCACGAACACGCAGTCCCCAATGTGGTGGTGCACCATCTTGCTGATAAATGATGGTTGGTTGAAGGTCATCTAGTTGTGGTGCCACATATTCAGTCAAAAGGTCAAGGTAAACATTTGCAGTAATTGTTTTCTCGTGGAAGACAAATGGACCAATGGACAAATGCAATGTTATTAAAAACTTTGATAACCACCGAGTACATACAACAAATCTGATTAAAATATCTCATCAATTGCCTTGGTAATAACAAATTTAAATTGTAAAGAGACTTTATGGACACCCTATACAGTATGTGAGGAGGAATAGATCTAACTCGTAAGTGTATGTAAATTACACAATGCTATTGTTGTATAATATATACATGATCATTTTCCATAATTATAATATTTATAGTATATCATATTATTAGTCTACTGGAAGTAGCGATATGAATGTCTAGCAATATCAAGTGATTTGAGGCATTCCTGATGAATGCGTATACATAAATATTCGAAGAAATGAAACTATTAGGCCTAGGAAGTTCGTTGTTGTTTGTCTTTCTCTTATAATGAACAATACGAATAACTATAATGCATAGCCATAAACCACAGAACAAAACAATAAAACAAATGCCGGGTAAAATGTAAACTGTCTTCCGCACGTGTGTACGCTACCGCATCTTATTGTATGCATATTAAAAAGTATTGATGATTAACAAATTCAGATGACAGTTGGAAACAGCGTGAATAATACTTTGTATTTCATATATAAAACGCCATTGTTACCACTAAAAAAATTGAATTACGGCCTCGTTAGTTCATATGTTTTCCGAAAATTATAAATTAAATTTAGTTGGCATCAATATTGTACTGTATATGTTCAGTCGATGTTTTGGTAGTTTTCCTAAATTAATAGTGTGGATTATCCTTAGCTCTAACTTTTAAAATAAAATACATTGCAGTAGACACAATTATTGTGGGTGAAAACCAATCATGTTAAACATGATTTGTCCCGTCGCCATAATTCGAAATCGCAAGTGTAAGGTTTACTATTTTATTCATATAAATAAAAACTATTGACAAACATATTCTGATGACACTGCTGGAAAGCACGTACATTTGTTTTTCTTATTTCATATAGGCGACATAATGTACCGGTACCAGAACTGCTCAGCATTTTACAAAATGATAATGAGGTAAACTCAGAAGAACTATTGAATATTATATTATCTATCGTTGTTTACTGCTATAAATTGATATTTTACGATATGTATATACTGTATATATATTTTTTGTATAGCATGGGTTTTGTTAATTTTGTGTATGTACGGTATAATATATTGCACGTAGAGGCAATTATTGTGGGTTAAAACAGCGATAACATATCTGTATGGTTTCGCTGCAGCAACAAGAGCGCCCGAGAGTGAGCTGCAATGGAAAATATTATACAAATACTTATCTGAGCGTCAAGAAGTAAATATATATATATATGTATATATATATATGTATATATATACTGTATATATATATATACATATATACATATATATACATATATATATATATATATATATATATATATATATATATATATATACGGTATATATACAGTATATACGGTATATATATATATTTTTTTTTTGTAATCGAGACTTAAGGAACACCTTTACAGAAAATATCCTATAAGAAAATTATATAAAACTGGTACCAGTGTCTGTCTATTGCCAGACACTAAGGTCACCAAGGGGGTGGCCATGAATTAATCTTCTGCACGCTCGTCTGTCATTCATTAGCCGGTGGTGCTTATCCCAACCAACACCTATTTCCCTTATATACCTTGCAACTCCATCCTTTGATCTCACTCTTGGTTTGCCTCTTCCTCTTTGCCATTCCATCTCACTGCCATACACTCTTTTAGTCGTTCTCTCACTCACCATACGCTCCACATGGCCAAACCACCTCAAGGTGGTCTATCAGAGTGAGAGCTGAGCGATCTCTGCCATACCCATAGCATACTCTGACTGTTCCTTTTGCTTAGATTTTCTCTAGATCTCGAGTGACGGCGTCTCTTCCGTGGATTGACCTCCCTACTGCCAACTTATAAGTTGGTAGATTGGGAGTCAAAGCGTCACATTTTTCCTTTGCCCCTCAACTTTCCCTTCATAATTGCTGAGGGGCATAGGGCCTTGGGTGGGGCTTTGGTTTCCCGGGTGTTTCCGCACCCTTCTTAGCTCCCCGCCTTGGAGTGGCTTCGGTCACCCGGGCTTTATTAGTGGTAAGCAGGGAGAGTTTTTCAGGGGCGCTCGTTTATGGCCTTGGCCTTGCTGGGGACCTTGGGGCTGTTCAGCCAGACAGCCAGGGGAACAGCAACAACAAAACAACCACCTCAAGGTGTTCCTCTCCACTCTCACACTGCATAGCTCTTGTACTTGTTCATCTTACTGATATTCTTTTTCGATAGCCTACATTGTTCTTAAAAATAATATTAGTAAACCCTCTGACAGCCGAATTTTCGAGCTTATCTATAAGATTTTGTGAGCTATTGATCACTGAAGCCATAAACAACTACAGTACCATAGATAACAAAACAAATATCCAGCAGTACCGGTACCGTATTCACTTTCCCAACAAATGGTCAGATAAACATCAGTAGTAAGAGAACTGCCAAGGGCTCGGGTTTCACGCATAAATTGGGTTAGTTTTTGAGAACCAGTTGTGGATTTTTTTTTAAAGCCGTGGGGTTTAGATTACCTTATAGATACCGGTAATATATAGACAACATAATATCATCAATGATGCCCTCACGACCCCCTTCAATCAAAATTTGTATTTTTTTCCGTTGAAAAAGGTTCTAACCAAAGGCCGGTTTGTTCTAAATTGCAGGCTCGCTTAATCGAGGAGTAGGCTAGTTGTTTTGCAGAATGCCCGAAATTAGTATTTACCCATTATCCAACAATGTTAAGATATGTATTTTGTCATTAACCTAATCTAACCTGGGGTTGCCGCCCCCAGACCCCTGCTGGTCTTAGAATTTTATGCTGAGGATGACAAAATACAAAAAATACAGTGAAAGAATGAATTAAGGTACCGTACAGTAGATATCCACCGATTCAAGATGGTCGTCTTTCTAGTTTCCACCCTTCTGTAACCCACAAAGTCTAATTATTGTTTTTCAACTTCCGATGGTAATGACATCTATAGGAATAATGCAAGAGTCATAGAGATTGTATATATGACATAACTATCGAGGTAGAGGTACCGTACTGGTACGTGAATTACATACACATACATACACAAATATAAAGACTGAGTGCTCCACACAAAATGCGGTTTTGGCATCGCATCCTAATGGCGGCGTTCCAGGCAACCTCACTGATATACTGACCTGCCTCACTTGTCAAGTTCTTTGATTTAAGATCAGACCGCAAAGATCCTATCCCATGTCTTTCTTGGTCCGCCCCTAGGTGCAGCTCACTCCACATTCATTGACCTGCATCTTTTCATCCAGCTTTGTTCATCCATCATCTCCACATGCCCAAACCATCCAACCCTGCTAGTAGGCTACACATTACATCACTGATACTCTTGATACTTAACCTTCTCCTTAGCTCCTCACTTGATATCCTACCTTGCAGTTTGGCACCACACATCCATCTCACCATTCTTATCTTATTGCATTCCATTCTGATGATATCATCCGATTTGATAAGCCACGTTTCTGATGCATATGTCATTGCGCTTCTAACGCATGAAGCGTATACCTTTCCCTTCAAGGGGAAAGGGAGTCTTCTCATAGTGAGTAGTGGCAAAAGGTGTGGTGGAGTGGTCTTGCCACTGGATTGGTAATCCAATGGACCCGGGTTTGAATTCTGATATGTCAATAGGAAGATATTATTTCAATGGAATTTGTACTGTACCTAGTATCAGTGCATTACCACAAAGCCCAGGGGGTAATACCTAGTGTGAATAATTAGTGATGGGGGTGAGACAGTGAAGCACAACGGTGAAACGGCCTCAGAGATAGAGCTGCTTCGAGCCGTGAGTGGGTGCTTCACATGTCTCACTCTCTGGACTGGAACGAGACCTCACGGACTTCACCGTGTTGAGCGGTAGAATGTAAAGGCTCTCAGCCTATGCCCGATAGGGAGTAGTTGGAATATAGGAAAAAACAAAAATCCCCAGCCACATCTTATTCTAGCTATAGTGGCACTCTCAGCCCCACCACTGGCAGATATAGTATCACCCAAGTAAAAAACTTTTCCACCATCTCCAGTGCCTCATTACCAAAGTTGACACTCTCGAGCCGGTCATTGAATACATGCTCGCCTCTGCATACTATGCATACAAATTTCTCAATTTCGGACTTCTTCCTTGGTAGAGGTCCCTATATTCTAGTGCACCACTTTTTCCTGTAATATACCCAGCTGCGGCAGACGCTACACTGTCTTGAGTTCACACTCACCCCTTTTCTACATACTGCATATGGGTAGGCCTATGCACCACTTTTTTTCTACCTGTTCTAGCCCTAAACCACTGTATAAAACCTTGGTTTTATTTAAGTTAACTCTTAACCCTTTACTTGCCATGCCCTCTCTCCATCTTCTGATCTTGGCCTCTGCATCCCGCACACTATCTGTGATAAGTACTAGGTCATCTGTGTATAGCAGTTCCCAGGGGAGCCCAATTCTGAAATCACCAGATAGTGGGTAAAATTCCAGTTTTACACCGGGGACGATTTTCACAAGTATTTTATATTTTGTGTCCTTGTTTATTTGTTTTTAGGCTTGTTATTTTATAAACCCCGTCGGAAAATGAAAGAATAAATTTATCCATCAATCTTAAGACACCAAAGCAACAAAAACTATTTGCACGCTCGTGATCCCGTTCCCGGCTATTTTGACTACCGTGGGATACACACCCCTCACCCCCCATGACTTATTGTCATCATAATATATATTGCCAGCAGGGGGCAAATAACAGAAAGAACAAAAATGAAACCGTACGACCGACCGATGTAAACATGACCGTACGCCCAGATACCATCCTTCCCGATTTTTGGTTAGTGATTTAGGGAGTATATTATAAAGAATTACTTACGGTTTGGACATATTTCAATGAAGTATATACATAATAAAACTACCGTAATAGGCTATACAAATCTAAATAATAGATAATTACTTTGACCCGGTGTAAAACTAGAATAATACAAGATAGTGCCTCCAGAACCTTAACCCCTCCACCCCGGAAGGGCTCTTGAACGCCCATAACAACCTCGGCCCGCGCAACCCGGAAGGGCTCTTGAACGCCCATTGCTTGCGTGCGTGCTTTCGAATGCCGCGCGTACATTTTTGGTATCGTGGGACGGTAGGTGGCGCCATCAGGCGTAAACGACGCCACAGCAACAGTATCTACCCCGACGCCATCATGGACAGTACGCCAAATAGTGATTCCGCTGTGTCCGATACCGTGCTTCCTAAGACGCCCTTGCTAGTTCGTCGCGCCTTACCCCGACGCCATCGCCTAAATGTGTTATCTCCCGGAGGTATTGAGACGACATTGAGACTTTATGAGCGTGCGGATGCCAAGTATATTGTTGATGATGAAGTCAGTGACAACTCCAGTAATTATAAGTCAAGTGATTATGGCCATGAGAGTGACAAAGAAGAGCAATTCCTGGGATTTGCGAGAGAACATGACAGTAATGAGAGTGATGAAGGTGATGTACCAGTTGTTGAGGAAGCTGGTTCACCTAAAGACAGTGAACTTGAGAGAGTGAGTGAGTGGGAGAGTTCAAGGTCACTCACCAAATTTCGCATAAGTGACACGACGCCAAGCCCTTCCCCAGGTAAATCGCCTTTCAAGCTACACTTATATAAGCAGAAAATACTTGAGAAGGCGGCCGCGGCAGCTAGGGAACAAGCAAAAATACTTGGTGAGGATGAGGCTGTGAGTGAGGGTGAGCGTGGTGACCCTTCTCGCCCGCCAATGTCTCCCTTATCTACCCACGCCACCCAAGATGACCCGGATGCCCCGCATTCTTCCCCACCACCCCCACCACTGCCAAGGGTTGAGGACCCCCACCGACAGGAGACATACTGCTGCCGAAAAGGGGAAAGGCAGGAAATATACAAAAAGTAAGAAAAGTAAGAGAGTTTTGTTCGCGGCTCCCGCGGCGTCCACTCCTGCCGGCCCCAGCCATATGCCCCCGCAACTTTCCCCACGGTCCTCCCCACCTCTCCCGCCTTCAACATGTCTTCCTGAAGAAGTCTTTGAGCTCGCATCACCAATACCTGGGCCTAGTGACAGTGAAGCATTGCTTTCTGTCACTCGTCGCAGGCCAAGGAGCCCAGGACCTCGGGGGGACACAGCCTCACCTGCCACTCCTTCCCCACCTCGCCCACCTGCACGCCACCCACGCATCACTCGTTCCCCGCCAGATTATGTGGGGGCCACTGATGATGAAGGGCACCTCTCTGAAGACTCTGGCCATGATTACATAGGTCCACCGTCAGGGCAAGATGACCACTCTGACGATGACTATATGGACATCGACGACCCTCGACCCATCCGCTTGGCCCGGCGTCGTGCTGCCCGTCGTGCTGGCCGACGCCCTGACCGCCGCCCTCGCCGCCCTAGGGTGCGGGCCTCCCGAGTTGGCCGTGGGCGTGCTGGGCCACCAGCTGGAGCTCCTCGTCAGCGTAGACAAGACCCATTCTACGTTTTTCAGTGGCAAGACGTAGTTGATGGGGATGGATACAACCCTGATGTGCCAGCTTTTGATGAGGTACTGGAGGGTTCAGGCATTACCCCCAATTTTCCTGCAGGCCCCAATGCTCCACCACACGAACTATTTGAGGCCTTCTTTGATGAGGAGGTGGTAGGCTATGTTGTCAAAGAGACAAATAAGCAGCACCAATACCAGGTCCACTTTTTGGGCAAGGTGACCAAGGGCCACATGAGGCAGTGGACCCCAGTGACTCATAAAGAGTTCATGGTGTTCCTGGCACTCACCATGCTAATGCCTCATGTCAAGAAGCATAGGTTGCCTGACTATTGGATCACCAATGATCTCATATCCACCCCTGCCTTCGGGAAATATATGTCTCGCGACCGGTACCTTCATATCCTCGCAGCGCTCCATCTTGTCACCAACCTTGACGTCCACCTCCCAGACAAGCTGTGGAAGATTAGGACGTTGTACGAGATGATGCGAGAACGCTTCACCTCCTACTTCAAGCCCTTCCGCAAGGTCGTCATTGACGAGTCTCTTGTGCTGTTCCGGGGAAAACTCAGCTTCCGGCAGTATATCCCCTCAAAAAGACATCGCTTTGGCATAAAATTCTTTGTGCTGTGCGACTGCCAAACTGGCTATGTCCTGGACTTCCTGGTCTACAGCGGGAAGGAAGGGGACATGCTTGTGGACCCCCTCATTGGCTTTGGCGGAGCAGTGGTGCAAGCCATGATGGACCGCTACTTTCATAAGAATCACGTCCTCTACACGGACAATTATTACACGTCCCCCACTCTCTCACAGTACCTGCATGAGCGCAAGACGGGGACTGTAGGCACAGTACGAGGGAAAAGGAAGGGCATGCCACCTTTCCCTCCAAAGACCAAAAAAGGTGATGTGTTCAAGAAGAAGTCGGGGCCCATTCTGGCTATCCACTGGCACGACCAGCGGAAGGTCAACCTCCTGACCACCATCCACAAGGGGGAAATGGTGGAGACTGGCAAGGTGGATCGCCGCACCCAGGCCAGGGTGACCAAGCCCGATGCTGTCCTGGACTACAACATCAACATGAGGCTGGTGGACAAGTCCGACATGCAGATAGGCTTCATTGACTGCCTGCGTACCTCGTGCAGATGGTACAAAAAGTTCTTTCTGCATATGGTGGACATGTCAGTTCTGAATGCCTACAATATATACAAGCTTCGGAATGTGAACACACCCATGAAGTTCAATAGCCTGCGGAGGTTCCAAAAGCAGGTGTTGACGGAGCTCCTGGAGAAGTATGCTATGCCACAGAGGGCAGTGGCACATCCTGGGCCCGCCGTTATTGACCGCTTGCAGTGTGCTCAATACTTGATTAGGCACAGGCTTGGTTCCCTGCCTCAGAATGAATCAGGAAGAACGCAGCAGAAGCGGTGCCATGTCTGCTACAACAGCAGGGTGAGGCCGAGGCCAGGTAAAAAGTCAACCATGGAGTGTGTGGAGTGCAAGGTGGCACTCTGTGCTTTAGAGTGCTTCTTTGATTACCACTCCAAGCTGGAGTTCTAATAATCATACTGAAATTGCCAAATAAAATGACAATATGTACACTATAATTATATATAGGCAAAAAGTGGAAGAAAACCAATTTATTATAATACAAAAGTCATGTATTATGAGAAAATTGATACAAATACAATTACACCATAATAATATGTGAAAGTGACACATATGTATATACCAAGTGACATTCATATGATTAGAACCTATAGAAATATATAAATCAGTGAAAAAAGACAATAAATTGTATATCAAACGTTTACAAATCATATAACTAAGTGAAAGTGACACAAGACCTAATATTTGATGGCCAAAGTATAATAAACACCTGTGATAACGAATAATCAGTGCCTAATACAACAATAACCTACCTCAATTACTAATAAAATGTACGGTATCGAGTGAAAATGAGCATTATCAGTGACAGTGACACTCTCTAAAGCATATTTGTCAAAGTGAAAGTGACACAAGACCTAATATTTGATGGCCAAAGTATAATAAACACCTGTGATAACGAATAATCAGTGCCTAATACAACAATAACCTACCTCAATTACTAATAAAATGTACGGTATCGAGTGAAAATGAGCATTATCAGCGACAGTGACACTCTCTAAAGCATATTTGTCAAAGTGAAAGTGACACAAGACCTAATATTTGATGGCCAAAGTATAATAAACACCTGTGATAACGAATAATCAGTGCCTAATACAACAATAACCTACCTCAATTACTAATAAAATGTACGGTATCGAGTGAAAATGAGCATTATCAGTGACAGTGACACTCTCTAAAGCATATTTGTCAAAGTGAGTGACACAAGACCTAATATTTGATGGCCAAAGTATAATAAACACCTGTGATAACGAATAATCAGTGCCTAATACAACAATAACCTACCTCAATTACTAATAAAATGTACGGTATCGAGTGAAAATTAGCAATATCAGTGACAGTGATACCCTAATAAACATACTTTATATAATTGGCCTCAAAATAACTATAAATATATCAAATAAACATCACATTCTCAATATCAAACACTAAAATCATCTAAGGGAGATAAATACTTTGGCGCGACGAGCGGCTAGGTGCGTCGTAGCCATGGCCGGGGCGACGCGTCCGAACGCGGGAAGAATTTGCCGCCGAAAAGCACTCGTCTTCCCGCGCTCACCATTATGCAACCAGAGGGGCTATAGACCTCTACTCAACGCCATTCGACAGAGGAAGGTTTGTGGAACATTATTATTTTGTATTCACAATATTACATGCCATATTCATTGACTTACAGAGTAGTTAACATAGCCCAAAGATCGTCAAAACACCCGGTACCGCAGCACAGTCGCGAGCTATAGCCCCCGGGGCTGGAGGGTTAACAAAGAGGAGAGGGCTTAATACAGAACCCTGATGGACTTCGATGTGGCCTTCATTCAGGTCTACAAACACAAGATACAGATCCCTATCTTTAAATTGAGCAGATATCTTTCTTGCAGCTGCCTGACCATGAAGATAGCGTCGATTGTGCCACGTCCTGGCATGAAACCAAACTGCATATCGTCGATAGAAATGCTTTCCCAAATCTTGGCTTATTATTTTATATATATTGGTAAATTTCTATAATTGCACCTATACGAGCTAAACAAAATATTATTGTATTTAACAGGAAGGTACGACAAGGGAAGTGATGTGGTATAGGTGGCAATATGCGGAAATGGATTATAAGGGCATTCCGCCCCCTCTGATAAAAGTCTATCAATCTAGATGTGATAAGGGTTTTACAATGTTTCAGAGAGACATTAGCCTAACCTAACAACCTTACCTAACCTATCCTAGTATTATGGGTGGGGGCTGCTGGCCCCACACCTCCGCTGGTTGGGTAAAACGGTAGAAATCCATTTGGGGTGGAGTTAATAACCGTAGATTTTCGTAAGGGGGTCAGAGGGGGCGGAATGCCCTTATAATCTATTTCCGCATATTGCCACCTATACCACATCACTTACCTTGTCGTACCTTCCTGTTAAATACAACAATAATTTGTGGTGATGGGCTGGTCTATCAGAATGAGAACTGAGCGATCTCTGCCATACCCTTAGCTTACTCTGCCTGTTCCTTTTACTTATATGTTTTCTAGATCTCAAGTGACGGCGTCTTTTCCGTGGATTGACCTCCCAATCTACCAAGATTGGAAGCCAAAGCGTCACATTTTTCCTTTGCCCCTCAACTTTCTCTTCATAATTGCTGAGGGGCACAGGGTCATGGGTGGGGCTTTGGTTTCCCGGGCGTTTCCGCACCCTCCTCAGCTCCCCGCCATGGAGTGGCTTCGGTCACCCAAGCTTTATTGTGGTCGGCAGGGAGGGTTCTGTGGGGGCGCTCGGTTATGGCCTTGGCCTTGCTCGGGGCCTTGGGGCTGTTCGGCCAGGCAGCTTGGGGAACAACAACAACAACAATATTTTTTTTAGCTCGTATAGGTGCAATTATAGAATAATTCCATATTATTTATTTATTCAATCATTTATTTGGACACACAGAGTTTGAAGCAATTTAAGTCACAGGAAGAGGGAAAGACTGATTCTGGGAGAGAGTTCCAGAGCTCCGATGTTGAATAGAAGAAAGATTGAGAATAACGTTTCACTCTTGGGTTGGAGAGTTGCACAGAGTAGAGGTGGGCTTGTGTTGCAAGACGGGTGCTATGTGCTCTACGAAGAAGGGATGGTATACACCGAGAGAGCTCTGAGGAACACTTTATTATTGCAATAGCGGTAGAATAGTGAGAGAGATGCAACATTGCGGTGAAGAGAGAGAGACTGCAGAGAATTGGTGAGTGGACGTGAGTTAATGTGACATAAGGCTTTCTTTTCTACTTAGTCTAAAAGTGCTGTGTGTGAGGATCCTCCCTACACGTGTGAACAATACTCAATAAGTGAACGAACTGTGCCCCTGTACAGAGCAAGAAGCTGCGCATAAGGTAAAGGAACCCTAGAGGCGGTTGAGCACACCCAGCCTCAAGGAACTATTTTAGCTAGAGTGGTATTATGATCTTTCCAAGAGATATCAGAAGAAAAAGAGACGCCAAGAATATTTAGAGAAGATGAAGGATTAATTTGTATGTTGTTGAAGAGCAATGTCATAGATTTCTGGAAGGGGGCAACGAGAAGACAGATGGTGAAATTGAGTTATAGAAGCATTGAAAGTAACAAGGTTTTCTCTGCCCCAATTATAAATAGTAGAGATATTAGAAAATAGGCGTTTTATGGCCTCCATACATGAGTTTCGGAGTTCCTGATGTGAATAATTTTTTGAAACGCAAGTTGAAATAGTGCAATGTAGAGTCGTCTGCAAATGAGTGAATGGGGCTGGAGGTGCAGTTGAGAAGGTCGTTTATGAATAATAGGAAGAGAATGGGAGATAGGACAGAACCCTGAGGAACACTGGAGTTGATAGATTGAAGAAGTGAACAGTGGCCTTCCACAACCGCAGCTATGGAACAGCTGGAGAGCAAAATAGAGACAAAGGCACAGATGGAAGGATAGAAACCGTAGGAGGTTAGTTTGGAAATAAGGCATATGTGCCAGACTATCGAAGGCTTTCGATATGTCTAGCGCAACAGAAAAAGTCTCACCAAAGTCCTGAATGGAGGATGACCAAGAGTTAGTAAAATATAAAAGAAGATCACCAGTAGTGCGGCCCTTAACCCATCAAGCACCAGCTGATTTATAATAAATGTACAATGTGGGACCAGCAGGTTGTCATTTTTTTTCCTGAAGACACATGGGATGGGTTAGTAATGAAGGAAAAACAAAAAATCCGCTCACCTAGGTCATTTAAGGTTGCTGCGGGGCTGCAGAAAGTCGCAATTAACAATGGGAAATGGGTAGGCAAAATACTGGAAAATCACACCCGTTCGCGCCCACACACAAGCGGCTCGACTTGAAGGGTTTCCAACCATAGGTATTGTTGCATGGGATACTTAAGCAGTTCCCATACAAATCTGAACCCTCTAGGTGCCATAGGACAAGAGTAATTAACGCGAATGCAACCATTGCGTCGCTGGGGTTTACCGTTACATACATAGGCGACGCATAATGTGCGTCGCTGGTACTCAAGGGGTTAAGGAAGCCCTACTGGCGGTCTAAACAGTCAATATAAAGTTTATGTAATTATATTGCTAAAAACAATTGTTTGCATTTTTTATCAATTTTAGAGGGTTTTAAGGGTGTATTGATGTGTACAAATAGTAGGAAATGCATATTTACCCATTATCCAACAATCTAAAAACCCGACCCTATTAATGGGAAGGGCTATGAATATTAGGGAAAATGAGGGGTTAAAGGATTTAAAAGCAAAACATAAGCTGTATTTGGCCATAACCGTTTGCTGTGGGATACAGAATAAGATGAGAGGTGGGGGGAGTAGGGGGGGGGGCAACCTAACCTATAGACCCCCACTGGTACGACCATTGATATAGGGGATAACAAAAATACTAAAACTATGGTGGTAAAGTTAAAAATATTAGTAATCCACTGATCCAAGATGGCCACCATTTTTCCTTCCACCCTTATTTAACCCACAAAGCCTAATGAAAAATAATATAATTTGCAGCGGTAAAGACAAATATTGCAGTGACTAATACTGTAAGATAAAGCTATAAAAAATACAGATAATTATATCTCATGCGTGACCTAAAATACATATTGTCCTAGGAATGAAATACATGGTATAAGAAAACTAGGCTATATGCTACGATCAAATTGACAGCTGCATATAATTACACTGGTTACCAATTAAGGCAAGAATTGTCTACAAATTTTGGTCAATATTTACGAGTCGCACCACAGCTGTAATCTCATTTCTAATGGTAGTTTTGGGTTCCTATCATGGTATGCTTCATTGCTATATAATTTTTAATCAACCGGAAAATAAAAATATTCTTGGCTTTATTTATTTTTTTAGCATTATCCTAACCAAAAAAACTAACCTAACCTAACCAAAAAACCTAACCTAACCTAACCTAATATCCCCCAAATACATTTAGGTTAGGTTAGGTTAGGTTATTTGGTTAGGTTAATGACAAAACTTGGCTCGGATTTCATGGATTTAGCGGGGGTCTGGGGGCGGCACCCCCCACCCATAATACTAGGTTAGGCTAATGTTAACCCCATAATACTAGGTTAGGTTAGGTTGTTTGGTTAGGTTAATGACAAAACTTGGCTCGGATTTCATGGATTTAGCGGGGGTGGCAGCCCCACCCATATTACTAGGTTAGGTTAGGCTAGGCTAATGTTAACCACATTCTTACTGAGTTTTTCAACAGTGAAAAACAAGAAAACCCCAGCCAACTTTCAAAATTAGGTTACTGTGATTTTGGACTCTGAAAATTCGACAAACACCAGCCAAGTTTGGTCAACACTTTGGGGTTTTCTTTAGCTGAAAAAGGGTGAAATCCGAGCCCCAAAAAAATCCAAGGTAATTCTGCATAACTACTACTCCTGCTATTTTATGTTTAATTTATTTTATTGGTGTAGGTTAATGCTTTGTAAGTGTATATTTTCTATTTAGAAAGTGAGGAAAGCCCAATTTATTAGCATTTGTATTATTAATTGTAATTCCGATACCTCAACAATCTAGGGGAGAGTTTGGGAATGCGGGGTTTTGGGTGGGGTAAAAATAGGGGTATTATGGGAATAACTCTAAAAATGTAATATATACAATTGAAAAAAACCCAAAACGTTGAAATCCTAGCCAAGTTTTGGCAAAAGTTGGCTCGGATTTGGCCAATTTTCAGAGTCCAAAAAGGGCAAAATTTGATTTTTTTTGGGGGGCTCGGATTTCACCCTTTTTCAGCTGAAGAAAACCCCAAAGTGTTGACCAAACTTGGCAGGTGTTTGTCGAATTTTCAGAGTCCAAAGTCACAGCAATCTCATTTTGAAAGTTGGCTGGGGTTTTCTTGTTTTTCACTGTTGAAGAACTCAGTAAGAATGTGGTTAACATTAGCCTAGCCTAACCTAACCTAGTATTATGGGTGGGGGCTGCCGCCCCCACACCCCCGCTAAATCCATGAAATCCGAGCCAAGTTTTGTCATTAACCTAACCAAATAACCTAACCTAACCTAGTATTATGGGGTTAACAATAGCCTAACCTAACCTAAGCTAGTATTATGGGTTTTGCCCTTTTTGGACTCTGAAAATTGGCCAAAACTTGGCTCGGATGTCAATATTTTGGGGTTTTTTTCAATTGTATTTATTACATTTTTAGATTTATTCCCACAATATCCCTATTTTTACCCCACCCAAAACCCCGCATTCCCAAACTCTCCCCTAGATTGTTGAGGTATCGGAATTACAATTATTAATACAAATGTTAATAAATAGGGCTTTCCTCACTTTCTAAATAGAAATTACACACTTACAAAGCATTAACATACGTGAGTGTGTGTGTTGGGGGGGGGGGGTGGCCTGAGGATATATGTCCCTATATAATGGGCGAAATTGGCCTTTTTTTACATGGAAAAGACCCTGTAATGCAAGCCCTAAGGGTCTATTTACGGCTATATATTAAAGAAAGATAGCCATACTCGAGAAATACCGCCAAAAATATCCCTAAATGTGAGGAAAACTAACCTGGCATGAGGCCTTCCAGGAGGTTGTGTTTGAAACTGACGTCATACTTCACAGGCGAAGTGCATTGTGGGTACAAGTTAAAATGTATTGTTACAAATCGATATCCCAAAAACTATTTGTAGAGAAATGAGAAAGTAATAAATTCAGACAGTATGTAAAACACTGGAAGAGACAATTGTAAAAGATAATAATAATTTGTTGGGAAAATAAATCACTAGGTGAAGCTCCACTCTGATTGGCTAATGAACATCCGGGAACTTCTGGGAGGAGCCTAGCATGTAAACAAAGTGTTATGGACTCGGTGAACTGGCTGGACAAAACTAGGGCCTAACTGAAAATTTTATAGGGGGGTGACAATCAAATTGACAAAATAAGAAAAGTACCCCTTATCCGCGCATCTGTAGGGTCCCTTGAGGAAGGTAAGATCAACAACAAATAATTACCTATGACAGGAATCCCGTAATCGAGGAGTAGTAGTGGTATGGTTAACCCGATTTTCGTTATCAACAAATTGAAAAATACCCACTTGGTAGCATTCAAGGAGACTACTGCAGGACTCTTCTTCTTCTTCTTACCTCTGACTGGGTATAGGCTATCCTAGTGTTTACTAGCCTATACCCCACTTCACAGACAAATACACCAAAAATCTAAGTCAAAGCGGAGGTGTGGGGGCGGCAGCCCCTACCTATAATACTTGGATAGGTTAGGTAAGGTTGTTAGGTTAGGCGGAAAATATTAAGGAAACCACCCACCAATTATTTTCATTATTTTTTTTTTAGTTTTAGTTTATTTGCATCAATATATAGTGATTGACATTAGTTTCAACTTCCGCAAAAATCGTTTTCCCCTTTATCCAACGATCTTAAGACACGGCGCCCGATAGTGGGGAGGGCTATGAAGATCATGGAAAATGTGGGGTTAAAGACATAAAAAGGCGATATAATGGCTTTTATGATGAAAGTTGGCTCGGGTTTTGTTGTTTTTCAACTTGAGAAAACCCCAAAATGAAAAAAACCCGAGCCAAGTTTTGGCAAAAGTTGGCTCGGATTTTAAGATTTTTCAGCTGCATAAAAGACAGCAAGTGCAAAAAAGAAGTTGGCTCGGGTTTTCTTGTTTTCAACTTAAGAAAACCCCAAAATGAAAAAAAATCAAGCCAAGTTTTGGCAAAAGTTGGCTGGGATTTTAAGATGTTTCAGCTTCATAAAAGTCAGAAAGTAGCCAAAAAAAAGTTGGCTCAGGTTTTCTTGTTTTTCAACTTGAGAAAACCCCAAAATGAAAAAACCCGAGCCAAGTTTTGGCAAAAGTTGGCTCGGATTTTAAGATTGTTCAGCTGCATAAAAGACAGCAAGTGCAAAAAAGAAGTTGGCTCAGGTTTTCTTGTTTTCAACTTAAGAAACTCTCAAAATGAAAACAAAAATAAACTTTTGGCAAAAGTTGTTGGATGATACATGGGATAGAAAATGAACTTACCCAGTAAGCTCATTATCCATTATCCAACAATTAAGCAACATTAAAGATTTTAGCCTAACCTACCAACCTTACCTAACCTAACCTAGTATTATGGGTGGGGGCTGCCGCCCCCACACCCCCGCTGGTTGGATAGTACATTGGATAGAAAATTAGGTAAATTCCTAGTGTTAATTAGACTGTGTGCCGTCTATGGGGAGGGGAACCCTGGACAAATATCGTTACAGGTTCTAGGTTCTGTATCTCCCTTAATAGAATTTTTCGAGGGTTGACACTTATTTTAACATGGAGTATAGGTTACATTACATCCTAAATGAAATTTAAAATATCTGTGAAAATTCTGGGTTGTTTATATAATAGAAGTTACTGTGAGACACGTAATATGTTGAAGGGGGAGTTCTGCCCCCTCTAAACACCCGTCACTTATGTCATCATAATCTGTTGTACTTCATAGGTGGTCCAATTAAGGAGAAAGTGAATTAACAGACGAAATTAGGCCGCAAACTACAATAACATAGCGGGCCGCCGTTTATGGGAGACTTTTTACACATCATTTTCAATGTTAATTTTCTCCCTTAATCAATTTTTCCAAATTATCAAACTTACATAAAAATGAAGTACAGTTTACAGGGATTCCAACATGCATTTCAAAATTGTCATGAAAATTGGTGGGTGGTTTGCTTAATATATACCGGTTAGGCTAATGTCCTTTCAAAGGGGTATAGGCTAGTAAACACTAGGATAGCCGGTAAAAATTGAAGAGACCCCGGACAGCCTTTTTACTAGTTAATTTTAGTTTTTTGTTTATTATTCTTTGATATACAGTGTTGTTTAATACCGAGAACCATCGCATTTTAGTATTTTCAACATTAGCCTAACCTAACCTAACTAACTTAACCTAACCTAACCGAAAACTAACCGACAGTCTAAACCCAGCTCACGTTCCCTGTTTATGGGTGCGCGACGGTCTAAACCCAGCTCACGTTCCCTGTTTATGGGTACGTAACGGTCTAAACCCAGCTCACGTTCCACGTTTAGTTTTCGGTTAGGTTAGGTTAAGTTAGGTTAGGCTAATGTTGAAAATACTAAAATGCGATGGTCCTCGGTATTAAACAACACTGTATATCAAAGAAAAATAAACAAAACACTAAAATTAACTAGTTAACCCGGGAACTGGGGGGAGACTCTTAAGAGTTCCCCCGGCGGACTGCGGGAAGACTCTTAAGAGTAAGGGAGAAAAAAAATCCATTTAAAACACCCACATTTTTTTTTTTTTTTTTTTTTTTTTATTTATTTTTTTTTTATTGCCCCTGGGCCATGCAAAATATCACTCCTCCACCTACCCTCCTTCCCCACTTTCCTCCCCTCCTTCAGTTATCACCTATTTTCCCTGTTATTCCCTTATTCTGTGGTCTATTTTTGTGCTAACATTAGCGAGTTGGTAGCAGGGCGTTGTCATCACTGTTACCAAGCGTGGGAAAGAGCGAGAGAGAGACTATTGCGTAACAGTGTCTCTCCAGACAAGGGGAGGGGAGGAAGGCAGGGAGGTTGCCTCAGCCATACATTATGTAACTCCCGGCCTGTATCGCCGATTTTGACCATCCAAACACGGTTTCCACTTGTTTTATTGTTGTAACAGGTTAATACCTTTATAATCAACCTATAATAGGCACATATGGATAAGTATTAATGCTATTTATGGTAAAATAACGATGTTAGTAATGGGAACAGCTCAAATACGTCAGCACAGAAGTGTGGTGTCTCATACCCCCCATGCGCACTTCTTCGGTTAAAAGGCTGTCCGGGGTTTCTTCAATTTTTACCGGATAGCCTATACGCGGTCAGAGGTAAGAAGAAGAAGAAGAGTCCTGCAGTAGTCTCCTTGAATGCTACCCAAGTAACATACCTTTATATTGCCCTAACTTGCTGGATGATAGGCATAAATTAATATGTGACGGTTCTTCGAAAAATTAGGGTTATAATGTTGACTTGATCCTGTTTGACTATTTCAAGGCCTTTGACGTGGTTAATCATGACATTCTGATCACCTAACTTTATAGCCTGGGAATTAGGGGTAAGCTACTGGACTGGATTAGAGACTTTCTCCATAACCGTATTATGCATGTCAAAGTAAATAATAATTTTAGTTCTTTCAGGGATGTGCTTAGCAGAGTCCCTCAAGGCTCTGTCCTTGGTCCCCTGCTTTTCCTCATATTTATCAATTATATTACTCGTAATATTAACTCGTCGGAAAAACTAAATAAGATGGTCACCAATTTTCCCATGGATTTTTTTATTTTTCCCTGTTAGTTTTCATCAATAGTGTTTGGAAATAATTACAACCCTCGGCGAAACCGTTTTCCCCATTATACAACGATCTTAAGACACGCCACCCGATAGTGGGGAGAGCTATGAAGTACAGGGAAAATGAGGGGTTAAATGCGTAAAACGGCGATTAAAACTTATTTTAGCAAAACTTGGCTCGGGTTTTAAGGTATTTCAAAGGCCTAAAACCCAATATTTCGAAAACCCGAACCAAGTTTTGGCCAAAGCTGGCTCGGATTTTGAGTTTGTAGATAAAAAAATTACAGTAACTTCATTTAGAAATTTGGCTCAGGTTTCCCGAAATTGCAAAGCCATAAAACCCGAATTTTGGAAAACTCGAGCCAAGTTTTGGCAAAACTTGGCTCGGATTTTGCGAGTTTTAAGAGAAAACCAATTACAGTAACCTAATTTAGAATTTAGGCTCGTTTCCCTAAATTGCAAACCCCAAAAAGCATAATTTTGGAAAACCCGAGCCAATTTTTGGCAAAACTTGGATCATATTTTGAGAATCGAAAAAGACTAACTAAATGTCGGAAATCGGCTCATGATTTCCCTAATTGCAAAGACATATAACCAGATTTATCGAAAACTTAGCACTTATTTAAATCATAAATATCCAGTGACATAGACCTAGTACATTGGATACAAGCCTAATCCACACCTAACGCCTACAATGTGTCCGTAGTACCTAGTAGGCCTATGTGGGATACAACATGGCGGTTGGGCCGGCGCCCATTTAGTAGCCTACCGGTATTCGGCCGTATCTGTAAATACGAATGCGAGTCACTTCGAGCGAATTCCTGATCAAGCGGATGCACAATCTAACCTAACCTAACCTAACCTAACCTAACCTAACCTAACCTAACCTAACCTAACCTAACCTAACCTAACCCAACCTATGGGCAGGTGGAGTTAGTGTTGACTAAAAAGCTGGTGGACAGACCTCGGGAGACAGGTGAAAATGGCGTGTGTACAAATCGGTGCCGTCTATAGGAAGGTATTGACAACCATGTTACGACAAATTTCCATTTTAGTACCATATATTTTTATTAGGTTTTGCCGAGGCTTAAGAAACATTTTCATATTATGTTTAGAGCATATAAAATCCATATTTGTTTTCAAATATTGCAAAATAATTGGTGACCAACTTATTTAGTTATACTAACTCGTCTACCAAAATATATGCTGAGGATCTGAAACTGTATGTAAAAATCAAATATGATAACCTCTTAAATTGTTCTTAATTGTATGTTTGCTTGCCAGTCTGATATAAACGTGCTTGCTGAGGTCTCTAAATCCTGGGGCCTAACGATGAACCAAGATAAATGTGTCCACCTAAGATTTTGTAGGAAAGAAATTGATTGGGATGACCTGGGTCATTCTGGCAGATACTATCTTGACAACTCCTTAATCCCTATTAGAGACTCTGCATCCGATCTAGGAATTTTAATCGATTCCTCCCTCAAGTTTCTACACGCATCTCTAATATTGTCCACAAGGCTGGAGGACTCGCCCATAGTATCCTAAGGTCAACACTCAACTGTCAACCGGGATGCCTCCTTTATGATACCACTATTTATTTCCCATATTCGTCCCATATTAGAATATTCTTCCTCTCTGTGGAACCTTGGGTATTTGGGGGACCTAAGACTACTGGAGTCTGTTCAGAGACGCTGGACTAAATCTATTGGGGGTCTCGAGAATCTTGATTATGGTGAAAGATTGAAGATATTAAACCTATTTTCCATTAAGGGTAGACTTCTTAGGCATGACATAATTAAGTACTGGCAAATATTTCACGGTCTCTGCTCAATTACTCCTGAAGATGTTTTTGATCGTCCCCAATATTTTGCAACCAGGGGTCACCCATATAAAATTGCTCACTCGAGATACCAGCTTGAAAAAAGAAAAAGATTTTTTAATCTTCGATATGTGTCTCTGTGGAACTCTTTGCCCACAGATTTGGTATCCCTGACTAACCTGTTATCTTTCAAGGCTGCCCTTTCCGACTATCTTGCAGGAGTTTTATATGAATATTCATGATTTTGTTCTCGATGTCACATCTTCTGGCCTCCTCAACCACTTATACTTGTACCTTGTTTGTTAACTTAGCTGCTTATGATGCACTTTCCAGCCCATAGATCTCTATACTTTCCTGTTTTTACCACAAACTATAAACTATCTTTGGGCTGGTGCATCAGTAGTGTGTGGCTTCCGTGGACCCTGACCTACTACTTAGCTCTGGGGTCTGGGAAGCCCACCAGGTAAGAATATAACCATAGCACCCCTTATATCAAAGAAAAATAGATAACAAAATATTGGCCAAATAGAGTGCAGTCACACACTAGAATTGTACCCAACCTTTCTCCGGATTTGTCGTAGGCCTATCACATACAGTAATACATTGGCATATAATTATGTTTGTACTGTCCGAAATGTATTATAATGGATTTTTTGCTCCCTACTGTTAAAATATAATATGAGAATGTCAATAAGTCCTGAGGGGGGGGGGGGGGGGAACTAGTTCTGTCTCACGGCAAACGGACAAACTGGATTTTAGGTCACGTATGGGGGGATATTATGTTCTAACTCTTCTTCTTCTTACCTCTGACCAGGTATAGGCTATCCTAGTGTTTACTAGCCTATACCCCTTTGAAAGGACATTAGCCTAACCTAACAACCTTACGGTAAATTGATACGGTGTGACAGTCACGAGATTTAGCATGTGTTTTTTTTTTTTGCATTTTTTCTTTGATATACAGTGTTGTTTTACCTAACTAAGAAACCTAACCTAACCTAACCTAACCTAAAAGTAATTAGTGGATAGAAACTAACCTAAAATGTACGCAATTACCAAAGCAGCACTGGATCGCGCAACTGTAAGGTCCCCCGAGTAAGGTAGGAGGGAAAAAAAAATCTATAAAGCAGAAATCCCGTAAAACAGGACTTGTCATTATGCAGACAAGACTGTGTTTTACCCTATATCTCCCTTATAATTCTTTTGCGAAGGGACGGACATATATAGGACTGAAGACTATTATATAACATACCTATAGGCTACACAAACATCGATGGGGCTTGTAACTGTCACACCGTAAAATCTTACCCAGATTTTTGGTGAATTTTTCTGTGAAATCGGGTTTTTTCAAATGTCGATAACGAAATTCCTCCATGAGGACTATAATGAGAACAATATGGCGAGTCTATTGGTCCCTATTTTCCCTAACAAATTGTTTCTAATAAGGCGGATGTAGTGTCCTTGAAGATTATCGGAAAAACACCTTAAAACACACTAATCAATGAAGGAACTGACGAGAAAAAGGATTATAATACAAAAAGCACATACGTGACCGAAAATCCAATTTGATCCGGCAAACGGTTATTGCAGCTAAATAGAGCTTAATTTTCGCTTTTTATCCTCTTTAACCCTACATTTCCCTGATCTTCATAGCCCTCCCCACAAGTGGGGGCCGTGTTTAGCCTATAGATAATCGTTAGATAATGGGTAAATACTCCTTTCCTGCAGTCCATGCTGTAGAACAACACTATATCAAATACAAACATGAAAACACAATATATATGGTTAAAATTCTTAGCTGTCACACGGTACAAATTTACCCATACCTATACAAATTTTAGCATTGCAAAGTATCACAAGTCTCGGCAGGGTGCGGGTGGCAAACACTATTGGGTAAACCTGACATTTTGGACTGACCGCGAATTCAGTAAGTTTTATTTTGTTTTTTGTAATTTTTTCCTTCAGATATAGCGTTGTTTTATACTGAAGAGGAGCGGAAATTAGTATTTACCCATTATCCAACAATCTAAAAACACGCCCCTATTAGACTATTTCTTTGTTTTTTTAATGTTCTAGGCTATTAGCCTAACCAAACAACCTTACCTAACCTAACCTAGTATATGGGTGGGGGCTGCCGCCCCCACACCCCCGCTGGTTGGGTTATTTTTTTTTTTTTTTTTTTTGTGCCATTAACCTAACTTAACAACCTAACCTAACCTAACCTAGTATATGGGTGGGGGCTGCCGCCCCCACACCCCCGCTGGTTGGGTACTGGCTGAAATACTTATTGTATAGGCCTATACATGTATTTTAGCAGGTTTTTTTTCTCCCTTATAATACATTTACGCTCTTAATGACATATATAGCAATGATGTATATGCTCTACCGGACCTATTAGGCCTAAACAGATCGATGGGCTAACTGACGGTCCAAAACATCAGTATAACCCACTATTGTTTTAAGACAGAGTTGAGTGTGAAAGAGAATGGATGAACATGTGCATGGTTTGCATTACATCCATAGTGGATTCGAACAAAATAACAATAGGCCTGTAACTTGCGAGAAAATAGAAAACAAAAACATTATATTACTACTAATTTTATAATAACTTACAACCCAATGTTATGTTATTGTATTAAGTACGGTACACATACAGGGAATACAGTACAGGTGAGACAAGTAATGCCTCGAATACTAGAGTTGCGACAGAGGAAGTCGTAGGGGGTGATGAACGTAGTGAAGATGAATTATTATATATTACGATCAAGAACATAAATGAAGTTCAACAAATAAAACAAACCAACTTACTGGTTTAAGAAACGGCATGCATCACTTGTTTGTCCAGTTGTATAAAACTTTGAAATACTTCATAAAATTATACGATACCAAAGGTAGCTCAATCACTCTTCCATTTCAAATCATAATTGTTTAAGGTTGCACACTCAATAGGTCACCCCCGGGCCCGAACGAGTCATGTGTTTAACACCAAAGTAAACCTCCAAGCAAACCGAGTAGTGCGGTGCACGGAGCGTATATCCTCCGCCATCCACTTCCAAAGTGACACTGAAGTCAGAAACGGGGGAGAAGCGAGTCTGCGGGGCTTTGTGGGCGGCGGCCAGGCGGGCCACTCAATAGGGCTGTCTGGACTAGAGAGCCTGTAGTAAGAGAGAGCGGTCAACATTTTATTTGGCCACTATTTTGGCGCCTTAATTATCAAACAATATTTTATTTGTGTTCATGTAGAAATTAGATTGAAACAATCAAAATAAATAATATTATGTATTATACTACATACCATGTTCATCATTGATAGGCCAGAAATCTCGACCCCCAACCTTTCATAACTCAAGAACTGCATTAATCGAACTAAGAATTCTACAATATGGGAAGAGCCAGCTAGGGAATCAGTAGAAATGTACAGCCCATTTGCTTTAGCCCTTTTGGAGTTATAGGTAGTGTTTACAAATTATGGCCTACTTGAAATGAATGTACTATAGTAGGGCCGGATGTTTATTGTGGTTATAGACATTGTTGCGTGTAAAGAGAGGTTAACCCCTTCTGTACCGGCGACGTTTTTTTAGTTTAATTCTAGCTATATTTAGACGATTTAGTGCAGCTTAAGAAGGATCAGGGGTAGTAGAAAGTGTTGAGTGAGATAGTTCGAAGTCTGTTAATTATTGGAGACTCTTTTTAAACTGCATAACATCGTCTAATAGTAACCAGAGTATAACTAAAAGGACGTCGCCAGTAAAGAGAGGCTAATTACACCAATGTTACCAAAATGGTGGATGTTGACCGATCTGTGGTAGACTACTGTAGGGTTCCTAGTTTGGATTAAGGGGGCTCACAGGCTTTTTTTCACCTTTTCTCTCTTACTCTGGTTTGTATCTATTTGGCCCCATTCAGCCTACTGTTTTAAGACGTTTACTCCCATCCAGGTGTCGATTGTTTTCCTGGCGATCGGTAACGAGCCAGCATATTTTGTATTAATGTTTTGACAGCAGGTTAAATGTGTACATTATTTCGATGGAAAAAAAATCCGGCGAAGCCGGATTTCTCCATACAATGCTGGTTCGCTATCGCTCACCAGGAAGAAATTGACACCTGGATGGGGATAAACGTCTTACAACAGTAGGCTGAATGGGGCCGAATGGATACAAGCCAGAGAAAGAGAACAAATGCCTGTCACCCCCCTTAAAGAGGGTACTGGGTAACTGGACACCGTATCTCAGGCCAATTGACCACTTGCGAATTTCAGGTTAAGAGGAAGTTGGAGCCGTAAGCATCAATGTTAAATAATAATGTAGGTTTGTGATGGGTAAAAAGTATGTTGAATTTGGCTTTATGTATGTATGTATTATGAGTGTACTACAACCGTATTTGGCTTTATGTATGTATGTATTATGAGTGTACTACAACCGTATTTGGCTTTATGTATGTATGTATTAGAGTGTACTACAACCGTATTTGGCTTTATGTATGTATGTATTATGAGTGTACTACAACCGTATTTGGCTTTAT
The DNA here is from genome assembly GCA_032716605.1 of Paralithodes platypus. Taxonomy (NCBI): domain Eukaryota; kingdom Metazoa; phylum Arthropoda; class Malacostraca; order Decapoda; family Lithodidae; genus Paralithodes; species Paralithodes platypus. Next base: position 21,794,742 of record CM064525.1, read on the forward strand.
GTATGTATGTATTATGAGTGTACTACAACCGTATTTGGCTTTATGTATGTATGTATTATGAGTGTACTACAACCGTATTTGGCTTTATGTATGTATGTATGAGTGTACTACAACCGTATTTGGCTTTATGTATGTATGTATTATGAGTGTACTACAACCGTATTTGGCTTTATGTATGTATGTATTATGAGTGTACTACAACCGTATTTGGCTTTATGTATGTATGTATTATGAGTGTACTACAACCGTATTTGGCTTTATGTATGTATGTATTATGAGTGTACTACAACCGTATTTGGCTTTATGTATGTATGTATTATGAGTGTACTACAACCGTATTTGGCTTTATGTATGTATGTATTATGAGTGTACTACAACCGTATTTGGCTTTATGTATGTATGTATTATGAGTGTACTACAACCGTATTTGGCTTTATGTATGTATGTATTATGAGTGTACTACAACCGTATTTGGCTTTATGTATGTATGTATTATGAGTGTACTACAACCGTATTTTTAGCTGATAATTCTTCTAAATATTGATGTCTACAGCTCCAACTTCCTTGTAGCCTGAAACTCGCAAGTGGTCAATTTGAGCGTGTGTGAGGGTGGTTAGACGGTATATGCAAGTTTGACAGGCTGGCACAAACCGTCAAACCACCCAATCACCCATGTATGCGAAAATTAGCTTCAAACTGGCCTGTACAAACGTTTGGCTTGACACTTCGAACTAAGGGTGTGTAGTGGCTGCATCATCAAACAGACTCCATACAGTATTATGTATCTGGAATTATGGTTACGGTGACGTTAAGGGAGAAGGGTTTATTTTTTGGTCGATTATTTCATATATATATTATATCTTTATATTCCTCCTTAGACCTCCATCAAACTTTGAAAACAAAAAAAACATTAGATCCCCCTTCTAGATTAATTTGTAAATTTTTCGGTTGAAAAATGTTCCGGCCGAAGGCCGGTTCTTCCAAATGTACAGGCTCACTACCGTTCGCCAGGAAATATATCGACACCTAAATAGCACAAAATCTCTTAATATTGACAACACAATGGGGCGAAAGGTCTTACAATCGCCAAACTAATGGGTCGAACGTCTTAAAATGTGACAAACTAATGTGGCTAAACATGAGGGAGAAGGGGGACTAGAAAAACAACCCATCTCCCCTTAATAAATTAATCAGTGCTGTACTAAATAATAACAATATAATCAGTAAGAATATATTCGAGCTGGGCTTTCGTGAGGCAAAGCTTGACTAATCTTGACAGCCAACTTCGACTTTCGGGTACTTTGTTCGTTTCCGAAAGCGTGAAATTCAAGGTGGAAGTCAAGATTACTCGAGGTTGCAACAGAGCTATTTTGACTGAGTTTAACTTCTCAACATTACAAATTAACGAACTTCGCACCCTTTTTCCGGCAGAGGCTTCGTTGTTGATATGATTCGATTATTTCAAATATAAGTTTGTGCAGTACGTAGCTTAATTGTATTAAGGGGATTGTGTCAGATTTGTTGGTCTATTTATTCAGTTATTCATTATGTTTCTAGCTTCCTCACTAGACTTCAATCAAACTTAAAAACACATCCATTAGATCCCCCCTCTTGATTAATTTGTAAATTTTTCTGTAGAAAAAGTCCCGACTGAAGGCCGGTTCTAAAATTACAGGCTCATTATCGTTCGCCAGGAAAAAAAATTGACACCTAAATAGCATGCAAGATCTTAATATTGACAAACAATAGAGCGACAGGTATTACAATCGATAATTTTCAAGGACACTACATCCGTCTTATTAGAAACAATTTATTAGGGAAATTAGGCACCAATAGATTCGCCATATTTTTCTCCATATAGTCCGCATGGAGGATTTTCGTTATCAACAAATTGAAAAATACCCACTTCACAGACAAATACACCAAAAATCTAAGTCAAAGCGGGGGTGTGGGGGCGGCAGCCCCCACCTATAATACTTGAATAGGTTAGGTAAGGTTGTTAGGTTAGGCTAATGTCCTTTCAAAGGGGTATAGGCTATTAAACACTAGGATAACCTATACCCGGTCAGAGGTAAGAAGAAGAAGAAGAAGAGTCCTGCAGTAGTCTCCTTCAATGCTACCTTAAAATCGACAAACTAATGGGGCAAACATCTAAAAATCTGAACACTAATGGGGCTAGACACGAGGGAGAAGGGGAGCCAGAAAAACCAGCCCAACCCCCTTAATTAGATATTTGTTAGTATCAACAGTCCATGTGTTTGTTGTTGTTTTAATGTGCAATGTTCTAGCGTCTTGTCTTTTAAAACTTCCAAACTAAATACTGTATATTAGAAGCGTCGTTAAGTAGAAAGTAACTACGAGGTGCGGTTGTAAAGGCTTATCCCTCATTACCTTCACCTGAGCTGACCTGGGACTGTTACTATACCGTATTCACTCGAAGCCAGACATTATTTTGAAAAACAGAAAACAGGACGATTGTGATTGGCCGAATCAAACAGTTTGGACCAGTAGTTTGGTTGCTAAAAGTCAGGAGTTATTTTATCGAGTATGTATTGCCCACTTAGTGAAACAGCCAGACTGTTACGAACGACAGCAAGCTTTGTTCACCCTCTTTATCTGGCATGTCTTTAAGGTCTTGGAGTGTATTCAGTTTCCGTAAGACATGTGCGGGAATAGACTACTTAAGGGGAGTCACCGGCGTTTTTTTGTCTTTCTCTCCTTTTCTCTCTTTCCCTGGCTTGTATCCATTCGGCCCCATTCAGCCAACTGTTTTAAAACGTTTATCCCCATCCAGGTGTCGATTTCCAGCATAGTATGGAGAAATCCGGTTTCGCCGGAGACATTTTTCTATCGAAAAATGTACAAATCTAGCTTTGCTGTCAAAACAAAAATATATATATATATATATATATATGCTCGCCAGGAAAATATTGACACCTGGATGGGGGCAAACATCTTAAAACAGTAGTCTGAATGGGGCCGAATGGATACAAGCCAAAGAGAGAAGGAGAGAAAGAGAAAAAAAGCGAGGTGGGCTCCCCTAACAATAGGTGATATTGCCCTATGGGCCTATACAGTAGATCCATCATATCTCGGATTGTTTTCCTCACCGTACGTTTAAGGTCAGTGGCACGACTCCGGACGAAACCTTTGATTGAACCAGGCTGCACCACCGGATCATTGAGTAATATAATTTACTGTGAACCCATATGATCCTTATTTACTGTGAACCCATATGATCCTTATTTACTGTGAACCCATATGATCCTTATTTACTGTGAACCCATATGATCCTTATTTACTGTGAACCCATATGATCCTTATTTACTGTGAACCCATATGATCCTTATTTACTGTGAACCCATATGATCCTTATTTACTGTGAACCCATATGATCCTTATTTACTGTGAACCCATATGATCCTTATTTACTGTGAACCCATATGATCCTTATTTCTCAATATACATCGCTCATTTATATCAAATACGGTGTAATCTATTACATTTTTCTGATACACTAAGATATTTCCGAAGCTGATTTTTACCTAATTACCATCATAAAGTAATTCTGATTAAAGCAACTGATAATACAATATTATATATGTTGTTGTTGTTGTTGGAGTTACAGGGCCACTCGAGCACGTCACCGCGCCCACTCCAGCCCTTCCTTCGTAGGCGCGGAGAGGCCATCGACTACAAGCGCGTCAGGCGCCCAGTCGCTGTGAGGAAGCTGCAGAAGCGGAGAATCATGGCACGTCTCATCCCCACAGGGAATATTATATATTTCATGTACTGTTCATTAGGTGAAATTGCGAAGAGATATTCCTAAGAGTCACAAACGATCGTCGGAATTCATAGAGACAATATTTTATTCCTACGCTCCATTCATCAGTAAGCCAACAAGAGTGAAACACAATTCAGCTACAATTATTGATAATTTTAATATATAATGTAATGACATACAGAAAAATAATGGTAAATGGTATATTTTATACTGACACCTCGGACCATTATTCAATAATTTGTATTAATGTAATGGACAAAATAAAAAACATGTCCAATAATCGTAGCTTAACGTCAGCACAATGAGATTAATGTACAGTACGTACTGTACGTAGACTAAAGGAAAACAAAAACACTGATAAACTGGGAAAATATTACTGATCGAAGTTTCATTCAAAATATAAAGTGTAATGAAAAGTGATTTCCATTTGTAAACTTTAAAATTACTCATCACAATAGAATACCTTGGCTTCCAACGGTTTCAAGAATTAAATTAAAAGAACAAAAATACATTGTAATTTTTTGTCCTTAAAGATTCCAACATTGTATATAGTCAAGTCAATATATGGTTTGACCCCCCCCCAAAAAAAAAAAAAATATATATACCCTGGGGGTAAGGGATAAGAATATGCCCCACGTGCCTTCTGCGTGTCATAAGAGGCGACTAAAGAGGTTGTGTCGGTGGGCTTGCGACCCCCACCCGTGAAAGATGCGTAGCAACGACAAACGAACAATCAGCCGACGGATGACGGACCCTGTGTTGACAAACCCCGACCGACTATGGACAAGCTTACGGACATTCTGAGAATAGGTACATGGAACGTGAGTGGCATGAATGATGGCACAAAAGAGAGAGAGGGCATGCAAGTGTTAGTGAATGCCAGGCTGGATGTATGTGGAATGACGGAGACCAAATGGAAGGGTACAGATGTGAGAGAGTGCGAGTGTGGAATGGGTGTGTGTGCTGGAGTGAGTGAGGGAGCAGCGAGAGAAGGTGCGTGTTTGTTTGTAAGTAACAATTGGGAGGGCCATGTAAGAGAATATGGGTCTGTGGGTTCAAGGATTGTATGGGTGAGAATGAAAGTAGGAATACAAACGTGGGTGATTGTGTGTGTGTATACTCCGACAGACGATAAACTTGTAAGAGAGAAAGAGGAGTTCTGGGTGAATGTGGAGGCGTGCCTGGATAAGTTTGACAAGAACGAAAGAATATTGCTGATTGGGGATATGAATGGTAAGGTGGGTGACAGGAAAGTTGATGGAGTGATGGGAGGGTGGGGGGTACCGTCAGAGGTGAATGGGAATGGTAGTGCACTTGTGGACGTATGTGTGGGGAGGAGGCTGTGGATAGCCAACACCTTCTTCCGACACAGAATGATACACAGGTACACATGGAAAGTGGTGTGGACGATGAAGGATAAGGAGAAGACAGTGGTGGAACGAAAGTCACTGATTGATAATATATGTGTGGATGAACGAATGAAGAAATCTGTGCTGGATGCTAGGGTGTCTAGGGGTACTGGATGGGGTCTGTCGGATACTGATGTAGTAGTAGCTAAAATTAGGATACAAAAGAAGTGGGTGAGGAGAGCTGGAGGGAGGCGAGAGGAAGGTGGAATGGTGAGGAGGGTGGAGAGGCTACAGGAGGAGGAAGTCAGGGAAGAGTACAGGAGAGCAGTAGAAAGACGACTAGGTGGGTTCGACCTGGAAGATATGGAGGAAGTGGAGGAGATGAGTAAGGTGTTTAAGGAAGAGATCTGTGCAGCATGTGTGGAGTGAGGAGAAGAGGGAGGGGAGTGAAAGGTACAACATGGTGGACAGAAGAGGTAAAAATAGCTGTGGAAGACAAGAAGAAAGCGTATAGAGAGTGGGTGGGTAGTAGAGGGAATGAAGATTTGGAGAGGCATATACGATCGAGGTACGTGGAGAGAAAGAGAGTGGTGAAGAGAGTAGTGAAGGAAAGTAAGAGAAGAATAGATGAGGAATTTGGAAGGAATCTGGTGTAAAATGGAGGGAGTGTAAGAAACTGTTCTGGAAAGAAGTCAAGAAAGTTAGGGAAGGTAGCAAGGGAAACAGTAAGGGTGTAAAAGATAAGAATGGGAGAATGCTAGTCGAGAAGCAAGAGAGAGTCGAAAGATGGAGGGAGTACTTCAACGAGTTGCTAAATGTAAGGAATGAAGAGCCAGCATTCATAGTTGGATATGGTATGGGAGGGAGAAGAAGATAAGTAGTGGAGGAGGAGGTGGGGATCAGGAGGTCAGAAGTGTGGAAAGCCATGAAAAGAGTGAAGTTGGGGAAAGCACCAGGAACAGATGGAGTGTGTGGGAAAATGCTGAGGTGTGGTGGTGAGATAGTGATCGAATGGGTATGGAAAATGTGCAAACTAGCATGATAGAAAGGGAAAGCACCCGATGACTGGAAGACTGGCATAATAGTTCCCCTATATAAGGGCAAAGGGGAAAGAGGATTGTGTGATAACCACCGAGGAATATGTCTTCTAAGCGTATGCGTATAGTAGGGATGGTGTACAGTAGGGCAGTGATTGAGAGAGTGAGAGTGAGAATGGAGAAATGGATAGGCGATGAGCAGGGAGGTTTTAGGAAGGGAAGAGGATGTGTAGATCAGATTTTTACCCTGAATTGTGTTGTGGAGAAATATCTGGAGAAGCAACAAAAGGTGTTGTATGTTGCCTTTATGGACTTGGAGAAGGCCTATGACAGAGTGGATAGAGAAGGTATGTGGAAAGTACTTAGAATATACGGAGTTGATGGCAAGTTGCTGAAACCAGTGAAGAGCATGTATGAGGGTGCAAAGGCGGCAGTACGTGTGGAGAATGAGCAGAGCGAGTTCTTTGACCTGAATGTTGGCTTGAAACAGGGGTGTGTGATGTCCCCTTGGTTGTTTCCTGTATATATGGATGGAGTCATGAAAGAAATATTAAGAAGAGCAGTGGATGTTGGTGTATCGCTGAAAAGGGAGGGAAATGTGTGGAAGCTGCCTATACTGCTGTTTGCGGATGATACAGTTCTGATGAGCTATAATGAATGGGAGTTGCAGGGTCTGGTAAATGAGTTTGGAACAGTGTGCGAAAAACGGAATTTGAAGGTAAATGCGGGGAAGAGTAAGGTTATGATCTTCGAAAGGGGTGAAGTCACAGAGTGTGAGGTGAAGTTGAACGGTCAGGCTATGCAGATCGTCAACTCTTTTAAGTAACTGGGCAGTGTGTTGAGTAAAGATGGGACTATGGATGAAGAAGTGCGGGAGAGGGTACAACAGGGGATGGGTGTTGTAGGAACGCTGAAAGCAGTAACAAGAAATAGGGTGGTCAGTATGAAAGTGAAGAAGTCCTTGCATAACAGGGTGGTAATCCCGACACTGGCTTACGGAAGTGAAGCATGGACGTTGGTTGAGAGACTCAGATCAAGAGTGAGAGCGGTGGAAATGAGTTACTTAAGAAGTGCCTGCAGAGTTAGATGGAGGGATAGACAGACTAATGAGGAAGTAAGAAGGAGGTGTGGTGTGAAGGTGGATGTGCTGGAAAGTGTGAAAAGGAACAACTTGAGATGGTTCGACCACATATGGAATGTATGGAAAGTGAGAGAATGACTAAGAGGGTGTACGAGAGCGAGGTGGAAGGACAGAGAGGGAGAGGTAGACCGAAGAAGAGGTGGAAGGATGGAGTGAGGAAGTATATGGATGAAGGCGGTGCTGGTTGGCAGGAGGGGCATCGACTGAATGGAAACACAGGTCCATGAGGACGGTTCGTTCGTGGGCACCCCTTCGGGGATCACGGCGTCAGGCAATAGATAGATATATATATATATATATATATATATATATATATATATATATATATATATATATATATATATATATATATATATACAGTATATATATATATATATATATATATATATACATATATATATATATATATATATATATATATATACAAAGTTATTTTTTTTTGCTGGAAGTGTTCCAGAAAAAAAAGTCCTCCAAAATTTGACCCCGGGAACACGGTTAATTTGCATAATTTCAAGATGGCGACCCCCTTAAACATCAATGTACTATCTATCTATCTATATGCTCAGGCCCAATCCCCACTTTTCCTATTTTTTATTTATATTTTCCTCTATTTTATTATGTTTTTGTTTGTAATTTCTTGGGGGTGGCCGACTCAAGACAGAGCAAGAACAGGGAAAACACAAAACAAAAGGCAAAACAACGAACAAACACAGACAAAACACAAAATTCACACACATCTAGGTCACCCAGGAGAATACCCAGAGACCAGGATCACCAAGGTCGCTCCAGCACTCACCCGGCCCCCGACCACCCGGAGAGGCTCCGATCTCGGCAGGCAGACATGCAGCGGAGCCAAAGCCACAAGCCAGCCCACGACACTTCCAGGCGCACCCTTCATATTAATCGTCTCCCCGGGCCAGGCGCCTGATGGACTATTATCTAGTCCAACTTGCGCCCGACCCCTTCCCCCAAATGACCACGTGTTCACTCAACTATTCACAAGCATTCTCCATTCATTCCTGTTTGTTACCACTTCCTTTGCCTGATCTATAGTCATTGCTCTTTCATCCAAAGCTTGTCTTATACAGTCTCTCCATCTCAATGGGGGTCTTCCTGCCCTTCTATCTCCCCTTGTATCTGACTCATATATTCTCTTTGTAAGCCTTGCATCTCCCATTCGTTCAACATGACCATACCAGCTCAGCATCATTCTGTCCACTCTGGCTGACAAATGTTCCTGCTGCCCCACTCTCCTACGTATCTCTTCATTCCTCAATCTGTCTCTACGAGTAACTCCACACATAATCCTCAAGCAGCTCATCTCCATCACATCCAGCTTTCTTCTCTCCTTTTTCTTCAGAGCCCAAGTCTCAGCCCCATACATCACTGTTGGCGCAACCATTCCTTGATACAATGCAGTTTTTACTTTCATTCCGAGATTTCTCGTCTTCCACATACTTCCCATTGCTCCGAAAACCATCCTTCCTTCACACACTCTCTGTTTTACCTCCATTTCCATACCTCCACTCCTGCTTATCGATCCTCCTAGATATTTAAAACACTCTACTTGTTCCAATATTTCCCCATCCAGCCTCACATCTAGATTCACCCTACGATCACCCCTATTATACACCATTACTTTATTTTTATTGACGTTCACCTTCAGTTTCCTCCTCCCACAAACCACTCCAAACTCTTTGACTACACGCTGCAATTACTCCTCAGAATCTGCCACCAATGCTGTGTCACCAGCGAACAGCAACTGATTCAACTCCCTATCTCTACCATTCTTTCCTACTAAACCCAATCCTCTTCCCATAGTTCTCATTTTCACCTCCCTCACCACACCATCCATAAACATATTAAACAGCCATGGTGACAATACACAACCCTGTCGAAAACCTACCTTTACCTCAAACCATTCACTCAACTCTTCATTCCCTACTCTAACACATGATCTGCTCCCTTCATAAAAACTCTTAACTGCTTCCAACAAATTTCCTCCAATTTCACAAATCCTTAACACCTTCCACATTGCTTCACGATCCACACGATCATACGCTATTTCGAAATCCATAAAAGCCCAAAATATCTCCTTATGCTCCTCTAAATACTTCTCGCATAACTGTCTTACTGCAAACATCTGATCCACGCACCCTCTTCCCCTCCTAAAACCGCGCTGTTCTTCTCCTATTGCAACTTCCGTACATTTTATTATCCTCTCTATCAACACCCTGCCATACAGCTTTCCAACCACTGATAATAAACTAATACATCTATAACTTGAACACTCCTGCCGATCACCCTTCCCCTTGTACAACGGCACAATTCATGCACTCTGCCAGTCTATTGGTACCCTTGACATCACAAAGCACACATTAAAAAGTCTCACCAACCAATCTATTATCACATCTCCACCCTTTCAATGTACTACACACGTGTTTCTAGTTTACATTAGACCCTCTACATGTATTACCAACAGATAGAAACATGATACCAAATAACCAGATAAGCTTAATGAAAACCTACTGTGACGTCACAGTTATGTCAAAATGACGCATACAATGTAATTACTCTAATGTTTGCCAAAAAAGCAAAATATCTCAGAATATCTTGAAGGCAGTCAGTTTTAATAGAATGGGATGTGTCATACATGAAGTTCACAACAACCCAAATGGTCTACATGACATAATTTAACGTCAACGTGACATCATAGGTAAATGCATGGTGTGGTTGTTTAAAAAATCACAGTCGCAACTTGTGACATAGTATTGGCACGTACCATCCTTAGAATTCATCACCATCACTGTCTTTACGATCCTCCTCTGCTAAAGTTTGATTATTGGGGTTTTCATAGGTTTCCTCTTGACAGGTTCCACATGCAATGGTGCAAGGTAACCTATACCCGCTACAAGTGCAGTGTTGTGTAGTACATGCTGTCGTGCAGCTGCAGTGCACCACCTTGAGTAGATTGTCTGGGACATGGTTCTTTTCACACATAATTGGAATAAGTTTGTTCCCCTCACACTTCCACCCCCAGTTATTTGGATCTAGTTCAGCTTCCTCCCCCAACCACATAATTATTTGAAAATCCGGAGTCTTTCCGGAGTCACGAAGGATGTTGCAGAAACAACTTTCTTTTTTTTAGTACAGAATGGTTCAAAGATGGAAGAGAGGCTGAAACCTTTCCACCAAATACTAGAGCCATGGCCAGATTCCCTGACATTTCTATAGAGTCACAGGTTTGGCAGGTGTAATAAAATCAAGTGCACATGATGCTAAGTCTGCGTCAGCTTTCATAAATTTCTCAAAGAAAGACTTTTTTTCCAACCCCAAAGATCCGAGATGTGGTGTCACAGCCTGTAAATGTATGTATGAAAGGCAGCTCAGAGCACAACTTATCACCTAAGAGGCATTTTAACTTATTGACATTATATACGCAAAGTTGTTTCCTTGACTTATTGTCAGAACAAAAGTATAGTCCTATCCGGGTCCATGTGATACAAAAGGAGGATCAATAGGTCTGTGTCCTTCCCGATAAGAGTAGTGGCTTTGGTATCTGATGTGGCAATACCAGCCTTGACTATGTGATAGTCTGCATCTCCATCAGTGTTGATGACTTTGCACCCGTGTTCGTTTAATTTATCACTGATGAGATTGATCAGCCCCTGTTATGACCAATTGATAAATGCTCATCTTATTTTCCAATGCATATTGTTTCTTGTGTAACAGTGACTTTTGGGTGATGTTTCTCCTGTCTTCTGTTATGTGTGTTGTCCTTTATTGATGGTGTGTCAAGGTAGCCATCGAATACCACTGTTGCCTTCTCGTAATTTTGGATCATGAAGTCCACATAGGCATCTGCTATTTCACCATATGTGTTGCATTTGTCCACTGAACCCGGTGTATCAGTGAACCACCATCCAGAACATAACCGTCCATCTTGGGTACACTGCTGTTAGCAGCTTTATCTGACAGGCTACAAGCGTGGTCATCTATTGCTTTGGCCAGCTGTGCTTTATCAGGTTTCCTGAGTATACTGTTTGCCTCAAAAAGAGCTGGGGGAAATTAACTTAGCCCATGGTCTAGAACCTCCTCCATAGAAAAGTCACCTGCCTTAAATATAACAAGGAGGCTTTGGAACAGTAAAGCAGGATCATTATTTATCTCAGTAGCAACTTTGACACCAGATGCATCTTCTAGTGTCCTTGCTTTTTCTTTCCGTTTGCACGAGTAGGACAAAATAATACAGCTGTCCCTCCATTTTCTCAATGATCTGCTTTCCCACCTCTGCATAATCATCAACATTAACATTATCTTCGGCTACAACTTCAGTAACAATGTTTCGTAATGTAGGATCTGTAGGGAATGGGTGGGGCATTTCAAGTTTTTCTTTGATATTAGCAAAGTCAATTTGAACCTTCTTCCTAGCTTAAGTAAAGTCACTTCTTTGCGCTGTTCACTGTTGTAAATTAACATTTATTGAAATCCTGCATTGTCATATTATATTCCAAGCAGATTGGATATTACATTGTCCAGAGGGGTCCGTTGCTCCAAGGCTATAATTAGTATTATTGCTTTATACTGATAATCCCCCCCCCCCCCCCCCGCCACCCAGCTCGCATGCATACCGCAGACAGTCCTAAAGCCCTAACCAAAGACAGACTAGCCAATTACAGCATGATGATCTGCATCATATCACAAGATACATTATCTGCTGACACATATATACAAGTTGACGTCACTGTGACATAATTTTGACGTCACACGAGTTCATGTGCATCATTGAGGATTATGAAGTAAATGTATGACACATCTCATTCAATTAAAACTCATTGCCTTCAAGATATTCTGGGAAGTCTTGGATAATTGATGGTGAAATCTCTTGTGATATAATATATGATATAATGTTGACATCACTATGACGTCACAGAAGGATTTAATTAAGCTTATTTGGATATTTGGTGTCATGTTTCTATCTGTTGGTAATATACAGTATTTATAGGGTCTAAAGTGAACCAGAAAAAAGTGTGTAGTACATTAACATTTTGGGGCTCACCATCTTAAAATTATGCAAATTAACCCTTTCACGCTTTTATGACGCAGAGGTTGCCAGATTACCAATAATAAATAATTACCTCTCAAAAATTAGTTTTCTGCCCACAGCTAACTCAAAGACAACTGCAGAGGTTGAAGTAACTAAACTAAAGGTTTATAAATACCCCTGATGGTAACAAAGGCTTTAAAGTATCCCCAATAGGCTCAAAATCGCGTCATATGCGTGAAAGGGTCAACCATGTTCCCGGAGGCGGATATTGGGAGACTTTTCTGGAACACTCTAGGACCTACTGATAAACTTTCAGCAAACAAAAACTGTTGTATTCATTTTTCTGAGGTTCGGGTATTATTTTTCATATATTGACCTGACTAATAATACGAACAATTATACAGAATACACACGTGTACTCTAAAAGTAGCTACGTAAAGCCGTAGCGAACTTTGATGATGAGTTGTTTAAGAACAATGTGGGTAATACAAATAAATATAGCATGCTACGTGATAAAGGAAGTCATAGGAAAAATGCAACATCAAAACATAAAAATTAGCTTAACTTAGGCGAAATAGAGTTCGAGATGATTAAACCATTGCTAATAGTGTGGCAACCAAGTTACATAATTTGTGGGAATTGTGTATTTGTTGATTCAATTATAAAAATTATCACACACAATCATAAAGGCAATATAATCAAAATTAGATAAGGAGGTATCATCGGCTTAGCCTATGTTGGCTTCAGCAGCCCCATTTCAATTAATTTCCATTAGAGTTCAGAAACACTGATTTTTGCCTCAAACTGTAAAACGTGGTAGAGATGTCAAACTAGTCTCAAATGACTCGTCTGGAAAAGGGAAACAACTTATATTCAGACTATGTTTGGCTAATATTAACCGTTTATATTGCCTCCAAAATTGCAGGTTCACTATTGCTCACCATGTAAAAATCGACACCTAGGTGGCACGAAAGATCTTAAAATATCCAAACTAATGGGGTGAACGTGTTAACATTTCAAAACCAATTGGTGTAAATATAAGGGAGAAGGGGGTCTAGGAAAAACACCCCCTAAAATTGGTCACCTCTTTGAACCATCACTAATAGTCCAGGGGCCAGGGTGAAGATCGGGCCCATCAGAGAGGACTTCGACCCCTTCTGTACCGGCGACGTCTTTTTCATTTTACTATGGTTATATTTCAACTATTTTTTGGCAGTTTAAGAAGGATCTCTGGTAGTAAAAAGGGTCAAGTGAGAGAGTTCAAAGCCATTAGTAACCGTATACTTTTTTAAACGTGTGGTGTGGGTGTCATCCAGCCCATAATGAACGAAGGTATTGAAACTGAGTGTTAATTAATGAAAGATAGCTTGAAATCTCCCAAGTTTTAAAAGCTAACAGTTCATCTCGCCTTATCTCGTTCGTTACGGTGTAGGGTTTCACTGTGGGAAGGTTTAAGAATACGGCTATTAGACCCCCCTGGATGGTACCGATTCCTGTCATTCCGGAATCTGGCTCATCGAATCATAACATACCTTCATAACTGGATATACAATCATCGAATCATAACATACCTTCATAACTGGATATACAATCAAATCTAACCATAGCCCATCCATTATAAGAAGAGCAGAAATCTTAGGTCTTTTGTAAGGAAGTAGTCCATTCATTGTACAGTAGGGAGACATTTATTATCAGTAGACCAGAAATCTCAGGTCTTTTGTAAGGAAGTAGTCCATTCATTGTACAGTAGGGAGGCCAAATATTTTGTCCACTAACCTCTATACTCATAAACGACTAGAGTAACCAATCTAATTATCAATTCTGCCATATGCAGTAGAGTGGGTAAGTCAGAGAATAGGTGTGGAATTTTGCAGGCCGGTTTCTACTAATTTGCAACCTCGCTATCGCTCGCCAGAACAAAAATGACACCTGAATGGGTGAAGTGTCTTCTAATAGCCAAGCTTATCAGGCGGAAACATATAACATCCCTAAACTATTGAAATGAAACAGGGAGGAACCAAAAACATCTGCCTCGCACTAGATAGGGTTAAAGGGATTTTTTTCTGGACTCCCTTCTCCCTCATGTTTAGTCCCATTAGTTTGACGATTGCATGACCTTGTTTGTAATGTATGTGTCGATTTTTGTTCTGGCGTGCGATAGCGAGCCTATAATTAAGGAGGCACCGGCCTTGGAACGGGACAATTTTCTACCGAACACTGTCCAAATGTATCTCGAAGGGGACCTTGTTATTATTATCTAACCCCTTCTATACCGGCTACGTCTTCTTAACTATATTCTGGCTACTATTAGACGATTTTTGTGCAGATTAAAAAGGGAATCCAACAAATAACAGGTTCGAAGTATCTATATTTATACTTTTGTCTAACACACATCCTTCTTAAACTGCACACAATCGTCTAAACATACTGTAGCTACAATACAATACAAATTATGTCGCCGGTAAAGAAGGGGTTAAAGCGTGATGGATGTCTTGGGAGGAAGCTAAACAAAATAAATAAACAAATAAATACATAAATATATAAATACATACATGAATAAACAAATAAATACATAAATATATAAATACATACATGAATAAACAAATAAATACATACATGAATAAACAAATAAATACATAAATATATAAATACATACATGAATAAACAAATAAATACATAAATATATAAATACATACATGAATAAACAAATAAATACATAAATATATAAATACATACATGAATAAACAAATAAATACTAATAAATATATAAATACATACATGAATAAACAAATAAATACATAAATATATAAATACATACATGAATAAACAAATAAATACATAAATATATAAAAACATACATGAATAAACAAATAAATACATAAATATATAAATACATACATGAATAAACAAATAAATACATAAATATATAAATACATACATGAATAAACAAATAAATACATACAAATAAACAAATAAATACATAATAATTAATACAAATAAACAAATAAATACATAATAATTAATACAAATAAACAAATAAATACATAAATAAACAAATACATACATGCATATATAAATAAATACTAATAAATATATAAATACATACATGAATAAACAAATAAATACATAAATATATAAATACATACATGAATAAACAAATAAATACATAAATATATAAAAACATACATGAATAAACAAATAAATACATAAATATATAAATACATACATGAATAAACAAATAAATACTAATAAATACAAATATACACTTAACCCCTTCTGTACCAGTGACATTTTTATTATTTGATTTCAGCTACATATAGACGATTATATGAAGCTTAGGAAGGATATATGGTAGCTAAAAGGATTAACTGAGATAGTCTGTAGCTTTTTACTGGATAGTTAATTCTCCCTAAGCTGAACAAAATCGTCTAATAGTTTCCAGCATATAATGCAAAGTATATCACCGGTACAGAAAAGGTTAACCTAATAGATACTAAGATAAAAGGTTAACCTAATAGATACTAAGATAAAAGGTTAACCTAATAGATACTAAGATAAAAGGTTAACCTAATAGATACTAAGATAATCTAACATCGCCTACTAATATCTAACGTAATCTGGTTTAGCATAGCCTAGGGAAACTTAGCATATAGTGAGCCAAACAAATACTCTAAAAATATGTTGGTATTAAAAGGTTATAATATACAGTGTTCTATAATTATCCATCTCCTTAACGGAAGATGAGTCATTGTTGTGGTCCCCCTTTTCCTTCATGTTTAGCCCCTTTAGTTTTCAGATTTCAAGAAGTTCGGCAAATTAGTTTGGCGAGTTTAAAACCTTTCATCCCATTTCTATATCTATATCAAGACCTTTCGAACCATTTAGGTGTTGATTCTTTGTAATTTTAAGAGAAACCGGCCTTCGGCCGGGCCATTTTTATATCGAAAAATGAAGAAAACAATTATCTTGAAGGGGGACCTAGGGATTTTTTTTCTTTCTCAAGCTTGATTAAGGTCTAACGAGGAAAAAATAAAATAAAATAAAATACATATATGACGAAATAGATAAGCCCATACCCCCTTAACTCATTCGGTACCGGTGACGTATATATATGATGAAATAGATAAGCCCATACCCCCTTAACTCATTCGGTACCGGTGACGTATATATATGATGAAATAGATAAGCCCATACCCCCTTAACTCATTCGGTACCGGTGACGTATATATATGATGAAATAGATATATATGAAATAGATAAGCCCATACCCCCTTAACTCATTCGGTACCGGTGACGTATATATATGATGAAATAGATAAGCCCATACCCCCTTAACTCATTCGGTACCGGTGACGTATATATATGATGAAATAGATAAGACCATACCCCCTTAACTCATTCGGTACCGGTGACGTCCTTGTCGTTATATTCTGGCAACTATTAGACGATTGTATTCAGTTTAGGAAGGACGTCTACACATTAAAAGGCTACAGACTACCCAATTAATCCTTTTATCTGCCATATATCCTTCCGAAGCTTCATAAAATCGTTAGATGTAGCTGATATCAAATAATAAATGATATCACCGATACTGGAAAGGTTAGGGGCATATTGTTGGTGGTATTAATCCCATCTTACACCAATTAGACAGGTAAATCACACTCACTACATCCACTACATCTGGGTAACCCAGGCTCGAATCCCGGGTGGATCATATGCTTTCATTAATTTCAATGGGAGGTGTTCGGTGTTGGAAGAGAAAAATATATATTAGATTATATATACATCTTTCATGCCACTTTTATACCCTACATATTTTACAGTCTATTCCAACTCTACCATTTTCAGTATCCAACTCGACCACTTTCTTCATTATATTATGGCTGTCAGTAGACAATGATATTCAGCTTAGGAAGAAATTTAGGAGAGCTGAGGACTATTAACCCTTTCAGCAGAATGACTTAATTTTCGTCTTATTCTGGTTTACCATTCGACGATTTTCTTTAGCTTAGTATCTACTTCTAGGACTGAAAGGGGTAAATACCATCTCACTAAACCACCTGAATCCGATAAGACCTTCATAAACTACAGACATCGTTTTGACAGTTTATTCTGGCTATCATTAGCCAGATATAACATGAGGATTATGACACGTTTTGACAGTTTATTCTGGCTATCATTAGACGATTATATACATGGATTATGACACGTGTTGACAGTTTATTCTGGCTATCATTAGACGATTATATACATGGATTATGACACGTTTTGACAGTTTATTCTGGCTATCATTAGACGATTATATACATGGATTATGACACGTGTTGACAGTTTATTCTGGCTATCATTAGACGATTATATACATGGATTATGACACGTTTTGACAGTTTATTCTGGCTACCATTAGACGATTATATACATGGATTTCTCCCTCTATCCCATCATCACAATCTTCCGCAAGGCTACCGGTATTAATTATTCTTCAACAATACACAAATCAACTCTTCATCATCTCTCAATATTCTAGGTGTATCTGTTTCATCAAACCATTCTTGGAAATATCATATTACCACTCTTGCTAAAGCAGTTTTTCAAAAGTTAGGTGTGTTCAACTGTCTCCGTGGGTTCTTCACCCCTGCACAGCCTCTTGCTCTGTATCGGGGCAGATGTGCGCCCCTGTACTGAGTTTGTTCGCATGTACGGGGAGGCTCCACCCATACCGCACTTCTCGAAAGATTAGCGTCAAATGCATTTCGCCTCATCAACTCACTTCTTATTACTAGTTCCCTACAATCTCGTTCTACACGCCACAATGTTGCATCTCTCTCACTCTTCTATCGCTATTACAACAATCAGTGTTCTTCAGAGCTCTCTCAGTGCATACCTCCTCCCTTGCGGCGAGTGCGAGTCACCCAGCTTTCAACACACTCTCAGTCTTTCTTCTACTCAATAAGTGAACTCTGGAACTCTCTCCCTCAATCAGAATTTCCTTCATCCTATGACTTAAACTGCCTAAAACTTCGTGTGTTCAGGCATTTTGAACCCAACGTCCCTTGAATTTGGTTATGCCATTCTTTTGGCTTTGGAGGAGAAACTCGTTACAGGCAGCCTGCCTTGTGTCTCCTTTATATACATAGGAGATATAATAATGGAAAGATCTGTTGAAATTATAAGGGTAAAGACTGTCTTAATTAGGCCTCTGACTTCCATAATCATACCATTCCTAATCTGAATATAATCGTCTAATATTTGCCAGAAAACAGAAAAGTAATGTGTAATCGCATCTTGAAAGGGTTACTTAAAGGGAGATTTGTATTTAATTTGTTTATTTATTTACCTATTTATGATTATCTTTAGTATCCTCCCAAGACCTCCCTCAAGTTTAAAATACCCCCAAGGAGATAGATATATAAAAAAAATCGGTAGAAAAATTTCCAGGCCGACGGCCATTTCCTCCTAAGTTACAGGCTCGCTATCGATCGCCATGAAAAAAATCGATACATAAATGGCTCAAAATATCTTAACATCGCCAAACTAATGGAGAAAACGTATTAAAATGTCAAAACTAATGTATCTAAACTTTGGGAGAAGGGGGCCCAGAAAAAAAAGCCTCCCATAAGGATACCTGGATTCAGATGACCGACCACCCGTTGTCCAATGTCTGTTTACTGCAGGGGCTACAGGTGTGTCGGCTGAGGGTGGAGGGGCACTTCAGCGTGGAGATGGGTATTATTTAGTGTTATCATCAGTACATATAGGCCCAGGGGGTGGGGGGGGGGGTGAGAACTATAACACTGGTGCCTGGGGACCTATAGTAACCCTATTCGGTGTGTGTGTATGTGTCGGGAGTGGAGGGGGGGGGGGGGGGGGTACTAAGTATTGTTATCATAAGTACACATTTTCTATCTTCTTATTGACAAATGGTACAACTCACGCAAGCTTAGATAATCAAAGACAATCGGGCTTACCTTTGATAATTTTGACTTTCGATTGCAAAGTCATTTATGATACGTTTGTTGTAGAATGAAGAGTTATATATTCAATGGTATACTTTAGATTAATAGTAATCACTTTCTAACGATTTCATGAATACCTAAATATGTTATTGTCGAACTAGTCAGCTTTTAAGACAATGTGAGGTAGCTAATGGTTCTGTCTATGATTATTCGAGAGAAAAAAATCCAGCTGCAACTCAATTAGTAACTTTCCATGCATTTACTGACTAAATTTATCTTTGCTGTAACATATGCAATATTTATTGATAATTTTAGGCAAATCGGCGGGTATAAAGTGATCAAACCTGAATCCGGACACAAATCAACTAATTCCCTGGTCATTTCGCTATCATAAAATAATTAATTATTTCGAGAACTTAACTAAGCGAGCCTAACCAACCGTATCGTAGCCTACGCTACGTTAATTTTGGTTAGGTCTATGTATTTTCTGATATACCGATTTTTTTTTTCTTTTCTATGTGATTGAGGGAGGCAAAAGGCATAACTGCCTATAGCGAGTGCCTCCCCCATAGTTGAAAGAGTGACAGGGCCAAAAAATCAAGGGACGTTCGAGCCATAATGACTGAGTGGCAATATTAGTAAATATCATGAACAAAATGGTTATTTGCTGAACACCGATTTCTGTATATTTTCCACTTTGGTCGCTTATTGATTTTGAAGATCCTAACCTAATCAAGTATGGATCAATATTGTTTGCTGAAGTCAATATCATTGTCCAGTGGTGAAGTATTTGGTAATTATCAACCCCAACTATGCTTGTTTTAGACCCGATTTTGTGTTCAAATGATAAGAAGTTTGTGTGTGTGTGTGTGTGTGTGTGTGTGCGTGTGCGTGCGTGTGTGTGTGTTGTTATGTTTATGGGCGAGGTGAAATGACACAAACAATAGGATAACTTTAAATTCAAGACTAATGTCAACTTACACCTCAAAATATCCAGGTTCAAGGAAACTATTATACAAATTCTTAGTTTAATTAAAAGTAAGTATAATAATGTAACAAATAAAATCAGTCTCTTCAGGACAAGCAATAAGAATAGGCTATATAATGCACTAAGATTATCAGAAAATAATTATGCAAGGACAAAATAAATAATTATATACCTTTACAGAAGCAATGCAAGGTTGTTGTTGTTGTTGCTGTTCCCCAGGCTGCCTGGCCGAACAGCCCCAAGGCTCCGAGGAAGGCCAAGGCCATAACCGAGCGCCCCCACAGAACCCTCCCTGCCGACCACAATGGCCACTCCATGGCGGGGAGCTGAGGAGGGTGCAGAAACGCCCGGGAAACCAAAGCCCCACCCAGGGCCCTGTGCCCCTCAGCAATTATGAAGAGAAAGTTGAGGGGCAAAGGAAAAATGTGACGCTTTGGCTTCCAATCTTGGTAGATTGGGAGGTCAATCCACGGAAGAGACGCCGTCACTTGAGATCTAGAAAATATATAAGTAAAAGGAACAGTCAGAGTAAGCTATGGGTATGGCAGAGATCGCTCAGTTCTCACTTTGATAGACCAGCCCATCACCACATGACTAGAACCCAATCCTCTCAGCATCAGCTAGGAAAGGCCCTAGAAAGCCGCCTTTGGCGGGGGGATAGCTCCCCTATTTCAACCCCTTTCGGGGTTGGGCACCCGCCGGTGTATATCACATAAGAATTAATATTTTCTCAAGATCACTGGAAATGGTTAATATATTGTGCTTAATCACTTAAGGACATGCATACAATATTAATAAAAGCAATACAAGTAATTAATACAACTATTTCAATGTGAAATAAACACTTGAGAAAATATTCCTTCTGAAATTATAATACTTGGAAACCAATCACAGATTAATTAATGCTTTTCACTTATAACATTAATAAATGCAATCAAAAGGAAATAACAAAATAATATGAATTTACAGAAAACTCAATGATAATCAATCATTAACTGATCACTGGATAAACTTATAAATAATACACAACAGTATCACAGAGAATAATAATAACTAGGCTATGATATTGTTACGATCGGGTCTCGTATAAATCAGTGGCTCTTATACTTTGGACTAGACTGGCAAAAATGCAACAACGGAAACGCTAGATCCAACCCCTGATATATAATCCCGTCGAACAAAGAACACATATACCCTCCAGAGTTATATCTGCGATAGCGGGGTATCTTAACTCTCAGTATCTATGTGCTTCTACTATAGGCTGATGTTCTCTGAAACAGCCTATTACCTATAACATAATTATGGTTGCTTAGTTATGGTACACAAGGAAAAGATAGTTAACTTAATTAAATCACAAGAGTGATCTAATGCAAACAAGAAGAAGGTTTACTTAACGTTACTTTAATCAATAATATCTGTCACTCCTTTGTGAAAGAAAGTGTTGTAAAGTCCTCAAGCACCGAACAAGGAATCTTCTGAATAATGTCGGATGCTACTAAGAAGAACGTATCGGAAATAGAACCACAAAATAGCAGGAGGCAGGACAATGCACGTGTAGGCTAAATACACAAAAAGGCTGGACCTATAATGTTATTGGACACAAGAATATTATAAGCGGTGCAACAGTAATAATGCTCGCCACGAAAAAGTAGTACTCCTATTAACAAAACCGGTCTATGCTGGTTGTGTCTCTCTACAGCAACCTAGACCTAAAAATGCTTGTGTAGAAATAATGGGTATGCATAAAAGAGTATATGATCTAATCCAGCTAATGTCTACCCGGGTTAATAAAGTCTAGCTGGGATGCGCAAAGGTACAGAATTCTGGTGGAGCAAGGCAGCTCCTAGCCTAGTGTGGACCTTGGGTCTGTGCGGCCTGATTACGTTAATATGAAGGGGTGCTCTCTTGAGGATTCTCGATCACAAGTATCGAGTATCCTCCTGGCGACCCTCAAAAGTAAAAGCAAATAGAGTTAGAACAGTGTTGGGTGGATTAGGCAAGCAGCCCTCACGCAATACACAGTCTAAACTCCAAGGTACACAGACAAGAGATCCACCCAGGTAACCCACAGAATCCGTAGTGTCGTGCAGCTCAAAAGTAGCCTACACACAGTGAAAACACCAACAGCAAGGTACCTGATCCCTAGTCTAGCATTATTTAACCCTGTAGAAACATTAGTGATTGATGGAGACAGTCCGAGCAATACAATCTCCCAAAAAAGACAACGACTCTCTTCAACCTTAGCCTAGTACATAAGAAATGTGAGATCCAGCATATAATACAGTCTGGCCACCAATTCAAGGTGTGGATGCAGGGAACCAGAGGGGGATTGATATTAATAAAAGGTGAGGAAGTAGTGGAAATGATAGAGGCAGTAGGAGAGAAAGATTCTAAGACAAGAGTGTGGAACAGTTCACGGGAGATGCTTAGAGTATGCTGTCTGGGACGGATCTGACAAGGATATTCCCAGGGACCGCATGGCTGGAGTCCCAGTTCGCAGGAATGGCACGAGGGCGCGCGACAGTCACCCAGTAAGCAGCCGCCTAGTAGGCAGTGTTAGGCAGGAGGCAACGAATCCCGCGAGGCCTATGTAAGGGGGCCAGCCACGCGCCACACTCACCACCAAGTTACACCACCTGGTCTCTCTCTCTCTCTCTCTCTCCCGCTCGCCTTCCCATTATTCAACTACTTAACACAATACTTTCAATTGACTAAATAAAATAGAAAGGATTGTGACAGACGAAAATAAAGAACAGTTCTGAACTGTTTGCAACACAAGCTTTCTCGAGAAGGAAAGTACACAATGATAGGTAGACTGTAGCTATATTCTCTGCCCTGGCGAGTCCTAGCGAGTAAGCCATGCAGTTCTGGGGGAAGCGGTGAGCGTCACAATATATAGAGGTGACACTCTTATAATCAACACTCGGGAATACAGGTAATGATTGCAGGTTACAATATCTTGAAGGTAGCCAGGAGAGATATATCACTTCACTAGGTATAATGGTCACTATGTACAAGAGCAAGAGAGAGAACAGGTGTGATGAGTCAGTGGTCTGAGAGTGAAAACTGCGAGGACTCAGGGGGTCTATATATGTCACCAGAAAAACTAGAATTTTCTACTGCTCTCGTGAATGGAATGACGCCTGGCCGGGAGAGACAGGCCAAACCCCGACAGGTTTAGAACTTGCGAGAAGCAAGCACAGAAGGGGGAAACTAAAATATTATACTAATCTGGCTTATAAAATCAATATTAATACTGGATTACATAACACCTCCCCCCTAAAGAAAGAAATTTACAGGGGAAATGTCTATACTTTAAAACAATTAGGCTGCAATCTAGACAAGCAATCTGCAATCACATTTTCTTTCCCTTTAGCATGCCTTATATCTAAAGGATATTCTTGAAGAAGCAGACTCCACCTCGTCAATCTCTGATTTTTATCTTTAAATCTACTAAGAAACTTCAGTGGGTTGTGATCAGTATAAGTAACAATAGGATCTGGGCCTGAACACAAATATAAAGACAAATGTTGCAATCCCAAAATCAGAGCCAAAAGTTCCTTTTCAATAGTTGAATAATTCTTTTGGGGTGGAGTGAACTTCTTGCTGTAATAAGGTACAGGATGCTCAATACCTTGGTCATCCTCCTGCAACAAAACTGCCCCAGCTCCTGTATCACTAGCATCCACAGCTATTTTAAAGGATTTGTCAAAGTTAGGGGTGGAAAGCACTGGCTGACTCAACAGGATGGCTTTGAGTTTGTTGAAAGATGATTCACATGCTTCATTCCACTCAAATTTAACTCCCTTTTTCAGAAGATCTGTGAGTGGTGACACAAGGATTGAGAAATGTAGGACAAACCTGCGGTAGTATCGTACCATACCAAGAAATCTCTGCAATTGTTTCCTATTCTTAGGTCTGGAAAGATCACTTATCACCTGAACTTTAGCCCCTGGTGGCACAACTTGTCCATTACCAATCACATAACCAAGATACTGGACTTTAGCTTGACCAAATTCATATTTTGATAAATTTGCAACAAGATTAGCCTGAACCAAACGATCAAGAAAGTTACTGACATGGCATAGATGATCTTTCCAGGTGTCACTAAAGATCAATACATCATCAATATACACAACACATCCTTCCAAACCCTCGGTTACACTGTTCATGAATTTTTGAAATGTCGCAGGTGCATTTTTCATACCATATGGCATCACAGAACATGCAAACGTCTTACCAAGAGTTACAAAACATGAGATATCCCTAGCACGCTGAGTCATAGGTACTTGCCAATATCCCTTTAACAAGTCAAACTTACTGATGAACTGTGCCTTTCCAATCCTATCTAAACAATCTTCCATGCGAGGTATTGGGTAGGTGTCGGTTTTGGTGATTTGGTTAACACGTCTATAGTCAATACAGAGCCGTTGTGATCCATCTGGTTTAGGAACTAAGGTAACAGGAGAACTCCACTCACTTTGGCAGGGCTCAATCATCTTGTGGGTGAGTAGGTAGTCAATCTCCTTCTAGATCAGGGGAACCTTCAAGGGATTCATACAGTAGGCTGGCAGCTTAATTGGCTTCGCATCTCCAACATCGACATCGTGCATCAAAATAGTTGTTCTTCCTGGAGTATCTCGGAACACTTGATGGTATTTCTGGAGTAGAGCCGTGAATTCCTGCCTCTCCTCGGGGTTAGATGAGATAACTTAATCTCCAGATCACCCATGATAGCGACATTTTGCCCCAGGCTATCGCTCAAGTTCATACTGCATGGGAGTGCCTCACTTTCGGGGCCTTGAGGAACAGCTACAGTGCAGACGGGTTTATCAGGGTCTCTCCTGTGGTACAATTTTAGCATGTTGACGTGACAAAGTTGTTTGCTCTTCCTACGATCTGGCGTGGCAATAACGTAGTTTACATCACTGGCTTTCTTCTCCACCATGTACGGTCCACTAAACTTGGCTTGAAGAGGTTGTCTGTGTACTGGCAGCAGAACTAGGACCTGATCACCTGGCTGAAACTGGCATACTCTTGAGTTCTTGTGATACCACGTTTTCATCTTCTCCTGAGCAGTTCCAAAATTATCTCGAGCTAGCTGGAACGCTGTTGATAACCGCTCCTTAACCCTTATTTAGCGGCGAGCAACATAAGTCGAGTTAAATAAAGCTGGACTATGTGGCGGCGCTCGACATAACTCGAGTGGCAATTTCAGCACGTAATGTGGCTGAGAGAGAGAGACAAGTGGTGGCAGGAGACTAGCGAGCGTATGACTGCTCCAGACCACCGCGGCGAACCTACTGACACAAATCTCAGCTCCCTCCTCCCTCTCTCACTCGCTACATACTCAATTATGTACTGAAAGTACCGAATTACCTGCTTTTTGCACTCGCGTTGCACGGTTATTGCAAGAAAACTATCCATCATACAAGGATCGTTATGGTGTCATTCGAAAGCTCTGTTTATGCCCTTTCAGGGATAGGTACTTGTTTTACGTTCTGGGTCTTATTTAGGCATGAAAATGATCACGTAAACAGCCCTATTTTGGCTAAAAACACCCCGCTGTGCGGTACACATAAATAAACCGCATAGGCCGCTCGTAAGGTGTTAATGTTCGCCACATATTCCAGTAGGTTGACGTCATCTGATTCCGACAGCCAAAACTCCTTCAACAACTTCATAGGACCTCTAACTTCATGCCCGAATAGAAGTTCAAAAGGTGAGAAGCTTAGTGATTCATTTGGAGACTCTCTTGAAGCAAACAGCACATAAGGAAGACTTTTATCCCAATCTTTCTGGTGTTCCAAGCAGTATTTCCTCAACATAGATTTGAGTGTCTGATGATATCTGTCCAGAGCTCCCTGTGTTTGAGGATGATATGCAGAAGACGTGATCTGTGTGATGCCCAACTCTTTCAAGGACTGCTTAAAAACATTGGACATAAAATTGCTCCCTTGATATGACTGTACTTCCTTAGGCAATCCAAATTTGGTGAAGAACCCAAGCATTTCTTTCACTACATTTTTCGCCGAAATATTTCTGAGAGGGATCGCTTCAGGATAACGAGTAACCATATCAATGAGTGTCAACAAATAGGAAAACCCTGAAGAAGTCTTGGGAAGAGGTCCTACAATATCAACCAACACCCGAGTGAATGGCGTCACAAAGGAAGGAATGGGAACGAGTGGTGCAACTTTCTCTTTTTGATTACACTTCCCCACTACTTGACAGGTGTGACAAGATTTGCAATACCAGGAAACATCCTTGACAATACCTGGCCAGTAAAAATGCTTCAGAATACGGGCTGCAGTCTTCCTCACTCCCATGTGTCCAGCCAAACTGGAGTCATGAGCCACCCTAATGATATCCTGCCTACAAACTCGAGGGATGACAATTTGATGCACAACCTCCCATTCACAGTCAGCTGATGACGCTGGGGGTCTCCACTTTCTCATTAATACTCCTGACTTAAAATAGTAACAAGTAGAAGCACTGACTGATTCTTCCTCACTACAAGCAGAACTAGCTAAACCTTCCAACTCTGGGTCAGCCTGCTGCATCTCTACCAACTCACGAGGTGACAAATTATCTACACTGCGGGGAACTGCTTCATCCTCTGAATGGTTTAAATTAGCAAGGAAAGTATCAGCCAAGAGAAGATTATCATCGTCATCACCCTCTAAATCACTAGTAACTTTAGATTTTGCCCTAGTGACAGCACATGCAGGAAACACATCAGAAAAGCCGTCCTCGACTCCAGCCACCGGCTCACTAGACAACCGAGGAGATGGACAAACCCGACCCCCAGCAATGTTGTTGCCAAGGAGAAAAGTCACACCAGACATAGGTAGTGTCTCAACCAATCCTACCATAACTGGACCTTCAACAAAATCAGACTCAAGATTCACTCTGCACAAAGGGACAGAAAAATAATTACTCCCTAAACCATGCAACATTACAGTTTCACCAGAGGAATTTATTCGAGTCTAAAACACTGGTCACTAGTAGGGATTGGCAAGCACCTGTGTCTCGTAAAATTTTAACAGATTTCCTGTCACTCTTGAGAGTGTCACCCACATCACTGCTCAAAAGAGGAGCTTTATCAGTAGAGCTTACGTTACCCTTCAAAGCACTCAAAGCAGGTACAACAGAATTACTGCTCAAAAGAGGAGCTTTATCAATAGAGCTTATGTTACTCTCCAAAACACTCAAAGCAGGTGAAACAGGGTCATTTATAAGACATTGGGAACTCTCAAGAGTGGACACCAGACCAACTGACTGAACATTTGCAGGTTTTTATTAGCATCACGCTGTTTCTTGAAACATTTCTCAGCAACATGACCTAGTCTACCACAATAATTACATTTCTTATTAGAAAAGTTAGAAGTGAAACTAGTATTTCCTTCCTGAGAAACATTATTTGTACTCTCCTTCTTTACACCTGTACTCTGAGAAGAGGCTACATATTTACTCTCATATCTCTTTATTTGATTACCTGTATAATGTTTGTGAGTGAGAACATACTCATCAGCTAAAATGCAGCATCAGAAACAGTGTCTACCTTTCTTTCGTCAATATATAAACTGAAATCCTTCCTGACACATCTTTTGAAGTCCTGCAATAAAATAATCTGCTTAAATTTATCAAAGTCAGCATTTACATTCTTAGAGTTTAACCATTGATCCAACAAATCTTCTATAATTTTGGCATACTCTACATGAGATTGCTTATCGTGCTTGTAAGTGGTCCTAAATTTAGCTCTGTAGGCTTCAGGAACAAGCTCATAGGCCTTAGGAATCAGGCTCTTAACTACATCATAATCATCAGACTGATCCTGAGACAAAGATGCATAAGTAACTTGAGCTTTACCAGCGAGTACACTCTGAAGGAGTATTGGCCAATATTGCTGGGGCCATTTGAAACCATTAGCTGCCTTCTCAAACAATTGAAAGTATGTAGTTGCATCAGCTTCATTAAAGACAGGGACAAGTCTAAACAAATTCTATCTATCTATCTATCTATCTATATGCTCAGGCCCAATCCCCATTTTGGGGGTAGCCGACTCAAGACAGAGCAAGAACAGGGAAAACACAAAAACAACATAAAACAACAAATAAACACAGATACAAAGCACAAACTCACACACATCCAGGTCACCCAGGAGAAGACCCAGAGACCAGGGTCACCAAGGTCGCTCCAGCACTCCCCCGGCCCCCGACCACCCGGAGAGGTTCCGATCTCGGCAGGCAGACATGCAGCGGAGCCAAAGCCACAAGCCCTCCCACCACACTTCCAGGCGCACCCTTCATATTAACATTTTTGGCCACATCAAAATTATCAGGGTTAGATGGCCTACTTCCAGCCTGTTGCATACGGTACTCATGGTCTAACTTAGCAATTTCAATTGCCTGTTGAGCCTGTGCTTGTTGAGCACGAGCCTGTGCTTCAGCTTGTGCCTGTTGAGCACGGGCCTGTGCTTCAGCTTCCTGAACACGAGCCTGTGCTTCAGCTTGTGCCTGTTGAGCACGAGCCTGTGCTTCAGCTTTCTGAACACGAGCCTGTGCTTGAATCTTTGCAAGTTCAATTTGTTTATCCATGTCAACTGGAGGAGTTAGATTAAATAGTTATATATTAATCATGTCAACAATTTGATCTTTGTGAGCACTTGGAGGAGGAGCAAGCTGCAGGTATTGTGCAAGAACTTTGAGTTCATTTTTATTCCTACTTTCTACCTCGACAACTGTCTTAACACTCTACAAAATCTGTAGCTTCCTCAAAGGTAGAAATAGTTGAAGAAGACATCATGAAAGTTAAATAGTAGCCTACAATCACAAGCAAATCATTTAATATATTGTTAAACAAGTCCCAAAGATCCTGGCTCAGGGTCGCCAATGTTATGTTTGTGGGCGAGGTGAAATGACACAAACAATAGGATAACTTTAAATTCAAGACTAATGTCAACTTACACCTCAAAATATCCAGGTTCAAGGAAACTATAATAAAAATTCTTAGTTTAATTAAAAGTAAGTATAATAATGTAACAGATAAAATCAGTCTCTTCAGGACAAGCAATAAGAATATATAATGCACTGAGATTATCAGAAAATATGGAAGGACAAAATAAACAACTATATACCTTTACTGAAGCAATGCAAGGTAAAAAATAGTTATATCACAAGAATTAATATTTTCTCAAGATCACTGGAAATGGTTAATAAATGCTTAATCACTTAAGGAAATGCACACAATATTAATAAAAGCAATAAAATTAATTAATACAACTTTTTAAATGTGAAATAAACACTTGAGAAAATAATCCTTCTGAAATTATAATACTTGGAAACCAATCACAAATTAATTAATGTTTTACACTTATAACATTAATAAATGCAATCAAAAGGAAATAACAAAATAATATGAATTTACAGAAAACTCAATGATAATTATCAATCATTAACTGATCACTGGATAAACTTATAAATAATACACAACAGTATCACAGAGAATAATAATAACAAGGCTATGATATATAGAGGTGACACTCTTATACTCAACACTCGGGAACACAGGTAGTGATTGCAGGTTACAATATCTTGAAGGTAGCCAGGAGAGATATATCACTTCACTAGGTATAATGGTCACTATGTACAAGAGCAAGAGAGAGAACAGGCGTTATGAGTCAGTGGTCTGAGAGTGAAAACTGCGAGGACTCAGGGGTATATGTATGTCACCAGAAAAACTAGAATTTTCTACTGCTCTCGTGAATGGAATGACGCCAGGCCGGGAGAGACAGGCCAAACCCGACAGGTCTAGAACTTGCGAGAAGCAAGCACATAAGGGGGAAACTAAAATATTATACTAATCTGGCTTATAAAATCAATATTAGTACTGGATTACATAACAGTGTGTATTCCGAGAAGCATGAATTCATCAACGCCTATATATGTAGTTAAATATGGCCCTAGTAACCCATGAGTTGAATAAATAAACCTAAGTGGGGAGGGCTTTGGTGCTCAGGGAAAATCAGAAGCATCATCACAGCCAATCACCTGCAGTGTACACCAGACAAGAGAAGAATATTAGAGCTCTAACAGCTACTTTGAAGGGTTTCACTAATCCATTCGAAGAAAAAGCTGTGACCTGTTCAACTTGATGACAAAAGCAGTCATGCCAGAAAAGTCAGGAAGGATCTTTGCACTGTAAGCACAACTGGAAGAAGACTTCTCATGGACTTTTTGAGCTCTTGGATCAGCTCATCTGCAGTCAAACTGTGGGCTCCAATGAAGAAAAAGAGACTGCACATATGGAAAATTACATGAAAGAAGATGCAATTGAACACCGGAGATCGATCAGTTAAAACTGAAAGAAGATCGGAAGCTCCCTACCCGCCTGCTGTTGGTGTTAAGTCAATACCTAATATTAACTTGGAGGACATTGTGGGCAAATATGAACTATCAGTTGGACCAAGGTCTTTGTTTGCAGCAAATGGAACAATGCTTCAGTGTACACTGAAGAGCAGTCTGATGGCTATCTTGGAGGAGCTGCCAAGAAGGGGAGAATGTGAAGATGTGGTGGGCCTTGGTACAAACTTGAAAGATGGCAAACCGAAAACTAAAGTTGTTATATTAGAAGGTAAGGCAGAGGTCCAGTCAATGGACAAACCTGATTTTGTTACAAACTGCAAGCAGCTGGCAGATTTTTTTTTATAGCTGTATTCTGGAAAGATACAAAGATGCTGATGAGATCCAACTTATCTTTGACTGCTATGATATTCCTGTATCTTTGAAGAATGCCACTAGTAACAGAAGGCAGGGAAGCCAGTCTGTCATAGCATACCACATAGAAGACACTACTAAAATCTCAAAGATTTCTGTAAAACTACTCCTGTCACATGTTAGTACAAAGAGTATGATTACGATATCCCTAGCAGAGAAAATACTGGAAAAATCCCATGGAGAAAAGAAACGGATGGTTGTTGCCTATGGGTCTCAGTGCCTGGCCTCTCACAGAAACGTCCATCACCTTGAAAGTCCACAAGAAGAAGCGGATACAAAAATAATCCTGCACACTGTTGATGCCACAGATCATGGTGCTTCAGTCATCACAATTCATTCACCAGAAACTAATGTCTTGTTGCTAGCACTCAGCTATGTAGGAACACCAGGTTCATCACTGGCACTGACAGTAGGCGGCATGTAATTCCCCTAAAGTCCATATATGATGTCCTTGGTACAAGGAAGGCTGCCGTCTTGCCAGGGTTACATGCAATCAGTGGGGCTGACAACACAGGTAGTTGTGCTGGGAAGGGAAAACTTTCTGGAAGATTTTTCACAAAGAGAAACATGACAGCAGTGTGGTGTCTGCACTTGTCAGTTTATGTACCACACCAGAACCCAGTGCAGCCACCTATGCTGGTCTGTAAGAACTCATCTGCAAGGTCTACCTGCCAGACACCAAGATTACCAAAGTGGAAAAGCTGAGATAGTGACTGTTCATTTAAAAGCAGACCCAGTCGGAGATACTGCCTCATACACATGATGCACTGCAGCAAGCAACTTTGAGGGCCCACTACCAAGCTATTGTGTGGAACAATGATACCGTTGCATAACCAGGGGTGCCGTCTCCACAAGACTATGGCTGGAGGTATGAAGATGGCATGTGGGTTCCAGTCATGACTGAGCAACTGCTTGTTCGGAATTCAATCATCCAACTGGTGTAGGTGTGGTTGTACAAAAACAGAATGTAACACTGGTCGATACAGCTGTTTGAAAGCAGGACAGAGTGGTATACCTGTTGTAACATTGGTGAGGTAGGCTATGTAAAAATTAACCAGTTACTGATGTCAACGACGATCAGGATATTTTTTTTTTGAGGATATAGACGAAGAAGGAGAAATGTTGTTGTAAAATGAATTGAGAATACTGATGCTAAATAGAGTCACCGTCTTCCACAATAATTTCTGTTTACATTTCTATAGACTTTAGTTGATTGTGGAAACAGAGAGTAACAACTGTATTTTGCAAGTTTGTATTATAGTCAGAGAGCATGTGAAATCCCTTATATAACCATTACTGCTAAGCATGTTTTTTTGTCTTCATATTTCTAAAGTTTGATCCGTAATTACTAAAATCATAACAACTGCTTGTTGCAATGCAAGCTAATACATTTTAATAAAACTAACACATTTAGTCATATATTCTTTATCAATGCCTATTAAATGGCCGCTGGGTAAAAATATTTTATTATAATAATATAGTTAATCATTTCAGGTCCAGAGGTTGCCATTTAGTATTACAAAAGAGAATGATCTTAATCTCATAATTACCTCTCCAAAAAAAAAAAATTGCCCACAACTCGCTCAAAGACAACTGCAGAGGTTGAAGTAAGTAAACTAAAGGTATCTAAGCACCCCTGATGGTCACAAGGTTTTAAAGTATCCCTGTAAGGATGCAATCGCGTCCAGAGGTGAGTGAAAGGGTTAATATTTAATAGCCAGGGTTAGGACTCGAATCTCTACAGGCAGGAGGTCTATCACCACTACCACTGCGATGGTTAAAAGGAAAAATCTGATACTTCTACCTGTGTTTCTCCACAACTGCACTCGGGATAATAATAATAATAATTAAAGTTGCAAGCAACGTTGTGCGGGGTTCGAGCGGGGTTGCACGCAGGGTATTGTGTTGGATACAAGGGCTGTTCCACATTATATCAAAATATCATGTATCTTATCGGGCATGGAGAAAGTACAGAAGGAATATAGTGTAGCCATTTTGGCTATGGCCACTTAGACCATTAAGGAGTGTGACCATTTTGGTTAAAGCTATTAATCCTGTACGAGTTGTTGTTGTTGTTGTTGTTCCCTAAGCTGCCTGGTCGAACAGCCCCGAGTCCCTGAGGAAGGCCATGGCCAAGATCGGGCTTACCCACAGAGCTCTCATTGAGTGTAGATTGTGTTGTTGGCGTAAGTGGTTGTGTGAAATGCAGTCTTCTATGATGTATTTAATGGTATGGGGTGCTGTGTTACATCCCGGGCAGGCGTCGACAACGGAGTCATCCAGTCTCTTCTGATAGCTCAGGAGAGCTGGATGGTGTCCGCATCTCAGCCTGGCCAGGTGGACTCTGTCCTCACGAGGAAGGGAGGATTAGGAAGGATGGATTTTGGGAGGTCGTGCTTGCAGCTGCGTGTTGTCTGTGAGCGAGTGGATGGATCGGCAAGAGATATGAGTATGGATGTGCATTTGGAAGTTGGTTCGGGGTGGGCAGGGAGGGAGAGAGGACAGTAATTGTGTGTGATACCGTGTGCTGGGTGTTGTTTTGATATTTCTTGGTGTCTGTGGGTGTATTGCCATGTAGTTTAGTGGGTGGTCTTGGTTCGTGGAGGCTGCTGCCAGGAATTGAGTGCCTCTCATGTCCAGATGGTCTTTGACTTTGAGGATTTTGGTTTCTTGATGTAGGTGATCTGTGGGTGCAGTAGCTGTGCAGCCTGTAATGATCTTCAGGGCTTTGTTTTGAATAGTCTGTAAGGTCTTATGATGTGTTTCAGCTAGGTTAGAAGCCCAGTCTGGGCTTGCGTATTCCATCACTGATCTTATGTATTGTTTATATACTGTGGTGGTAGTTTCTTTGTTGTGTCCAAATTTTGTGTGAGCAAGTGACCTGAGGGCGTTAAGTCTGGGTGTCAGTTTCTTTTTAATGTTTGTGGTGTGCTGTTTGAATGTCATATGAGTATCATATGTTACTCCTAGGATTTTGAGTGTGTGTATGTGTTAGGGGTGTGTTGTTTATGGTGAGTTGAGGGATGTATTCGTGTTCTGTCCAGCTTGTGAGCAGGGTTGCAGTGGATTTGGCTGGGGCTAGATTAAGTCTGTTTGTAGTGCACCAGCCATGTAGTGTGTTGAGATAGGGTTGAAGGAGATCTGTTGCTCTTTTTGGGTCATGGTGTGTGCATGTGAGTGTTATGTCATCTGCATAGGAGGCTAAGTTTATTTGGGGCGTATTGGGTGTAGTTATATCGTGCATGTACAGATTGAAGAGTGCGGGCGATAGGACGGATCCTTGTGGGACTCCGTTTGGAAAGTTTCTGATTTTAGATGACTGACCGGCAAAAGATACGTGTGCACATCTTCCTGCTAGGAAGTTGGCCAGCCACCTTTTTGTGTTGTTGTGCATGTTTGTGTTGTAGATTTTGTTTGTTAGGTTGTGGCGGGGGATGGCATCGAAGGCTTTACTAATGTCGAGTGTGGCTAATAGTGATCTGTGTGGTGGTCTAGCTGAGTTGATGCCATCAAAAGCTCTTTGTGTAAGGTCTGTGAGAAGTGTGTTTGTGGAGTGCAGTTGCCTAAAGCCATGTTGTGTTGGAGCTAGGGGTAGGTCGGGTGTAATTAGTTGTAATACTAGGCATTCCATGACTTTGGAGGGGGAGCAAAGGAGTGTGATGGGGCGGTGCGAGGAGGGTAGCGTGGGGTCTTTGTTGGGTTTGGGGAATGTGGTGATGAGACCATGCTTCCAAATGTTTGGTATTGTGTTGTGTGAAAAACTGTAGTTTGATATGTTAGTGAGTGCTTGTATGCCTTGTGGTCCCAGGTGTCTGAGGTGTATGTTGCTTATGTTGTCTAGGCCACAAGCGGGTGCGTGCTTGAGATTGTTGATGATATGCTTTGTCTGGTGATTGGTGAAGGGTGTATAGTCAGGGTCAGTGGGGAATTGTCTCTTACGTCGGATGACACGTCGGTCGTCTTTGTGAGGTTTTAGGTGGCTGACATGTGAGAAATGATTGATGAGAGTGTTTGCTTGTTGTTTACATGAAGGAGTAGAGTCTGTTGTTGTGATTGCAGCATGTGATTGTGTTATGTTGCTGTTGGAAAGTGTGATGCTGTTTAGTGTTTTGTAGAGTTTTTTGGGGTTTGTTTTGTGATCAAGTGTCTGTAGGAAGTTATTCCAATTTAGTTTTTGTTGTTCTTGTATTTTGTTGTTAGTTTGGGTGTTGAGTGCTTGGATTTGTTGTGTGATGTCTTGTGTGTGGGGTGCTGGGGAGTGTTTCAGTATGTCGCGTTGTCTGATGAGGTTTTGAATTTCTGGTGTGAAGTTGGGGTTGTGTCTTTTTCTGTTACCTCTTTGAATGTGTTTCTTGTCAGCGTTTTGGATAGTTTTATTGAGTATGTGTACAGCATTGTTGATGTTAGTGATGGGTGTACTGTTTAGAGTTGTGAAGTGTTTGTTCTGTCTCATTTGTGAATGCTTCCCAGTTAGCTCTTTTATAATTGGTATATGTGTGTTTGTGGCTAGCTGGGGTGAGTCTGGTTTTGGTGGTGATAATGATCGGGAGGTGGTCAGAGCCTAAGGTTCTGACCACCCTCCAGGATGTTGTGGGGGCGAGTTCTGGGGAGCAAAAGATGATGTCTGGAGATGATGGGTTATAGAGGGCTTGGTGAGGAATATGGGTATGTTGATGGATGTCGTTAAGGATGATGAGGTTATCAGTTTGGTTTTGTAGTACCAGCCCTCTGTCTGTGTCGGGGTTGTCGACAAACCAGGCCGACGTCTTGGCGTTGAAGTCACCACCCAGGATGATGTGTGGGGTGTTTGTGATGTGTTGTAAGTGTGGTCTGTATTCATTTGGTACTGTAGGGGATGTATGTGTTTATGATGGTTATGTTGAAGTTGTTGCCTGTGAGTATTTTAATTGATTATATTTCTGTTGTGTTATCATTTGGGGGGAGGAGGGATTTGGTTTGTACACTGGTAACTATGTATGATATTTCTTTGTGTACCAGGGTGATGAGTCCACCGCCTCCGCCGACAGCCCGGTCTTGTCTGATGGTGGTGAAATCATGAAATGTGGGTGTTTTTTGTGTTGTGCGGAGTTTTGTTTCTTGTAAGATGGCAATGTGTATGTTGTGTTGTTTGATGAAGTGTGAGAGTTTGTGTTTCTTTGTGTTGATGCCATCTATGTTCAATTGGAGAATGTTAATGTTATGTGCACGATGTATGTTGGGTGCTGCTGCACGAGGAGGGGGTGGGGGTGGGGGTGAGGGAGGGGCTGGGGGTTGGGATGGGTGAGCAGGAGATGGGGGTTGGAATGGATTAGGATGGGGTGTCGTGTGTTGAGTTGAGGATGTGGATGGTATGGGAAGGTTAGGTGGGTTAGGGAGGAGAGGTGGATGGGTTTTAGGGGGGGGAGTGGATGATATGGGAAGGTTAGGTGGCTTGGGGAGGAGATGTGGACGGGTTTTAGGCGAGGGATTTGACTGGGAGAGGGTGGGGCATGAGGAACAGGTCCAGGTGTTCGTGTAGTGTTTCTTGGAGGCAAGTGTTGTGCAGGTGAAGTGGGTCCAGTTCCTGCATGAATTGCAGAGAACTGAACCCTTAGTGTGGCGACTTGAAGTGATGGGTTTCGAGCAAGTTGGACATATGTATGTGTAGCTGGGTCCTGGGTTGCTCTCAATGTCTCCAGCTAGAAGAAGTCTTCGAGAAATGACAGCCGGAGAGTCATTTCTCGGTGTAGGAAAAACTGTGTGATGTGTGTGTGTGTGGTATGAGAGGTGTGGAAATTCCCGGCGCGACTGAAGCCGCTCCAAGGACTCCTGTACGAGTAGGCATAATTGCCCGAAATTGCCTTCATTCCCTGCTCATTTTCATGCATAAGCAAAAGCCAGAGCGTAATTCAATCATGTATTCGTGAAAGTACGGTAATAGCTTTCAAATTACTCCTGAATCATCCCTGTACGACGTCTGGGTTTCTTGTAAGGATCTTGCAAACGAAGGGCAAAATTGCTAAAAATTACCAAATGCGATAGGCGAAATCGCTAAAAATTACCAACTATTTTCTGTTTTCGCTATGTGTGACGCTGCACATAAGTGAGCTCTCTCTCACACAAACCTCAGTGTCGTGGCGGGGCCTGTAGGCTCCGGCTGACGTCCATCCGTGCTGCTTGCAAAAGCTGGCCTGGCTCACAGGCTACAAAATAGCCGGAAAATCGTCTCCGTCATATGAGGGGCCCCGCGGGAATTGGGTTAAGAAGTGTGGTTGTTTTGATTATTTGATAGAGTCACCATAAGGGTAATGGTGTGGCATTTTTTCTGTACAGAAGCTTGGCCTTTTTGGTTGGGGCTTCTTAGGAATGTGACCTTTTTCGTTAGCCATGGAGAAACTGCAGAGGTAAAAATCATTATAAGCAACCTCATGTTAAAAATATCTTATATATTTTTGTTTAGCTTTACTTGGCATTCCTCTTCCTCTATGTATCTAGCAATTTAACCCCCTCAAACTCCTTATGACGCGATGGTGTGGTAATTACCCCGGGCCAAAAAGCTCTAAAAGACGATCGAGTGAAAACTCAAGCGAGCTTGAAATACGCAGGCGTTTCGTTCATGGTCACCCCTTCGGGGATCAAGGTGTCCGGCAATATATACCGGTAGGCTATAGATAAATTCATTTTTGGGCTATTTCTTCCATTTTATTTATCCAGTTAACCCTCCAGCCCCGGCTATGTAATATATATATATTCCCCGAAACCCGGGTGTTTTGGCCGAAAAACGTCTACGCCTAGGCTACCGTATCTTTGTTATTATGACTGCTTCCGCATTCCCGCGCATTCCCAAGCGTAGATGTGTTTATTACCTGTAGAATGGCGTTAAGTAGAGCTCTCTAAGTCAAGTGGTTGAGTTGTGATGATGATTTCAGTGGAGATAACTTATGGCAAAAACAGCCACTTTACACTACTTTTCGATACTTAACAACAACATACAGGCACACACGAACAAGCGACGCACTTCTTCTTGTGGCCGGAGATGCGGGGCGTCGGTCCAGCCGGCTGTTGTTTACATGCGTCGGACCGACGCCTCGCACACCAAGCTCACAGGCTTTCAACCACTGGGCGTTAAAGAGCCCTTCCGGGCAGCTCGTGTATGCTTTTTTATGGGCGTTCAAGAGCCCTTCCGGGAACGAAGGGTTAAAGTGCTTGATTGATTTTTGTGCTAATGTAGTTAGTATTTGGTGTAATTTTACATATTTCAGCTAAATCTGAAGAGCACATGCAATTTATTTGTGCATGTTCAGTAAGTATTGCTGGGGAAAGGGTTAACGTATTCATCTTTTGGGGTATATATTCTATGTTTTTATCCTGTTTCTGTGATTGATTGAGTTTTGTGCTAATGTAGTTGGTATTTGGTATAATTTTACATATTTTAGATAAATCAGAAGAGCACATGCAATATATTTGGGCATTTTCAGTCAGTATTGCTGGGGAAACGGTTAACATACAGTATTCATCATAGGAAGGGAAGAGGATGCGTAGCTCAGATCTTTGCCCTGAAATATGTTGTGGAGAAATATCTTGAGAAGGGACAAAAGTTGTATGCTGCCTTCATGGACTTGGAGAAGGCCTATGACAGAGTTGATAGAGAAGGTACCGGTATGTAGAAAGTATTTGGAATATACGGAGCAGATAGCAAGTTGCTGAAAGCAGTGAAAAGCATGTATGAGGGTGCAAAGGTGTCAGTATGTGTTGAGAATGAACAGAGCGAGTTCTTTGATCTGAATTTTGGGTTAAAGAAAGGGTGTGTGATGTCCCCGTGGTTATTCAATATATACTGAACTGTATATGGATGGAGTCATAAAAGAAAAGCAATGATGAGCAGTGGATGTTGGTGTACCACTAATAAGGGAAGGCAACGAGTGGAATGACAGAGTTGATAGAGAAGGTATGTGGAAAGTACTGAGAATATATGGAGTACCGGTAGATGGCAAGTTGCTGAAAGCAGTGAAGAGTTTGTATGAGAGTGCAAAGGTATCAGTACGTGTGAAGAATGAACAGAGGGAGTCCTTTGATCTGAATGTTTGGTAAAGCAAGGGTGTGTGATGTCCCAATGGTTGTTCTATATAAACAGTATATGGATGGAGTCATAAAAGAAATACAAGGAAGAGCAGTGGATGTTTGTGTACTGCTGTTTGCTGACAATATGAATGGGAGTTGCAGGGTCTGGTAAATATGTTTGGAACAGTGTGCGAAAAATGGAATCTGAAGGTAAATGCGGGGAAGAGCAAGGTTATGGTCTTCGAAAGGGGTGAAGCCACAGAGTGTGAGATGAAGTTGAACGGTCAGGCTATGGAGATTGTCAGCTCATTTAAGTATCTTGGCAGTGTACAGAGTAAAGATGGGAGTATGGTTGAAGAAGTGTGGGAGAGGGTGCAACAGGGGAAGAGGGTTGTAGGAATGCTGAAAGCAGTAACATGAAATAGGGTGGTCAGCATGGAACTGAAGAAGTCATTGCATGACAGTGTGGTAATCCCGACACTGACTTACGGAAGCGAAGCATGGACGTTGTTGGAGAGATTCCAACCAAGAGTGAAAGGGATGGGAATGAGTTACTTGAGAAGTGTGTGCAGAGTTACATGGAGGGATAGACAGACGAATGAGGAAGTACGAGAGAGGTGTGGTGTGAATGGACTGGAAAGTGCGAAAAAGAACACCTTGAGATGGTTCGGCCATGTGGAACGTATGGGAAGCGAGAGAATGACTAAGAGCGTGTACGAGTGAGGTGGAAGGACAGAGGGAGAAATAAACCGAGAGAGAGGTGGAAGGATGGAGTTAAGAAGTATATGCGTGAAAGCGGTGCTGGATGGGAGGAGGGGCGTCGACTGACTGGGGACAGAGGTGCATAGGGGTGTTTCGTTCGTGGCCAATCCTTCGGGGATCAAGGCGTCCGTCAATAGATAGATAGATAAATTCATCTTTAGGGCTATTTCTTACATTTTCTTTATCCTGTTAGTGTACTTTATTAAAATTTTTGGTAATGTAGTTGGTAATTGGTGTAATTTTACATATTTCAGATAAAGGATGTCAACAGAATAACAAATGATGAGCTGAAGAGACGTTTAGGTATAAAGAGTATTAGCGAGGAGATGCGTAAAAAGTAAACTGGGATGGTATCGACATGTGGAGAGAATGGATGAACAAAATTGGGTGAAAAGATGCAGGTCTGCGATTGTGGAGGGAGCTGCACCAAGGGGTGGACCGAGTAAGACCTGGGATCGGACTATACGTGCCGATCTCAAATCCAAAAACTTGACAAGTAAAGCATCCCTTAACAGGGTTGCCTGGAACGCCGCCATTAGGAAAAGAGACTGAAACTGCACATCTGTGTGGAGCAATCAGTCTTAAAATGTTATGTACGTATGTATGTATAAATCTGAAGAGCACATGCAATCTATTTAGGCATTTTCAGTCAGTATTGCTGGGTAAAGGGTTAACATATTAATCTTTTGGAGTATTTCTTCCATGTATTTATCCTGTTAGTGAGTTTTATTGATTTCAGTGCTACTGTAGTGGTATTTGGTGTAATATTACATATTTTAGATAAATCTGAAGAGGACATGCAATATATATGGGCATTTTCAGTCAGTATTGCTGGGGAAACGGTTAGCATACTGTAGTCATCTTAGGAACGGAAGAGGACGTGTAGCTCAGATTTTTGCCCGGAAATGTGTTGTGGAGAAATATCTGGAGAAGCGACAAAAGTTGTATGCTGCATTTATGGAGTTGGAGAAGGCCTATGACAGAATTGATAGAGAAGGTATGTGGAAAGTACCGGTACTGAGAATATACGGAGTAGATGGCAAGTTGCTGAAAGCAATGAAGAGCATGTATGAGGGTGCAAAGGTGTCAGTATGTGTGGATAATTAACAGAGCGGGTTCTTTAATCTGAATGTTGGGTGTGTGTGATGTCCCCATGGTTGTTCAATATATACCGGTACAGT
This sequence comes from Paralithodes platypus, assembly GCA_032716605.1. Taxonomy (NCBI): domain Eukaryota; kingdom Metazoa; phylum Arthropoda; class Malacostraca; order Decapoda; family Lithodidae; genus Paralithodes; species Paralithodes platypus. Next base: position 21,835,805 of record CM064525.1, read on the forward strand.
ATATGGATGGAGTCATGAAAGAAATACAAGGAAGAGCAGCGGATGTTGGTGTACCGCTGATAAGGGAAGGAAACGAGTGGAAGTTGCCTCAACAGTACAGTACCGTTACTACTGTTGCTGACAACACAGTTCTGATGAGCGATAGTGAATGGGAGTTGCAGGGTCAGGTAAATATGTTTGGAACAGTGTGTGAAAAACGGAATCTGGAGGTAAATGCTAGGAAGAGCAATATTATGGTCATTGAAAGGGGTGCAACCATAGAGTGTGAAGTGAGGTTGAACGACTATGAAGAATGTCAGCTCATTTAAGTATTTGGGCAGTGTGTTGAGTAAAGATGTGAGTAGGCCTATGGATGAAGAAGTGTGGGAGAAAGTGTAACAGGGGAAGAGCGTTGTAGGAACTCTGAAAGCAGTAAGAAGAAATAGGGTGGTCAGCATGGAAGTAAAGAAGTCCTTGCATGACAGTGTGGTAATCCCGACATTGACTTATGGGAGGGAAGTATGGACGTTTCTGACTGGGATTGATCATTGATAATCATCAGTTATGCTAGTTGGAAAATTAGTTGGGTAGAATGTAGAGTTCGGGTGTACCGCCAGCCTTATTTACACTATGCGGAGTGGCGGCGGACGCTGGCCATCATGTTTCCGTCTATTTGACTGCTTTTGGAATTCACTTCCCTCGAATTACTTTCCACAAACTTACAATCTACAAATGTTTAAATCCAGTTGTTACAAACATTTGATGAATGGAGGATGCCTTTAGGCACATGGACCTTTTTGTTTTATCTGTGTGTTTCCTTCCTCCGTTCATTGTCTCTTAAAAAAAAAAAAAAAAAAAAAAAAAAAAATTGAGGGGGGTCACCCCCCCATGACATATTGTCATCATCATATATATTGCCAGCAGGAGGCAAATAATGGAAAAAATGCCTTCAAAATAGACGCGAACTAAAGGCTGATTCACACATAGCCGAGTCGGTGCGCAAGTCCAACACGAGTGACGAAATTTTGCTATTCAGCAATGACTCGTCGATACTCCTCAACACTCGTATAGACTCGTGCTACGCTCGTGTATACTCTTTGTTTACTCGACACACTCGTGGGTACTCACCACGGGGTCCAAAAATGTCATGCATGCATGAAATTTTTGGGTCCCGTGATGATTAGCCTACCCACGAGTGTGGCCTAAATACGTGTAGACTCGTGTACATATGTGTTAACTCGTGTTTGACTCTGAATAATTTCGTTATTCGTGTTAACTCGTGTTGACTCGTGTAAACCTGTGTAACACTCTTTGGTGATTCGTCGCTTTTCGTCATCATTTCGACGTTGACGAAGCAACACGTGTCTACACGCAACAACACGTATGTAACACACATGCAACACGTATCAACAAGAGTAGAAAGCACGAATGTGAGTGCCAAAATTTGGTACCCCCATGATGCCAGAGTTTACACGATTCAAACACGAGTGAAAACACGAGTAAACAAGAGTAAACACGATCCACTGAGAAAAAAACACGAGTGTAACACGAAAAAGCAAGTGTCATTTGAAATACCGTTATTTCAAAAATGTAGGACGAATCAACGAGAATTTACACGAGTTTACACGGATGTAACACGAGTCAACACGTGTGCAACAGAGATCCAACGAGAGTCAATGCCTTGTCTTTCGTGTTGATCCGTATAACAATCGTGTTGATCCGTGTAACAATCGCGTTGACTTGTGTTAGACTCGTCCATACTCTTTGTTTACGTGCCCTGGAATGTGGCCATTATTTTTCGAATTTTTGACACTCGTGTTGGGTTTGCGTTACACTCGTTTTGACTCTCAGTTACTCGTACAGACTCTTGCATTAACCTGTGTTGACTCGTATTGACTCGAGTTAACTCGTGTTACACTCTCCTTGACTCGGGAGCAATTGCTACTCGCGGCCGACTCAGCCTCCAGCGACGGCGATAATCGACGAGTGTGCCTCGTGTTGGGCTCGTGCACCGACTCGGCTATGTGTGAACCAGCCTTTAACTACGGTGATCGACATATGTAAACATGACGGCGCGGTGTCGGCGTCGGACACTTGCGATAATGTTCCCGTCTATTTTGAATGCCATTGGATACAATAATATGTTGAGGGGGGGCTTTGCCCCCATCATATATATTGCCAGTACGGGGAAAACAACCAAAAAAATTGCCACAAAGCCCTCCCCTCAACATATTATTGTATCCAATGGCAGTCAAATTAGACGGGAACATGATCGCAAGCGTCCACCGCCGCCGTCGCCGTAATGTTTACATGGTCGATCGCCGCAGTTACTGTAAGTTCGCGTTTATTTTGAGTTTTTGATGACGATTTTTTTTGGTTAGGCCTATTTGCCCCCTGCTGGCAAATTATATGATGATGACAATATGTCATGGGGGTGTTTGCCCCCCTCAACATATTATCGTATCCAACGGCATTCAAAATGGACGGGAACATGATGGCATCCTTCGCCGCTCTGCGCAGTGTAAACAATGGTTGCGGTACGCCCGAACTCTACATTCTACCCGGCTAGGCCTATATTATAGCCTACAATAAATAAGTAGGCTAGGCTATTTTATCTATACAGTAGGCTATGCCTAGTCTAATATTACAATTTAACCCGTGGAGCCCCGGCTAGTTTTGTAATGTTTGCGCACCAGAACCCGGCCGGTTTTCAAAAAATGGTTTTATTCCAGAAACAATAGCGAATGGGTTAGGAATGAAGGAAAAACCACGAAAAATCGCTCAAAAAGCTTAAAAAATGGTCCTAGAGAGCCACCGAAAACGGATTTTACAAGAGTAAAAAATTTGAGGCAATTATCCCAAAAAAAAAGGTTATTGCGCGCTCGCGCGCACGCACGTGGACTTTGAGAGTTTTCAACTATCGGCACGGTTGCGTGGGATACGTACACAGTTCCCATACAAATCTGAGCCCTCTTGAGTGGCTACACCTGAGGTTACGGTCGGCGCAATTAGGGTGACGCGTCAGGCGCGTCTCTGGGGCTGTGCGTTACATACATCGTCGACGCATCAGACGCGTCGCTGGGGCTGTACGGGTTAAGGTAGCATTCAAATTGACTACAGCAGGACTTACCCTTGACCAGGTATAGGCTATCCTAGTGTTTACTAGGCCTATACCCCTTTGAAAGGACATTAGCCTAGCCTAACCTAACAACCTTACCTAACCTATTATAGTAGGCTATTATGGGTGGGGGCTGCCACCCCCACACCCCGATTTTTGGTGTATTTGTCTATTTTGTCTGTGAAGTGGGAATTTTTTCAATTTGTCGATAACGAAAATCCTCCATGCGGACTATAGCCTATGGAGAAAAATATGGCGAATCTACTGTTGCCTATTATCTCTAATAAATTGTTTCTCATAATGCTGCAGTAGTGTCGTTTAAAATACCAACCATTTAATTGTGTGCCTTTAAAAATGACCTAAATTAGGCTATAGGCTACTGGAAGATTAGAAGAATCTTTAAGAAAGACTGGGTTAGGGTTATTGTCGTGCCAAAGCTAGATTATAGCCTAAATATAAAAGGAAGTGAATAAAATTAAATATGCCGAAAAAAATCGCCGTCAAAATAGATGCGAAGTTAACCTCGGCGATCGCTCTATGTAAACATGACGACCGTACACCCGGTAACTACATCCATCCCATTAAAAGTTACTGTGGGACACAAAATATGTTGAGGGGGTCTCTGTGGCTCTGCCCCCCCCACGTCGGCCCGTCACGTATTATGATGTACGGTAAGTCATCATCATCTGTGCTAATTCATAGGATTCCCAATTAAGGACAAAGTCAATCAACAGAAGAAATAAGCTCCCAAATTACAATAACATAGCGGCCCGCCGTTTATGGGCGACTTTTTACACGTCATTTTAAATGTTACTTTCCTGCCCTGGTCTAGGCCTAATAGATTTTTCCAAAGAATCAAACTTAAATTAAAAGGAAGTAGCCTAGCCTACAGTTTATAGGAAGGCTATTCCAACATGCATTCCAGAACTTAGGCTAGCCTAGGCCTAGGCTATATGAAAATTTGTGGGTGGTCTGCCAAAAAAGAATCACTAGGCCTATTAGGCTATGGGTAGGCTAGTATGGGGTGCATTTTGCAAATCTTCTGAACTCTTAGGCCTAGGCTAGGCTAAATTAAAACTCACAAAATCTGAGTAAAACCAGCACTAGAATTTTGTCTTGTCTTGTCTTGGGGTTAAGGGCAACCTCAGGCAAATACTCGCCCGCTCCGGCCCTACCGTAGTCGCGGAGATCCTATGTCACAATTTAAATTAGTTTATAGTTAAGGTTAAAATTCACCACCGTGTCACTTTCACTCTAGGTCATTCGTAGAACCGTAACACTGTAAAGGCAACAACCCAATAGCAGGTCATCAGGTGGCGAACCAGAGACCTACAAACCGCGGTACTAGGGCCAGAGCAATGTCTTGAAGCGAGGTGCCCTTATCAACCAACCCCCGACAATCCAGTAGGAGCTGTCGGAAGGAATCCATCTTTGAAGCCAGAAAGGGACGCCCATCCACATGCTCAGTGACGGGACGAGGCGAGGCTTAGGAGGCATATGTAGGACGACCAGATGTAGGATGTGGAGGGGAAGAGGTACCGTACGACGATACATGGGATGCGGAGACTGCGGAGGGAAGAGCTCGTCAAAGTCATACGGTTCCTCAGGACCTCAACAATAACCGGAGGACGGCCGGTGCGGGCAATGGTCGATCGCCGTAGTTAATATAAGTTCGCGTCTATTTTGACGGCGATTTTTGTTGTAGTTAGGCTAGGCCTAGGCTATTTGCCCTCTGCTGGCAATATATATGATGATGACAATATGTCATGGGGGATGATTGACCCCCTCAACATATTATTGTATCCAACGATCTCTAACCTCTGTATCTCAAAAAGGGCTAGAGCAAATTGGCTGTAAATTTCCACATCTAGGCTATTCCTTGACAGATTTTCGCCCTCCAATTAATATTTATTAGCATAAATTCAGCCTAGTTTAGCCTATAAAACAAAAACTAACATTTGTTTAGCCTAGGCCTACATATAAAAAGAAAAAACCCACTCGTACTGCAATTATAAGCATAAATATGAGTACCGTATCTAAGTTACCGGTACAAAGCAAATGTTTTTGTATAGCCTAAAATAAACCACAAAATTGTCATCTTTCAACTGTTGAGGTCATAAAAATAAAAAAATCTAATACATTAGGAAAAAATGCTTTAAGAGTTGTGTTAGCGGGTCTATCGTCCCCTTTACTTACGCAGTCGCACACTCGCAGTTACATTCGCGTCTAATTTGACTGTGGTTATTTGCCCCTGCTGGTGATATATATGATGATGACAATAAGTCATAGGGGGATAAAGCCCCTTCAACCCATTATTGTATCCCACGGCCAGGCGTTGGGTAAATTGTTTTGTTACTGGCCGGCGGATTGAGGGTGGCTTTACCAAATTTACCCCAGCAGTTAAATTAGAAGCTAATATAGGCCTAACTGCGAGTGTGCGACTAGGCTATATAAACAAAGCTTTTGGTATGCCCACAACTACAACTCTTACCAAAACTGCAATTAGCCTATTTTTGTTTGTTTTTTCAGTCTAGGCTAAATTGTGGAGGCTAGGCTAAATTATTTAGATGCAATTAGCCTAGCCTATTTTTGTTTGTTCTTTCAGTCTAGGCTAAATTGTGGTAGGTTAGGCTAAATTCTTTAACATGTGTACTATTGTGTAGGCCTGTGCTTTCCAATAGAAGTAAAAATATGTAGCCTAGCCTAATGTAATTTTACTAAAACCCAAGCCTACCTGAATATAGCCCTATGCAGAGCTCAACAGCAAAAAAAAAAAAACATATGTTGAGCAGTGAAATAAAATTAAGCTAGGGCTGTTTTCTCATAGGCCTAATAACCTAATGAAGTATACTATAGCCTAACCTAATTTAAGTTATTTCACAAAATACTAATAGGCCTACCCAGCCCTCCTCATGCATTATTTTCCATTGTAAAATAAGTTTGTGCTTAACTGCAGTAATGAAAGGTAGCCTATAAATAGGCTACCCTATGTTGGCTGTGCAATTGTCTCGATTTGACTATTTTTACCTAATTAGTCCTAAAGCAGCCTGAGCCTATTCCCAACCCCCAAACAGTATCCCATGTTAAGCCAAGCTAGGCCTAGTCTAATATTACAATTTAAGGTAGCATTCAAGGAGACTACAGCAGGACTTACCTTTGACCGGGTATAGGCTATCCTTGTGTTTACTAGGCCTATACCCCTTTGAAAGGACATTAGCCTAGCCTAACCTTACCTAACCTATCATAGTAGGCTATTATGGGTGGGGGCTGCCGCCCCCACACCCCGATTTTTGGTGTATTTGTCTATTTTGCCCCCTGCTGGCAATATGACGATGACCTGATAAGTTTTTCATTCCTCTTTCTATGTTTTTCCCCTTCTGTTCTTATTCTGTCTCATTCAGTTGTCCTCCGGACGGCCTATATCATATGCCACCCTGGCCTGGCTAGGTTATTAGCTCCTGACCTGATTTGTGTCGGTCGCTGATGCGGTCGAGCTGACTCGATTTCCCTCGGTGTGTGTATTTTTTGTGCATTTCGGTGCGATATATTTTTTCCATAGACCTGATCTCTCATTCTTCGCATTTGATCACTTCTTAATTGGTGCTGTGCTGCAGTGTAGCAGTTCTTGCCTCATCTTTCGGCTCTACCCTATAAGAGTTCTGCTGTGGAACTCATGTGGTGCGGCTGAATTGGTGAAATGGCGAGAAATGTCTGCGTATCTTCACCGTCCTAGATTTGTTCACCTGCCCTTCCCTACCTATCATGTCTTGATTGGTTGTCCATCTTGATCTAATTCTTCAGGACAGCCCTATTAGAGTATTTTGGGAGAACTCAGTGGTGTGGTTAAACTATTTTTAATATATATTTGTTTAAATATGTAAGATATGCAATAAATGATGTAAAATATATTGTTTTTACTTTATACCTATACATATAATTGTCATTATTAAGGAAATTCCATTGACTATTTACATTGCTAGGCCTAGCTTCCTTATTTCTATTAATTTCCTCCAGTTCACAATGAAACCTATTGCTAACTTCCTTGTTCTTCAGCAGCCGCGACGGTGTCGGCGTTGGACGCTTGGGATAATGTTCCCGTCTATTTTACAATGAAACCTATTGCTAACTTCCTTGTTCTTCAGCAGCCGCGGCGGTGTCGGCATTGGACGCTTGGGATAATGTTCCCGTCTATTTTGAATGCCATTGGATACAATAATATGTTGAAAGCCCCCCCCCCCCCCATGACATGTTATTATCATCATATATTATATTGCCAGTAGGGGGCAAACAACCAAAAAAATTGCCGCAAAGCCCTTCCCTCAACATATTATTGTATCCAATGGCAGTCAAAATAGACGGGAACATGATCGCAAGCGTCCACCGCCGCCGCCGCCGTCATGTTTACATGGTCGATCGCCGCAGTTTGGTTAGGCCTATTTGCCCCCTGCTGGCAAATTATATGATGATGACAATATGTCATGGGGGTGTTTGCCCCCCTCAACATATTATTTTATCCAACGGCATTCAAAATGGACGGGAACATGATGGCAAGCTTTCGTCGCCGCTCTGCATAGTGTAAACATTGGTGGTGGTACGCCCGAACTCTACATTCTGCCTGGCTAGGCCTATATTATAGGCTACAATAAATGAATAGGCTAAGCTATTTTATCTATAGGCTAGACCTAGTCTAATATTACAATTTAAGGTAGCATTCAAGGAGACTACAGCAGGACTTACCTTTGACCGGGTATAGGCTATCCTAGTGTTTACTAGGCCTATACCCCTTTGAAAGGACATTAGCCTAGCCTAACCTAACAACCTTACCTAACCTATCATAGTAGGCTATTATGGGTGGGGGCTGCCGCCCCCACACCCAATGTTTGGTGTATTTGTCTATTTTGCCCCCTGCTGGCACCCTCAACATATTATTATATCCATTGGCATTCAAAATAGACGGGAACATGATTGCAGACGTCCGCCGCCTCCGTCATGTTTACATTTGTCCATCGGCGTTGTTAAGTTCGTGTCTATTTTGACGGAGATTTATTTTGGTTATTTGCCCCCCTGCTGGAAATATATATTATGATGACAATATGTCATGGGGGGGTGAAGGGGGGCAAAGCCCAACCTCAACATATTATTGTATCCAAAGGCAGTCTAAATAGACAGGAAAAGGATGGCAAGCGTCCGACGCCACTACGCGTAGTGTAAACAAGGCTGGCGATACACCCGGTAACTACATCCTACCCGGCTAATGTCCTTTCAAAGGGGTAGCCTATAAATTAGTAAACACTAGGATAGCCTATACAACGCAACTCTTGCCGATAGGCCTAGCCTAAAGGCTAACCTATTCATAAAGGTGTCTATTTTGACGGCAATTTGTTCGGTTATCTGCCCCCTGCTGGCAATATATATGATGGTGAAAATATGTCATGGGGGGGGGAAAAGCCCCCTTCAACATATTATTGTATCCAATGGCATTCAAAATAGACAGAAACTTTATTGCAAACGTCCGACACCTCCCCCGCCACCGCCATGTTTACATGTGTCGATCGCCGTGGTTAAGTTCGCGTCTATTTTGACGGCATTTTTTTTCGGTTATTTGCCCCCTGCTGGCAATAGCCTATATAAGATGATAACAATATGTCAAGAGGGGGGGGGGGGGCCTTAACAATGACCTCTAACCTCTGTATCTAAAATAGGACTAGAGCAAATTGGCTGCAAATTTCCACATCTAGGCTATTCCTTGACTGACTGTTCCCAAATGGTAGACATATTAGCTTGATCACTCTAGGCCTAGGCCCCTAGTTGTTTTTTAGTTACAGAGGTTATAGCCTAGGTCATGATTTCTTGCCTACTTACAGCGAATAGACTAGGCCTATTATAGATTGGTAAAATATTTGCATAATAGGCCTAGGCCTAGGCTATGTTGGCTGTGCAATTGTCTCGATTTGACTATTTTTACCTAATTAGGCCTAAAGCAGCCTCAGTCTATTCCCAACCCCCAAACAGTATCCCATTTTAAGCCCTAGGCTAGGCCTAGGCCTAATCCCACTCTCAATCAAAATTCGAACTGATAAATTCGTACCTACCGGTAGCGCTGCCTAGGCTAGGCCTATATTTTTCGTGAATAGATATAGAAAATGGTTTAAAGGAAAGAGCATCCTATATTATGTTCAAATATTATGTAATAGCACTGTGTATGGTTGTATTACATTTAAATAGTGATAGATGTGTATATTAATGGGATAAATACTCCGAAGTTCGCATACGTTCAGAAATTATAGTTGAACACTGTTGCCAGATACTAATCAATACTCATTTGCATAATTTCAAATACCTAGGACATTAATATAATATTTTCCTATCTTTTTTGTAGTGATATTTGTCTGATTTAGTGGTATATTGGTGTCTGTCTAGGGTTATAATGCATTGTGAAAGTTACCTCTGAATCTCTGACTTGGTAACAGTTCGGTATGGGTAACCCTGCTTTCTTTGAGTACTACACGGCAAGAGAAGCTTTCGGTTCTGTCACAGACTGTCATTACTGTTCAAGGTAAACAGCAACTGCTAAATTCGACATCATGTTCAAATAATATGTAATAGCATTATCTATGTTTGTATTAGACAACAATCGTGATAGGTTTCTATTTTATGTGGATAAATAGTATTAAGCTGAATAAACTAAATACCGAAAGTTCACTAGAGTGGTTGTTTGTTGATACATAGGGAGGAGGGAGGGAGGAAGGAAGGGCTAGGCAGTGTTGCCAGTTGTATCGCTACATATTACCGCTAGATGTAGAGCTATTTACTTCAATTTAGTATCCATTTTTTCATATCTAGAGAGATTTACTAGGGATAATTTAAAAATTTCAGACATTCTAGTCATATTACATTGTAAAATTTGCAAAACAAACAAACCAAAACTCTTTAGAAATTGCAGCATTATTCTAACATTGTTTGACTATGTAGCAACATGCTAGCGACTTTTGAGAAAGGATCTAGCGGTATTTTGTGGAGACATACTGGGAGGGTGGGAGGGAGGTGGTCGTTGCAGAGTTACCAGTTGTAAAGCTACATATTACCGCTAAATGTAGAGCTATTTACTTCAATCTAGCAGCCATTTAATTTATATCTAGAGACATTTACTAGGGATAATTTGAAAATTTCAGACATTCTAGTCATACTACATTGTAAAATTTGCAAAACAAACAAACCAAAACTCTTTAGAAATTGCAGCATTATCCTAACATTGTTTGGCTATGTAGCAACATGCTAGCGACTTTTGAGAAAGGATCTAGCGGTATTTCGTGGTAACACTTTAGGAGGGTTAAAATACGAGTCACACGGGCAATTGCCAAAACTTTAAAGGTCCGTATCATTGTTATTAAACTAAGCATTTGGCAAAGGGAGGAATTGTTAAAAACCTTAGCTAATACTCTGTCATTCACCAAAAATAAATTTGAATTATCATTATTATTATTTGGTAGGGTAGGTATGTATAGGTAGGTTGGCTAAATAATTGCTGGAATTCGTAGGGACTCGAACTGTTTTGAGAGAGTTAAATACAAAAAAAATGATAGATCTGAATAATAAAGAGATTATGTTATTAAGCAAAACTGGGGGATGCGTGGAAGCCTATAGACTGTAGACGGTAAACTTTGTGTGGGTAGCGAATTCGGTTTTAAAGTAATTTAAGAATAGACAGTTTTCAATGCTGCGGCCAAACTATTCCACCCATTTATATTTTGTTGGTATCAAAACGTTCGGAATCGCGAGCCTCACCCAACTACGCAAGCATGGCTTTGATCATCGGCGTAGTTTTTAAGATGTGGAATTTTAAGTGGAATTCGAGGTTTTTTCAAGATTGCCGGAAAAAACCCCACGTGCAAAAGCAAAACCTTCTCTATAAAATGTGCGGAGCATTAGTAGGGGAGTGCGTATGCCAAAGCCCAGTCGTTTCCTGTAAGTGGGAGAGACGGTATTTAGGCATCAAGTTTTTCGGGAAATCGGCTGCCACGGACCTGTTTGGCCGCCATGCCGGATGTTTAGCATATCAAAAGTTGCCCAATACAAAAACGCACCTCTTGTGAAAGTTTGATCCCGATCCAAAAAGCAGTTCTGGAGTTATTGCGTCGAAACCGGCGCGTAAGAAGAATTTGGATGAAATTCCAGGTTTAATGATTACAATAGGGGTTCCCCGTAGGGGACGAACCCCTAATAATCGTCTGGTTAATTATATAGCGCTCGTTCTCCTCCTTCGAGGATTCACAAGCGCTTGGCTTTCTTCAGTCTACCAGAGACCATTACCTATCCCCCTTGCTCATGGGGAGATGGTAACCGCCGGCTATATCCCAGTAAAACTTTTCAATCTGAGCGGGGATTGAACGCTAGACCTTCAAGGTGGGATTCAGGCACGCTATCAACTGAGCCAGCCGGACGGCTGGAAATTCGGCTTCCCCTAAGCATGACAAGTTGTTTATTTGATAACGAATATAATAGCCATAAACAACTTGTCATGCTTAGGGGAGCCTGATTTCGATTAAAAGACTGTCTATCCCCCATTTGAGTGTGATTGAGGAAAAACACGGGTAGAAATACCAGATTTCTCCTGATAACCATTACAGTGGTAATGGTGATAGACCTCCTGCCTGTAGAGGTTCGAATCCTAGCCCTGGCTAGGAAAAACAACATAGTTAATAGTATTCAACAGAACAAAATCCTACACTGTTAACATGTATTTTCTTGTTATTTAACCCTCGGAATCCGGGAGGCCTCATATGAGGCAAACAAAAATATTGGCAGGAATCCGGGAGGCTTCATATGAGGCAAAATGCGCGGCTAAAAATCGCCGCTAAAATAAACGCTCATCATAACTCGGCAACCACGCGTCGTAGCGATATCATCTCAACGGCAGCCTACAGACAACAAAAAGTTCTACAATTTGACTGCTCTAGGTGGTCTCAATCAGTAGCTACTGAATTATGAAGCTTAACTGTACGAAAATGGCCCCGGACACAGCGATCGGCCTCATATGAGGGCCCCCGGATCCGGAGGGTTAAGGTGTTTTCATACCAAAATTTCCACGAGACTTCACAAGCTCCTTGACTATTTGGATTAAGCACACTTAAACGAGTTAATGTGCTCTAAATACTAATTGGACAAACTTAAAACACAAATGAACAAGACAATCCAACCTAAATTATCTACTTACTAAATTACATAAAGGCATTAATTCAGGAGCTGCAATACGGAATATGTGACATAATTGCGTTCACAAGTGTGACTAATTGTGAGACCCAAAAACAACAAATCTACCAAATTTCGCCTAAAGTTTGTGCTACAAACTTGTGTTCAACTAGAAATAAAAAAACGCTAATCTTGGCACAAAAAAAAAACATAAAACAAATACAAAAAATGTACAAAATAAAGATATAAAATAAAATAAAATGAGTACGCCCGCAAGCATAAAAGCGCTAACCGACGCTAACTATGGTAACTTATTGAAAACGCTGATATAATATGATGTCATAGCGCATGCGTGAGCACAGATGAGAATGACAACATAGGCCGACACGTAGGGCCAGACAGGGAAAAAGAGGTAAATTTAGCACATTTCATCATTAATACTTAATTAAGGGGAGATGGGCCGTTTTTTTTCTATTAGTTAATTTCTTCCTTTATGTCTTAGTTTCCTCGGTAGACCTCCATAAAAAAAATAAAAAAAACATCCATTAGATCCCTCTTCTAGATAAATTTGTACATTTTTGGTAGAAAAATGTACCGGCCTTTGTTCTTCCAACATTACAGGCTCACTATCGTTCGCCAGGGAAATAATCGACACCTAAATAGCACGAAAGGTCTAAATATTGACGCAGAAATGGGGCGAAAAGTCTTAAAATCGATTAACTAAATGGGCAAGCATCTTAAAAATCTGAAAACTAATGGGGCTAAACAAGAGGGAGAAAGTGGTCCAGAAAACCGCCCGCCCCCCCCCCCCCCCCTTAAAGAAAACGTAATTACGAAACATTGTGCACATTCAGGTAGATGATAGGCCAGTGCCAAGGAAGTACAGTCGCGCTAATAAGTGATTTATCGGCACCAATGCATTATGTTTTGATCAATAAGTGGTATCAGCAATATCTAAGCTTCATTTCTTCATAATGGAGTGAAATATACAAACATATTCCTACACTTACCCACCCTATTCAACATCGGACAGACATTAATACAGCACAGAGCGATCCAAACGTAATGCCAGCTGAGACATGACTTATTAGCGCGACCGTACATTGACTTTCATGGATGAGAGTAGCGATCTCAACGTAAATATTAAGGTGACATATTTTCACTAATGGTGAACCATACGCTCTACATTATTATTGTTGATTTGTATTTGAAGGATTACAATGGAGTGCGGTTAGTATAGGAAGTTATCGTCTGTCTCTGTTAAGCTGACTAACATGGTACGGTCTTGCCTATTGTACTAGAAGGATGTCTATTACATAACCTTAATAATGGATTGCTAATTGACTAAGTATAATTATTAACAACAAATTACAGGTATATTCTAATCAACCCCTTCTGCACAGTGGCGCCTTTCTACCTTTTATTGTAGTTAACCACTAGACGATACAGGTTTGTGTTATTCCGAGGGTTAATTGAGATCGTATTTGCCCCGTTGAGTCCTAGAAGTAATCAAAGTAATGACTGAAAATAGAAATGGGTGCAACATGCCCAATGAGAAAACTGTTCTCAACTACTTACCAAATTGGTTTAGTATATTTGTAGCAGCGTATTGATTTAAGTGAATTAAATGAAGAACATTTATTATTGATGAAAGAGCTTTTGGTGAGTCAAAGAACATATTTGGCTTGATTCCTGGCAGAAACATACACAATACAAGATTCATTTGAGTGTGTCCACCTTATTGCGGACAGCAGTAGAACAAGCATGAAAAAAACAAGATTTTTGTGGGTTAGTTTGTTTGAGAGAATGAAAATGGAATGTATGCTTCCACGCCTAAGAGGATTACCTCAGCAATGTACTTGGCACTCTCTGAGAGTCCCCGGCCACGGAAGCAAAAATCATATCATGGAAGTACTGTTGAAGAGCCTCGCTGTCGGCATCACCAAAATGTCACACGAGCTGCCAGCTGGGTTGGTCACGAGGCCGTACTGGAGAGATAGGACAGGTAACAGAGATAAGGTGAAGATCGGGGAGCCCAATGGAGGGAGAAGATTTTACGGTGTAAGCAGAAGCATGCGAGGTTAGAAATAAATCAAGGATGTTGGACCGATATCCAATTAACCCCTTCTGTACCGGCACCGTCCTTTTAACATTATTCTGGCTACTATTAGACGATTGTATTCAGTTTAAAAAGTGCCTCCAGCAGTTAACATGCTTTGAAATATCTCATTTAACCCTTTTAACTACCACAGATCCTTTTTCAGCTGCACAAAATTGTCTAAATATAGCAAAAATATACTTAAAGAGACGTCACCGGTACAGAAGGGGTTAAGGCAGTCCGGGATATGGGTACAGTGCTGAACAAGCTGCTCTAGGTCGTTTAGGATAGAAAAGATATTGGCCTTGTTTACCAGGCTGGTCAGTGAAGTGCAAGGAGAGCCATTAGCAGGGTTGGCACCAAAGTGGGTGACCCGGTTTTGCCCACCTGGGTTTTTTCAATAAAACCCAATTGAAAAAACCCACGATTTTGCCCACTTTACTGGGTTTTTTCCTCAAAATATTGCTATTAATCACATAAATTCAGTGTAATATGAGCCAATATCTTAAAAACTTATGACAAATACAAGCAGGGCTTAAATTTCATATATTTAAGCAGAAAATATATTTAAAATAATAGAAACTAATCACATCTGCAGCCATGGCCTACCACTTGGTGGCCTACCACTCGGTTTTGCTCCCTTCCCCAACACAACATGGTCCCTATTAGTGTTTTGTTTGTTCCATTTAATACTGTTTCTGCACCTAAACTCTGGGGTGCTCAATCTTCACATGTGGCTTGTAATTCAAGCAGATGTGCATGTGGCACAATAATATTACTTGGTTCCTCCTCCTCCACCACCACTCTGCAAATTACCTTCGCCAACCATGGAACTTCCGGCCACAACCACGCCATAACCGCATCATATTTGTACAAAATATACTAATGTTGGGATACAGGTATGAACAGTCAATCCTCCGCTTACACATGACCCATTTACGCGATCCTCCAATTATGCGAGGGGGGGGGGGGGATGGGACCAGAACCTGACACTTGACGCCAGGTGGTCCCATTTACACAAATTATTGATGGAATTTGAAGGAAATTTGGCAAAAATCTCTCCTTATGAGGCCCCCACCTCCCCTCCTTCAAGCGAGGGCCAGAGCCGGGGCACCCTAGTTTCCTCGCACTTCCTCAGACATCTAATCTACATTTGAGGTGAATATGACATCCTTCAATTAGTTTTCCATTTTGTTAAACTATTAGGATGTTATTATATTCCATAACCACTTAATTTTGTCCCAGGAAACGTATATAAGAGGGTCTAGCTGCCCATAAGTAATTACTCCCATAAGGTACGTTATTCCAATTACGCTAATTTCCTATTACCCGGGACTTCGTGTCGCCCATATTTTCGCACAAGCGGAGGATCGACTGTTTTTGTAATATGTTTATGTATTTTTCATCCCGTTTGCGAAAGTCGGATTTTGGCAGGATTGCCGCACCACGGATAAGTCCTTTCAAACCTTTAGCCGCACTTGAGAGGTTAAATAGGTACAAACATTATCTTTTTACTTGTTTTATGGTACAATTAGAAAAAACCCAGTTTTGCCCGGGTTTTTTATGAAAAAACCCGAAATAACCCAGGTGGGTTTAGCTTTTTCAAGAAAAGTGGGTTTTTTGCCAACCCTGGCCATTAGTGGTGGTGAACATTGAAATCACCCAAGATGGAGATTTCAGAGACAGGAGAGATGGATAAAATGTGTTCCACTGTAGAAGTAAGATAGTTAAATAATTTTAATAGTCAGTAGAACTTGGGAGGGATAAGCAACACAGATATATTTAGTGAGAGTGACATGATGGCTGAAGCCAGAGAGTTGAGAATTCAGAAGAGTCAAAGTTGGGAACACAAAAGCAAGTAAGATTATTGTGTGCATACTGTACACACAGCATCCACCTTTGGCTTTGAATTGAGTATAGAATTAGTAGGAGGATACGGAGAATGAATTGCAGTCTGCTGCCTTAGACAACTGGGTTTCGGTGAGGAAAAGGATGTCAAGTTTAGTAGAAGAGAGATGGTATTCCACAGAGAGGAAGTTGAAGGAAAGGCTGTGAATGTTGCAGAAATTGATAGATAGATAAGTAGGTAGTGGTCCAGGGAATGAAGAGGAGTCTATACCAGGGACCAGTCCAATGGGGTCATTTTCCGAGGCTGGTTTTAAGTATGTCGTTTTTTCCGTTTTTTTTGTTTCCGAAGATAGTGTAGTATTATGTGTTGATAGGAAGAGAAGGTGGTTTGGAGGGCAGACTGGGGTTGCCCTCAATATTGGTGAGGCACAGATAGGATCAGCTAGGGAGGCCAGGTGGTGAAAAATTAGTCCTTATCAGCCATCTGTAGCACTCCCTGGGAGTACTGCCTTGTTCTGATGGTGACTACATGTGCACTATTAATCCCTTCTGTACCGGCGACGTCTGTTGTATCTAATTCTAGCTATATTTAGACGATATTATGCAGCTTAAGAAGGATCTGTGGTAGTAAAAAGAAATAATTAAGATAGTTCGAAGCCCTTTATTGCTGGAGGCCCTTCTTCAACTTACTTAAATCGTCTAAATAAACTAGAATACAATTAAAAAGACGTCTCCGGTACAGAAGGGGTTAATGACAAACCTTTGTCCGGTTTACAACCACATTACAAACACATTACAGTGCATAAATTAGTTTTGAACCTTTGAATAGCGGTGGAAAGCAACTCTAAGGAAGTTAATTCCAAGGAAAGGTGACATATACCGTAATATCACAAGGTAAGATATGAAGAGATGGCACAATAGATGCCAGTTCCTCTGAACAGCTACTGTATAAACATTTGTAAAACAATGCAAGGGTTATGACATATCTTTGTAGACTTAATGGAAGAGATTCATCTGAAATCAATGAAATTATTGATAATTTGTATAGCTCTATTTATATATTCAATCTAGTTGTCCCAGTACCTTACCACATCTACCCCACAAAGGCGAACCATATTGTATCTGTGAGTACACATGATTTTGTAAATAATAACTAGCTGCTCGTCATTGAAAAGTTCAATTTTAATAGGCATTTTTGTCAACGGATATGACGTGAATGTCGTCAGGTGAATGTCGTTCCTAGGTTTGAATTATGGTTATACCGAAGATCATGATAATGGACGAAATGGGAATATATATTTCATTGAATATGTTATAGGATTCGTGTGTTGTCTGTCTATTGAGCTGGGTGTACTTGGTTATATTTGCATTATCATAAACTAATATTTTGGTTCCATTTGCTATTTATAATTTAGTAATTATTAAATGAAACTGCAGTGTTTAATTGGTAATTTAAGTGGTCTTGCCACTGGCCTGGTAATCCAAAGGTCCCGGGTTCAAATCCCGATGTATCAAAGGGAAGATATTATTGGGATGGAATTTGTGCTGTACCTAGTATCAGTGCATTACCACAAGCCCACCGAAACGTCAATAAAATACCCTCATTGTTCCCTGATTAAATAGCACTGTATGAATATTCCCATATTCAAAATATGCTATAGGGGTGCAATGCCTGATGAGTTATCTGCTCAACAGGTGGCGTTGTGTGTGTGTAAGTGTGAGAGTCCGAGTGTAGGGGGTGAGACAGTGAAGCACGGGAACGAGGTGGCTTCAGAGATGGGGTCGTTTCGGGCCATGAGTGAGCACCGTGCCTCATGTGAAGGCAAGATGGCAGGTGCTCGTTGTATTCTACGTCTTCACGTCTCACTCCCTAGACTGGAACAAGACCTCACGGGCTTCACTGTTCATTGTAAAGCGGTGAATGTTAAGGCTCTCAGCCTATGCCCGATAGGAAGTAAGTTGGAATATAGAAAAAACAAAAAAAACAAAAAAAAAAAATTGGCCAGATTCAATTTTGAGAAAACTGATCCCAAAGTGAATGACCCATGAAGTGTTGAATAATTTGCATAGGATTGAATTAAATTATAAGCAACAGACAAGAGATAATTGATATGAAATATAAATAAGTCGGAACATGTAGTATTTCACATGGAACCCCTGCATTTATGGACTGGAAATCTAAGAACTGGCCTTCTATTAGTACAGGTATATTTCTGTTGCAAAAATATGAATAAATTAAAGGGATTAGTGATGATTAACCGTACGTAGTTGGAGATCTTTGATAGTAGGAAGCGGTGCCTTACTCTATCACAGGCTACGGACGTATCAAGCGCTATTTTATAAGTTGTTCCATGTATTTCAACTAACTTGTGAAATTTGTGGGTGATTTGGCAAAGTATGCCAGTGGTTGATTGTTCAGGCCGGAGTTCATGTTGTTTGTCATTTATAAGTTTGCTGTTCTCAAGGTGCTGAACAATGTGTGTATTGAGGGTAACTACAAATATTTTGCTGATAGTGGAGGTGATTGAATTTAGCCTGTAGTCAGATGGGTCAGAGGAGTTTCCTTTTATGGGATTTTAGCGAATGTTCGCTTCTTTCTAAGAAGAAAGGCGGGAGGAGGAGCGAACGCATAGCTGGAAGATTTTGGCCAGTAGAGGAGTAAGTTCGGATTTGTTTTCTCCAAAAGTGGGTGGTATTTTATCTGGGCAAGGGCTTTACCTATTGATAGTTAATCAAAATTGCATGAATTTCTGGGGATGTGAAATCAGTAAATGAACATCTTGATCGTTATCTTCTAAAATCAAGTTACCGGCAAAGGTTTGAACAAGAGTATCGGCCTTCCCACGAAAACCATCTACTAGATTACCAGCATAGAATGTACGAGGTGGATTGTAAGAGAGAAAGTTACAAGGAGTTACACGGAATAGTTAGTATCTCCGAGACCTTGCGGTCGATTCCAGGGAGATACTCAAAGTGGAAGGAGAAAGATTGTTTAGTGCACTACACTCATAACAGAGTGTGCAAAATACTATTTACTCTTCTCTTGAACTGCTCAACTGAAGAACTATTTACAACTTCTGGGGGAAGTTTGTTTCAGGTAGAATAGATCTTATATGTGAAAACGTTTCCATAAGTACTAGTGCGGAACCTTTTAAATTATAATTTACAGCCATGGTTGTGTGTTGTATTCATATTGAGGCTAAACATTTTGCTATAATCTACATAGTCAAACCCACTAAGTGTTTTAAGAACTTCAATGAGCTGACCGCGTATAGTCTGCATATCTTCAACCGAAAGGAAATATAGAACTATCAACCGGTCCTCATAGCTTTGTCTTCTAATCAATGGAATAAACTGAGTGGCCCTAGCGGCTTAGCCTCTACTGTTTCCAGTCGCTCTATAACTTTCCTGAGTGCTGGAGACCAGAATTAAGCACATATACTTCAGGAGAGGCCTTATCAGAACTTTGTAAGGTGTGAGGAGTATTTCCTTAGTTCTATACTTTAATAATTGCATATTAGTATAGTCCAATAATGTCTGAGAGAGAGAGAGAGAGAGAGAGAGAGAGAGAGAGAGAGAGAGAGAGAGAGAGAGAGAGAGAGAGAGAGAGACGGGGGGTGGGGGGGGAAGTGGCAGTATTGATGGAGAAGGCAGCTTCAAACTCCAGTAGTTCTGTAATCCACACCCAAATACTTTCCATCCTTTATCTTTCCCTTATTATTTCTCTCCCCCCTTCACCCTTTCTCTCTCTTCCCCCCCTTCATACTTTCTCTCCCCCCCTTCATCCTTTCTCTACCCCCTTCATCCTTTCTCTCCCCCCTTCATCCTTTCTCTCCCCCCTTCATCCTTTCTCTCCTCCTGCATCCTTTCTCTCCTCCTTCATCCTTTCTTTCCCCTCCCCCCTTCATCCTTTCTCACCTCCTTCATCCTTTCTCTCCCCCTGCATCCTTTCTCTCCTCCTTCATCCTTTCTCTCCCCCCCCCCCTTCATCCTTTCTCACCCCCTTCACCCTTTCTCTCCCCCTGCATCCTTTCTCTCCTCCTCCACCTTTTCTCTCCCCCCCCTTCATCCTTTCTCACCCCCTTCACCCTTTCTCTCCCCCCTTCATCCTTTCTCTCCCCCTGCATCCTTTCTCTCCTTCTTCATGCTTTCTCTCCCCCCTTCATCCTTTCTCTCCCACCTTCATCCTCTCTCTCCCCTCCTTCATCCTTTCTCTCCCCCTTCATCCTCTATAATAAAGATGAGATAAATGCCAGATGAGAGACTATTCATAAATGTATAATAAAGATGAGATAAATGCTAGATGAGAGACTATTCATAATTGTATAATAAAGATAAGATAAATGCCAGATGAGAGACTATTCATAATTGTATAATAAAGATGAGATAAATGCTAGATGAGAGACTATTCATAAATGTATAATAAAGATGAGATAAATGCCAGATGAGAGACTATTCATAATTGTATAATAAAGATGAGATAAATGCTAGATGAGAGACTATTCATAAATGTATAATAAAGATGAGATAAATGCTAGATGAGAGACTATTCATAATTGTATAATACAGATAAGATATATGCCAGATGAGAGACTATTCATAATTGTATAATAAAGATGAGATAAATGCTAGATGAGAGACTATTCATAATTGTATAATAAAGATGAGATAAATGCTAGATGAGAGACTATTCATAAATGTATAATAAAGATGAGATAAATGCCAGATGAGAAACTATTCATAATTGTATAATAAAGATAAGATAAATGCCAGATGAGAGACTATTCATAATTGTATAATACTGTAAAGATGAAATAAATGCCAGATGAGAGACTATTCATAATTTTATAATAAAGATGAGATAAATGCTAGATGAGAGACTATTCATAATTGTATAATAAAGATGAGATAAATGCTTGATTTTTATTTCTATGTGAATGAGGGAGACAAAAGGCATAACTGCCTGCAGGGAGTGCCTCCCCCAGATTTCAAAGAGTGACAGGGCCGAAATCAAGGGACATTCGATCTAAAATGCCTGCACACACGGAGTTTGAAGCGATTTAAGTCATAGGAAGAGGGAAAGACTGATTCTGGGAGAGAGTTCCAGAGCTCAGCAGTTGAATTATTATGTTCTCTCCACTAACCAACTCTACTCCTAAACTCTATTAATGAAATTAACAAACACATGTGGCAGTCCGGGGATTCGAACCTAGGATGCTCACACCGAAAATCAACACACTTATGCATTGCACCACGAAGACAGTTAAAGAATACTGCACACGCCTACGATTTATTATGCAGTTTCGAATCCTGCATACCAATCTTAGCATGTACAATATCCCAACTGCACTATCGGAGGCTATGCATAGGTGAAAGGAAATAGTAATTAATGGGGCACTTAACCCTAGGGAAGGCCTCTCGATAAACTACTACTGAACCTGAATGAATTATTATGTTCTCTCCACTAACCAACTCTACTCCTAAACTCGCTTAATGAAATTAACAAACACATGTGGCAGTCCGGGGATTCGAACCTAGGATGCTCACACCGAAAATCAACACACTTATGCATTTCACTCATGGGTTGGAGAGTTGCACAGAGTAGGGATGGGATTGTGTTGCAAGGCGGGTACTACGTAACCTACGTAGAGGAGGTGGTATACACTGGGAAAGCTCCGAGGAACACTGATTATTGTAGTAACGATAGAATAGCGAGAGAGATGAAAAAATTGCGGCGAAAAGAGAGAGATTGCAGGGAGTTGGTGAGTGGACGGGAGTTAATGATACGAAAGGCTTTCCTTTCTACTTTATCTAGGAGTGCGGTGTGAGAGTCCTCCCCACACGTGTGAACAATACTCAATACAAGGACGCACTGTGCCCCTGTACAGAGAAAGAAGCTGCGCAGAGGTAAAGAACCCCTTGAGGCGGTTGAGCTCACCCAATTTCTGGGAGGCGGCCTTAGCGAGACTGGTAATATGGTCTTTCCAAGTGAGAGCAGAAGAAAAAGAGACACCGAGAACATTGAGGGAAGATGAAGGGTTGATTTGTTTGTTGTTGAAGAATATGGGATACTCCTCTGGAGGTTCCTGATGGGTAGTAAGATGGATAAATTGAGTTTTGGAAGCATTAAATGTAACAAGGTTTTCTCTACCCCAATTGGAAATAGTAGCTAGATCAGTAGATAAGTATTTTATGGCTTCATTACGTTTACTTTTGAGGGACTGCTGGCTGGGGCGTTCTGGAAAACTAATTGAGTGGTGTAAAGCAGAGTTGTCTGCATATGAATGGATGGGACTGGATGTACAGTTGAGAAGATCATTTATGAAAATTAGAAAGAGAATAGGAGATAGGACAGAACCCTGAGGAACCGAAGTTGATAGGATGAGGAAATGAGCGACTATTCATGATTGTATAATAAAGATGAGATAAATGCCAGATAAGAGACTATTTATAATTATATAATAAAGATGAGATAAATGCTAGATGAGAGTCTATTCATAATTATATAATAAAGGTGAGATCAATGTCGGATAAGAGACTTTTCTAGACTATCAGTAATAAGAATCACAATATCGATATAATAGAGGCGACACAAATGCCCTATATGATGTTACTCGAAAGTATCAGTAAATAGATTCAAAATATCATCATAATATAGGTAAGGTAAACAAACACCTGGTAAGACACTATTATATACAGTATGATCAGTAACAAAATTCAAAATATTCTAAGCTGCATAATATCTTCTAACTTAGGCAGAGTAAACTCTTAAAATGCGTTATAATCCTGAAAGTATTAATGTACTCTAACATTCCCCTATGAATTACCATTGACAACACAAGTCTACTGTGCATATACCGATAGACCAGGGACGCACTCGATACAGGCAGTTTTGCCTTGTGTCTCCCTCAATCACATAGAAGAAAAAAAAGTTGATACCTTCCACTTCTGAATTAGTTTGTAGAGCTCAGGTTTCAAATTACCATATATTTTCTTTTTCTTCTTTTTCTTCTTCTTCTTCTTACTATTATTATTATTATTATTATTATTATTATTATTATCAACTCTGCGAAGCAGAGTGGTATCGCGCACACAGGTCCCGCCCGTATACTGTACACCACAATTCAGCTTGTCCGTCGTCGTCGTCGTCGTCGTCGTCCGTCGTCGTCGTCGTCCGTCGTCCGTCCGGAAACTCCTCCTAGACCGTTCGATGGATTTTCACCAAATTTCACAGGTATATTCATTTGGTCAATGCGAAGGTCAGTCAAAAAGAAATGTTCAATTCATGAGTATTCGGAATACTTAGGGCAAGGTCATACAAGAAACAAAACAATTCCATATGAAAGGTCAAGTTGACAGGTCAAGGTCAAATAAAAGGTCAATATGCTAATTTCATTACTTTTCATGCACACTTCACAAAATTGGGCAATATAGTTGCACTTTAAATGAAAAGGATAATAATAAATGTTGAAATACATTTCATGAAGGTCAAGGTCAAAGGTCAAGGTCAACTATTCTATAAATAAATATGAAACTAACTGATGGGTTTTAATGAAATTAGTCATGCTTATTTGATTTTTCTGGGTAATGTCAATTAAAAAAAATTACTCTTACATAAAGGTCAAGGTCACAGGTCATGGTGAAAGGTCAACTTATACTATTTATTTTTAGTTTGAATTCAAATGTCTTCATTTTCAGTTTACAAGTTACTGGTAACATTGATATCGTATTGCACAAATTTTATATAAATATTCCAAAGGGTAAGGTCAAAGTTCAAGGTCAAAGGTCAAAATATTATTTTGACTAGTATTTCTCATATCAACTGTTAGATTCT
The DNA here is from genome assembly GCA_032716605.1 of Paralithodes platypus. Classification (NCBI taxonomy): domain Eukaryota; kingdom Metazoa; phylum Arthropoda; class Malacostraca; order Decapoda; family Lithodidae; genus Paralithodes; species Paralithodes platypus. The sequence goes on from CM064525.1 coordinate 21,859,871, forward strand.
CACTAGGCTTACCATGTATATTCGGAATACCTAGGCCAAGGTCATACAATAAACTATTCTATTTCATATGAAAGGTCAAGGTCAAATAAAAGGTCAATACGCTATTTTCTTTACTTTTCATGCAAACTTCAAAACATTTGGTGAGATAGCTTCACTTTAAGTGCAAAGGAAATTAATAAATGTTGGCACATAAAGGTCAAAGGTCAAGGTCAAATATTCTATTAATATATATGAAACTAACTGATGAGTTTTAATGAAATTAGGCATGTGTATTTGATGTTCATGGGAAATGTAAATTCAAACAAAAATATACTCTTACATAAAGGTCACAGGTCAAGGTCAAAGGTCAACTTTTATTATTTAAAACAAAAAATTAGGCTACTAAAATTTTAGAAAACTGGCTGTGTTATGGCTTATTACTTAAATATAGCCTAATATATAATTATCAAAGTTCACATACATATTGTGATAGTTAAGGTCAGAGGTCAAGGTAAAAAAAAAAAAGAGTATTTGTAATTTTCCCTAAACTCCTCCTTGACTGATTAATGTATTGTCATAATATACAAGCAAATTCAGTTGGTCAATGCGACGACCAACCAAATATATGTATTTTACTTTTAGTCAAAGGTCAAAGGTCAAGGTCACAATATATGATCACAATTTGTAATCAATAAGTTTTTATACGAATTAGGCTACACCATATTTATAATGCTAGTTAATACGAACATTGCTGTTAAGCTAACTAAATCCTTGATAAGAAATTCTAAGGTCGAAGGTCAGAGGTCAAGGTTAAAGGTCGATATATGATTTTTACTAGTATTTCTTATTTAATGTAAGATTCTCATTACGCATATCATGCATATTCGGAATGCCTAGACCAAGGTCATACAAGAATAAACATAATTCCAATTGATAGGTCAAGTTCACAGGTCAACGTCAAATATAAGGTCAATATGCAAATTTCTTTACTATTCATGTAAACTTCACAAAATTCGTTGAGACTGTTGTAGATTAAGGGAAAATTAAAATGTAAAATTTTCCGAGATCATGAAGGTCAAGATGAAGGTCAAAGGTTAAGGTCAACTATTCCTTTAATACCTCTGAAACTAACTGATGATTTTTAATGAAATTTGACACACTTATTTGATTTTCTAGAGTTACATCAAAGCGAACAAAAATATAATTCTACATAAAGGTCAAGGTCACAGGCCAAGGTCATAAGTCAACCTTCATCATAAAAAAAATCAATTTTCGATAAGCTGACAACTGTTAGTTGCATTTGACTTAAATAACATATATTTCAATCATATATATTATAATACTTAAGGTTTAATGACATGGTCAAAGAACAAACCAAAGAGTGTTGATAATTGTCTTTAAGCTCTTCCTAGACTGTTTAACCCTTTGTGTACCGGTGACGTCTTTTTTATTGTATTCTAGCTATAATTAGACGATTTTGTGGAGCTTATGAAGGATCTGTGGTAGTAAAGAGGGTTAAGATAATTGAAAGCCTGCTAATTTTATGGAGGCCTTTCATAAACTAAATAAAATCGTCTTAGTATCTAGTATGAAATGAAACCGACAAAACTGTACTGAACGGGTTACGTATCGTCACCAAATTTTGCTGGCAAATTTGGTTGGTCAATGCAACGATTGTCCATTTTTTTTTTTTTTTTTTATTCAAAGGTCAAGATGAATGGTAGAGGTCACAGATTATGGCCACTATTTCTTTCTTATAGATATTTTATAGATATTTTATATATATTATATTTATATATACATATATATAATATACTGTATGTATATATATATATATATATATATATATATATATATATATATATATATATTTATATATATATATATATATACTGTATATACATTATATATATATATATATATATATATATATATATATATATATATATATCCTGTATATAAACCTATTTTACCTAAGAGAATTATAGGTCGCCGAGTTTCGAATGCAGTTTTTATTTATTATTTTAGTTTTTGTTGGGTAGTGCGAAAACTGCACACCTACTTTATTATTATTCTTATTATTCTTATTATTCTTATTATTAGTATTGCGGACCCACCAATGACGTCATAATGGGGTTGTCATGTTAAGGGGAGATGGGTTGTTTTGCTGGTCCCACTTCTTCATCATGTTTAGCCCCATTAGTTTTCAGATTTTAAGACGTTCGCCTCATTAGTTTCTCGATTCTAAAACCTTTCGTCTCATTTCTATATCAATGTCAAGACCTTTTCGTGCCATTTAGGTGTCGAGTTTTGCCTGGCGAACGATAGCGAGCCTGCAGTTTTAAGAGAAACCGGCCTTTGGCAGGCACATTTTTGTACAACTTTATCTTGAAGAGGGGTATAGGGAGTGTTAATTAAAGCTTAATGAAGGTCTAGCGAGGAAACTAAAACAAATATATAAATAAATAGACCCCCCAAAATTACAACTGTCCCCTTAACTAAAGTAAACGCATATCATTGATTTAAGCAAAATATAATTTAATTTATTTAGATGGAGGGGGGGGGGAGTAAAATGTATAGGTTATCAATGCTTAAAGGAAGAATATAGAGTGGACACAAGAAGTAAGTGAGAGAGAAGAAGATAGTGGGCTGTTCACTTTGCTAGTATTTTTAACATCGTCCTTAACCCGTTGAGCCCCGGCTAGTTATAATATTTTGTTCACCCCAGTCCCAAGCCATTTTCACTTCTTTTTTTTGTTTGCTAAAATGGAAGACAAGGATGAGAAATGAAAAAAAAAAAAAAAAATCACCTCGGATATTTTTTTTTGGGTGGGGGCCGGTGGGGGGTTGGGGGGGGGGAAAGAGCCTCAAAAAAAATTTGTTGAGCCAAAATGGAAGAGAATGGTGAGAAATGAATAAAAAAATAAAAAAAAATCACCTTGGTCATTTAGGGGGCGGGGGGGGGGGGGGTCAAAAGTTCGTCTCCCCCGCATGACCACCCGCCCGGGAGCACTAGGGTGAAAACTGAGTATGGCATTGTACGGCATACATCCTAAGGAGTGTGTCACATAAATCTCAAGCCTCTAGCTCCCATACGACCGGAGTAATTAAGGTTCAAAGTGGCGGTGAACTAAGGGTATAAAGTATCCCCACTAAGTCCACCACCACCAGCCGCGCGGCTGTCTCGGCCCGCTCACACCTACTGGCCCGGCTCCCACACACACTACGGTACCTCCCCCTCCTATTCTCCCGCCATTTCCTACCTTACAAGCCACGTAAGTGTTTTTTATATGTCGGACACACGTGATGCGTCGCTGGGAGTTGGTGATCAAACACTGCCGACGCATCACGTGCGACGCTGGGTCTCACTGGGTTAACACCAACAACACCCCAAATAAAACTGGTGGCGGTTGATGTCCGCGCGGGGGGGCCCGCGCGGACATCAACCGCCGCAAGTCTTTATAGGCAACTTTTCACCAAAAATACGCACGGATCAGAAATTTTACACATCTGGCAAATAGAGCAGCCTCGAGGCAAGTTACGTGTTGTTCCACAAGGAGTTCAGTCCTTCCCATACCGCCGTGACGAGTGGATGTAGTGCACTTGGGGCCTCCTAGATTTGCCCACTCTCGCCCTACCCTGACGTGCATTTGAGGCCATATCTTCGTTATGCCGAATAGGAAACAGCTGACACCTGACCATATTGTGGCCATAAAGACACTGTTGAAGGTTGGCCATCCAAATAAGGAGATTTCCAGCCAGACGGGCATCAAACTCCGCACTGTTCAAGAGTGGACCAAAAAGATTCGTGACGCGGGTGACGGTGCCAATGTCGGCCATAAGCAGCGGCCTGGTAAGGCCCGTAAAATAAGTGATCGAACATTGGTAGTGATTAAGAGGCAAGTAGAGGCTAACCCCTGTCTCACAGCACGTCAAATAAAACAAAATAACCCAGAATTGTTGGGTGATGTGTCAATTCGTTGCATACGACAACATTTGTATGAAAGACTGAAATATCGTTCATTGAGCCCACTTAGAAAGCCTCTTATAACTCATCGCCAGGCAAAGGCAAGGCGATTTTTTGCTGGCAAGTACTTGGGGTGGCCTCTTGCGGCATGGAAAACCGTACTTTGGAGTGATGAGGCCAACTTTGCCGTGACTAGCAACCGAGGTGGTAGTGTACGGGTGAGGCGGGGTGGCAGGCGCCTGGACAAGAAGTACCTCGCCACCACATTCAAGTACCCGGATAGTCTTATGGTGTGGGGCTGCTTCTCTTACCATGGTGTGGGTGACCTCATAGTGCTACCTAAAAACATTCGCATGAACAGATACAATTATCTTGAACTTCTCTGTGATTATTTGCCCTCCTCATACACTAAGACCAAGGCCAAATTCTTCATGCAGGACGGGGCACCTTGCCACACTGCTAAGTACGTTACCGAGTGGTTAGATGACAGTGGTATTAAGTATTTCAAAGACTGGCCAGGTAATTCACCAGATCTAAACCCCATTGAAAACTTGTGGGCGATAATGAAGCGGCGGCTACAAGGAAAGGAAATAACCTCTGTGCAACACTTGGAGCGCCAGATCAGGGAGATCTGGGCAACTATTGGACCAAATATTACCCAGAAGTTAGCTGCAGACGTCCCAGGCAGGCTCAAGCAGGTCAAAAAGGCGAAGGGGTGGCACACCAAGTACTAGGAAGTTAAAAGGTAAGATATTTCAACATGTGGTGGCTTGTTTACCATTTTTCCCATGCCCCTAAACAGGTTTTCAGGCGGCGCGGCTGGCGAGAAGCGACGCGCGGACATCAACCACCACCACTGTATATATATATATATTGTTACGACTGAGGTTTAAATATATCAGGGCTCTTATTCATTGGACTAGTAATGGCATAAATGCTACAATGGAAAGCGCTAGATCCAACCTCTGATGTATATTCCCAGTGAACAAAGAACACAAATACTCTACAGAGTTCTATATGCAATAATAGGTTATTAAACTCTCAATATATGTGCGTCTACTCTAGGATTAATGTTATGTGAAAACAGCCTATTACTACCTATAACCGAAGATGCTTGGTTATGGTATGCAAAGTAAGGTGGTAAGAGATGTTACAGCTTACGATACTTTAATCAATAAATGTCAGGCACTCCTGCATGAAAGAAAGTGCACTAAAGTCCTTCAACACCAACAAGGAATCTTCTTTAAATGTTAGATGCTATCAAGATGCTCGAATCGGAAATGGAACCCAAAAAGGCCGGCAGCGGAACAATGCTCGTGCAGGCTATGCACACAAAAAGGCAGAATATATAATGCCGTCGGAGCCAAGAATATCCTAAACACTACAACAATAATAATGATTGCCACAACAATGCAGTATTCCTCTCAACAAAAAGAGCCTAAGTCGTTTGTGTCTCAATACATCAAACTAGGCTGCGAAATGCTTGTGTAATCATAAATGGGTATGCATAAAAAGAGTACTTGGGTTAATATACTTAATGTCTACTATGATTGATAAAGTCTAGCTAGAGTCAATGATACGAGATACTGGTGCGCATGGCATGCCGCATAGCCTAGTGTAAATCTCAAGTCTGTGTGTCAAATATTACGTTATAGTGAAGGGTAGCTCTCTTGAGAAACCTTAATACCGAAGTATCAAGCGTTCTCCTGGCGTACCTCAACGAAAAACAACCGAGCTTAGAACAGTGCAGAATGGTATAGGCAAAAAGCCCTCATTCGTGCATGCTCTACTCTCAATGGCACACAGACTAGAATTTACCCAATCAACTCCAGTTCTCAGGTAATAATAATATGTCGTGCAGCTTTTACCTAAAGCCAGCACTCATAGGAAACAATACCTTATAATATCAGACCCCTAGTCTAGCATTATCTAATCCAGCAGAACACTAATAATTATAGGAAGCGGCAATATGAAAGCCAACCAATGCTTCGTGATCAACTTATCTTAACAACTAAACATACATAGGTTATATCAGACCTTAACGCACAATACAACTGGCCAGCATGAAGCTGATTTTTCAGAGTTAACCAGAGGGGATATAGTATTAATAAAAGGTGGTGAAAGATATGGAAAAAGAGAGAGGTAGGCAGAGGAAAAGATTCTCAGATGAAGAGCGGGGAACAGGTATCAAGGGATAAGAGGGATGCGTTCTAGAAACCAGATCTGAGGGAGAAAGTGGTGAGAGAGCTGTATATATACTCGCTCGAGCCGCGTGGGAAAAAAGCGGTAACAAGTCCTCTAACCACTACCAAAGTAGCTAGCAAAACATTACGTCACCAAGCATGGTAAAGAACTCCCTCAAACAATCCCCGCGAGGCAGCCAGCCGTGACGTCATCGAGTGGGGCAAAAACACTGCGTGCCCCCTCTCACTCAGTTCTACTCTCTCTCTCTCTCTGATCCTATCATTACTAGTTAAGGATAAAACATATACTTTACAATTAAATATATAAAGCCTTGACATGGGTGAAAACAAAGAGCCTTTCTGGACTGCCCATGACACGAGCTTTCATATGAAATAAAGCACACAACAATACACAAACTGTAGCCACATCCACTGTCCTGGCGATCCTAGCGAGTCACTGTAGGACAAGCCATACGGTTCTAACGGAGTGGTTAACGTCACACCCCCCCCCAAGATTTTTCTCAGAGGCCCAAGTCTCACAAAAATCTGATGGTTAGAACCCATGCTATATCTCTACTTCCCATCACCCAGCGGCAGTAAAATATCTGGCACAGTTCCTCAACAAAACATTTTACAAAATTATAACCCTCCCCAACACAATAGGTTAAATTATATGTAGTTATGCTCCTCAAGAGCGAGCTTCTCTAGCCCAGCATTCTGAGAGGAGTGCAACTCAGAATTACTGCTATAACATACTGAACAAATTCAACTATCAAAGAAAGAGTTTTTTATTTGATTTTTATGTTTTTAATTTGTTTATTTCGGCTGCACTATAGGCCCAAGCCTAGTTTTTTCTTCTATACCAAACGCTCAACTCCTGCTTTACGACCCAATACGCTGGGCTACAACCGTGAGCCAACACGCATCAAGCGCAAAATACTATTCAAACTAAAGCAGGAGGCTACCCGTGTGTCAATCTACCCAGGATCATCTACCCTCGAAAGACAATCTGCAATCACGTTGTCACAACCGGCAATATGGCGTATGTCCAGGTTATATTCCTGTAACATTAGCGACCACCTGGTCAGCCTCATGTTCCGATTGTGAAACTGGTTCAAAAACTTGAGAGGGTGATGATCTGTGTAAATTACAACGACTGGACCATAGGCTGGAACATAGACCTCGAAATGCCTCAGTGCAAGTACAATTGCCAGCAGCTCTTTCTCGACAACAGAGTAGTTCTTTTGGGCTGAATTGAACTTCTTCGAGTAGAAACTAACAGGATGCTCCAGCCCATCATCGTCATTTTCCACAAGGACGGCACCAGCCCCCACACCACTAGCCTCCGTTGCTAGTTGGAAAGGTAGGCTAAAGTCAGGGGCCCTGAGGATCGGGTGAGTGCACAACAGGTGTTTTACTTCTCTAAACACCTTCTCACACTCAGGCACCCATTTGAACTTCTTATCCTTCCAGTTATCCTCCACCTGAGCTTGACTGTCCCGTTCTCCTTCTCCACCTTGACTGCTAAACGTCATCACAGGCACAGTGAGAGGCTCAGGGGGGTGCCTCCCATACTCCTTCACGAGATTAACATGACATAACTGATTGCGCTTCAGTCTGTCTGGAGTGGCTACCAAGTAATCCAGGTCTGATAGCTCCTCCACCACCCTATAAGGACCAGCGTACTTCGCGGATAAGGGGTGACCTACAAGGGGCAGTAGAATCAACACCTCCTGACCCACGTGAAACTCCCTGAGTTAAACCTTGAGGTCGTACCTGTCCTTCCTGAGGGCCTGAGAGCTAGTCAAATTACGGCCAGCCAACTCCAGACTGCGCAACATCCGTTCTCGACTGTCGAGGACACACTTGAGCATAGAACAAGGTTTTTCTGTGCCCTCCCATACTTCTTCAACCATATGGAGAGGCCCTCTGACACGGTATCCAAAGACGAGCTCATCAGGGCTGAATCCCAAACCTTCCCCAGGTACCTCCCGCACAGCAAACAAAACACATGGCAGGCCAAGATCCCAATCCTTGCCACTCTCAAACCAACAACAACGAAGCACAGATTTTAAGGCTGAGTGCCATCGCTCTAACACATCCTGGCTCTCCGGATGATACGCAGATGACACAACCCCAACAATCCCATGCTACGGCATTGCTTGAACAAAGAGGCTAGAAGTGAAGTTGGGTCCCTGGACTGACTGAATCCCCCGCGGGTAACCATACCGGGAAAAATACACTAGCAAGCTTCGGACCACCGTCTTCGCCGACCCATTTCTCATAGGGTACGCGTCAGGGTACCTTGTTGCTACATCTCCCGACTGTGCATCACTGTCCTCCTTCAACTCTTTCGTCTTTTTAAGCCCATCCTCTGCCTTTTCAGGAACAGTTACTGGGTCTTCTCCAGACTCGAAATGTGGTCCTAATAATGAGTCCCCGAGAAGGTCCGTTGATACTAAACTCTCAACCGCATCAACTTTCAACCCCTTCTCGGTACCCTTCCTCCGCTGATCTAAAGATTGTTGACCAGAATGTGACTCCCTGGATGCAGGATCTCCGGTGACAACACACGCCATAGGCAGCACCGGACACTTCTCAACCCACTCCTGCTCCTCCCTACTCACGTCGGCCGGCTTCTCGGCAACAACCAAGGGTGGAGCCTCAGAAGTAGGTCCCGCAAAGTCGTTGCCGAGAAGGAGGTCGACGCCCCCAACAGGTAACTTCACAATTCCTACATCCAGGTCACGAGTCACACCATCAACTTCCATCTTCATTCTTACAAGCGTGTATGACCTTGTTGCATTAACTCCCTGAACCTCAACCACCCGCGCCGTATTTACAGGTTTACCAGTGAAATTTCTCAACAATGTTTGCGATGCCCCAGTATCACGCAAAATTCTCACCTCATGTCTTCTACCCCCCCACTCCACACAAACGAGTCCCCTGTGGTCACTAAAGGCATCACGGACAGGGAATAAGCCTTCCGGATCCTTCTGCACTGGCAGTGTATTTACCTCGGAAGAATTGGCTCTAACAAACTCCGATATCCTCTTGAACACTCCAATGCCGTGAGCAAAAGACACGGATGCCGGAGGAGGTCGACTAGGGCACTCATTTGCTTTATGACCCTCCTTGTGGCACTTAAAACACATAAATTTCGGTTTCGGCTTATACTGTGATGTAAAAGGCCCCTGACTTTTCTTATACGGTGTGGTGTTAGGTTTGGATTCAGTTTTAGTTTCATTGCTCTTTTGTTTAAATGTGTCGTTGCTACGGGGAGGGGGAGGATAACGGTCCTTAGCACTTGCATCGTACTTCTGAGAGGACCCGCAACCCCGAATCAACGACAGCCGTAGATCAGCCATTTCTGCTGCTTCTACTAGAGTTCTTGGGTTTTTCTCCTTTAAGTTCAAAGTTAGATCACCGCCCGTGCTCTTAAAGAACTGCTCCAACATCATTAACTGCTTAACTCCATCAAATGTTGTTACCTTCTCAGATCGGACCCAGTTCCCCATAGCATCGGACAAGTCCCGGGGGTGTTCCAAAAAGGTGCTATCTCTTCCCTTAGTTACACCCCGGAACTTCAAACGGTACGTTTCTGGTTGCAGTTCGTAAGCCCTCAGGACAGCCTCCTTGAGATCCTCATACACAATACATGACTCCAAAGGTAACGCATCGTAGGCTTTAAGACCCTTGCCTATTAACCCTTTCACGCACTTATGACGCAGAGGTTGCCAGATTAGCAATAATAAATAGATTTCTCTCACTCTTATAATTACCTCTCCAAAATTAGTTTTCTGCCCACAGCTAACTCAAACACAACTGTAGAGGTTGAAATAACTAAACTAAAGGTTTCTAAATACCCCTGATGGTAACATATGCTTTAAAGTATCCCCAATAGGCTCAAAATCGCGTCATATGTCGGAAAGGGTTAATCTAGAGGATACAAGTGCTGCCCATTTATTCTCTGGCCACTGGTGTTCCTGGCACTTCTTCTCAAAGCGTGCAAAAAATTCTGTTACCCCACTCTCATCAAACACCGGAACCAGTTTCAATAAGTGCGAGAGAGATTGATCATGAGCACAGTTACTAGCCCCAAGTCGTTGTCCCGTTGTCTCTACTCGCGACTTCTCTACGTCCCTGTCTGCACATTACCTAATCGACTCAACTTGGATTTTTGCTAGCTCTATTTGCTGCTCACCTGCCCTTTGTTGCTGTTGTATCTCAGATGCCCTGATAGCCTTTCTCTCTTCGATCTTAGCTAATTCGAGCCGAATCAATAATTCTGGAGATAACCCTTGAGGAGGTGAAGGTGCTACAATGTTTGAAATTACCGGTGGTCCCCCCAGGGGCAACCCATCCTGCCAGTCACCACCCACCTGTGGAAGCGTACCCGGGGTCGGCAAACTACTGGGATGGCTGGGAGTCGAGTGTAGGGGAAGCATGGCCGAAGGGCTCTGAGCACTCAACCCATCTCGCTCACCAGTCACCCTGCCCAGTACACACGTTATCAAGTTATCCCTGGTCATGCTGCTAGTACCCGCATGACCGATAGCTGTGGCCAGGCATTGAAGACCGTACCGATTCACACCCTCCAACCTCTCGGCAGTAACAGGCCATTGCAAAAATATCCTAGCATCCTCCTCACAGTTCACCTGATTAACCATTTCATCATCCTGCTGTTCCTCAGTTTCGACATGACGTACTGTGTCTCCATTCTCCTTTCATCCGGTATAAGACATGATGCTCACAAAAATTTCCCACCTCAATATTCAGAAAAGAAGCACCCCAAACTCTTATACCTCAATATACACACACAAATTCTCGGAAATACTCAAGGGCTATACTATGTTGCAAAAAAAAATTATTCTTGCTGATCCCCGCAAAATATTCCCCAAAACAACAAATGTTCCCTGCTAATAAATGTAGGTTCACCAAATCCTAGGTAAGGTCGCCATTTGTTACGACTGAGGTTTAAATATATCAGGGCTCTTATTCATTGGACTAGTAATGGCATAAATGCTACAACGGAAAGCGCTAGATCCAACCTCTGATATATATTCCCAGTGAACAAAGAACACAAATACTCTACAGAGTTCTATATACAATAATAGGTTATTAAACTCTCAATAAATGTGCGTCTACTCTAGGCTTAATGTTATGTGAAAACAGCCTATTACTACCTATAACCGAAGGTGCTTGGTTATGGTATGCAAAGTAAGGTGGTAAGAGAAGTTACAGCTTACGTTACTTTAATCAATATATGTCAGGCACTCCTGCATGAAAGAAAGTGCACTAAAGTCCTTCAACACCAACAAGGAATCTTCTTTAAATGTTAGATGCTATCAAGATGCTCGAATCGGAAATGGAACCCAAAAAGGCCGGCAGCGGAACAATTCTCGTGCAGGCTATGCACACAAAAAGGCAGAATATATAATGCCGTCGGAGCCAAGAATATCCTAAACACTACAACAATAATAATGATCGCCACAACAATGCAGTATTCCTCTCAACAAAAAGAGCCTAAGTCATTTGTGTCTCAATACATCAAACTAGGCTGCGAAATTCTTGTGTAATCATAGATGGGTATGCATAAAAAGAGTACTTGGGTTAATATACTTAATGTCTACTATGATTGATAAAGTCTAGCTAGAGTCAATGATACGAGATACTGGTGCGCATGGCATGCCGCATAGCCTAGTGTAAATCTCAAGTCTGTGCGTCAAATATTACGTTATAGTGAAGGGTAGCTCTCTTGAGAAACCTTAATACCGAAGTATCAAGCGTTCTCCTGGCGTACCTCAACGAAAAACAACCGAGCTTAGAACAGTGCAGAATGGTATAGGCAAAAAGCCCTCATGCGTGCATGCTCTACTCTCAATGGCACACAGACTAGAATTTACCCAATCAACTCCAGTTCTCAGGTATGTCGTGCAGCTTTTACCTAAAGCCAGCACTCATAGGAAACAATACCTTATAATATCAGACCCCTAGTCTAGCATTATCTAATCCAGTAGAACACTAATAATTATAGGAAGCGGCAATATGAAAGCCAACCAATGCTTCGTGATCAACTTATCTTAACAACTAAACATACATAGGTTATATCAGACCTTAACGCACAATACAACTGGCCATCATGAAGCTGATTTTTCAGAGTTAACCAGAGGGGATATAGTATTAATAAAAGATGGTGAAAGATATGGAAAAAGAGAGAGGTAGGCAGAGGAAAAGATTCTCAGGTGCAGGGCGGGGAACAGGTATCAGGGGATAAGAGGGATGCGTTCTAGAAACCAGATCTGAGGGAGAAAGTGGCGAGAGGGCTGTATATAATTATACTCGCACTAGCTCGAGCCGCGTGAGAAAAAAGCGGTAACAAGTCCTCTAACCACTACCAAAGTAGCTAGCAAAACATTACGTCACCAAGCATGGTAAAGAACTCCCTCAACCAATCCCCGCGAGGCAGCCAGCCGTGACGTCATCGAGCGGGGCAAAAACACTGCGCGCCCCCTCTCACTCTGTTCTACTCTCTCTCTCTCTCTGATCCTATCATTACTAGTTAAGGATAAAACATATACTTTACAATTAAATATATAAAGCCTTGACATGGGTGAAAACAAAGAGTCTTTCTGGACTGCCCATGACACAAGCTTTCATATGAAATAAAGCACACAACAATACACAAACTGTAGCCACATCCACTGTCCTGGCGATCCTAGCGAGTCACTGTAGGACAAGCCATGCGGTTCTAACGGAGTGGTTAACGTCACAATATGTATATATATATATCCTGTATATAAACCCATTTTACCTAAGAGAATTATAGGTCTTAGAGTTTCGTATGCAGTTTTTATTTATTATTTTTGTTTTTGTTGGGTAGTGCGAAAACTGCACACCTACTTTATTATTATTATTATTATTATGATTATTATTATTATTCTTATTATTCTTATTATTATTATTATTATTATTAGTAGTAGTAGTAGTAGTAGTAGTATTGCGGACCCACCAATGACGTCATAATGGGGTTGTCATGTTAAGGGGAGATGGGTTGTTTTGCTGGTCCCACTTCTTCATCATGTTTAGCCCCATTAGTTTTCAGATTTTAAGACGTTCGCCTCATTAGTTTCTCGATTCTAAAACCTTTCGTCTCATTTCTATATCAATGTCAAGACCTTTTCGTGCCATTTAGGTGTCGAGTTTTGCCTGGCGAACGATAGCGAGCCTGCAGTTTTAAGAGAAACCGGCCTTTGGCAGGCACATTTTTGTACAACTTTATCTTGAAGAGGGGTATAGGGAGTGTTAATTAAAGCTTAATGAAGGTCTAGCGAGGAAACTAAAACAAATATATAAATAAATAGACCCCCCAAAATTACAACTGTCCCCTTAACTAAAGTAAACGCATATCATTGATTTAAGCAAAATATAATTTAATTTATTTAGATGGAGGGGGGGGGGGGGTAAAATGTATAGGTTATCAATGCTTAAAGGAAGAATATAGAGTGGACACAAGAAGTAAGTGAGAGAGAAGAAGATAGTGGGCTGTTCACTTTGCTAGTATTTTTAACATCGTCCTTAACCCGTTGAGCCCCGGCTAGTTATAATATTTTGTTCACCCCAGTCCCAAGCCATTTTCACTTCTTTTTTTTGTTTGCTAAAATGGAAGACAAGGATGAGAAATGAAAAAAAAAAAAAAAAAATCACCTCGGATATTTTTTTTGGGGGGGGGGGGGGGGGGGGGGGGGGGGGGGGGGGGAAAGAGCCTCAAAAAAAATTTGTTGAGCCAAAATGGAAGAGAATGGTGAGAAATGAAAAAAAAAAAAAATCACCTTGGTCATTTAGGGGGCGGGGGGGGGGTCAAAAGTTCGTCTCCCCCGCATGACCACCCGCCCGGGAGCACTAGGGTGAAAACTGAGTATGGCATTGTACGGCATACATCCTAAGGAGTGTCTCACATAAATCTCAAGCCTTTAGCTCCCATACGACCGGAGTAATTAAGGTTCAAAGTGGCGGTGAACTAAGGGTATAAAGTATCCCCACTAAGCCCACCACCACCAGCCGCGCGGCTGTCTCGGCCCGCTCACACCTACTGGCCCGGCTCCCACACACACTACGGTACCTCCCCCTCCTATTCTCCCGCCATTTCCTACCTTACAAGCCACGTAAGTGTTTTTTATATGTCGGACACACGTGATGCGTCGCTGGGAGTTGGTGATCAAACACTGCCGACGCATCACGTGCAACGCTGGGTCTCACGGGGTTAACACCAACAACACCCCAAATAAAACTGGTGGCGGGTGGTGTGCGCGGGGGAGGGCCCGCGCGGACATCAACCGCCGCAAGTCTTTATAGGCAACTTTTCACCAAAAATACGCACGGATCAGAAATTTTACACATCTGGCAACTAGAGCAGCCTCGAGGCAAGTTACGTGTTGTTCCACAAGGAGTTCAGTCCTTCCCATACCGCCGTGACGAGTGGATGTAGTGCACTTGGGGCCTCCTAGATTTGCCCACTCTCGCCCTACCCTGACGTGCATTTGAGGCCATATCTTCGTTATGCCGAATAGGAAACAGCTGACACCTGACCATATTGTGGCCATAAAGACACTGTTGAAGGCTGGCCATCCAAATAAGGAGATTTCCAGCCAGACGGGCATCAAACTCCGCACTGTTCAAGAGTGGACCAAAAGATTCGTGACGCGGGTGACGGTGCCAATGTCGGCCATAAGCAGCGGCCTGGTAAGGCCCGTAAAATAAGTGATCGAACATTGGTAGTGATTAAGAGGCAAGTAGAGGCTAACCCATGTCTCACAGCACGTCAAATAAAACAAAATAACCCAGAATTGTTGGGTGATGTGTCAATTCGTTGCATACGACAACATTTGTATGAAAGACTGAAATATCGTTCATTGAGCCCACTTAGAAAGCCTCTTATAACTCATCGCCAGGCAAAGGCAAGGCGATTTTTTGCTGGCAAGTACTTGGGGTGGCCTCTTGCGGCATGGAAAACCGTACTTTGGAGTGATGAGGCCAACTTTGCCGTGACTAGCAACCGAGGTGGTAGTGTACGGGTGAGGCGGGGTGGCAGGCGCCTGGACAAGAAGTACCTCGCCACCACATTCAAGTACCCGGATAGTCTTATGGTGTGGGGCTGCTTCTCTTACCATGGTGTGGGTGACCTCATAGTGCTACCTAAAAACATTCGCATGAACAGATACAATTATCTTGAACTTCTCTGTGATTATTTGCCCTCCTCATACACTAAGACCAAGGCCAAATTCTTCATGCAGGACGGGGCACCTTGCCACACTGCTAAGTACGTTACCGAGTGGTTAGATGACAGTGGTATTAAGTATTTCAAAGACTGGCCAGGTAATTCACCAGATCTAAACCCCATTGAAAACTTGTGGGCGATAATGAAGCGGCGGCTACAAGGAAAGGAAATAACCTCTGTGCAACACTTGGAGCGCCAGATCAGGGAGATCTGGGCAACTATTGGACCAAATATTACCCAGAAGTTAGCTGCAGACGTCCCAGGCAGGCTCAAGCAGGTCAAAAAGGCGAAGGGGTGGCACACCAAGTACTAGGAAGTTAAAAGGTAAGATATTTCAACATGTGGTGGCTTGTTTACCATTTTTCCCATGCCCCTAAACAGGTTTTCAGGCGGCGCGGCTGGCGAGAAGCGACGCGCGGACATCAACCGCCACCACTGTATATATATATATATATATATATATATATATATATATATATATATATATATATATATATATATATATATATTGTTACGACTGAGGTTTAAATATATCAGGGCTCTTATTCATTGGACTAGTAATGGCATAAATGCTACAATGGAAAGCGCTAGATCCAACCTCTGATGTATATTCCCAGTGAACAAAGAACACAAATACTCTACAGAGTTCTATATGCAATAATAGGTTATTAAACTCTCAATATATGTGCGTCTACTCTAGGATTAATGTTATGTGAAAACAGCCTATTACTACCTATAACCGAAGGTGCTTGGTTATGGTATGCAAAGTAAGGTGGTAAGAGAAGTTACAGCTTACGATACTTTAATCAATAAATGTCAGGCACTCCTGCATGAAAGAAAGTGCACTAAAGTCCTTCAACACCAACAAGGAATCTTCTTTAAATGTTAGATGCTATCAAGATGCTCGAATCGGAAATGGAACCCAAAAAGGCCGGCAGCGGAACAATGCTCGTGCAGGCTATGCACACAAAAAGGCAGAATATATAATGCCGTCGGAGCCAAGAATATCCTAAACACTACAACAATAATAATGATTGCCACAACAATGCAGTATTCCTCTCAACAAAAAGAGCCTAAGTCGTTTGTGTCTCAATACATCAAACTAGGCTGCGAAATGCTTGTGTAATCATAAATGGGTATGCATAAAAAGAGTACTTGGGTTAATATACTTAATGTCTACTATGATTGATAAAGTCTAGCTAGAGTCAATGATACGAGATACTGGTGCGCATGGCATGCCGCATAGCCTAGTGTAAATCTCAAGTCTGTGTGTCAAATATTACGTTATAGTGAAGGGTAGCTCTCTTGAGAAACCTTAATACCGAAGTATCAAGCGTTCTCCTGGCGTACCTCAACGAAAAACAACCGAGCTTAGAACAGTGCAGAATGGTATAGGCAAAAAGCCCTCATTCGTGCATGCTCTACTCTCAATGGCACACAGACTAGAATTTACCCAATCAACTCCAGTTCTCAGGTAATAATAATATGTCGTGCAGCTTTTACCTAAAGCCAGCACTCATAGGAAACAATACCTTATAATATCAGACCCCTAGTCTAGCATTATCTAATCCAGCAGAACACTAATAATTATAGGAAGCGGCAATATGAAAGCCAACCAATGCTTCGTGATCAACTTATCTTAACAACTAAACATACATAGGTTATATCAGACCTTAACGCACAATACAACTGGCCAGCATGAAGCTGATTTTTCAGAGTTAACCAGAGGGGATATAGTATTAATAAAAGGTGGTGAAAGATATGGAAAAAGAGAGAGGTAGGCAGAGGAAAAGATTCTCAGATGAAGAGCGGGGAACAGGTATCAAGGGATAAGAGGGATGCGTTCTAGAAACCAGATCTGAGGGAGAAAGTGGTGAGAGAGCTGTATATATACTCGCACTAGCTCGAGCCGCGTGGGAAAAAAGCGGTAACAAGTCCTCTAACCACTACCAAAGTAGCTAGCAAAACATTACGTCACCAAGCATGGTAAAGAACTCCCTCAAACAATCCCCGCGAGGCAGCCAGCCGTGACGTCATCGAGTGGGGCAAAAACACTGCGCGCCCCCTCTCACTCAGTTCTACTCTCTCTCTCTCTCTGATCCTATCATTACTAGTTAAGGATAAAACATATACTTTACAATTAAATATATAAAGCCTTGACATGGGTGAAAACAAAGAGCCTTTCTGGACTGCCCATGACACGAGCTTTCATATGAAATAAAGCACACAACAATACACAAACTGTAGCCACATCCACTGTCCTGGCGATCCTAGCGAGTCACTGTAGGACAAGCCATACGGTTCTAACGGAGTGGTTAACGTCACACCCCCCCCAAGATTTTTCTCAGAGGCCCAAGGCTCACAAAAATCTGATGGTTAGAACCCATGCTATATCTCTACTTCCCATCACCCAGCGGCAGTAAAATATCTGGCACAGTTCCTCAACAAAACATTTTACAAAATTATAACCCTCCCCAACACAATAGGTTAAATTATATGTAGTTATGCTCCTCAAGAGCGAGCTTCTCTAGCCCAGCATTCTGAGAGGAGTGCAACTCAGAATTACTGCTATAACATACTGAACAAATTCAACTATCAAAGAAAGAGTTTTTTATTTGATTTTTATGTTTTTAATTTGTTTATTTCGGCTGCACTATAGGCCCAAGCCTAGTTTTTTCTTCTATACCAAACGCTCAACTCCTGCTTTACGACCCAATACGCTGGGCTACAACCGTGAGCCAACAAGCATCAAGCGCAAAATACTATTCAAACTAAAGCAGGAGGCTACCCGTGTGTCAATCTACCCAGGATCATCTACCCTCGAAAGACAATCTGCAATCACGTTGTCACAACCGGCAATATGGCGTATGTCCAGGTTATATTCCTGTAACATTAGCGACCACCTGGTCAGCCTCATGTTCCGATTGTGAAACTGGTTCAAAAACTTGAGAGGGTGATGATCTGTGTAAATTACAACGACTGGACCATAGGCTGGAACATAGACCTCGAAATGCCTCAGTGCAAGTACAATTGCCAGCAGCTCTTTCTCGACAACAGAGTAGTTCTTTTGGGCTGAATTGAACTTCTTCGAGTAGAAACTAACAGGATGCTCCAGCCCATCATCGTCATTTTCCACAAGGACGGCACCAGCCCCCACACCACTAGCCTCCGTTGCTAGTTGGAAAGGTAGGCTAAAGTCAGGGGCCCTGAGGATCGGGTGAGTGCACAACAGGTGTTTTACTTCTCTAAACACCTTCTCACACTCAGGCACCCATTTGAACTTCTTATCCTTCCAGTTATCCTCCACCTGAGCTTGACTGTCCCGTTCTCCTTCTCCACCTTGACTGCTAAACGTCATCACAGGCACAGTGAGAGGCTCAGGGGGGTGCCTCCCATACTCCTTCACGAGATTAACATGACATAACTGATTGCGCTTCAGTCTGTCTGGAGTGGCTACCAAGTAATCCAGGTCTGATAGCTCCTCCACCACCCTATAAGGACCAGCGTACTTCGCGGATAAGGGGTGACCTACAAGGGGCAGTAGAATCAACACCTCCTGACCCACGTGAAACTCCCTGAGTTAAACCTTGAGGTCGTACCTGTCCTTCCTGAGGGCCTGAGAGCTAGTCAAATTACGGCCAGCCAACTCCAGACTGCGCAACATCCGTTCTCGACTGTCGAGGACACACTTGAACATAGAACAAGGTTTTTCTGTGCCCTCCCATACTTCTTCAACCATATGGAGAGGCCCTCTGACACGGTATCCAAAGACGAGCTCATCAGGGCTGAATCCCAAACCTTCCCCAGGTACCTCCCGCACAGCAAACAAAACACATGGCAGGCCAAGATCCCAATCCTTGCCACTCTCAAACCAACAACAACGAAGCACAGATTTTAAGGCTGAGTGCCATCGCTCTAACACATCCTGGCTCTCCGGATGATACGCAGATGACACAACCCCAACAATCCCATGCTACGGCATTGCTTGAACAAAGAGGCTAGAAGTGAAGTTGGGTCCCTGGACTGACTGAATCCCCCGCGGGTAACCATACCGGGAAAAATACACTAGCAAGCTTCGGACCACCGTCTTCGCCGACCCATTTCTCATAGGGTACGCGTCAGGGTACCTTGTTGCTACATCTCCCGACTGTGCATCACTGTCCTCCTTCAACTCTTTCGTCTTTTTAAGCCCATCCTCTGCCTTTTCAGGAACAGTTACTGGGTCTTCTCCAGACTCGAAATGTGGTCCTAATAATGAGTCCCCGAGAAGGTCCGTTGATACTAAACTCTCAACCGCATCAACTTTCAACCCCTTCTCGGTACCCTTCCTCCGCTGATCTAAAGATTGTTGACCAGAATGTGACTCCCTGGATGCAGGATCTCCGGTGACAACACACGCCATAGGCAGCACCGGACACTTCTCAACCCACTCCTGCTCCTCCCTACTCACGTCGGCCGGCTTCTCGGCAACAACCAAGGGTGGAGCCTCAGAAGTAGGTCCCGCAAAGTCGTTGCCGAGAAGGAGGTCGACGCCCCCAACAGGTAACTTCACAATTCCTACATCCAGGTCACGAGTCACACCATCAACTTCCATCTTCATTCTTACAAGCGTGTATGACCTTGTTGCATTAACTCCCTGAACCTCAACCACCCGCGCCGTATTTACAGGTTTACCAGTGAAATTTCTCAACAATGTTTGCGATGCCCCAGTATCACGCAAAATTCTCACCTCATGTCTTCTACCCCCCCACTCCACACAAACGAGTCCCCTGTGGTCACTAAAGGCATCACGGACAGGGAATAAGCCTTCCGGATCCTTCTGCACTGGCAGTGTATTTACCTCGGAAGAATTGGCTCTAACAAACTCCGATATCCTCTTGAACACTCCAATGCCGTGAGCAAAAGACACGGATGCCGGAGGAGGTCGACTAGGGCACTCATTTGCTTTATGACCCTCCTTGTGGCACTTAAAACACATAAATTTCGGTTTCGGCTTATACTGTGATGTAAAAGGCCCCTGACTTTTCTTATACGGTGTGGTGTTAGGTTTGGATTCAGTTTTAGTTTCATTGCTCTTTTGTTTAAATGTGTCGTTGCTACGGGGAGGGGGAGGATAACGGTCCTTAGCACTTGCATCGTACTTCTGAGAGGACCCGCAACCCCGAATCAACGACAGCCGTAGATCAGCCATTTCTGCTGCTTCTACTAGAGTTCTTGGGTTTTTCTTCCTTTAAGTTCAAAGTTAGATCACCGCCCGTGCTCTTAAAGAACTGCTCCAACATCATTAACTGCTTAACTCCATCAAATGTTGTTACCTTCTCAGATCGGACCCAGTTCCCCATAGCATCGGACAAGTCCCGGGGGTGTTCCAAAAAGGTGCTATCTCTTCCCTTAGTTACACCCCGGAACTTCAAACGGTACGTTTCTGGTTGCAGTTCGTAAGCCCTCAGGACAGCCTCCTTGAGATCCTCATACACAATACATGACTCCAAAGGTAACGCATCGTAGGCTTTAAGACCCTTGCCTATTAACCCTTTCACGCACTTATGACGCAGAGGTTGCCAGATTAGCAATAATAAATAGATTTCTCTCACTCTTATAATTACCTCTCCAAAATTAGTTTTCTGCCCACAGCTAACTCAAAGACAACTGTAGAGGTTGAAATAACTAAACTAAAGGTTTCTAAATACCCCTGATGGTAACATATGCTTTAAAGTATCCCCAATAGGCTCAAAATCGCGTCATATGTCGGAAAGGGTTAATCTAGAGGATACAAGTGCTGCCCATTTATTCTCTGGCCACTGGTGTTCCTGGCACTTCTTCTCAAAGCGTGCAAAAAATTCTGTTACCCCACTCTCATCAAACACCGGAACCAGTTTCAATAAGTGCGAGAGAGATTGATCATGAGCACAGTTACTAGCCCCAAGTCGTTGTCCCGTTGTCTCTACTCGCGACTTCTCTACGTCCCTGTCTGCACATTACCTAGTCGACTCAACTTGGATTTTTGCTAGCTCTATTTGCTGCTCACCTGCCCTTTGTTGCTGTTGTATCTCAGATGCCCTGATAGCCTTTCTCTCTTCGATCTTAGCTAATTCGAGCCGAATCAATAATTCTGGAGATAACCCTTGAGGAGGTGAAGGTGCTACAATGTTTGAAATTACCGGTGGTCCCCCCAGGGGCAACCCATCCTGCCAGTCACCACCCACCTGTGGAAGCGTACCCGGGGTCGGCAAACTACTGGGATGGCTGGGAGTCGAGTGTAGGGGAAGCATGGCCGAAGGGCTCTGAGCACTCAACCCATCTCGCTCACCAGTCACCCTGCCCAGTACACACGTTATCAAGTTATCCCTGGTCATGCTGCTAGTACCCGCATGACCGATAGCTGTGGCCAGGCATTGAAGACCGTACCGATTCACACCCTCCAACCTCTCGGCAGTAACAGGCCATTGCAAAAATATCCTAGCATCCTCCTCACAGTTCACCTGATTAACCATTTCATCATCCTGCTGTTCCTCAGTTTCGACATGACGTACTGTGTCTCCATTCTCCTTTCATCCGGTATAAGACATGATGCTCACAAAAATTTCCCACCTCAATATTCAGAAAAGAAGCACCCCAAACTCTTATACCTCAATATACACACACAAATTCTCGGAAATACTCAAGGGCTATACTATGTTGCAAAAAAAAATTATTCTTGCTGATCCCCGCAAAATATTCCCCAAAACAACAAATGTTCCCTGCTAATAAATGTAGGTTCACCAAATCCTAGGTAAGGTCGCCATTTGTTACGACTGAGGTTTAAATATATCAGGGCTCTTATTCATTGGACTAGTAATGGCATAAATGCTACAACGGAAAGCGCTAGATCCAACCTCTGATATATATTCCCAGTGAACAAAGAACACAAATACTCTACAGAGTTCTATATACAATAATAGGTTATTAAACTCTCAATAAATGTGCGTCTACTCTAGGCTTAATGTTATGTGAAAACAGCCTATTACTACCTATAACCGAAGGTGCTTGGTTATGGTATGCAAAGTAAGGTGGTAAGAGAAGTTACAGCTTACGTTACTTTAATCAATATATGTCAGGCACTCCTGCATGAAAGAAAGTGCACTAAAGTCCTTCAACACCAACAAGGAATCTTCTTTAAATGTTAGATGCTATCAAGATGCTCGAATCGGAAATGGAACCCAAAAAGGCCGGCAGCGGAACAATTCTCGTGCAGGCTATGCACACAAAAAGGCAGAATATATAATGCCGTCGGAGCCAAGAATATCCTAAACACTACAACAATAATAATGATCGCCACAACAATGCAGTATTCCTCTCAACAAAAAGAGCCTAAGTCATTTGTGTCTCAATACATCAAACTAGGCTGCGAAATTCTTGTGTAATCATAGATGGGTATGCATAAAAAGAGTACTTGGGTTAATATACTTAATGTCTACTATGATTGATAAAGTCTAGCTAGAGTCAATGATACGAGATACTGGTGCGCATGGCATGCCGCATAGCCTAGTGTAAATCTCAAGTCTGTGCGTCAAATATTACGTTATAGTGAAGGGTAGCTCTCTTGAGAAACCTTAATACCGAAGTATCAAGCGTTCTCCTGGCGTACCTCAACGAAAAACAACCGAGCTTAGAACAGTGCAGAATGGTATAGGCAAAAAGCCCTCATGCGTGCATGCTCTACTCTCAATGGCACACAGACTAGAATTTACCCAATCAACTCCAGTTCTCAGGTATGTCGTGCAGCTTTTACCTAAAGCCAGCACTCATAGGAAACAATACCTTATAATATCAGACCCCTAGTCTAGCATTATCTAATCCAGTAGAACACTAATAATTATAGGAAGCGGCAATATGAAAGCCAACCAATGCTTCGTGATCAACTTATCTTAACAACTAAACATACATAGGTTATATCAGACCTTAACGCACAATACAACTGGCCATCATGAAGCTGATTTTTCAGAGTTAACCAGAGGGGATATAGTATTAATAAAAG
This sequence comes from Paralithodes platypus, assembly GCA_032716605.1. Classification (NCBI taxonomy): domain Eukaryota; kingdom Metazoa; phylum Arthropoda; class Malacostraca; order Decapoda; family Lithodidae; genus Paralithodes; species Paralithodes platypus. The sequence continues at coordinate 21,883,294 of CM064525.1, forward strand.
ATGGTGAAAGATATGGAAAAAGAGAGAGGTAGGCAGAGGAAAAGATTCTCAGGTGCAGGGCGGGGAACAGGTATCAGGGGATAAGAGGGATGCGTTCTAGAAACCAGATCTGAGGGAGAAAGTGGCGAGAGGGCTGTATATAATTATACTCGCACTAGCTCGAGCCGCGTGAGAAAAAAGCGGTAACAAGTCCTCTAACCACTACCAAAGTAGCTAGCAAAACATTACGTCACCAAGCATGGTAAAGAACTCCCTCAACCAATCCCCGCGAGGCAGCCAGCCGTGACGTCATCGAGCGGGGCAAAAACACTGCGCGCCCCCTCTCACTCTGTTCTACTCTCTCTCTCTCTCTGATCCTATCATTACTAGTTAAGGATAAAACATATACTTTACAATTAAATATATAAAGCCTTGACATGGGTGAAAACAAAGAGTCTTTCTGGACTGCCCATGACACAAGCTTTCATATGAAATAAAGCACACAACAATACACAAACTGTAGCCACATCCACTGTCCTGGCGATCCTAGCGAGTCACTGTAGGACAAGCCATGCGGTTCTAACGGAGTGGTTAACGTCACAATATGTATATATATATATCCTGTATATAAACCCATTTTACCTAAGAGAATTATAGGTCTTAGAGTTTCGTATGCAGTTTTTATTTATTATTTTTGTTTTTGTTGGGTAGTGCGAAAACTGCACACCTACTTTATTATTATTATTATTATTATTTTAATATATTTCATTATTTATTCTTATTATTATTATTATTATTATTATTATTAGTAGTAGTAGTAGTAGTAGTAGTATTGCGGACCCACCAATGACGTCATAATGGGGTTGTCATGTTAAGGGGAGATGGGTTGTTTTGCTGGTCCCACTTCTTCATCATGTTTAGCCCCATTAGTTTTCAGATTTTAAGACGTTCGCCTCATTAGTTTCTCGATTCTAAAACCTTTCGTCTCATTTCTATATCAATGTCAAGACCTTTTCGTGCCATTTAGGTGTCGAGTTTTGCCTGGCGAACGATAGCGAGCCTGCAGTTTTAAGAGAAACCGGCCTTTGGCAGGCACATTTTTGTACAACTTTATCTTGAAGAGGGGTATAGGGAGTGTTAATTAAAGCTTAATGAAGGTCTAGCGAGGAAACTAAAACAAATATATAAATAAATAGACCCCCCAAAATTACAACTGTCCCCTTAACTAAAGTAAACGCATATCATTGATTTAAGCAAAATATAATTTAATTTATTTAGATGGAGGGGGGGGGGGTAAAATGTATAGGTTATCAATGCTTAAAGGAAGAATATAGAGTGGACACAAGAAGTAAGTGAGAGAGAAGAAGATAGTGGGCTGTTCACTTTGCTAGTATTTTTAACATCGTCCTTAACCCGTTGAGCCCCGGCTAGTTATAATATTTTGTTCACCCCAGTCCCAAGCCATTTTCACTTCTTTTTTTTTGTTTGCTAAAATGGAAGACAAGGATGAGAAATGAAAAAAAAAAAAAAAAAAAATCACCTCGGATATTTTTTTTTGGGGGGGGGGCCGGTGGGGGGTTGGGGGGGGGGAAAGAGCCTCAAAAAAAATTTGTTGAGCCAAAATGGAAGAGAATGGTGAGAAATGAAAAAAAAAAAAAAATCACCTTGGTCATTTAGGGGGCGGGGGGGGGGGTCAAAAGTTCGTCTCCCCCGCATGACCACCCGCCCGGGAGCACTAGGGTGAAAACTGAGTATGGCATTGTACGGCATACATCCTAAGGAGTGTCTCACATAAATCTCAAGCCTTTAGCTCCCATACGACCGGAGTAATTAAGGTTCAAAGTGGCGGTGAACTAAGGGTATAAAGTATCCCCACTAAGCCCACCACCACCAGCCGCGCGGCTGTCTCGGCCCGCTCACACCTACTGGCCCGGCTCCCACACACACTACGGTACCTCCCCCTCCTATTCTCCCGCCATTTCCTACCTTACAAGCCACGTAAGTGTTTTTTATATGTCGGACACACGTGATGCGTCGCTGGGAGTTGGTGATCAAACACTGCCGACGCATCACGTGCAACGCTGGGTCTCACGGGGTTAACACCAACAACACCCCAAATAAAACTGGTGGCGGTTGATGTCCGCGCGGACATCAACCGCCGCAAGTCTTTATAGGCAACTTTTCACCAAAAATACGCACGGATCAGAAATTTTACACATCTGGCAACTAGAGCAGCCTCGAGGCAAGTTACGTGTTGTTCCACAAGGAGTTCAGTCCTTCCCATACCGCCGTGACGAGTGGATGTAGTGCACTTGGGGCCTCCTAGATTTGCCCACTCTCGCCCTACCCTGACGTGCATTTGAGGCCATATCTTCGTTATGCCGAATAGGAAACAGCTGACACCTGACCATATTGTGGCCATAAAGACACTGTTGAAGGCTGGCCATCCAAATAAGGAGATTTCCAGCCAGACGGGCATCAAACTCCGCACTGTTCAAGAGTGGACCAAAAAGATTCGTGACGCGGGTGACGGTGCCAATGTCGGCCATAAGCAGCGGCCTGGTAAGGCCCGTAAAATAAGTGATCGAACATTGGTAGTGATTAAGAGGCAAGTAGAGGCTAACCCATGTCTCACAGCACGTCAAATAAAACAAAATAACCCAGAATTGTTGGGTGATGTGTCAATTCGTTGCATACGACAACATTTGTATGAAAGACTGAAATATCGTTCATTGAGCCCACTTAGAAAGCCTCTTATAACTCATCGCCAGGCAAAGGCAAGGCGATTTTTTTGCTGGCAAGTACTTGGGGTGGCCTCTTGCGGCATGGAAAACCGTACTTTGGAGTGATGAGGCCAACTTTGCCGTGACTAGCAACCGAGGTGGTAGTGTACGGGTGAGGCGGGGTGGCAGGCGCCTGGACAAGAAGTACCTCGCCACCACATTCAAGTACCCGGATAGTCTTATGGTGTGGGGCTGCTTCTCTTACCATGGTGTGGGTGACCTCATAGTGCTACCTAAAAACATTCGCATGAACAGATACAATTATCTTGAACTTCTCTGTGATTATTTGCCCTCCTCATACACTAAGACCAAGGCCAAATTCTTCATGCAGGACGGGGCACCTTGCCACACTGCTAAGTACGTTACCGAGTGGTTAGATGACAGTGGTATTAAGTATTTCAAAGACTGGCCAGGTAATTCACCAGATCTAAACCCCATTGAAAACTTGTGGGCGATAATGAAGCGGCGGCTACAAGGAAAGGAAATAACCTCTGTGCAACACTTGGAGCGCCAGATCAGGGAGATCTGGGCAACTATTGGACCAAATATTACCCAGAAGTTAGCTGCAGACGTCCCAGGCAGGCTCAAGCAGGTCAAAAAGGCGAAGGGGTGGCACACCAAGTACTAGGAAGTTAAAAGGTAAGATATTTCAACATGTGGTGGCTTGTTTACCATTTTTCCCATGCCCCTAAACAGGTTTTCAGGCGGCGCGGCTGGCGAGAAGCGACGCGCGGACATCAACCGCCACCACTGTATATATATATATATATATATATATATATATATATATATATATATATATATATATATATATATATATATATTGTTACGACTGAGGTTTAAATATATCAGGGCTCTTATTCATTGGACTAGTAATGGCATAAATGCTACAATGGAAAGCGCTAGATCCAACCTCTGATGTATATTCCCAGTGAACAAAGAACACAAATACTCTACAGAGTTCTATATGCAATAATAGGTTATTAAACTCTCAATATATGTGCGTCTACTCTAGGATTAATGTTATGTGAAAACAGCCTATTACTACCTATAACCGAAGGTGCTTGGTTATGGTATGCAAAGTAAGGTGGTAAGAGAAGTTACAGCTTACGATACTTTAATCAATAAATGTCAGGCACTCCTGCATGAAAGAAAGTGCACTAAAGTCCTTCAACACCAACAAGGAATCTTCTTTAAATGTTAGATGCTATCAAGATGCTCGAATCGGAAATGGAACCCAAAAAGGCCGGCAGCGGAACAATGCACGTGCAGGCTATGCACACAAAAAGGCAGAATATATAATGCCGTCGGAGCCAAGAATATCCTAAACACTACAACAATAATAATGATTGCCACAACAATGCAGTATTCCTCTCAACAAAAAGAGCCTAAGACGTTTGTGTCTCAATACATCAAACTAGGCTGCGAAATGCTTGTGTAATCATAAATGGGTATGCATAAAAAGAGTACTTGGGTTAATATACTTAATGTCTACTATGATTGATAAAGTCTAGCTAGAGTCAATGATACGAGATACTGGTGCGCATGGCATGCCGCATAGCCTAGTGTAAATCTCAAGTCTGTGTGTCAAATATTACGTTATAGTGAAGGGTAGCTCTCTTGAGAAACCTTAATACCGAAGTATCAAGCGTTCTCCTGGCGTACCTCAACGAAAAACAACCGAGCTTAGAACAGTGCAGAATGGTATAGGCAAAAAGCCCTCATTCGTGCATGCTCTACTCTCAATGGCACACAGACTAGAATTTACCCAATCAACTCCAGTTCTCAGGTAATAATAATATGTCGTGCAGCTTTTACCTAAAGCCAGCACTCATAGGAAACAATACCTTATAATATCAGACCCCTAGTCTAGCATTATCTAATCCAGCAGAACACTAATAATTATAGGAAGCGGCAATATGAAAGCCAACCAATGCTTCGTGATCAACTTATCTTAACAACTAAACATACATAGGTTATATCAGACCTTAACGCACAATACAACTGGCCAGCATGAAGCTGATTTTTCAGAGTTAACCAGAGGGGATATAGTATTAATAAAAGGTGGTGAAAGATATGGAAAAAGAGAGAGGTAGGCAGAGGAAAAGATTCTCAGATGAAGAGCGGGGAACAGGTATCAAGGGATAAGAGGGATGCGTTCTAGAAACCAGATCTGAGGGAGAAAGTGGTGAGAGAGCTGTATATATACTCGCACTAGCTCGAGCCGCGTGGGAAAAAAGCGGTAACAAGTCCTCTAACCACTACCAAAGTAGCTAGCAAAACATTACGTCACCAAGCATGGTAAAGAACTCCCTCAAACAATCCCCGCGAGGCAGCCAGCCGTGACGTCATCGAGTGGGGCAAAAACACTGCGCGCCCCCTCTCACTCAGTTCTACTCTCTCTCTCTCTCTGATCCTATCATTACTAGTTAAGGATAAAACATATACTTTACAATTAAATATATAAAGCCTTGACATGGGTGAAAACAAAGAGCCTTTCTGGACTGCCCATGACACGAGCTTTCATATGAAATAAAGCACACAACAATACACAAACTGTAGCCACATCCACTGTCCTGGCGATCCTAGCGAGTCACTGTAGGACAAGCCATACGGTTCTAACGGAGTGGTTAACGTCACACCCCCCCCAAGATTTTTCTCAGAGGCCCAAGGCTCACAAAAATCTGATGGTTAGAACCCATGCTATATCTCTACTTCCCATCACCCAGCGGCAGTAAAATATCTGGCACAGTTCCTCAACAAAACATTTTACAAAATTATAACCCTCCCCAACACAATAGGTTAAATTATATGTAGTTATGCTCCTCAAGAGCGAGCTTCTCTAGCCCAGCATTCTGAGAGGAGTGCAACTCAGAATTACTGCTATAACATACTGAACAAATTCAACTATCAAAGAAAGAGTTTTTTATTTGATTTTTATGTTTTTAATTTGTTTATTTCGGCTGCACTATAGGCCCAAGCCTAGTTTTTTCTTCTATACCAAACGCTCAACTCCTGCTTTACGACCCAATACGCTGGGCTACAACCGTGAGCCAACAAGCATCAAGCGCAAAATACTATTCAAACTAAAGCAGGAGGCTACCCGTGTGTCAATCTACCCAGGATCATCTACCCTCGAAAGACAATCTGCAATCACGTTGTCACAACCGGCAATATGGCGTATGTCCAGGTTATATTCCTGTAACATTAGCGACCACCTGGTCAGCCTCATGTTCCGATTGTGAAACTGGTTCAAAAACTTGAGAGGGTGATGATCTGTGTAAATTACAACGACTGGACCATAGGCTGGAACATAGACCTCGAAATGCCTCAGTGCAAGTACAATTGCCAGCAGCTCTTTCTCGACAACAGAGTAGTTCTTTTGGGCTGAATTGAACTTCTTCGAGTAGAAACTAACAGGATGCTCCAGCCCATCATCGTCATTTTCCACAAGGACGGCACCAGCCCCCACACCACTAGCCTCCGTTGCTAGTTGGAAAGGTAGGCTAAAGTCAGGGGCCCTGAGGATCGGGTGAGTGCACAACAGGTGTTTTACTTCTCTAAACACCTTCTCACACTCAGGCACCCATTTGAACTTCTTATCCTTCCAGTTATCCTCCACCTGAGCTTGACTGTCCCGTTCTCCTTCTCCACCTTGACTGCTAAACGTCATCACAGGCACAGTGAGAGGCTCAGGGGGGTGCCTCCCATACTCCTTCACGAGATTAACATGACATAACTGATTGCGCTTCAGTCTGTCTGGAGTGGCTACCAAGTAATCCAGGTCTGATAGCTCCTCCACCACCCTATAAGGACCAGCGTACTTCGCGGATAAGGGGTGACCTACAAGGGGCAGTAGAATCAACACCTCCTGACCCACGTGAAACTCCCTGAGTTTAACCTTGAGGTCGTACCTGTCCTTCCTGAGGGCCTGAGAGCTAGTCAAATTACGGCCAGCCAACTCCAGACTGCGCAACATCCGTTCTCGACTGTCGAGGACACACTTGAGCATAGAACAAGGTTTTTCTGTGCCCTCCCATACTTCTTCAACCATATGGAGAGGCCCTCTGACACGGTATCCAAAGACGAGCTCATCAGGGCTGAATCCCAAACCTTCCCCAGGTACCTCCCGCACAGCAAACAAAACACATGGCAGGCCAAGATCCCAATCCTTGCCACTCTCAAACCAACAACAACGAAGCACAGATTTTAAGGCCGAGTGCCATCGCTCTAACACATCCTGGCTCTCCGGATGATACGCAGATGACACAACCCCAACAATCCCATGCTACGGCATTGCTTGAACAAAGAGGCTAGAAGTGAAGTTGGGTCCCTGGACTGACTGAATCCCCCGCGGGTAACCATACCGGGAAAAATACACTAGCAAGCTTCGGACCACCGTCTTCGCCGACCCATTTCTCATAGGGTATGCGTCAGGGTACCTTGTTGCTACATCTCCCGACTGTGCATCACTGTCCTCCTTCAACTCTTTCGTCTTTTTAAGCCCATCCTCTGCCTTTTCAGGAACAGTTACTGGGTCTTCTCCAGACTCGAAATGTGGTCCTAATAATGAGTCCCCGAGAAGGTCCGTTGATACTAAACTCTCAACCGCATCAACTTTCAACCCCTTCTCGGTACCCTTCCTCCGCTGATCTAAAGATTGTTGACCAGAATGTGACTCCCTGGATGCAGGATCTCCGGTGACAACACACGCCATAGGCAGCACCGGACACTTCTCAACCCACTCCTGCTCCTCCCTACTCACGTCGGCCGGCTTCTCGGCAACAACCAAGGGTGGAGCCTCAGAAGTAGGTCCCGCAAAGTCGTTGCCGAGAAGGAGGTCGACGCCCCCAACAGGTAACTTCACAATTCCTACATCCAGGTCACGAGTCACACCATCAACTTCCATCTTCATTCTTACAAGCGTGTATGACCTTGTTGCATTAACTCCCTGAACCTCAACCACCCGCGCCGTATTTACAGGTTTACCAGTGAAATTTCTCAACAATGTTTGCGATGCCCCAGTATCACGCAAAATTCTCACCTCATGTCTTCTACCCCCCCACTCCACACAAACGAGTCCCCTGTGGTCACTAAAGGCATCACGGACAGGGAATAAGCCTTCCGGATCCTTCTGCACTGGCAGTGTATTTACCTCGGAAGAATTGGCTCTAACAAACTCCGATATCCTCTTGAACACTCCAATGCCGTGAGCAAAAGACACGGATGCCGGAGGAGGTCGACTAGGGCACTCATTTGCTTTATGACCCTCCTTGTGGCACTTAAAACACATAAATTTCGGTTTCGGCTTATACTGTGATGTAAAAGGCCCCTGACTTTTCTTATACGGTGTGGTGTTAGGTTTGGATTCAGTTTTAGTTTCATTGCTCTTTTGTTTAAATGTGTCGTTGCTATGGGGAGGGGGAGGATAACGGTCCTTAGCACTTGCATCGTACTTCTGAGAGGACCCGCAACCCCGAATCAACGACAGCCGTAGATCAGCCATTTCTGCTGCTTCTACTAGAGTTCTTGGGTTTTTCTTCTTTAAGTTCAAAGTTAGATCACCGCCCGTGCTCTTAAAGAACTGCTCCAACATCATTAACTGCTTAACTCCATCAAATGTTGTTACCTTCTCAAATCGGACCCAGTTCCCCATAGCATCGGACAAGTCCCGGGGGTGTTCCAAAAAGGTGCTATCTCTTCCCTTAGTTACACCCCGGAACTTCAAACGGTACGTTTCTGGTTGCAGTTCGTAAGCCCTCAGGACAGCCTCCTTGAGATCCTCATACACAATACATGACTCCAAAGGTAACGCATCGTAGGCTTTAAGACCCTTGCCTATTAACCCTTTCACGCACTTATGACGCAGAGGTTGCCAGATTAGCAATAATAAATAGATTTCTCTCACTCTTATAATTACCTCTCCAAAATTAGTTTTCTGCCCACAGCTAACTCAAAGACAACTGTAGAGGTTGAAATAACTAAACTAAAGGTTTCTAAATACCCCTGATGGTAACATATGCTTTAAAGTATCCCCAATAGGCTCAAAATCGCGTCATATGTCGGAAAGGGTTAATCTAGAGGATACAAGTGCTGCCCATTTATTCTCTGGCCACTGGTGTTCCTGGCACTTCTTCTCAAAGCGTGCAAAAAATTCTGTTACCCCACTCTCATCAAACACCGGAACCAGTTTCAATAAGTGCGAGAGAGATTGATCATGAGCACAGTTACTAGCCCCAAGTCGTTGTCCCGTTGTCTCTACTCGCGACTTCTCTACGTCCCTGTCGGCACATTACCTAGTCGACTCAACTTGGATTTTTGCTAGCTCTATTTGCTGCTCACCTGCCCTTTGTTGCTGTTGTATCTCAGATGCCCTGATAGCCTTTCTCTCTTCGATCTTAGCTAATTCGAGCCGAATCAATAATTCTGGAGATAACCCTTGAGGAGGTGAAGGTGCTACAATGTTTGAAATTACCGGTGGTCCCCCCAGGGGCAACCCATCCTGCCAGTCACCACCCCCCTGTGGAAGCGTACCCGGGGTCGGCAAACTACTGGGATGGCTGGGAGTCGAGTGTAGGGGAAGCATGGCCGAAGGGCTCTGAGCACTCAACCCATCTCGCTCACCAGTCACCCTGCCCAGTACACACGTTATCAAGTTATCCCTGGTCATGCTGCTAGTACCCGCATGACCGATAGCTGTGGCCAGGCATTGAAGACCGTACCGATTCACACCCTCCAACCGCTCGGCAGTAACAGGCCATTGCAAAAATATCCTAGCATCCTCCTCACAGTTCACCTGATTAACCATTTCATCATCCTGCTGTTCCTCAGTTTCGACATGACGTACTGTGTCTCCATTCTCCTTTCATCCGGTATAAGACATGATGCTCACAAAAATTTCCCACCTCAATATTCAGAAAAGAAGCACCCCAAACTCTTATACCTCAATATACACACACAAATTCTCGGAAATACTCAAGGGCTATACTATGTTGCAAAAAAAAATTATTCTTGCTGATCCCCGCAAAATATTCCCCAAAACAACAAATGTTCCCTGCTAATAAATGTAGGTTCACCAAATCCTAGGTAAGGTCGCCATTTGTTATGACTGAGGTTTAAATATATCAGGGCTCTTATTCATTGGACTAGTAATGGCATAAATGCTACAACGGAAAGCGCTAGATCCAACCTCTGATATATATTCCCAGTGAACAAATAACACAAATACTCTACAGAGTTCTATATACAATAATAGGTTATTAAACTCTCAATAAATGTGCGTCTACTCTAGGCTTAATGTTATGTGAAAACAGCCTATTACTACCTATAACCGAAGGTGCTTGGTTATGGTATGCAAAGTAAGGTGGTAAGAGAAGTTACAGCTTACGTTACTTTAATCAATATATGTCAGGCACTCCTGCATGAAAGAAAGTGCACTAAAGTCCTTCAACACCAACAAGGAATCTTCTTTAAATGTTAGATGCTATCAAGATGCTCGAATCGGAAATGGAACCCAAAAAGGCCGGCAGCGGAACAATGATCGTGCAGGCTATGCACACAAAAAGGCAGAATATATAATGCCGTCGGAGCCAAGAATATCCTAAACACTACAACAATAATAATGATCGCCACAACAATGCAGTATTTCTCTCAACAAAAAGAGCCTAAGTCATTTGTGTCTCAATACATCAAACTAGGCTGCGAAATGCTTGTGTAATCATAGATGGGTATGCATAAAAAGAGTACTTGGGTTAATATACTTAATGTCTACTATGATTGATAAAGTCTAGCTAGAGTCAATGATACGAGATACTGGTGCGCATGGCATGCCGCATAGCCTAGTGTAAATCTCAAGTCTGTGTGTCAAATATTACGTTATAGTGAAGGGTAGCTCTCTTGAGAAACCTTAATACCGAAGTATCAAGCGTTCTCCTGGCGTACCTCAACGAAAAACAACCGAGCTTAGAACAGTGCAGAATGGTATAGGCAAAAAGCCCTCATGCGTGCATGCTCTACTCTCAATGGCACACAGACTAGAATTTACCCAATCAACTCCAGTTCTCAGGTATGTCGTGCAGCTTTTACCTAAAGCCAGTACTCATAGGAAACAATACCTTATAATATCAGACCCCTAGTCTAGCATTATCTAATCCAGTAGAACACTAATAATTATAGGAAGCGGCAATATGAAAGCCAACCAATGCTTCGTGATCAACTTATCTTAACAACTAAACATACATAGGTTATATCAGACCTTAACGCACAATACAACTGGCCAGCATGAAGCTGATATTTCAGAGTTAACCAGAGGGGATATAGTATTAATAAAAGGTGGTGAAAGATATGGAAAAAGAGAGAGATAGGCAGAGGAAAAGATTCTCAGGTGCAGGCCGGGGAACAGGTATCAGGGGATAAGAGGGATGCGTTCTAGAAACCAGATCTGAGGGAGAAAGTGGCGAGAGGGCTGTATATAATTATACTCGCACTAGCTCGAGCCGCGTGAGAAAAAAGCGGTAACAAGTCCTCTAACCACTACCAAAGTAGCTAGCAAAACATTACGTCACCAAGCATGGTAAAGAACTCCCTCAACCAATCCCCGCGAGGCAGCCAGCCGTGACTTCATCGAGCGGGGCAAAAACACTGCGCGCCCCCTCTCACTCTGTTCTACTCTCTCTCTCTCTCTGATCCTATCATTACTAGTTAAGGATAAAACATATACTTTACAATTAAATATATAAAGCCTTGACATGGGTGAAAACAAAGAGTCTTTCTGGACTGCCCATGACACAAGCTTTCATATGAAATAAAGCACACAACAATACACAAACTGTAGCCACATCCACTGTCCTGGCGATCCTAGCGAGTCACTGTAGGACAAGCCATGCGGTTCTAACGGAGTGGTTAACGTCACAATATGTATATATATATATCCTGTATATAAACCCATTTTACCTAAGAGAATTATAGGTCTTAGAGTTTCGTATGCAGTTTTTATTTATTATTTTTGTTTTTGTTGGGTAGTGCGAAAACTGCACACCTACTTTATTATTATTATTATTATTATTATTATTATTATTATTATTATTATTATTATTATTAGTAGTAGTAGTAGTAGTAGTATTGCGGACCCACCAATGACGTCATAATGGGGTTGTCATGTTAAGGGGAGAGGGGTTGTTTTGCTGGTCCCACTTCTTCATCATGTTTAGCCCCATTAGTTTTAAGATTTTAAGACGTTCGCCTCATTAGTTTCTCGATTCTAAAACCTTTCGTCTCATTTCTATATCAATGTCAAGACCTTTTCGTGCCATTTAGGTGTCGAGTTTTGCCTGGCGAACGATAGCGAGCCTGCAGTTTTAAGAGAAACCGGCCTTTGGCAGGCACATTTTTGTACAACTTTATCTTGAAGAGGGGTATAGGGAGTGTTAATTAAAGCTTAATGAAGGTCTAGCGAAGTAACTAAACAAAATATATAAATAAATAGACCCCCCAAAATTACAACTGTTCCCTTAACTAAAGTAAACGCATATCATTGATTTAAGCAAAATATAATTTAATTTATTTAGATGGAAGGGGGGGGGGGGGTGAAATGTATAGATTATCAATGCTTAAAGGAAGAATATAGAGTGGACACAAGAAGTAAGTGAGAGAGAAGAAGATAGTGGGCTGTTCACTTTGCTAATATTTTTAACATCGTCCTTAACACCAATAACACCCCAAATAAAATAATATAATGAAAGTATGTGATTCTCTCAGGATTCGGATTCGAACCCAGGATATCACATACAGAACTTACACGCTCTAAACATTACACCATCAGGACAGTTATAATTACTGCACATGACCACGATTGATATCCATTTATCGAATACTGGATATTAATCTAGTCATGTACTGTACCCAACTGCACTATGAATGACTTAATACTTAAGGGGACGGTATATTATTTATTTGTGTTATTAATATGTTTACCAGTAAATATATTTGTTTTAGTTTGCTCCCTAGAGTCTATCAAGCTTAAAAATCTATACCCGTAAGATCCACCTTTGAGATAAATTTGTACATTACATTTTTCGGTAGAAAAATATCCCGGCTGAAGGCCGGTTCCTCCTCAGCTACAGGCTCGCCATCGCTCGCCGGGAAAAAATCAATGGCACAAAAGATCTTAAAATTGCAAAACTAATGGGGTTAAGCATGAGGGAAAGGGGAATCCATAAAAACAAACCTTCCCTTAACATATAAGCAGCGTTCCTAAGCAGTAGGCAATTGTGTTAATTATCCTTATGTTTGTTATGGTATTGTATGTATAATGAATACAGTAAATAGTTTATTGTGTTAATTATCCTTATGTTTGTTATGGTATTGTATGTATAATGAATACAGTAAATAGTTTATTGTAATATCCTTATGTTTGTTATGGTATTGTATGTATAATGATACCAAATAGTTTATTGTGTTAATTATCCTTATGTTTGTTATGGTATTGTATGTATAATGAATACAGTAAATAGTTTATTCGTCATTGGAGTTCATGTTATTCGATATTATTTTACTATCATTGTTTGTTGTACAGGTATATTTACATGTATTAGGCTCAAGGGGGGAAGGGTTTATTTAGTGGTTTATTTATTTATTAATTTATACATTTTATTTATTAATTTATAATTTTTTAGTTTCCTCCCTAGACCTTCATCAACCCCCTTTTAGATATATTTGTACATTTTGCGGTAAAACTTTTCAGGCCAGTTTCACTTATATTACAGGCTCGTTATCGTTTGCCACTAAAGAACCGACACCTACATAGCACGAACGGTCTTAAGAAATGGGATGAAAGGTTATAAAATCGCAAACTAATGGACCGAACGTCTTCAAATCTGTAAACTAATGGGGCTAAACACGAGGGAGAAATGGGGGGGGGGTCATAAAATACTACCATCCCCCCTTGAATGCTATTGTGCCTTATGTACAAACTGCTTGTATCCTAAGATTATATTTGTTGTATTGCAAGTAAGGAGCTATTGTTTATAAACTGGGTTTGCTTCATCTACGCTAACACTTTCGCTAAATACTCCACTTTGGATGATTCCGGTGCTATTGCTCCCTCTCCACCCCCTCTCCCCTACTTATGCCTAATATCATAATCTCTTCCAAGGATGTACTTTCCACCCTCTCTGGGATTAATACTAAAAAGGCGTACGGACCGGATGGTGTTCCTTCCTCTTATTGCACTAAAACACTGTGCTTCCATGCTGACTCCCTGCCTAGGCAAACTCTTCCGTCTCTATCTTTCCTCTTACGTCTTCCCTTCTTGCTGGAAGTTTGCCCCACTCACAACCCTCCAACTATCGTCCAATTGCTCTCATTTCTTGCATCTCTAAAGTTTTTTAAACTATTCATACCTCAACATTTCTTAAGCACTTATCTCCCCATAACCTACTTACTAATTCTTGGTCATCCTCCATTCGGGACTTCGCTGAGACTTTTTCTGTTGCGCTAGACATATCGAAGGCCTTCGATAGAGTCTGGCACAAATGCCTTATTTCCAAACGACCCTCCCACGGTTTCTATCCCTCCATCTGTGCCTTTGTCTCTAATTTCCTTTCGGCCGTTCCATAGCTGCGGTTGTGGATAGCCACCGTTCACTTCCTCAATCTATCAACTCCGGTGTTCCTCAGGGTTCTGTCTTATCTCCAATTTTCTTCCTGGTATTCATTAATTACCTCAGGGTTCTGTCCTATCTCCAATTCTCTTCCTGTTATTCATTAATTAACGACCTTCTCAACTGAACCTCCAGCCCCATTCACTCATATGTTGACGACTCTACATTACACTATTCAACTAGCTTTCCACAACACCATTCACAGCAGGAACTTCAAAACCCACGTAAGGAGGCCATAAAACACCTATCTTCTGATCTCTCTACTATCTCTAATTGGGGCAGAGAAAACCTTGTTACTTTCAATGCTTCCAAACCTCAATTTCTCCATCTGTCTACTCGTCGAACCCTTCCAAAAAACTATAATCTACGCTTCAATAACATACAAATTAACCCTTCATCTTCTCTTAATATTCTTGGTGTCTCTTTTTCTTCTGATCTCTCTTAGAAAGATCATATTACCACTCTTGCTAAAACAGCTTCATAGAAGCTGGGTGTGCTCAACCGCCTCCACGGGTTCTTTTCCCCTGTGCAGCTTTTTGCTCAGTACAGGGTCAAACTTCTAGACAAAGTAGAAAAGAAAGCCTTCCGTCGCATTAACTAACGTCCACTCACCAATTCTCTGCAGTCTCTCTCTCTTCGCCGCAATGTTGGATCTCTCTCACTATTCTACCGCTATTACAATAATCAGTATTCCTCAGAGCTCTCTCAGTGTATTCCACCCTCTTCGTAGAGCATGTAGCACCCATCTTGCAACACAATCCCACCCCTACTCTGTGCAAGTCTGCAACCCAAGGGTGAAACGTTATTCCCAATCTTTCTTCTTTTCAACAGCTGAGCTCTGGAACTCTCTCCTAGAATCAATTTTTCCCTCTTCCTGTGACTTAAATTGCTTCCAACACTGTGTGCCCAGGCAAATTGGCTCGAACGTCCCTTGATTTTGGCCCAGTCACTCTTTCAACTCTGGGGGAGGCACTGGCCACAGGCAGTTCTGCCTTTTGTCCCCCTCACTCACATAGAAACAAAAAAAGTCTGCATCAGTTATTCACATTTACCAATTCTTTCACCCAACCCGATCTTTTAAATTCAAATATAAACACTGCAATTTCTCTGAATCAGGACCTTTCTAGAATTAATGAATGGGGACAAAAGAATCTAGTTTACTTTAATGCACTGAAAACCAAGTACATTCAATTTTATAACCGACAGAATCTCACTGACTCACATATATTTATTAATGATGTAAATATTCCCACTTCCCCTAGTATTGACATTCTCGGTGTAACATTAACTACTAACCTGAGCTGGACACATTATGTTAGAAGCATTGCTAAGAATGCCTCTAAAAAACTGGGACTCCTGTACAGAGTTCGAGAATTCTTCACTGACGAGCAGTTGGCCGTAATATATAAAAGTCATGTGCGTTCTCAGATGGATTACTGTTCACCTCTGTGGAGTGGAAGTGGAGTGGTTGCATTGAGGCAGTTGGACAAAATTCAAAATAAAGCTATTAGATTAATCAATAACCCTGCAATCACACAGGACCTTCCTATATTATCCATACGAAGAAACGTTGCAGTCCTTGCATTATTCTACAGATATTTTCACAGCAATTGTTCCGAGGAACTTGCTTCAATTGTGCCGCCTCTCCACATATTTCCCCGTAGAACTAGGGCAGCTGAGAGCGCCCATGAATTTACACTTTCTCCTCCACAATGCAGAACTTCTGCTTAACAAAATTCATTTATCCCCAGAACTACTACTCTTTGGAATTCACTTCACTCGAGTTGCTTTCCACAAATTTACAATCTTCAACAGTTTAAATCCAGTTGTTACAAACATTTTATGAATGGAGGATGCCTTTAGGCACATGGACCAGTTTTGTTTTATCTGTGTTTTTCCTTCCTCCGTTCATTGTCTCTTAAAAAAAATAAAAAAATAAAAAAACATGCATATTCTGAATGCCTAGAGCAAGGTCATACAAGAATAAACATAATCCCATTTGATAGGTCAAAGTCACAGGTCAACGTCAAATATAAGGTCAATATGCTAATTTCTTTACTATTCATGTAAACTTCACAATATATATATATATATATATATATATATATATATATATATATATATATATATATAGGCCTACTGTATATACTGTATATAAACCAATTTTACCTAAGACATTCAATACTACTTGCAGAATGATAGATCGCAGAGTTGCGTATGCATTTTTTTTTTTTTTGGGGGGGTAATGCAAAAACTGCACACCTACTTCATTATTATTATTATTATTATTATTATTATTATTATTATGAGAGTAAAGCTGTACATATTATATACCTTGATTTTCAAAAGGCCTTTGACAAAGTTCCCCACAAACGTTTACTGCTAAAACTAAAAGCACATGGAATACAAGATGGTGTGTTGAAATGGATAGAAAATTGGCTCAGCAACAAAAAGAAAAGAGTAGTCATAAACGGTAAGGCATCTAAATGGACCAATGAAAGTAGCGGGGTACCCCAGTGATCGGTAATGGGACCAATTATCTTTCTAATTAACATCAACGACATAGACGAGGGCCTCACCTGTACAAGCTCAAAGTTTGCTGAAGATACAAAAATTGCAATTAGCATACTGTCAAAAGAACATGTTGACAATATGCAACACAATCTAGATAAGTTGTCATGTTGGGTGCAAACTTGGCAAATGAGTTTCAATGCGGATAAATGTAAAGTACTACATATTGGATACCGAAATGAGAAAGCAAACTATTCGATGAATGGCACTCAGCTTAAGAGTGTAGGCAGAGAAACCGATCTGGGAGTAACAATATCAAATAACCTAAAACCGAGTCAACAATATTCAGAAGTTGTTAAGAAGGCAAACAAAATAATTGGCTTTATAGGTAGGTCATTTGAGCATAAATCCAAAGAAGTTATCCTAACTCTTTACAATTCCTTAGTCCGCCCTCTGCTGGACTAATGCGTTCAATCCTGGTGCCCTTATTACCAAAAAGATATAGACAAGCTAGAACGAATTCAACGTAGAGTTACCAAAATGATACCTAGCCTAAAGAACAAACCATACAAGGAGCGTCTTAAGGAATTAAATCTATTTCCTTTAACCTCTCGGCTGCGCATGAGGGGTATGAGTCCCAACATTGCTAATCCCGGTGTTGGTTTCGAGAGTGTGTGTGAGTGAGTGTGAGCCAACCTTCCACTCACGAAGCTTTGAGAGACACTGGAGGTACCTCTCAATTCTCTTCCTGACTTCTCCCCTAATTCCCACGCTTGGTAACACTGATGACAACGCCCTGATAGCAACTCGCTAATGTTAGCACGAAAATAGACCACAGAATAAGTGAATAACAGCGAAATAGGTGATAATTGAAGGAGGGGGGGGGGGGGGGAGTGGGGAAGGAGGGGATGTGGTGGAGTGATATTTGGCATGGCCCAGGGGTAAAAAAAAAAAAAAAAAAAAAAAAGTTTTTTTGGGGTGTTTTAAATGGAATTTTTTAGGCCCAGGATCTTAAGACTCTTCCTGCAGTCGCCCGGGGAAACTCTTAAGAGTCTTCCTGCACTTGCCGGGTTAACGCAGCGCAGATTAAGAGGCGACTTAATTCAAGTGTTCAAAATCATCAAAGGCCTCGTCAATATGAATTGTAGTAAATACTTCGCTATCGACCAATCTAATTTCACGCGGGGAAACAGTTGCAGAATTATTGGTAAAACTGTTAACTCGCACGAATCTAAGAATTTCTTCTTCAATAGAGTTGGCAACTTGTGGAATGGGCTTCCCCGAGACGTTATAGACTGCAACACCATTGATTCTTTGAAACTTCGCCTAGACAATTATCCTGCCTCAAACCAGCGACTGACTGCATTTGTAAATTAATAACTTTATTTTATTCCCCCCTCAGATTCATCAATGATTATTGCGTATAGCCTATACTGTATATATTACTAAGACGTTACTCTCTCATTCTCAGATATACGAAAGATCACTTATAACTGTGTTATGTTACTAACCCATCTGTCCCTTACTAACTTCCTAATCCGGCAACAGATATTAGTTCCAGGGCAGTAGTTCCCTTCCCAATTTCCCCTTACCCACTCTAAACCACTGTTCGGACACTTGATCCTCAGTGTTTTAGAGGACAAGCAGCCTAGAGGGGTCACTAGAACTGTTGTTGCTTGATTTTCGTTGTACTCCTTTGTAATATATAGACTTTGCGTGGTATTTAGGTGTCAATATTTTCCTGGCGAATGATAGCGAGCCTGTAATTCTAGGAGGAATCGGCCTTCGGCAGGAAATTTGTCTACCGAAAAAGGTACGAATATATCTTGAAGGGAGGGGGTGGGGGGAGTTATTTAAGTTTGATGGAGTTCTAGTGAGGACACTATATAATCAATAAATAAATACATAAATAAATAAACCATAAACTGACCACTATCCCTTTAATGAACCGTGTTTTATAATATTAGAATCCTAGGTTCGATTCCTTGGAGTACCACATGTATTCATTACTTTCATTGTTCTCATTAGTTAGGTTTATCAACTCTGCGAACCAGAGTGGTATCGCGCACACAGATCCCGCCCGTATACTGTGCACCATCAGTCAGCTTGTCTGTCGTCGTCGTCCATCGTCGTCGTCGTCGTCCGTCGTCGTCGTCCGTCCGGAAACTCTTCCAAGACCGTTCGATGGATTTTCACCCAATTTCACAGGTATATTCATTTGGTCAATGCGAAGGTCAGTCAAAAAAAAATGTTCAATTTAACTTAAGGGTTAAAGTCAAAGGTCAAGTTTAAAAATAAGGTCAATATTTCATGTGTCTTAGTTTTTACTCAAATTTCTTCATTTTCACTATACAAGTTACTGGTACCCTCGATATGTTATTGACCAAATTTTAGATAAATATTCTGAAGGGTAAGGTCAGAGGTCAAGGTCAAAGGTCAAAATATTTTCTTTACTAGTATTTCTTATATTAACTGTTAGATTCTCACAAGACTTATCGTGTATATTCGGAATACTTAGGACAAGGTCATACAAGAAACTATACAATTCCATATGGAAGGTCAAGTTCACAGGTCAAGGTCAAATAAAAGGTCAATATGCTCATTTCATTACTTTTCATGCAAACTTCACAACATTTGGCAATATAGTTGCACTTTATATTAAAAGGAAAATAATAAATGTTGAGACATATCATGAAGGTCAGGGTCAAAGGTCAAGGTCAACTATTCTATAAAATATATGAAATTAACTGATGGGTTTTAATGAAATTAGGCTAGTCATGCTTATTTGATTTTCCTGGACAATGTCAATGAAAACAATATATTACTTTTACATAAAGGTCAAGGTCACAGGTTAAGGTGAAAGGTCAACTTATACTATTTAATGTTAGTTTTTATTTAATTTTTTTCATTCTCACTATACAAGTTACTGGTAACCTTGATATCGTATTGCACACATTGTAGATACATATTCTAAAGGGTAAGGTCAAATTTCAAGGTCAAAGGTCAAAATAAGGTTTTTACTAGTATTTCTTATACTAACTGTTAGATTATCACTAGGCTTACCATGTATATTCGGAATACCTAGGCCAAGGCCATACAATACACTATTCAATTCCATATGAAAGGTCAAGGTCAAGGTCAAATAAAAGGTCAATATGCTATTTTCTTTACTTTTCATGCAAACTTCACAACATTTGGTGAGGTAGTTGCACTTTAAGTGAAAAGGAAAATAATAAATGGTGAGACATAAAAAGGTCAATATAAAGGTCAAAGGTCAAGGTCAACTATTCTATTAATATATATGAAACTAACTGATGGGTTTTAATGAAATTAGGAATGCTTATTTGATTTTCATGGGCAATTTCAATGCAAACAAAAATGTACTCTTACATAAAGGTCAAGGTCACAGGTCAAGGTCAACTTTTATTATTTATTAAAAAAATACTGAAATTTTAGAAAACTGGCTGTGTTATGGCTTGTTACTTAGATATCATATATATCAAATTTCACAAAAATATTGTAATAGTTAATGTCAGAGGTCAAGGTCAAAACAAGAATATATGTAATTTTCCCTAATCTCCTCCTTGACTGTTTAATGTATTGTCATCAAATTATACAGGCAAATTCAGTTGGTCAATGCAAGACCATCCAAATATATGTATTTTATTTTTAGTCAATGGTCAATGGTCAAGGTCACAGTATATGATCACTATTTGTAATCAATAAGTTTTTCATACGAATTAAACCATATTCATAATGCTAGTTAATACGAACATTGCTGTTAACCCTCCAGCCCCGGCTACGCATTACATAAATATTCCCCGAAACCCGGGTGTTTTGGCCGAAAAACGTCTAGGCTAGGCTACCGTATATTTGTTATTCTGACTACTTCCCGCATTCCCACGCATCCCCAAGCGTAGCTGTGTTATTTACCTGTAGAATGGCGTTAAGTAGAGCTCTCTAAGTCAACTGGTTGAGTTGTGATGATGATTTCATTGGAGATAACTTTATGGCAAAAACAGCCACTTTACACTACTTTTCGATACTTAACAACAACATACAGGCACACACGAACAAGCGACGCTCTCCTTCTTGTGGCCGGAGATGCGGGGCGTCGGTCCAGCCGGCTGTTGTTTACATGCGTCGGACCGACGCCTCGCACACCAAGCTCACAGGCTTTGACCTCATGGGTGTTTAAGAGCCCTTCCGGGTAGCTCGTGTATGCTTTTTTATGGGCGTTCAAGAGCCCTTCCGGGAACAGAGGGTTAAGCTAACTAAATCCTTGATAGGAAATTCTAAGGTCAAGGTCAAAGGTCGAAATATGATTTTTACTAGTTGTTGTTGTTGTTCCCCAGGCTGTCTGGCCGAACAGCACCAAGGTCTCGAGCAAAGCCAAGGCCATAAACGAGTGCCCCCACAAAATCCTCCCTGCTTACCACTAACAAAGCCCGGGTGACCGAAGCCACTCCAAGGCAGGGAGCTGAGGAGGGTGCGGAAATGCCCGGGAAACCAAAGCCCCACCCAAGGCCCTGTGCCCCTCAGCAGTTATGAAGGGAAAGTTGAGGGGTAAGGGAAAAATGTGACACTTTGGCTCCCAATCTGCCAACTTCTAGGTTGGCAGTAGGGAGGTCAATCCACGGAAAAGACGCCGCCACTTGAGATCTAGAAGATATATAAGTAAAAGGAACAGTCAGAGTAAGCTATGGGTATGGCAGAGATCGCTCAGTTCTCACTCGGATAGACCAGCCCATCACCACATGACTAGAACCCAATCCTCTCAGCATCAGCTAGGAAAGGCCCTAGAAAGCCGCCTTTGGCGGGGGGATAGCTCCCCTATTTCAACTCCTTTCGGGGTTGGGCACCCGCCCTGAATTTTACTAGTAGTTCTTATTTGATGTAAGATTCTCATTAGGCATATCATGCATACTCGGAATGCCTAGAGCAAGGTCATACAAGAATAAACATAATTCCATTTGATAGGTCAAAGTCACAGGTCAACGTCAAATATAAGGTCAATATGTTAATTTCTTTACTATTCATGTAAACTTCACAATATATATATATATAGGCCTACTGTATATACTGTATATAAACCAATTTTACCTAAGAAATTCAATACTACTTGCAGAATGATAGGTCGCAGAGTTGCGTATGCATTTTTTTTTTATTTTTTTTTGGTAATTCTAAAACTGCACACCTACTTTATTTGTAAATTTATTGGTGTTGGTGAACACAAATATGAAGTAACACATACCGGTAGTCACCTGTAAGAGGAATGCATTGTACACATATAACGTCGCAATGTTGTATGTCTTTCAGTCTGCTTTCGCTATTACAATAATTTGTGTTCTTCAAAGCTCTCTCAGTGCATACCCCCTCCCTTGCAGTGAGTGCAATTCTCTAATCCAAGAATTGGCAAAATTTCACAGTCTTTCTTCTACTTAACTAGTGAACTCTGCAACTCTCTTCCTCAATCAATCTTTCCTTCATCTTATGACTTAAACTACTTTAAACTTCGTGTGTCTCCCCCTTTTGATCACAATGTCCCTTGAATTAGGCTTTCTGTCACTATTTTGACTCTGGGAGAGACACTCGTTACAGGCAACCTGCCTTTTGTTTCCTGCATACACATAGACACAAAACAAAAAAGAACACAAACTCATAAACATTCGCCTAGAAACAATAGATAACTAAATCAGGTGAAATGTTTTATAATTGCCAAATTATTCAGATGACACGTCTTAAAATCTTCAAACTGACTTGCCTCGAACCAGATAGGGTTAACATCTACCTCTCTGTCTTCCTTATCCCCTTTCTCTCTCCCTCTCTTGCTGTCTATCTCTCCCTTCCCATCTCTCTCTCTCTCTCTCTCTCTCTCTCTCTCTCTCTCTCTCTCGCCATCTTTCACTTATCACTCGTACCAAATTTACGAAGTTGAATAATAGAAAAGTCATGTCTTGTCCTTCTATCCATTTTACGCAAATCCTTTTACAGCGTGAATTATTGGAGCTGTAATTTATTTATTTATTATTTATTTGTATTTGTATTGGTTGTAGATAGGCTGACTGTCGCAATGTTGATATACGACTGGGCATCCTGGTCGATTTGGTTGATTCTCCTTTCTATCTATCTATCTATATGCTCAGGCCCAATCCCCACTTTTCCTATTTTTATTTTTATTTTCTATTTTATTCTATTTTATTATTTGTTTGTCCTTTTTTCTTAGGGGTGGCCGACTCAAGACAGAGCAAGAACAGGGACAACACAAAAACAACACACATTTCTCCTATCGGTATACACAATCAGACACTATAGTGGGAAAGCTCAGAAGATGAGGCTGGTGATTGAATTAAGGGGGATGGTTCGTTTTTCTGGATCCCCTTCTCCCTCATGTTTAGCCCCATGAGGATTGAAACAATAAGACGTTCGCTCCATTAGTTTGGCGATTTTGAGACCTTTCACTCCATTTTGTTGTCAATATAAAAGACTGTGACGCCTGCAGCTCAGCAGAACGCCACGTGGGCTCAGCCACTCGCTAACACTCGCCAGGGCAATGTATTTGGCTACAGTCTATCTACCATGTTGTACTTTCTTTCTTGTGAATCGTCATGTCACAGGCAGTATAGAAGTGGTCTTTGTTTTTGCCTGTGACAAGGGATTATATTTTATATGATGAGGTGAACATAAGATGCATTGTAGTGAAGGAGAGAGAGAGAGCGAGCGGGCAGTGAGATGGTAGTTTTTCCTCCTCCCTCCTCCCTCCCTCGAGGAGTCCCTCGCTCACGTGATCTTTCTCTCGGTTTTGGTTGGCTGGTGGTTCCTGGCGCCTTCTGCAGGCCTGCTGCCGGGTGACGTAGCGGCCTGTGATTGGCTGACCACCATGCCTTTGTGTGTGGTCCTGGAGGGGTCCAGAGGAGCTATTCTCCTCAGAGCTTGCCTGACTAGCATACCCTTCACATGTCACTTGTCCCCCTGTCTCCCGACTTCTACCTATAGAGCACTTTCTCTCTCTCTCAACTTCTTACCTCTCATTCTTCCTATCTATTTAATATCATAACTCCCCTTTGGTTCTCTACGATTTCATATATCAGCCATCGTATTATATGCTGAAGCTCTCAGATAATATTATGTTTAGATAAGCATTTTGGAGGGTTTACCATTTTGTCTGTAGAGGTTCGACACACTCACGGTGTCTCCCTGCCTGGTTATTGGCTGTCTGCTGGGTTATCTAATGCTAGACTGGGATGAGGCTATTGTTGTTGTGATTTCCAATGTGTACCAGAGTTTGTTGAACTCGTACAATCGCAACAGATACTTGGAAAGCCTAGGTGGTCTTTCTGACTGTGTACCTTGTAAGTTTAGCATTGTGTTGCGAGTGAGGGCTTTTGCCTCTGCCACCCAACACTGTGCTGACTCGGTTTGCTTTGACTTTAGGAGGGTCGCCAGGAGAGAACCAGATACTAGCGATCTGGATCTCTCAAGAGAGCACCCCGTCAATTAATGTAATTTGGCCGCACAGTCTTAAGGACCTCGCTAGGTTACGAGCCGCTTGCTCAGCCATTGTTTCCTAGCCTCCGACATCCCAGCTAGACTTTATTCGCCTAGCAGACACCCAATTAGG
Organism: Paralithodes platypus; assembly: GCA_032716605.1. Taxonomy (NCBI): domain Eukaryota; kingdom Metazoa; phylum Arthropoda; class Malacostraca; order Decapoda; family Lithodidae; genus Paralithodes; species Paralithodes platypus. The sequence goes on from CM064525.1 coordinate 21,907,847, forward strand.
TTTATAAGCTCTTCTTATTAAGATATATATGTATGCATTGTTATTCACGTTGTTTATAAGTCTTGGATGTTGTTGAGTTGCACAACCCGAGCAGGCTTTTGCGTTGCCTGAGGAAGTACTTCTTTTTGTTGTTGGAGACAATACTATTGTGCAATTATTATTATTCCCGTGCCAGTTGACCCTATATGTCCATACACTTGTCATTTCCTGTTCCTGCATTATATAACAGTTCAAAGTCCGATACGATCATCTTACCCCAGCATCAGACTTTCTTCAGAAGATTCCTGCTCGATGCTTTGGGACTTTCGTTCACTTTCTTTAGTATAGGAGTGACAGTTCATTATTGTTTAGAGTAACTTTAAATATACCTTCTTCTAGTTTGCATTAAATCATTGCAGTGATTTAATTAAGATCTCTATCTTTTCCTAGCATACCTTATTAACGTAATTGTATGTTGTTGTGATCAGGATGTATCAGAGATCATCAGCCTGTAGTAGTAGTGCACTTATACTGAGTTATAGGATACCCCGTTATCGCAGATTAAACTCTGGAGGGTATAGGTGTTTTTGTGCGCCGGCATTATAAGTCCAGGGGTTGGATCTAGTGTTACCGTTGTGGCTGTGTGCTTTCCTAGTCCAACGATTAAGAGCCCTTGTTTTATACGAGCCCCGGTCGTAACAAATGGCGACCTTGCTTAGGATTTTGTGAACTTAAGAGAAATATTGCAGGAGTGTTCTGGTTATTTGTTTTTTGTTTAAAGGAATATAGTGGACACGTGGAATTTTTTGGCAAGTAGTATAACACTTGGAGTCTTCAAGCATTTTTGAGTGAATAGTGCTACATAAGAGTTTAGGTACTTCTATTTTTTGTATAAACGTTGAGAATTTTTGGTGGACACTATGTCGGACGACGGATCAGTGTACAGTGAGGACACAGTAAGGGAAGCAGACTCTGAGGTGCAGCAGCGGGCTTTGTTAGATGACATTAGAGTTATAGCTAGTGAGGAGGATGCAAGGAAGTTTCTGGAGATACCTATTACTGCTGACCGGGTGTCGGGGATTGATTGGTATGGTCTCCAGTGTTTGGCCATGGTCATGGGGCATGTGGGTATTAGCAGCATGTCGAGAGGTGACCTGGTGGCCTGTGTGCTCAGCGGGGTGCGTGGGGCTTTGGGTGGAGCGGGAGCTGGGGCACCTTCGGCCCAGCCCCCATTCCACTCGACTCCTACCATGGCGCCCCCTCGGGCTCCGGAGCCGGGTACGTTCCCGCAGGCCGATAGTCACTGGCAGCGTGGTTTGCACTTGGGTGAGTCTCCAATTGTTGCATCTCCTCCTCCTCAAGGTTTGACGGCAGAGATGCTCTTCCAGCTTGAGATGGCTAAGCAGCAGCGGGAATCTGAGCAGCAGCAGTGGCAGTTTGAGATGGCTAAGATTCAGGCTGAGGAGAGCAGGGCCAGATATGAGACTGAGGAGAGAAGGGCCGTACGTGAGGCTGAGATTCAGTCTGAGGAGGGAAAGTCTAAGTACTGTGCAGACATAGATCTTGAGAAGTCTCGGGTGGAGTCGACAGGGCAGCGTCTCGGTTCTGGGAATCGAGGTCTTGATCAGTCTTTATCGCACCTGCTCAAGTTGGTCCCTGTATTTGATGAGTCGGGTGTCACTGAATTTTGTATGCGTTTTGAGAAGAAGTGCCGGGAGCACCAATGGCCCGAGGTTAAGTGGGCAGCCATTGTTTCCTCTAGGTTGGTTGGCAAAGGACTCAAGCATATGATGCGTTGCCCTTGGAGTCTTGCGTCGATTATGAGGTATTGAAGGAGGCTGTCCTGCGGGCATATGAGTTACAACCAGAGACGTACAGATTGAAGTTCCGGGGTGTAACGAAGGGTCGTGAGTGCACCTTTCTTGAGCATGCCCGGGATCTGTCCGATGCATTTGGGAATTGGCTGAGATCGGAGAAGGCAACGACGTTTGATGAGATAAAACAGTTGATGCTTCTCGAGCAGTTCTTTAAGTGTACGGGCAGCGATCTGACGTTGAATCTTAAAGAAAAAAAAACGAAAACTCTTCAGGAGGCAGCTGAGATGGCTGACCTTCGGTTATCTTTGATTCGTGGGTGCGGTCTTGCACAGAGAAGTGATGCAGGCAATAAGGAGCGTAACCCTCCCCCTCTCCGAAACACTGATACACATAATTACACTAAGAACAAGAGCAACGACACCAAAACTGACCATAAACCTAGTACCGTCCCGTTTAAGAAGGGTCAGTGCCCTTCCCCACCTCATGGGAAGCCCAAGAGGGAGTTAGAGTGTTTTCATTGTCATGAGAAGGGGCATTTTGCAAGAGCCTGTCCAAGCAAGCTACCTAATGCAGTTGTGTCTTTGGCTCGCAACATTGGGGTGTCCCCGAAGTCGTCTGAGTTTGCCCGGGGTAAAACGTCAGAGGCTGGGACACAGCCAGTGGAGAAGAATCCGGAAGGCTCGAACCCTGTCCGCGATGTCTTTTGTGACCATCGAGGGCATGGCTGCGTGAAGTGGGCTGGTAAGAAGCATGGAGTTGAGCTGTTGCGAGACACGGGTGCCTCTCAGACTTTGTTGAAGAACTTTACTGGTAGACCAATAAACGCGGCATGGGTAGTTGTGGTGCAAGATATCAATGCTATCAGGTCATACACATTGGTCAGGATGGAACTGGGGGTAGATGGTGTGGCACGAGAGTTGGATGTGGGAATTGTGGAGAACTTGACTGTTGGGGGCGTCGACCTCCTTCTCGGCAACGACTTTGCGGTGCCTACTTCTGAGGTTTCCCCCTTAGTCGTTGCCGAGAAGCCGTCCGACGTGAGTAGGGAGAAACAGGAGTGGGTAGAGAAGTGTCAAGTACAACCTATGGCGTGCGTTGTTACAAGACCTATTGCATCCAAAGTGTCACAGCCTACTCCTCAGTCTTCTGATCAGCGGAGGAACGGTTGGAAGAAGACGGCTGATGTTGGTAAAAGTTTGGAGAGTTTAGTACCAGCGGCTCTTCTTGGCAACTCAGTATTGGCACCATTGTTGGAGTCTGGAGAAGCCCCAGGACCTGTCACAGCTAGTGAGGAGGTAGGGCAGGAAGAGACTCCGAGGCAGCAACGTTACGCACAGAGAGAACAAAGGGTTGCTCAGTTTGATATTGGGGGAGGACTTGGGTTGCTTCGGAAGCATCTAGACAGGTTGGTTCCCTCAGATATTTGTAAACTGCAGTTGAAGGATTCGGAAGTTCAGAAATGTGGTAATGGTGCTGTCGAGATCAAACACGAGGACGGGGAAACATGTCATGTGAACCTGTTGGAGGAGTTTGTGAGGCAAACACCTGAGCAGCCTACTGTCCCTGCGTTGGTCTGCAGCGGCCAAGGTGGAGAAGGAGAGGGGGGCAGTAGGGCACAGGTGGAGGAGAGTAGGGATTGTCATGTCTCGGCGGAGCAGTGGTCGGGGGACACGAGTCTGGTGGCTGTGGAAGCGCTAGAGCACCTACCTGAGCAGCAGTGTGCAACGCTCCAGCACCAGCTCGGTTCATACCCCACTGGTCGTGCCGAGCCCCTGAGCCTCACAACTTAGGCGGTGCAAGATGTTCCGCGGGCAGTTCACGTGAATGTTGGGAGACCGTTAGCCTCGTTGTTTCGGTGGTTCAAGGTGGGCGACGAAGCTTGGACATGGTTGTCAGGTCAAGGTCGACCCATGGCTGCCAAGGGTGGTGGTCAAAAGGAGGACTTTGAGCAGATTGGTGAGGTTGGCTGTGAAGTGGATGTGCCCGGTCGTCGCATAGCCTCCCAATGCTGCTCTAGTCGAATGCAACAGCCCTACCATAGACCGACTGTATCTGGCCATGTCGCTAAAAGCGGTGATGCTGCGCAGGCAGATGTAGTCGTAAGGAATGCGGGGGTGCGCATGTACGGTATCGGCGGGGAAGCCTTAGCAATAATGAACTATGGGAGTGACTGCACAGGTGGTACTGATTGTCCCTCTCATGACCTGGCTGTTCTAGGGACGAAGGTGGAGAAGGAGGGAGACTACAGGGTAGAAGCTGCGGTCTCGGCTGGGTTGTGGGAGGGCACTAGGCATGTTGTTCTGCGAGATAAGTTGTTTACTAGGCTGTGGCAGTGCATTCGCATGTTTGTTGCTTCTCCAAGCCTGATGTATGGGGTAGAATCCGACATGGAGGCTGGAGACAGTGCTAGGCTCAGTTTAATTCCCTACCGTATAAATCCTGCTCGACAGCCTGTGGTGCAAGCAGAGCTGGATTACGTGTTTATGAAGGGTCTGAGGGATAAGGAATGTCGTGAGTGGTCGTTGCCTGTAACTTTATAACCTGCGTTAAGTGGCAAGATCAGTGAGTGTGTTGATTGCGAGAGTGTGTGTGCATTATCCCTGACAGACGCCTATACCTTATCGAGAGTAGACAACACCATAGACCGCATCGGGGCTGCATCGCCTATCACGAAGGTAGAACTAGTGAAAGGATTTTGGCAGGTCCCGTTGCCGGAAAGAGCGAAGAGAAGTGCCAGTCTTTTTCGAATTGGGCAGTTTATCAGTGCCAGGTGTTGTTGTGCTGCCGGAACACAAGTTGGATGTGTGGCATGCTAAGGGCACTGATAATGTTTTGGCTGATTGTTTGTCATGGGAGGGTTTGTTTGCAGGAGAACCCTCGCCGTTCGGTCAGTGTGTGTTGAGAGTGGAGTAAAATTGGCTTGCCCCTGTAAGTGCAGCTGCCAAAAACATATTAAAAATGAAAATTCTATAAAAACTCCCTTTCTTTAATAGTTAAATTTGTTTAAGTATGTTATAGCTAAAGTTCTGAGTCGAACCTGTGCGTCTCTAAGAAGGCTGGGCTAGTAGAAGCTCGCTCTAGGAGCATAGCAGTATGAATTAAGCTATTGTCTTGGGAGGGGTTATAAGATTTTTTTTATGTTAATTTTTTTTTTTTTTTTGGATGAGAACTGAGCTTTGCCTTTCTTTGTGGTGAAGTGGTTAGGGGTGGCGAGTCTTATCTGGGTTCTGCTTGTCAGATATGGAGCTCATGGTTGAGCGTGTCTAATAGCTTGGGTGGGGTGTGACGCCTGCAGCTCAGCAGAACGCCACGTGGGCTCAGCCACTCGCTAACACTCGCCAGGGCAATGTATTTGGCTACAGTCTATCTACAATGTTGTACTTTCTTTCTTGTGAATCGTCATGTCACAGGCAGTATAGAAGTGGTCTATGTTTTCGCCTGTGACAAGGGATTATATTTTATATGATGAGTTGAACATAAGATGCATTGTAGTGAAGGAGAGAGAGAGAGCGAGCGGGCAGTGAGATGGTAGTTTTTCCTCCTCCCTCCTCCCTCCCTCGAGGAGTCCCTCGCTCACGTGATCTTTCTCTCGGTTTTGGTTGGCTGGTGGTTCCTGGCGCCTTCTGCAGGCCTGGTGCCGGGTGATGTAGCAGCCTGTGATTGGCTGACCACCATGCCTTTGTGTGTGATCCTGGAGGGGTCCAGAGGAGCTATTCTCCTCAGAGCTTGCCTGACTAGCATACCCTTCACATGTCCCTTGCCCCCCTGTCTCCCGACTTCTACCTATAGAGCACTTTCTCTCTCTCTCAACTTCTTACCTCTCATTCTTCCTATCTATTTAATATCATAACTCCCCTTTGGTTCTCTACAATTTCATATATCGGCCATCGTATTATATGCTGAAGCTCTCAGATAATATATGTTTAGATAGGCATTTTGGAGGGTTTACCATTTTGTCTGTAGAGGTTCGACACACTCACGGTGTCTCCCTGCCTTGTTTTTGGCTGTCTGCTGGGTTATCTAATGCTAGACTGGGATGAGGCTATTGTTGTTGTGATTTCCGATGTGTACCAGAGTTTGTTGAACTCGTTACAATCGCAACGGACACTTGGGAAGCCTAGGTGGTCTTTCTGACTGTGTACCTTGTGAGTTTAGCATTGTGTTGCGAGTGAGGGCTTTTGCCTCTGCCACCCAACACTGTGCTAACTCGGTTTGCTTTGACTTTAGGAGGGTCGTCAGGAGAGAACCAGATACTAGCGATCTGGATCTCTCAAGAGAGCACCCCGTCAATTAACATAATTTGACCGCACAGTCTTAAGGACCTCGCTAGGCTACGAGCCGCTTGCTCAACCATTGTTTCCTAGCCTCCGGCATCCCAGCTAGACTTTATTCGCCTAGCAGACACCCGATTAGGTTTATAAGCTCTTTTTATTAAGATGTATATGTATGCATTGTTATTCACATTGTTTATAAGTCTTGGATGTTGTTGAGTTGCACAACCCGAGCAGGCTTTTGCGTTGCCTGAGGAAGTACTTCTTTTTGTTGTTGGAGACAATACTATTGTGCAATTATTATTATTCCCGTGCCAGTTAACCCTATATGTCCATACACTTGTCATTTCCTGTTCCTGCATTATATAACAGTTCAAAGTCCGATACGATCATCTTACCCCAGCATCAGACTTTCTTCAGAAGATTCCTGCTCGATGCTTTGGGACTTTCGTTCACTTTCTTTAGTATAGGAGTGACAGTTTATTATTGTTTAGAGTAACTTTAAATATACCTTCTTCTAGTTTGCATTAAATCATTGCAGTGATTTAATTAAGATCGCTATCTTTTCCTAGCATACCTTATTAACGTAATTGTATGTTGTTGTGATCAGGCTGTATCAGAGATCATCAGCCTGTAGTAGTAGTGCACTTATACTGAGTTATAGGATACCCCGTTATCGCAGATTTAACTCTGGAGGGTATAAGTGTTTTTGTGCGCCGGCATTATAAGTTTAGGGGTTGGATCTAGTGTTACCGTTGTGTCTGTGTGCTTTCCTAGATCAATGATTAAGAGCCCTTGTTTTATACGAGCCCCGGTCGTAACAAGACCTTTTGTGTCATTTAGGTGTCGATTTTTTTCCTGGCGAGCGATAGCGATCCTGTAATTTTAGGAGAAACTGGCCTTCGGCCGGGACATTTTTCTACCGAAAAATGTACACATTTATCTTAAGGGGGGGTTGTTTTAAGTTTGATGAAAATTTAGCGAGGAAACAAACAAATATATAAATCATTCACCAAGTTGACCAAAAAATAAGCATTACTCCCATAACCCTTGTCTATCGGGGCCCGACTTAAGTCTGTATAGAAAAATTTGGACTATGTGGCGGGGCCCGACTTAAGTCTGTGTGCAATTTTGGCGCAATATTGGCTCTGTGAGAGAGACGAGCGACGGGAGGAGCCTGGGTTACCTCATGACACCTCGCCACGGCCGGCGTGGACCGACTGAGATGTACTCCACTTACATCCACCCTCACTCCCTCGCTACATACGTAATTATATAAAGAAATTACCGTATTTTAGCGATTTTGCTCTTTGGTTGCACGATCGTTGCAAGACAACCAGTGATCGTAGAAGGATGGTTCGGGTGTCATTGGAAAGCTCAATTTACGCCCTTTCAGGGATACATACTTGTATTACGCTCTGGGTCTTGTTTATGCATGAAAAAGAGCACGGAAACAACCCCATTTATGGTTAAAAAAAAACGCTGGGCGGCACAGTGAAATATACTCCACCACCCGCTCTTAAGGTGTTAAGTGAGAATTCTAGAAATGCCCTTGTTGTAAAAAGAACCCTAACTATTTGAGTGGTATTGTGGTGATTGAATGTATATACTGTATATTGGTTGATTAACTAAACAATAACTTTAACCTAAGGGTAATCCACTTGTAATTCATAATGCCAGTTGGAATATAATGCAAAATGTACTTGGATCGACAGTATTAAAAGTAATTATTTTGTTTTTATTATAGTTGGCGGGCACAGTAATAAAGATGGTTGTGATTATTGATCTAGAGGGTTTAAAATATTAGTATTATAATGGTGCAGAGTGCATACTGTGTGTGTATATATATATATATATATATATATATATATATATATATATATATATACAGTATATACTGTATATATTGTCAAAATGACCAGGGTCTATAGGGTTTTTATGAGTAGCTAGACTCGACTGGCGCCAGATTTATTAAAGCAGCTGTGCCAAGTCTATCCTTAGAAAGACCTAGTATTGAGAGTTTCTCTCCGATAACCTTCCAATTACTCATGACTAGTTTTGCCGTACCTCTAAACATTTTTGTCTCAATAAACATTTGTGTAGACTGAGCCCATATAGTGTTATCAGTTTCGTCTAACCAGTTGTTCGTTTAGCGGAAACGTGTAGGTGGCTAGCTAGTGTGGCTGGCGAGGGAGGCGTTGACAGCTTGTTGCTTTTGCCTCGCGGGAGGTAAGGTTGCTAGGCAACACGAGTTTATTTAATTATGTGATCATGGCAAGTTCAGTTGTGTTACAATATAAAGATGTACTTTATTTTATTTGCCACACTGTTTTAGTTAAGTTGTTAACACAGGAATACATTAGTATAAGTTATTCTTGTGAAGTGTCTAGTCTTATCATATCGTGTGGTGAGATTTTGCAACCCCTTCGTTTGAGACTGGCCTCCGCAGTGCTCTCCAACATCCGGTTCCCTCATTCTCTCGCTGGGGGCCAGACTAGATAGTTGGTGTCCCCTTCTCTCTCGTGACCCATCAGTCTGCTCCGTTTATTTTTCCTTGCTTGCATAATAGTAACGTAACGTAATTAACAGAGAACCCTAGACATTAATTAATTTCTTCATTTAATTATCCCTTTCCTCTGATCAACATTATATTATCTTTCCATTTTCATCATATATTCTGAACCACCGGTGGCTACTTCGGAATTCGTGATAGGGAAGAGCAGGAAGGTTTGCCAGGGTCCTTACTAATAAGTACTGTTAATCCCATAGACAGTCCACACACACCCATAACCCTACATCTTTTTCCCAGTGTTCGTGCTTAGGACCTGGTAACAGCCTTGACGGTTATGCCCCAGCACTTGTGTGTTCCCTATCTCGGGTTTCGAACTGAGGCAACGGAGTGTTTAATATTAATTAGGAATCCAGTTTCAGTCTGGACCCCCCCCCCCCATAGTTAAGTGAGTGTGGGAGGTGGACTCTAAGAGTTAATTGTTTGGGCGGTAACTCACTGGGGGGCCCAGGTTGAAGCAGGATATACTGGTGTGATATCAGAGGTGGTCAGGGCAACTTGCTTCCACTAATATCACCCCGAGGTTAGTAGTCATATTAGGACACTGCCTTGTATTGTTAGACCATTATTATATGTATAAAATATTACGTGCAACTCTCTTGGGTTGAGAGTGGATTACCGGTGGCTGGTTTGCGCCCGGTTTATTATTGTCGAGGGCGCGCATAGCCTGTTATGCTCGAAGTACACCTGCTCTCTTTCTTTTTCGTTGATGTCTGCTGGTAGCTTATGTATGTATTTAACTGTTTTGATTATCCAACCCAGCATTGCTAATCCCGGTGTTGGTTTCGAGTTCTCGTAGCTAGTAAGTTACATGATTATTTCTGTTCTACTTATTATTTAAAATAGGAGCAGGGCAGTATGCACCTTAAGCCCTGAGAAGAGCCTGGAAGCGTTCAAAGTGCTCTTACCTGTTGCGTCGTGGTGTTGTTTGGTAGAGAGACAAGGTGCATTTCTATTAGTAATTATTTTCGTATACCGTCTCTAAACTACTGAGGTCCAGATGCGTAACAGTGGCGACCTTGCCTTGGATAATCAGAATAGTACCAGCAGTATTAACCCACTGAGCCCCAGCGACGCAGGGTTTGCATCCACAATGTATGTAACGCTAAACCCCAGCGACGCATGGCTTGCGTCCTGGCCGGTCCGGTCCTAATTACTCCGGTCCTATGGCACCCAGAGGGCTCAGATTTGTATGGGAACTGTGTAAGTATCCCACGCACCCATGCCGATGGTTGAAAACTCTCAAAGTCCAACCGTGTGCGCGTGAGCACGCAAAAACATGTTTTTTTGGGGAAATTGCCTTCAATTTTTTACTCATGTAAAATCCGTTTTCGGGGGCTCTGTAGGACCATTTTTTGCACTTTTTGATTTTTTTTGTTTTGTTCATTCATTCCTAACCCATTCGCTATTGTTTCTGGAATAAAACAAAAAATCAGAATCAGCCGGTCCTGGGTGGTACATTTATTAATATTTAGCTGGTACTCAGCGGGTTAATAAGATTTATTTTGATCAGAGGATTTTTTTTTTAAATAGGTGTCTAGCATTTTATTTTACTATGTCTGAACAACAAGCAAGAGAGGAGGGGGAGAGTGTCGTGCCGTTGCATATGACCAGTGAGGAGGATGCGAGAGTGTTCCTTCGGAGTTCTCCAGAATGGGAACAGATGCAGTTGAGAAGGGTGGAGGAATTGAGGTTGATAGCATCAGTGTTGGGAGTAGAGGGGTCTCTTCTTACCACAAGGGAAACATATCAGCAGTATATATGGCAGCATTATTATGATGTTCGAAAGGAGGCTGAGCCAACAACTGTGCCGGCAGGAGGCTATATCACACCTGCACGCTCTCCGCCGCACACACCCAGTCCTTTTAATGAGAGCATAACGTCTTCCCCGTTTACCTGTCCTACTGTTAATCCCCCGTTGTTGCCTGACGTGCCCTCTGGTGTGCCCCAACTTACTCAACCCCATTTTTATCCTTTACACTCTACTCCTGCCGCTGGCTGGGCGGCACAGAACCAGGTTATACCTCCCCCCCCTATTTATCCCAGCTGGACTTTCTACGATTCAGCCACGTTACCGTCCCGCTTATGTTCCTACACCACCCCCTACTTTTGCCCCGGTAGGGCTATCGAGTGATGCTCTAGTACAACTAGAGTTGAAGAAGTTGGAAATGCAGGAGAAAAGAGAAGAGAAAGAGAGAGAAATGCAGGAGAAAAGAGAAGAGAAAGAGAGAGAAATGCAGGAGTGGTTAGAGACACAGAGAATGACAATGGAGCTACAAAGAACCAAAGTTGAGGTAGACGGGGGTAGGTACACAAGGGGACAAGTGGGCACGGTACACAGGGAGGAATCTAGCGAGTTAAAGTTGTCTCGTAGCCTGAAGCTTGTTCCCGCTTTTGATGAGGAAAAAGTAACTGAATGGTTCCAGCGATTTGAAAAGAAAGCACAGGAGTTCGAGTGGCCACGGGAACGCTGGGCGGCATTGGTGGCAAATGTTCTCAAGGGAAAAGCGCTCGAGGCATATGATAGGATGTCAGTGGAGGACTTAGCAGAGTATGATAATTTAAAGCAGGCTATCCTTAAGGCTTATGAACTCAGACCAGAAGCCTATCGCCTTAAATTTCGTAATGCAAGGAAGAAGCTTAATCATACTCATGTTGAGTTTGCTAAGTACCTCCGTGATTGTTTCTCTCGTTGGCTTTGGAGTGAAAATGTAACCAATTTAAATGAGGCAGTTGAGCTTTTCCTGCTAGAACACTTTACCAACAATGTCGACAGAGAGATATGTCAAAAGATCCGTGAGAAGCGCCCCGGCAAGCTGTCTGATGCTGCCGTGTGGGCTAACGATCGAGTGTTGGCAACCAAGGGTTTTAGTGATCTTGCCAGATATGCCCCCCCCCCACACGACTGCATGTGATGAGAAGTACCGAGCAGGTGGAAGCGGAGGGTACAGTAGTAGTGGCCCTGGTCCCACACGTAATAATAACGTTGGAGACAGACCAAAATCACCAAATTCAGTCAGACCTGATTCCAGTGTTGTTAGGTGTTATGGGTGTAAACAGACCGGACATATTAAACCAAACTGTCCCCAGGCAAAGTCTTCTGCAGCACTTGCTAAGCCTGTGTCGTTAGTGGTTGGTATCCAGGGGGGAGGGAATGAAACTTTGTTACCGAGGTTGGAGGCAGACCGAAGGGTGAAGCATGGGGTGCCAACGGCCGTGGCACAGCCTGCCCCCGACAAAGTGTCTCAACTAGGTACCATTGCAGGTCCAGAAGCCTCGCTCGCTTGGTGCCAGGCTTTCGTTCATGAGGGTGAAGTAGAGCTGTGTGGCAAGGTCTATCCAGTCAAGGTTCTTAGGGATTCGGGAGCTAAGCAGTCCATGTGTTTGAACTTGACAGGGAAGCCTATAAAGTCTGATGAGTTTGTGTTATGTCGAGGTGTAAACACTGAGGCCTGTTATATCCTCGTTCCTATTCATCTTAGGTGTCCTGTAGTCACGGCGACGGCGAAGGTAGCGGTCGTGGACTCATTACCTGTGGAGGGGATTGATTTTCTTCTTGGAGCAGATATGGCAGGGAGTAGAGTCTTTCCACCTTCGGTAGTGGTGTCGGAGCAGGTGCAGCCTGAGGGGAGGAACAAGGAGGCTAAGAAGATGCCTCCCGATTTGTTTCCGGTGTGTGAGGTCAGGTGTATGGCCCAAGTTGCACAGCCGGAGGAATTGCTAGGGGAGGAGATAGATCTGATCGAGGGGATGTACAGTACTGAATCTGCATCACCCATAGATTCGACTGATCTGCAGGGTGCCGAGGGTGTGCAGGACGAGGAGGAAGGCTCAGCGGAAAGCTCCTCACTCGTTTCACCCGGTGCCAGAGGTGATACTGAAGGGAGCGATCGGGTCCCTATGGGAGGACCGGTTGATCCTGTATCATCGAATCAGACCGATTCGGAGGCTATACCTAATCTTACCACCGTGGCACCAGGGGAGATTGGTGAGGCACCGCTGAGTGATGCTTTATTAACACACTTGTTTTCTAAGGTCGGGGAGAGTAATCCAGGCAGATGTAAGACCCATCAGCTCTGCCATGTTAACGGGGAGTTATCTGAGGCAGTTTGTGCTACTGTATCCGCTCAGAACGGGTCAGTAGAGAAAGTTGAGTCAGATCCGGTTAATTTCTTTCCTATATTATTGACTGGAGAGTTGGAGTCGGAGGTGCAGGGTGAGCCCGGGCCTGGTGGATGGTGGTTGGATAACCCAGGTCCCGGGGCTAGTGGTTCATGCACTGTGGGCACGCCAGACAAAGCTCCTGCAGTGCCTCTCAACCCCCCTCTGCACGCTCCCCAATTCTCCGGTCCCAGGGACCAGGATGCCGTGTCTCGTTGCCCTGTCCTGGTTGTAGAAGGCATGAAGGAGGAGCAGAAGGAGGAGAGGGAGTTTTTCCCAGGTGAGGTTGTGCCGGCTGGGACATGGGCCGATATCGGGTACCTGGCCATGCGGGAGAAATTTACCCATTTACCTCCGGAAAGGGTTGAGGAGATGTTTACTACCTTGTGGGCTTATCCACACGTGTTCGGGGATGCACCAGGTTTGACATCTTGGGCGGTGCATACCATCAATGTGGGAGAGAACAAGCCTATAAAATTACCACCTTGCAAAGTAAATTTACTCTCCAAGACAGATACCTACCCTTTACCGCGAGTTGATGACTCGGTAGACAAGATTGGGGCAGCCACGTGCATCATAAAAGTGGACTTAGTTAAAGGCTATTTGCAATTTCCACTACCAGAACATGCAAAGAAAATTGCTAGTTTTGTGGTGGGGGGAGGAGTGTATCAGTGCCAGGTAATGCCTTACGGCTTAAAGTATGCTCCCGCCACCTTTCAGCGGTTAATGGACAGGGTGCATGATGTCCCCAATTGTTTAGTCTACATGGATGATGTTGAGCACCCCATTTTCTACTTTTCGAAAAAGTTTAACCAAGCACACAAGAATTATTCTGTGATCGAGAGGGAGTTGCTAGCTATTATTTTGAGTTTATACCATTTCGCTGTTTATTTGCCACCATATGGGCCCGTGCTCAGAAGCTACTCTGACCATCATCCTCTGCAGTTTCTTAACCCTCTCCGACATATGACGCAATTTTGAGCCTATTAGGGATACTTTAAAGCCTTTATTACCATCAGGGTTTTTTACAAACCTTTATTTTAGTTACTTCAACCTCTGCAGTTGTCTTTGAGTTAGATGTGGGCAGAAAACTAATTTTGGAGAGGTAATTATAAGAGTGAGAGAACTCTATTTCTTATTGCTAATCTGGCAACCTCTGCGTCATATATGTCTGAAGGGGTTAATAGGCTCAGGGACAAAAATACAAAGACTTACTCGCTGGAGTTTGATGTTGCAAGAATATCATCTCGATGTTAGGCACATCCGTGGTGTGGATAATATCCTGGCAGACTGTTTGTCCCGTGAGTCCTCTGAGGAATGATAGGAAAGCACAAGGCTTTTTAGTTAGTAAGTCATATTTATTCATGTTAAAAAAATCTATAAAAGGTAAAAATACAAAAGACTGTCAATGTAAATATTTTGAAGTTGTAAACTGATGATGAAAGTTTTGTTTCAAAGCTTCAACCACCCCCCCCCGTGTGAGGGTGTCACAATGACCAGGGTCTATAGGGTTTTTATGAGTAGCTAAACTCGACTGGCGCCATATTTATTAAAGCAGCTGTGCCAAGTCTATCCTTAGAAACACCTGGTATTGTGAGTTTCTCTCCGATACCCTTCCAATTACTGATGACTAGTTTTGCCGTACCTCTAAGCATTTTTGTCTCAATAAACATTTGTGTAGAATGAGCCCATAGAGTGTTATCAGTTTCGTCTAACCAGTTGTTAGTTTAGCGGAAACGTGTAGGTGGCTAGCTAGTGTGGCTGGCGAGGGAGGCGTTGACAGCATAGAGTAAGAATACCTAAGAGGGTGTCTTGGAAAATCAGCCGTGCTAATAGTAGTTGGCCATTATTTACAGATTTGTCTGGAACCCTGCACTAGATGGCGGTAGCGCATAGCTCCTCCCTATCGCGGGAAAATACTTCTGTCGTCTGTTTATTGACAATTCCTCTCCCTTGCTGCAATGGTGTACACGTGTCTCGTATAGAGTCTGTAGAAACTCATGTATCTTGTTTGCTATCACCATATCAGCCATAGTCATTATGAATATAATGATTTAAGAGTACACTGATATGCAAAAGCACTCCAAAGTATTGCCTACACTGAAATGTGAACAATACTTCATTAACCCCTTCTGTACCGTCGTCTTATGTTATATTTTATTCTAGCAATATGTAAACGATTTTATACAGCTTAGAAAGGATCTGTGGAAGTTAAAAGGGTTGATTGAGATAGTTCGAAGCCTTATAATTGCTAAAGATCCTTCCTAAAGTGAATACAATCGATTAGTAGGAGCCAGAATAAAATCAAAAGACGTCGTCGGTATAGAAGGGGTTAATTACATAGCTTACCCCAGCTGAACCAAGCCTCCGTGATGATGTAAGGAGGCTGTGGTTGACCTTGAGAATAAGGATATGGTTTGCAATGGATCATGAAGGCTGTTGATGATTATTTGATATTGACTAAATGTATTAACAATGAATACCTATATGAAAAACTAATCTCAATTGAAGACAAGTATTTACATTGTAATATAAGTTACTAACTTGGAAGTACACAGCCACACTCAAACTTTGGTCAAACATAAATAATATATATATATATATATATATATATATATATATATATATATATATAGAGATGGAGAGAGAGAGAGAGAAAAAAAAAAGTAGTGTACGGGTACATATAATAACAAAAAACACAGAATAGAGGGTACATCCCTAGATTTATTCACATTGAGTAGTTCTGGAACTCTGCAATAGATGGCGCTGAAAAAAAACTTGAAAAAGGGTAACTGGCAATGTTTAGAGGCACCTTTTTATTAAAATACATAGGAAGACTCCTATCTCCTATACACAATCTCTGGTTGACAGCTTGTTACTTTTGCCTCGCGGGAGGTAAGGTTGCTAGGCAACACGAGTTTATTTAATTATGTGATCATTGCAAGTTCAGTTGTGTTACAATATAAATATGTACTTTATTTTATCTGCCACACTGTTTTAGTTAAGTTGTTAACACAGGAATACTTTAGTATAAGTTATTCTTGTGAAGTGAGCACGTTTTTCAAAGGCACAAAGAGGCATAGATTACCAGACACAACCAGACACGACCAGACAGAAGCGGACAGCCTCCCGAGATTGTCTGGTAGTCTTTGGTCAGAAGCATAGAGAACCATATACCAAAGCTGTGACGTCACGCCGGCGAACCAACCAATCACAGGACGAGAATTTAAGTCTTGAAATTGCCGCTCTAAATGGCATTATTTGTTTCCAGTGAAGCACTATATTTTTTATAGCGTTATTGAGCCTAAATTAGATCCTGGAGACAGAACGTGTGTACAATTGCAATTACACCTTACGATTAGTATATTAAACGTGAAAAAACAAATACGCTAAATTATTGCTGGTGGCAACAGCGGCAACACCATCTCACGATATCATATGCCTACCTGTAACGTAATAATATCTCTTTAATTAACGTTATATGAGTTATATATGCGATTATGAAGTGAACAGAAGTAATATTAATAATAACAGAAGCAATTATTTGTGGTTTGTTGGTTATGAACAGTCCACTAGTACCGAAATAAATCATAAGTGTGAATCGGTGTTGCCAATGAGTTGATCTGTTTATTTATCATTCCACCAAAGCATGGCTCTACCAAGCAGAAGTTCGCTCCTCAGCAAATGTTCTCTTTATTTTTTTGTATTTTTTTTTTTGTATGTACAGTTGTGGACAGATGAAACAGATACAGATAAGTCGCTCAATAGGGGGCAGCACAATTAGTGTCCATAAATTATCTGGTAACAGTGATGTTGTGAGGGTAGGGGGTGAAGGTATGGGGCGGAGGGAGGGGGAGGAGTGGAAGAGGGAAACCAGCGCAGCGGCGAGGTGGGAGCAGGTGGGGGTGGAGGCAATTGGGTGACCAAATACGTTTCTGTGAAAACATAATTTATGTGTTTTGAACATTATATGGGATTATTATTGCAAACTATTAGTTTGCTGTTATTAATGTAACATATAATACTGACAAAGTGAAACAGAGACACCCTTCAATAAAAAAACAGTGTGTTTCTAACTCTAGAATCATAAGTGGAGAGGGGGGGGGAGGGTATTATTATTATTATTATTATAATAAAAAGGACTAGCACCAAGCCCATAAAGACTATGTGGCACTAAAACTCATGATTACAACAGCAGAGGTAAGCTAGGTGATTTCAAGAAAGTTACGAGGCTTTAGGAAAAACGTTAAATGAGAGATAGCAAACAAGCTCGAGACAGAAATTGCATAGGACGGTCAAGAGACAAAGTGGGGGGTGACAAACGATAGAGCGCAACCTAGCAGCAGTATAGGGTAGCGGTAGGTGGTGGTGGATTACAAAGAAACTGGTGATTGAATTGTAAATTAATATATGAAAAACAATGCATTTATTTAAACTTTGTAAAGGCATAACAAATATATAATTTGTGTAGCATCTCACCTGCGATTGTGATAGTAATATAAGGTGTTCGTATGCATTAACATAATATTCAGCTATGAAAAACAAAATACTTTAGAGCCTCGTAATACCATAAGCCTTGATAAGATTACGTAGTGCTGTGTGAAGCTTGATAACCGCGCTATAGGGTGGCAACTTACTCTTACTCTCTCTCTCTCTCGGAACATAAGCATAATAGGTTTGTCGGTTGTATATATAATTTACTTTGAAAATATATACCTGTATACTGTATATTAGAGTATATGAAGCAAGCTTTATCTCAATATTTATCTTTGTTATATTAAGTGTATGTTTTAGTCTGCAGTTTTACCTTATAACAAACTGGGTCGAACGTGATTATATTTTACACCCTACACTTTTTGTATTGCTGTGTAGTTCTATGATTTAGTAAAAAAACATATGCTACCACATTCTTTTTATACATAATTGTATTATCTAATAACTAAAACATGACCATGCTTTAATTTCAGTTTCGCTCTACAGGTTTTGTGTGAGTCAAGTATTTAGTAAGATTAATTAAGATTACCCTCTTTATTGGTAAAAGTCTTTACTATGCAATTGTAAAGACGGTTCGTTACTAAACATATTAAGAAATCAAGGGACCTTATATTATTGAATGGCAATATTTGTTAAGATTTATTACTGTGTAGCTTAACACCTTACGAGCGGCCTAGGCGGTTTATTTATATGTACCGCCCAGCGGGGTGTTTTTACGCAAAATAGGGCTGTTTACGTGATCATTTTCATGCCTAAATAAGACCCAGAGCGTAAAACAAGTATCTATCCCTGAAAGGGCATAAACAGAGCTTTCCAATGACACAATAACGATCCTTTTATGATGGCTAGTTTTCTTGCAACAACCGTGCAACGCGAGTGCAAAAAGCATGTAATTCGGCACTTTCCCCATACAATTCCGTATATAGCGAGTGAGAGAGGGAGGGAGGAGGTGGGATTCGTGTCAGTAGGTTCTCCGCGGTGGTCTGGAGCAGTCATACGCTCGCTACTCTCCTGCCACCACTTGTCTCTCTCTCTCAGCAATATTACGTGCTGAAATTGCCACACGACCTATGTCGAGCGCCGCCAGATAGTCTAGATTTATTATACTCGACTTATGTTGCGCGCCGCTAATTAAGGGTTAAAGTCATATTTAATTAAGAAATGCTATGTTATATCCTATATATTGCAAGCCCCATACATGAAATATATTTATATTTATTCCATACCATGTGTGTATTTTCGTACAACAATTATGATAACAATAATAACGGAAATGCAGTAACTCCTCCGTTTCAATCATCTTTGAGATATTTTCCTAGTTATTAAGCTTTATGTTATTAACAATCTAGTGTTAAAAATGATCCAAAATCACAGAAGCATACATAACCACATATATGAACATGAACCCTGTTTTTAAAAACGAGGTTAAATGTTTAAGGAGGACGGATAATATGTTGCTCCCGTTTCTCTTTTGCGCCTTTCCTCTCCCACTGGTGTGTATGTTAAATTTAATATATCAAGCTGTAAGTATCAGTCTAGATATACTTATGTGTGTATACAAATACTTATTACTTTCAGTATTCTACTGTACTTTTCACTTCTCAACTTGTTTTTCCTCTGTCCAATTGTCTTTCTTTCCTACTTTACTCCAGCCATCTGGTCTGGTATTATTTTTGGCTTATACATGCACCATATCTCTCCTTGTGCATCGGTTCATCTTTTTCTAGATTGTTAGTAGCTGTATCTCAAACCTCTGTAGTCTACTTTTACCTATATTATGTTATCATATAATATATTTTCCATATTATCTTAAATACACCTTTAAATCATTAAGCAGTACAATGCATTATTGTCGTTTTACTAGTTTTATATACCATGCATCTTTGCTCATCATAATTATTCCAATCATATTAGGTATTTTATTTTATTCCCAACCCTTTCTTAATACGAGTATGGTTGTTCACTCAAATTTCACGATCATTATAGGAGATTCCTGAGCTTTGGAATGGTCTTTAACTATTAAATCGGAAATTACTATACATTTTTCCTCCAACTACAAAACGTACCGCCTAAAATTAATGCACTCATTTACTATATGCCACAATAAGTGAAGAAGCGTATCCTTATATCTCTGAAGCACTAAACAACTGTATACAGCTTAGAACCGACAGCAAGGAATGGCCCCTAATCTCAATTAACGCTTTGTTTAACATCTCACCTAACCACCTTCTATTGTGATTTTTCCTCTCTCTCTCTCTCTCTCTCTCTCTTCATATCCAATATTTAAATGACGTATATAGGCATTTACAAAATGATACCTTTACATTTTAATGTAGTACTACTTCATTTTTTTTCTGTTTAGATCGCCTACTGAGTTGTGATATCGGGAACGTGTTATTCTTCAAACAAGTTAGGAATCCCGATCGTCAGAAACATCTGAACTATCTGTTAGTTACCCAACAAGGGAAGATATAGTACTTGTTATTATTTGTCAGTTCGAGAGTTCGTCAAATTTCAAATATTATAGTTGGTGTTTCAGCATAATGGTGAGTGTATAGGACATAGTAGTAACGAAAATATGCATATATGGTATATATATAATACGGTATCAAAGACAAGCCAATGTAAGTGTTTTGCAAGTGTACCAGAGGTGTTAACAGCGTTGCCATCGTCATGGGTGGCACACTTTGTCTACATCCACCATGGAGAGAAGAAGGATTGACCAGGTAGCTAGGCGAGCTAGGATTGTGGGCATGTGGGAAACCGGGGTGTCAATTCGCTACATAGCTAACCACTTAGGCACATCTACTGGGACTGTATCGAGGTGGACAGAAAGGTAAGTCGAAGAGGATAAATGTTGCTATCTAAGTTATATAAATCGGTGTAACTAGTAATCATGTGCCTATGTTATTAATGCACTGCATCATCATAGTGACTACGGTATATTTCTTTGGATTTGAGTTTCATTGTTACAGTGATCTTTAACCCTTTCAGTATCAGGAATGTCATTTGTTTTATTTCCGCTATATTTAGACAATGTTTTATAGGTAAGGAAGGATTTGTAGTAGCTAACACGGTTGGTTGAGATAGTGAATCCATTTAACTGCTACCGTACCCGTCCATGCTCAACTGATGAAATGGTCTAATAATTTGCACAATATAATGAAAACCTCACCGGTACTGAATTAGGTAAGTAAAGATTGGCAATTAACTGATGGCAGCAGTAGAACACCGATTAAGTAAATTTAAATTATCTGTAAAAATGTAAAACTATATATTTAGTAAATCATCCCTGATAAATAATTAATAACTTAAGGATTTTCGTATAACGTGTAACGAACTTCATAAATTGTTTACGTTAATATACATAGTAACTATATATGTGTATTTAAATGTCTAAATTACAGTTTTGATCCGTTTCTGTATAAAATAATGTGTTAAAATTGTCTTTATATGAGAATTAACATGTTTGATTAGACTAAATGCTTTCGTATTTTACACATCATCTGCAGTATGTCGTCAATATATACTTGTTTATATTGCCATCACAATTATTTAAGTCAATTGATTAACATGTTTGAAGTTAGCAAGACAGTAAATAATGTCCTGCATAATTTACGCAAAACATACACTAACACGTAACATGAACTTTGCGGTCAGATTTTATAATTGTACTCCAGCATCCTCCTGACAGAGTAGTTCAAGAAACCGTGCATATTCAAGTTTGTGAGCAAGATCAGCTTTAATGCGAAGGTCCTACCAGAATATGGGCTTCAAAGCACCTGCTCCCATCACTTGATCTCGTTGTGGCTTTACATTTCTCAAATTCCAGTGATTTGCTCTACAGTATATTTGGTCAGAATCTTTCTTTGGTGAATGTAATCTTCGTAATTGATTTAGGGAATGAGTGATTGGTATATATATATTGTTACGTATCTTGATCCTCAAGTGGTTAACTTGATGAATCTAGATAGCACAGAGATATATATTAAGGTATCAGTCAGCTGAAGGCAAAACAAAAGTAAAATCTAATAAAATAATTTCCTGTTGTTGCTTCCTTTCCTTTTGGATCTTAGGACTTGGTATCCTTTATTGACTGATACTCTTACTTATGAAAAATACTGAAACTAATTAAAGTCATGTAGTATTTATAAAGAATTATTATTTAACCGAAGCTTAGTAGGCTATGGTTATGAACCGAATAAGTTAATAGCTAAAGAAGGACTATTAATTTTATAAAAAGTCTTGAAAGATAAATATTAAAGTAAGAATATTTCCGTCTCTTACCCTTTTTGAAATGAATAGATAGTTTTCTTATATGTCCTTTTATTTATATTTAATTTAATTATTCTTGGTTCTTGTCTTACGTTAATGGTATTATATTATTATTATCATCAGGGTTTATATCAAAGTCACATAAAAAGTTAGATATATATTTAATAATTAGTTAAATTTATTTCTTAACCACGTAACATTGAGGTTTGATTATGAGTAAATAAAGTTACAGGATCGTTTCATAGATTCGATTCAGGTCTCACTCAAATATGAAAAGCAAAATATAATATTTTGAAGCAAAAGAATTTTCTTCAGCTTAGGAAATCACTATAAGTAATATTAACACAGCCATGTTAGTCTAAGGCGATATTACTAATATGAGACAATAGCATCACCGTACTAAGCACCGTTAAGCAATGTAAGCTTAATTCAAAGAAAATGAAAGAACTCTTATTAATATAAAACAAGTATTACTTTCATCATAACCCAATTACTTAAAGAGTTGCTTTAGTCCACAAGTTAGTCAACTAAAATAGTTAAGTACATAATAATAGCATTAACGTTAATTCCCAATCAAATAGTTAAACACATAATAGTAGCGTTCACGTTAATTCCCAATTAAATAGTTAAACACATTACACACATTAAACACATCACGTTAATTCCCAATCACATATCTCACTAACCAACATAACATAAGTGTTTACACCGAACACACTTAACACACATTTATATAATCTGACTGACAGTCACAATCCCATTATAATACTTCACCCCGTCTTCCTCCAGCTGCAAGTTCACCTTCCCCAACTCCAAATGAGACTGATTTGAATGCCCACAACTCGGGTCTTATATACCAAACAATGATGGTGTAGGAACGAATCAGGAGGCGGCGGGTGGTGCCGGCGCCAATCATAGCTCCTCGAATCACATAACAGGTGCGAGGTCCATTCACAGCTCCTGGCGTCGATCATACGTCATAGCATCGGTCATCGAGGTGTGAAGGCTAGCATGCTGGTATGGGGCGAGATGGTTTGCCCACTCGCTCGTTTGCTAGTCTGCTTCACCGTTTTGGGTAGTGGGCTCCTTCAACTCTAATTCTAACTCTTAAATTAACATACAGGGCTCCGTATGTCAGACCTCCCCCCTAGAAAAGAGTTTAAGGAGTATAGTACATAAAATTTAAACATAATACATAAATAGATTCACCACCAGATTGGCAACAGCAAGATTATAATGAGGATATAATAAGGATATCACCCAAAGTAGGCAACGTCTCCAGGTACCACATCAGAACATAGCCGGAACGTAGCTGGAGCGTTATTCGAACTGCAAGGCATCTCACAGCTGAAGGCTTAAAAGCGCACTACAAAAGCATGATATTTACCTCGCTACAAGGGAGAGCTAATTGCCAAAATCCTCTCATTAAATTATACTTACTGCTGCATGAGGCCAAACTGGTAAATGCAATCTTTGATCCGTGGCAGTGGGTAGGTATCGTTCTTTGTGACAGCATTGACTTGCCTATAGTCCCCACAAAACCCATGGCTCCCGTCTGGCTTCGGCACAAGTATGACCGGACTACTCCACTGGCTGAAGGCCCTTGTGATCAGCTTGTTTGAAAAAATGAAGTCAAGCTCGACCTGCAGTATACTCCTGCGTTGTGGCGAGACACGGTAGGGGGATAGTTTAATGGGAGTTGCATCCCCTACGTCGATGTCGTGCACGGCCAAAGAAATGAGCCCCGGAGTATCACGGAACACACTGGGAGACCGAGATAAAACAGAGATTAGATGGTTCGCTTGATCAGAGGGAAGATGACATAGTTTAAATGGTAGTTCCCTCAAAGCCTCTGAATTATACTGAAAGTTGGATAGGCTACATGACAAGTCAAAGTCTGCATGGATACCTTCAGGCTCTGGAACAGTCTGTTGCGGATCAGTAAGAGAACTGAAGACTTTGTCCGCACCAGGCTGCTCACAGGTCCTGACATTCACTGCCACAGTAGGAGAATCTGGAGGAGAGGAATCAGGGGACCTATGGTAGGGCTTCAACATATTTATATGGAATACTTGCGTGGGCTTTCTCCTGTCTGGGGTAGTTACTAGATAATTGGTAATGCTCACCCTCCGAATTATCTTATATGGGCCCCTGAACTTGGCAGATAAAGGTTGGCCAAAAACTAGCTCATTAGGGGAAAAACCCAGGGATTCAGTTGGAACCTCACGAGTAGCAAATAAAAGAAAAGGTACCCCCTTATCCCACTCAACTCCGGTCTCTGTACAATACTTACGTAACATTCCCTTTAATGTCTGATGATATCGTTCGAGAACCCCTTGACTCTCTGGGTGGTAGGTGCTAGACTTTACATGCTCGATACCCAACTCCTTCAGGGACTGCTGGAAAATGTTAGAGGTAAAATTAGTTCCTTGATCACTTTGCACCTCATGGGGGAAACCCATTCTGGTGAAAAATTTGAGCAGTTCCTTGATTACAGTTGGAGCAGAGGTAGTCCTTAAGGGTATCGCCTCTGGGTAGCGAGTTGCCATGTCCATGATAGTTAATAAATAAATGTTACCTTGGGAAGTCTTAGGCAATGGGCCTACAATGTCCACTACCACCCGAGTAAAAGGATTCTCGAAAACGGGCAAGGGCACCAGAGGATGTACAGGCACCTTCTGATTGGGTTTTCCTGTCATCTGGCAAGTGGGACACACTCTACAACACTCCACTACATCTGCACGCATTCCTGGCCAGTAAAAGTGGGATCTGATTCTGTCTAGAGTTTTTCTCACACCTAGGTGTCCTGCCAATGGTATACAATGTGCCATTTCCATGATATCTTTACGACAAGGTTTGGGGACTACTACTTGATGGACGTCCCAAGCCCCGTCATCGATTGGTCTGTGTGGCGGTCTCCATCTTCGCCACAATACTCCTCCTTTGAGGTAGAAACATTCACCACCCTCCTTCTCACATTCCTCTTCACTCACGGACCTGGCAGCTAACTCCTTGCATTCACTATCATCTCTCTGTAGCTCTACCAGGCCGCTAGGACAATCTGGAGGGGTTTCATGGTCATCGTTAGGGTCAAGATGAGCCATAAAGGTGTCAGATAAATCCACCTCAGTCACATCATCAGGCACAGTTGGAGCATCATTCACACTCTCATCATCCCTTTCATCAACTCTTACATTCGGTAAATTTCTGTCTGAGGGAACTGCTACTTGAGACATTGAAAGTTTGTCAGCACACACAGGGAAAACAGTTGGCAACTCCTTGTCGAGCTCACCGGTTAGTGGCTCGTTAACAGGGGAAAGTGACAAAATGGGGTCTGGTCGGACCTTCTCACCTGCTACATCATTCCCCAAAAGGAGTGTTACCCCAGGCACAGGGATATCTTGGGACCTACACAAAGCTATGGTGGCCTCACCCTGTAGTAACTCACATTCAATTTCGCCTTTTACCAAGTAAAAGGCATAAAACTGGCCTCCAGCACCTCTCATTACAACTGGTTCGCCAGGTGGGCACTCAGTGTAAGGATTCACCATGAGGGTGCTAGTAGAACCTGTGTCTCTCAGAATTTTTACCTCATGCATGCAACCATTTAATCTCACGTTGCCAGATGAAATAAAGGGACGGTAACTGTCCTGCACTGATGGTGAAATTATTATTGGTTTAACCCTTGTGGGTTGCACCACACATGCTACTACACCCCTGTCTAGATGATTTACGTTAGCTGCTAGGTACTCCTTCTGTCGAGAGTCCTGCATTAAAGGAACTTTTGGTGCTAGGTACTCCTTCTGTCGGGAGTCCTGCATTAAAGGAACATTTGGTGCTAGGTACTCCTGTCGGGAGCCCTGCATTAAAGGCACACATGGAATTTGAGATACGGCGGCAACTGTCTGCCCCGATCTCTCGGTTTTTTCCTTGGCCCAGCACTGATAAGCTAGGTGGCCTCTCATGCCACAAAAAGTACATACTTTAGGGGATACGGGAAAGTTCCCTCTTTGAGCATTACTATTAGTTTGGGGCCCACCTCTGTTACCATTGCCCTGAGTCGCATTTTTAGTTGGGGGAACATTTCTATTTTGGCTAGCTGGGGAAGACGTTATAGGCTTGTGACTGGGTCCGTCAGATTTGTGATTGGGATACTTAAAATTAGAACTAGAATTATCGTAGGGCTTCTTTCCACGAAATTTGTTGTTGAGCACGTATGTGTCAGCCATGTCAGCGGCGTCAGCAAGACAATCTACCTTTTTCCCCTTTAAGTGATAGGATACAGAAGAATCAATTTTCCATAGGAAATTTTCTAACAGGACCAACTCCTTCAGATCGTTGTAGCTAGTGACTTTCTTACTCTTGACCCAATGATTGAAAGTTTTAGTCATGGTCCTGGCAAATACCTTATGGGTTTCTTCTACTTTCTTCTGGTTTTTACGGAAAGATTGCCTGTAAGCCTCAGGCTGCAATTGATAGGTTTTTAAGATAGCTTCTTTGAGATTGTCATAATCCTGCCTAACTTCTGCTACTTCTGACAAATACGTGGCTCGAGCCTGCCCTGTCAAAACAGTTTGTAACATAAAAGGCCATTGATCTCTTGTCCACTTCATACCTCCAGCAACTTCCTCAAACAAAACAAAGAAATCCTGCACATTATCCTCAGTGAAAGGTGGAATGACACTAGTCATAGTTAATCCCAGAGGGGGAGCAATTACGGGAGCATTTGTATTGACATTTAGTTGAGCCGTACGATATTGATATTCATATTGTTCGGTCGTTGCTTTTATTCTGGCTAGTTCTATTGTTAGTCTGGCTTGTTCTAGTTCGAATAATTGATCAATGGTAAAACCAGGTGGCAATTGTTCATCAAGTTGGCTAGGTTTACTAGTGATCCCACCAACTGCTCCGTCACCCTCCCCGCCTTCTACAGGGAACAGGTGGGTTTTTATGGTCTGAGCCAATTCTACTTTAGACATGTTTGAGACAGTTAATTGGAGATATGAGGCAAGCACTTTCAGTTCAGCCTTTGACAGACAGTCAATATCAGGGGCTGTGGGTTCTGATTCTATGAAAACTCGAGCATCTTCTTCATTAATTAGTTGAGGCATGATTAATATTTGGTTTTTAAGTAGTGAAACTTTAATGAAACTGAGTGAAACTGTATGAAACGAATCCTGGCAAGGTCGCCACTCTTCTGTTACGTATCTTGATCCTCAAGTGGTTAACTTG
Organism: Paralithodes platypus; assembly: GCA_032716605.1. NCBI lineage: Eukaryota > Metazoa > Arthropoda > Malacostraca > Decapoda > Lithodidae > Paralithodes > Paralithodes platypus. Next base: position 21,934,645 of record CM064525.1, read on the forward strand.
ATGAATCTAGATAGCACAGAGATATATATTAAGGTATCAGTCAGCTGAAGGCAAAACAAAAGTAAAATCTAATAAAATAATTTCCTGTTGTTGCTTCCTTTCCTTTTGGATCTTAGGACTTGGTATCCTTTATTGACTGATACTCTTACTTATGAAAAATACTGAAACTAATTAAAGTCATGTAGTATTTATAAAGAATTATTATTTAACCGAAGCTTAGTAGGCTATGGTTATGAACCGAATAAGTTAATAGCTAAAGAAGGACTATTAATTTTATAAAAAGTCTTGAAAGATAAATATTAAAGTAAGAATATTTCCGTCTCTTACCCTTTTTGAAATGAATAGATAGTTTTCTTATATGTCCTTTTATTTATATTTAATTTAATTATTCTTGGTTCTTGTCTTACGTTAATGGTATTATATTATTATTATCATCAGGGTTTATATCAAAGTCACATAAAAAGTTAGATATATATTTAATAATTAGTTAAATTTATTTCTTAACCACGTAACATTGAGGTTTGATTATGAGTAAATAAAGTTACAGGATCGTTTCATAGATTCGATTCAGGTCTCACTCAAATAATATGAAAAGCAAAATATAATATTTTGAAGCAAAAGAATTTTCTTCAGCTTAGGAAATCACTATAAGTAATATTAACACAGCCATGTTAGTCTAAGGCGATATTACTAATATGAGACAATAGCATCACCGTACTAAGCACCGTTAAGCAATGTAAGCTTAATTCAAAGAAAATGAAAGAACTCTTATTAATATAAAACAAGTATTACTTTCATCATAACCCAATTACTTAAAGAGTTGCTTTAGTCCACAAGTTAGTCAACTAAAATAGTTAAGTACATAATAATAGCATTAACGTTAATTCCCAATCAAATAGTTAAACACATAATAGTAGCGTTCACGTTAATTCCCAATTAAATAGTTAAACACATTACACATTAAACACATCACGTTAATTCCCAATCACATATCTCACTAACCAACATAACATAAGTGTTTACACCGAACACACTTAACACACATTTATATAATCTGACTGACAGTCACAATCCCATTATAATAATACTTCACCCCGTCTTCCTCCAGCTGCAAGTTCACCTTCCCCAACTCCAAATGAGACTGATTTGAATGCCCACAACTCGGGTCTTATATACCAAACAATGATGGTGTAGGAACGAATCAGGAGGCGGCGGGTGGTGCCGGCGCCAATCATAGCTCCTCGAATCACATAACAGGTGCGAGGTCCATTCACAGCTCCTGGCGTCGATCATACGTCATAGCATCGGTCATCGAGGTGTGAAGGCTAGCATGCTGGTATGGGGCGAGATGGTTTGCCCACTCGCTCGTTCGCTAGTCTGCTTCACCGTTTTGGGTAGTGGGCTCCTTCAACTCTAATTCTAACTCTTAAATTAACATACAGGGCTCCGTATGTCAGAATATTATTCAAGTAATCCAGATTGGAATAATATAATTACAAAATCTCGCAGATGGCAAACGAGTGGAGACCTGACGAACCTTGCCCGCGGTAGACCACCACGATGCACCACACCAGCCCAAGATCAAGCTATCGTCGGTGCAGCACAAGATAACCCACTCACTAATGCTCGAGCCATTCTTGATAACTTGCAACTGGAGATTAGTGACCGAACAACGAGAAGACGCCTGAATGAGGGGGGACTTCGCCATCGAATGCCAGCAGCCAAAGAAGCGTTAAACGACCGGCATCGCGAGGGACGGCTGCAGTTTGCACAACAGTATGTTGACAAGGGTGAAGATTTCTGGGGACGTGTCATCTGGACAGAAGAACAAAACCTTCTATTCAACGTCCCATGGAAAACTACATTGTTGGAGACCAAACAACACAAGGTAAGCTCCATCACGGCAACCCTAAGCTAATTAAATCTTTGTCAGAATTTTACAATTGTTAATGACTGGCCATTACATTTTTGTATGCGAGTAATAGACACCAAGCTTCATTATTATATAAATTTAACGTGATTACCTATGCTTCGAAAGAAATAATATTATGGCTTAGTATAAATGTGCTTATAATAATTACGTTAGTTTTCTTCTCACACACACACACACACACTATATTGGCATTCAATTAAATATTCTATATAATAAAGGATACACCAGAGCTATTACTATAATGCCCTACTGTATATGTATGTATATTATATTTTGTTTTTCTGCACACAGATATGACCGAAGAAACATCTACGAGGAAGCTAGGAGCGGTCATCAAACCGTGAATGTTTGGGGCTGGGTAACACTCCACGGGATGGGTGACATTCATCAGATTCACGGGCGCTTCAATGCAGTGAAATATGTGGACATTTTGAATAATTTCTTTGTGCCATCATTTAATAACCGGAACCACCCCTTTCCCCCTGGTCAGGTATATTTTGTCCATGATCGGTGTCCTGTGCATCAAGCACATATTGTGCAGAATTGGTTTCAGGAGCACCCCCAGTTCCACCTTTTGCCTTGGCCAAGCAAAGGTGCAGACTGCAACCCTATTGAGAACATTTGGGGTTCAATGGTAAACAGCTGGGAACCTGCTAGAGAGCGCACTGCACAAGAATTAATGAACCACACCAGCACGGTATGGGAGACCTTCCGAGCCAAGCCCGACCTTGTCCGGCGCCACACCCAAAACATGCCTGCAAGACTGCAGGCAGTCATTGAGAAAGAAGGGGGGTGGACCGGCTATTGAACTACGCTTTATATCTATTTCTTTAGTTATGTTCATATTGAATATATTGTTCAAACTTTATTCATACTGTTGAGATGTGTTTTTTCCTTATTTATTTTTGTTTTGTTTGTTTTAATAAAAGTAAATAATCCTTGCCATTTTTGTCCACACATGTATTGCAAATAAAAATGTCTGTGAAAGCTTTCAATTACATTTGCCTAACCTTCCCATAAGTAATGCAATCTTCAATAAAAAGTATAATTATATATTTTAAAAATACATACGGATTATCGTTTCCAATTGTCATGAGTGGCAATGATATCACATTTAAGTATTATTCTGGGGCGTGCTAGCCATGGCACATATATTAACTTTGTATTATATGTGTCGATGTGAATTTAAAACAAAAAATATTAATAAATAAGAACAAATACTTAAATGTATCTATAAATAAAGCAGAATCCAGGAAACAAAGGATGCCTAATATTTAGCCGCATAGCAATTCACCTGATCAAGAAAAACAACCATGTAAATAAAATGTGTCAATACAATCCTCAAAGTTTCGGTATAGAGGCGCAAAAGACCTTTTCATAAAATAATATACACAAATTGAAAAGCAAGTTATTTTTATTGGCCAAACCTTTTGGTAGATATGCTCAACTATAATGATACATGGGTGGTGTAAGCTGTATCTCAAATGAAAACACGATTATGCAGAACCTTTTCTGCATACCATGATGCGTTCCAGTTATTTTGTGTTAAGTTTTGACGGCATCAGAAGAGAAAGCGTTAATTGAGATTAGGGGCCATTCCTTGCTGTCGGTTCCAAGCTGTATACAGTTGTTTAGTGCTTCAGAGATAAGTAACGCTTCTTCACTTATTGTGGCATATAGTAAATGAGTGCATTAATTTTAGGCGGTACGTTTTGTAGTTGGAGGAAAAATGTATAGTAATTTTCGATTTAATAGTTAAAGACCATTTCAAAGCTCAGGAATCTCCTATAATGATCGTGAAATTTGAGTGAACAACCATTATTAAGAAAGGGTTGGGAATAAAATAAAATACCTAATATGATTGGAATAATTATGATGAGCAAAGATGCATGGTATATAAAACTAGTAAAACGACAATAATGCATTGTACTGCTTAATGATTTAAAGGTGTATTTAAGATAATATGGAAAATATATTATATGATAACATAATATAGGTAAAAGTAGACTACAGAGGTTTGATACACTAACAATCTAGAAAAAGATGAACCGATGCACAAGGAGAGATATGGTGCATGTATAAGCCAAAAATAATACCAGACCAGATGGCTGGAGTAAAGTAGGAAAGAAAGACAATTGGACAGAGGAAAAACAAGTTGAGAAGTGAAAAGTACAGTAGATACTGAAAGTAATAAGTATTTGTATACACACATAAGTATATCTAGACTGATACTTACAGCTTGATATATTAAATTTAACATACACACCAGTGGGAGAGGAAAGGCGCAAAAGAGAACGGGAGCAACAATTTATCAGTCCTCATTAAGCATTTAACCACATTCTAAAAAACAAGGTTAATGTTCGTATATGTAGTTATGTATGCTTCTGTGATTTGGGATCATTTTTAACACTAGATTGTTAATAACATAAAGCTTAATAACTAGGAAAATATCTCAAAGATGATTGAAACGGAGGAGTTGCTGCATTTCCGTTATTATTGTTATCATAATTGTTGTACGAAAATACACACATGGTATGGAATAAATATAAATATATTTCATGTATGGGACTTGCAATATATAGGACATAACATAGCATTTCTTAATTAAATATGACTAAGCTACACAGTAATAAATCTTAACAAATATTGCCATTCAATAATATAAGGTCCCTTGATTTCTTAATATGTTTAGTAACGAACAATTGCATAGTAAAGACTTTTACCAATAAAGAGGGTAATCTTAATTAATCTTACTAAATACTTGACTCACACAAAACCTGTAGAGCGAAACTGAAATTAAAGCATGGTCATGTTTTAGTTATTAGATAATACAATTATGTATAAAAAGAATGTGGTAGCATATGTTTTTTTACTAAATCATAGAACTACACAGCAATACAAAAAGTGTAGGGTGTAAAATATAATCACGGTCGACCCAGTTTGTTATAAGGTAAAACTGCAGACTAAAACATACACTTAATATAACAAAGATAAATATTGAGATAAAGCTTGCTTCATATACTCTAATATACAGTATACAGGTATATATTTTCAAAGTAAATTATATATGCAACCGACAAACCTATTATGCTTATGTTCCGAGAGAGAGAGAGAGAGTAAGAGTAAGTTGCCACCCTATAGCGCGGTTATCAAGCTTCACACAGCACTACGTAATCTTATCAAGGCTTATGGTATTACGAGGCTCTAAAGTATTTTGTTTTTCATAGCTGAATATTATGTTAATGCATACGAACACCTTATTACTATCACAATCGCAGGTGAGATGCTACACAAATTATATATTTGTTATGCCTTTACAAAGTATAAATAAATGCATTGTTTTTCATATATTAATTTACAATTCAATCACCAGTTTCTTTGTAATCCACCACCACCTACCGCTACCCTATACTGCTGCTAGGTTGCGCTCTATCGTTTGTCACCCCCCACTTTGTCTCTTGACCGTCCTATGCAATTTCTGTCTCGAGCTTGTTTGCTATCTCTCATTTAACGTTTTTCCTAAAGCCTCGTAACTTTCTTGAAATCGCCTAGCTTACCTCTGCTGTTGTAATCATGAGTTTTAGTGCCACATAGTCTTTATGGGCTTCGTGCTAGTCCTTTTTATTATAATAATAATAATAATAATAATAATAACCTCCCCCCATCCCCACTTATGATTCTAGAGTTAGAAATAATTGTTTTTTTATTGAAGGGTGTCTCTGTTTCACTTTGTCAGTATAATATGTTACATTAATAACAGCAAACTAATAGTTTGCAATAATAATCCCATATAATGTTCAAAACACATAAATTATGTTTTCACAGTAACGTATTTGGTCACCCAATTGCATCCACCCCCACCTGCTCCCACCTCGCCGCTGCGCTGGTTTCCCTCTTCCACTCGTTCACCCCCTACCCCCACAACATCACTGTTACCAGATAATTTATGGACACCAATTGTGCTGCCCTCTATTGAGCGACTTGAGCAAACCAAAACTGTAGCTGTTTCATCTGTCCACAACTGTACCTACCGGAAATCTCACAATGGGAGATGAGGAATAGTAAGTAAAGCATCCTACAGGTTTGGTATGCATAAGCTTAATGAATTAGCCTATGCATTGAATTATGAATAGGCTAGGCTAACTCAGGGACGATCTGTACAAGTAGCTTTAGGCTACCATGATTTATTATTTTATTATTTGTTTTGTTTCAGCCAGCCAATGGGCCTAGCATAGCTTACGAAAGTTACCAACAATATTTTGACATGGAAAAGGCTCTTAGGTATTGCTGGCAGCTGGGCCCTGGGGTTTCAGTGGCTACAGCTTGGCTAGGCCTAATGTACAATAATATAGGCTTAGGTTAGGCATCGCTGCCATCATCATCAACTGAAAAGGGTAGTCCTTCAACTGTAGATATGGATGCCAAAACAGTGCATCGTCACAATCATCGAAGAGCAGGTCCAGCCCTACCTTAGAGAAAGCCATATCTGATGTAGCCTAGGCCTATCTCATATAAAGTTCAACTGTCCTCATATTCTTGAAGATCATTACTAAAAAACACTGTTAATCCCATAGACATATTTTTCCCAGTGTTCGTGCTTAGGACCCGGTAACAGCCTTGACGGTTCTGCCCCAGCACTTGTGTGTTCCCTATCTCGGGTTTCGAACTGAGGCAACGGAGTGTTTAATATTAATTAGGAATCCAGCTTCAGTATGGACCCCCCCCCCCCCCCATAGTTAAGTGAGTGTGGGAGGTGGACTCTAAGAGTTCATTGTTTGGGCGGTAACTCACTGGGGGGCCCAGGTTGAAGCAGGATATACTGGTGTGATTGTTACGAACTGGCACTCGGGTACACAAGGGCTCTCAATCAGGACTCGAATACGGCACGCTGCCACAACGGAAACACACGATCCCAACCCCTGAGTACTGCCAGCCGAACAAAAAACACCAATACCCTCCAGAGTTCAATCTGCTATAACGGGGTATACAAGAACTCGGTACTAGTGTTCAACAACAGACTAATAAAGAGACAGGAATTATCTAGTCTGGTCAACAATCAAACAATGAAGTAAGAAACAACAACACCAAAGAATAGTGTTGGCCGAAGCCGAAGTAATCCACCCTTGACTAAGAACTTAAGAAGTCCTCCACCCTCTACTTCGGATCGGCACTATTACGTTACGTTAATTAATAGTCCTTAAGCATCGAGCAAGGAATCTTCTGAAAAAAGTTAGATGTGTGACGTTAACCACTCCGTTAGAACCGCATGGCTTGTCCTACAGTGACTCGCTAGGATCGCCAGGGCAGTGGATGGGGCTACAGTTTGTGTATTAGAGTGTGCTTTATTTCATATGAAAGCTTGTGTCATGGGCAGTCCAGAAAGGCTCTTTGTTTTCACCCATGTCAAGGCTTTATATATTTAATTGTAAAGTATATGTTTTATCATTAACTAGTAATGATGGGATCTGGGAGAGAGAGAGAGAGTAGAACAGAGTGAGAGGGAGCGCGCAGTGTTTTTGTCCCGCTCGATGACGTCACGGCTGGCTGCCTCGCGGGGGTTGGTGGAGAGAGGTCCTTACCATGCTGCAAGCTCTTGCTAGTGGCTAGAGGACTTGTAACCGCTTTTTTCCCACGCGCCTCGAGCTGGTGCGAGTATATATACAGTTCCTCGCCACTCTCTCCCTCAGATCTGGTTTCTAGAACGCACCCATCTTTTTCCCTTGCTACCTGTCACTGCTCTGTACCTGAGAATCTTTTCCTCTGCCTATCTCTCTCATTTTCCATATCTTTCACCACCTTTTATTAATATTATACCCCCTCTGGTTAACTCTGCAAAATCAGCTTCATGCTGGCCAGTTGTATTGTGCGTTAAGGTCTGATATAACCCATGTATGTTAGTTGTTAAGATAAGTTGATCACGAAGCATTGGTTAGCATCCATATTTCATAGTACCGCTTCCTTTAATTATTAGTGTTCTGCTGGATTAGATAATGCTAGACTAGGAGTCTGATATTATAAGGTATTGTTTCCTATGAGTGCTGGCTTTAGTTAAAAGCTGCACGACATACCTGAGAACTGGAGTTGATTGAGTAACTTCTAGTCTGTGTGCCATTGAGAGTAGAGCATGCACGAATGAGGGCTTTTTGCCTATACCATTCTGCACTGTTCTAGTCTCGATTGTTTGTCTTTGAGGTACGCCAGGAGAACGCTTAATACTTCGGTATTAAGGTTTCTCAAGAGAGCTACCCTTCCCTATAACGTAATATTTGACGCACAGACTTGAGATTTGCACTAGGCTATGCGGCATGCCATGCGCACCAGTATCTCGTATCATTGACTCTAGCTAGACTTTATCAATCATAGTAGACATTAAGTATATTAAACCAATTACTCTTTTTATGTATACCCGTTTATGATTACACAAGCATTTCGCAGCCTAGTTTGATGTATTGAGACACAAACGACTTAGGCTCTTTTTGTTGATAGGAATACTGCATTGTCGTGGCGATTATTATTATTGTTGTTGTGTTTAGGATATTCTTGGCTCCGACGGCATTATATATATTCTGCCTTTTTGTGTGCATAGCCTGCACGAGCATTGTTCCACTGCCTGCCTTTTTGGGTTCCATTTCCGATACGAGCATCTTTATAGCATCTAACATTTAAAGAAGATTCCTTGTTAGTGTTGAAGGACTTTAGTGCACTTTCTTTCATGCAGGAGTGCCTGACATTTATTGATTAAAGTAACGTAAGCTGTAACTTCTCTTACCACCTTACTTTGCATACCATAACCAAGCACCTTCGGTTATAGGTAGTAATAGGCTGTTTTCACATAACATTAAGCCTAGAGTAGACGCACATTTATTGAGAGTTTGATAGCCTATTATTGCATATAGAACTCTGTAGAGTATTTGTGTTCTTTGTTCACTGGGAATATACATCAGAGGTTGGAGCTAGCGCTTTCCGTTGTAGCATTTATGCCATTACTAGTCCAATGAATAAGAGCCCTGATATATTTAAACCCCAGTCGTAACAAATGGCGACCTTACCTAGGATTTGGTGAACCTACATTTATTAAGCAGGGAACATTTGTTGTTTTGGGGAATATTTTGCGGGGATCAGCAAGAATATTTTTTTATTTTGCAACATAGTATAGCCCTTGAGTATTTCCGAGAATTGTTGTGTGTATATTGAGGTATAAGAGTTTGGGGTACTTCTTTTCTGAATATTGAGGTGGGAAATTTTTGTAAGCATCATGTCTTATACCGGATCAGAGGAGAATGGAGACACAGTACGTAATGTCGAGACTGAGGAACAGAAGCATGATGAAAGGGTTAATCGGGTGAACTGTGAGGAGGATGCTAGGATATTTTTGCAATGGCCTGTTACTGCCGAGCGGTTGGAGGGTATGGATCGGTACGGTCTTCAATGCCTGGCCACAGCTATCGGTCATGCGGTTACTAGCAGCATGACCAAGGATAACTTGATAACGTGTGTACTGGGCAGGGTGACTGGTGAGCGAGATGGGTTGAGTGCTCAGAGCCCTTCGGCCATGCTTCCCCTACACTCGACTCCCAGCCATCCCAGTAGTTTGCAGACCCCGGGTACGCTTCCACAGGTGGGTGGTGACTGGCAGGGTTTGGTTGCCCCTGGGGGGACCACCGGTAATTTCAAACATTGTAGCACCTTCACCTCCTCAAGGGTTAACTCCAGAATTATTGCTTCAGCTCGAATTAGCTAAGATCGAAGAGAGAAAGGCTATCAGGGTATCTGAGGTTCAACAGCAACAAAGGGCATGTGAGCTTCAGCAGCAAATAGAATTAGCCAAGATAGAAGAGAGAAAAACTATCAGTCAGCAGTCTCAGCACATAGAGCTAGCAAAAATCCAAGCGGATTTAGAGTCGACTAGGTACTGTGCCGACATGGACGTAGAGAAGTCGCGAGTAGAGGCAACGGGACAGCGACTTGGGGCTGGTAACCGTGTTCATGAGCAGTCTCTCTCGCACTTATTGAAACTGGTTCCGGTGTTTGATGAGAGTGGTGTAACAGAATTTTTCACACGCTTTGAGAAGAAGTGCCAGGAACACCAGTGGCCAGAGAATAAATGGGCAGCACTTGTATCCTCTAGATTAATAGGCAAGGGTCTTAAAGCCTACGATGCATTACCTTTGGAGTCGTGTATTGTGTATGAGGATCTCAAGGAGGCTGTCCTGAGGGCTTACGAATTGCAACCAGAAACGTACCGTTTGAAGTTCCGGGGTGTAACTAAGGGAAGAGATAGCACCTTTTTGGAACACGCCCGGGACTTGTCCGATGCTATGGGGAACTGGCTCCGATCTGAGAAGGTCACAACATTTGATGAAATTAAGCAGTTAATGATGTTGGAGCAGTTCTTTAAGAGCACGGGCGGTGATCTAACTTTGAACTTAAAGGAGAAAAACCCAAGAACTCTAGTAGAAGCAGCAGAAATGGCTGATCTACGGCTGTCGTTGATTCGGGGTTGCGGGTCCTCACAGAAGTACGATGCAAGTGCTAGGGACCGTTATCCTCCCCCTCCCCGTAGCAACGGCACATTTAAACAAAAGAGCAATGAAACTAAAACTGAATTCAAACCTAACACCACGCCGTATAAGAAAAGTCAGGGGCCTGTTACATCACAGTATAAGCCGAAACCAAAATTTATGTGTTTTAGGTGCCACCAGGAGGGTCATAAGGCAAATGAGTGCCCTAGTCGACCTCCTCCGGCAGCCGTGTCTTTTGCTCACGGCATTGGAGTGTTCAAGAGGACATCGGAGATTGTTAGAGGCATTTCTTCCGAGGTAAATACACTGCCAGTGCAGAAGGATCCGGAAGGCTTATTCCCTGTCCGTGATGCCTTTAGTGACCACAGGGGACTCGGTTGTGTGGAGTGGGGGGGTAGAAGACATGAGGTGAGAATTTTGCGTGACACTGGGGCATCGCAAACACTGTTGAGAAATTTCACTGGTAAACCTGTCAATACGGCGCGGGTGGTTGTGGTTCAGGGAGTTAATGCGACAAGGTCATACCCGCTTGTAAGAATGAAGGTGGAAGTTGATGGTGTGACTCGTGACCTGGATGTAGGAATTGTGGAGAAGTTACCTGTTGGGGGCGTCGACCTCCTTCTTGGCAACGACTTTGCGGGGCCTACTTCTGAGGCACCACCCTTAGTCGTTGTCGAGAAGCCGGCCGACGTGAGTAGGGAGGAGCAGGAGTGGGTTGGGAAGTGTCCGGGGCAGCCTATGGAGTGTGTTGTCACCGGAGATTCTGCATCCAGGGAGTCACATTCTGGTCAACAATCTTTAGATCAGCGGAGGAAGGGTACCGAGAAGGGGTTGAAAGTTGATGCGGTTGAGAGTTTAGTGTCAACGGACCTTCTCGGGGACTCATTATTAGGACCACATTTCGAGTCTGGAGAGGACCCAGTAACTGTTCCTGAAGGGGCAGAGGATGGGCTTAAAAAGACGAAAGAGTTGAAGGAGGACAGTGATGCACAGTCGGGAGATGTAGCAACAAGGTACCCTGACGCGTACCCTATGAGAAATGGGTCGGCGAAAACGGTGGTCCGCAGCTTGCTAGTGTATTTTTCCCGGTATGGTTACCCGCAGGGGATTCAGTCAGTCCGGGGACCCAACTTCACTTCTAGCCTCTTTGTACAAGCAATGCCGCAGCATGGGATTGTTGGGGTTGTGTCATCTGCATATCATCCGGAGAGCCAGGGTGTGTTAGAGCGATGGCACTCAGCCTTGAAATCTGTGCTTCGTTGTTGTTGCTTTGAGAGTGGGAGGGATTGGGATCTTGGCCTGCCATGTGTTTTGTTTGCTGTGTGGGAGGTACCTGGGGAGAGTTTGGGATTCAGCCCTAATGAGCTCGTCTTTGGACACCGTGTCAGAGGGCCTCTCCATATGGTTGAAGAAGTATGGGAGGGTGCAGAAAAACCTTGTTCTATGCTCAAGTGTGTCCTCAACAGTCGAGAACAGATGTTGCGCAGTCTGGAGTTGGCTGGCCGTAATTTGACTAGCTCTCAGGCCCTCAGGAAGGACAGGTACGACCTCAAAGTTGAACTCAGGGAGTTTCACGTGGGTCAGGAGGTGTTGATTCTACTGCCCCTTGTAGGTCACCCCTTATCCGCGAAGTACGCTGGTCCTTATAGGGTGGTGGAGGAGCTATCGGACCTGGTTTACTTGGTAGCCACTCCAGACAGACGGAAGCGCAATCAGTTATGTCATGATAATCCCGTGAAGGAGTATGGGAGGCACCCCCCTGAGCCTCTCACTGTGCCTGTGATGACGTTTAGCAGTCAAGGTGGAGAAGGAGAACGGGACAGTCAAGCTCAGGTGGAGGATAACTGGAAGGATAAGAAGTTCAAATGGGCACCTGAGTGTGAGAAGGTGTTTAGGGAAGTAAAACACCTGTTGTGCACTCACCCGATCCTCAGGGCCCCTGACTTTAGCCTACCTTTCCAACTAGCAACGGAGGCTAGTGGTGTGGGGGCTGGTGCCGTCCTTGTGGAAAAGGAAGATGATGGGCTGGAGCATCCTGTTAGTTTCTGCTCGGAGAAGTACAATTCGGCCCAGGGGAGCTGCTCTGTTGTCGAGGAGGAGCTGCTGGCGGTTGTGCTTGCGCTGGGGCATTTCGAGGTCTATGTTCCAGCCTATGGTCCGGTCGTTGTAGTTTACCCAGATCATCACCCTCTCAAGTTCTTGGACCAGTTTCACAATCGGAATATGAGGCTGACCAGGTGGTCACTAAGGTTATTGGTATATAACCTGGACATACGCCATATTGCCGGTTGTGACAACGTGGTTGCAGATGGTCGTTCAAGGGTATATGATCCTGGGTAGATTGACACACGGGTAGCCTCCTGCTTTAGTTTGAATAGTATTTTGCGCTTGGTGCTTGTTGGCTCGCGGTTGTAGCCCAGCGTATTGGGTCGTAAAGCAGGAGTTGAGCGTTTGGTATAGAAGAAAAAACTAGGCTTGCCCCTATAGTGCAGCCGAAATAAACAAATTATAAACATAAAAATCAAATAAAAACTCTTTCTTTGATAGTTGAATTTTTTTAGTATGTTATAGCAGTAATTCTGAGTTGCACTCCTCTCAGAATGCTGGGCTAGAGACGCTCGCTCTTGAGGAGCATAACTACATATAATTTAACCTATGGTGTTGGGGAGGGTTATAATTTTGAAAAATGTTTTGTTGAAGAACTGTGCCAGATATTTTACTGCCGCTGGGTGATGGGAAGTGGAGATATAGCATGGGTTCTAACCATCAGATTTTTGTGAGCCTTGGGGCCTCTGAGAAAAATCTTGGGGGGGGTGTGACGTTAACCACTCCGTTAGAACCGCATGGCTTGTCCTACAGTGACTCGCTAGGATCGCCAGGGCAGTGGATGGGGCTACAGTTTGTGTATTAGAGTGTGCTTTATTTCATATGAAAGCTTGTGTCATGGGCAGTCCAGAAAGGCTCTTTGTTTTCACCCATGTCAAGGCTTTATATATTTAATTGTAAAGTATATGTTTTATCATTAACTAGTAATGATGGGATCTGGGAGAGAGAGAGAGTAGAACAGAGTGAGAGGGAGCGCGCAGTGTTTTTGTCCCGCTCGATGACGTCACGGCTGGCTGCCTCGCGGGGTTGGTGGAGAGAGGTCCTTACCATGCTGCAAGCTCTTGCTAGTGGCTAGAGGACTTGTAACCGCTTTTTTCCCACGCGCCTCGAGCTGGTGCGAGTATATATACAGTTCCTCGCCACTCTCTCCCTCAGATCTGGTTTCTAGAACGCACCCATCTTTTTCCCTTGCTACCTGTCACCTGCTCTGTACCTGAGAATCTTTTCCTCTGCCTATCTCTCTCATTTTCCATATCTTTCACCACCTTTTATTAATATTATACCCCATCTGGTTAACTCTGCAAAATCAGCTTCATGCTGGCCAGTTGTATTGTGCGTTAAGGTCTGATATAACCCATGTATGTTAGTTGTTAAGATAAGTTGATCACGAAGCATTGGTTAGCATCCATATTTCATAGTACCGCTTCCTTTAATTATTAGTGTTCTGCTGGATTAGATAATGCTAGACTAGGATTCTGATATTATAAGGTATTGTTTCCTATGAGTGCTGGCTTTAGTTAAAAGCTGCACGACATACCTGAGAACTGGAGTTGATTGAGTAAATTCTAGTCTGTGTGCCATTGAGAGTAGAGCATGCACGAATGAGGGCTTTTTGCCTATACCATTCTGCACTGTTCTAGTCTCGATTGTTTGTCTTTGAGGTACGCCAGGAGAACGCTTAATACTTCGGTATTAAGGTTTCTCAAGAGAGCTACCCTTCCCTATAACGTAATATTTGACGCACAGACTTGAGATTTGCACTAGGCTATGCGGCATGCCATGCGCACCAGTATCTCGTATCATTGACTCTAGCTAGACTTTATCAATCATAGTAGACATTAAGTATATTAAACCAATTACTCTTTTTATGTATACCCGTTTATGATTACACAAGCATTTCGCAGCCTAGTTTGATGTATTGAGACACAAACGACTTAGGCTCTTTTTGTTGATAGGAATACTGCATTGTCGTGGCGATTATTATTATTGTTGTTGTGTTTAGGATATTCTTGGCTCCGACGGCATTATATATTCTGCCTTTTTGTGTGCATAGCCTGCACGAGCATTGTTCCGCTGCCTGCCTTTTTGGGTTCCATTTCCGATACGAGCATCTTTATAGCATCTAACATTTAAAGAAGATTCCTTGTTAGTGTTGAAGGACTTTAGTGCACTTTCTTTCATGCAGGAGTGCCTGACATTTATTGATTAAAGTAACGTAAGCTGTAACTTCTCTTACCACCTTACTTTGCATACCATAACCAAGCACCTTCGGTTATAGGTAGTAATAGGCTGTTTTCACATAACATTAAGCCTAGAGTAGACGCACATTTATTGAGAGTTTGATAGCCTATTATTGCATATAGAACTCTGTAGAGTATTTGTGTTCTTTGTTCACTGGGAATATACATCAGAGGTTGGAGCTAGCGCTTTCCGTTGTAGCATTTATGCCATTACTAGTCCAATGAATAAGAGCCCTGATATATTTAAACCCCAGTCATAACAGATGCTTCTCGGATGCTCGTAAGAAGTACGTATCGGATTTTGAACAGTAATTCAATAAGCAAAACACTGGCAATTAAATACTATTAAAGGTTTAAATTGGCATAAGAATAATTAAAAGAATATGCAATAGTAAATGGCAAACATTAAAAAGACGTACTCCGCAAATGCAACGGCAATAGCCTACTCGGAGTGTGCTCGTGGGCCACTAATCACTAAAGTAGCCAAGCTAGCAACACATGAAATCAATAGTGCGTAAACAATATCATACATAAGGAAAGCTTCAATACTATTCTGTATCTACTAATCGAGCAAAGTCTAGCTGGGGTACTGTGGGCAAAAGGTAGCAGTGACTGAGCAAAAACGGCTCGTAGCCTAGCGAAGTCCTCACAACTGTTTAAAGTATTACGTTAAAACTAACAAGTGCACTTTGAGAAATCCAGATCCCTTGTATCTGGTTTTCTCCCGGCTCCTTGACAAAGTAAAAACAAACTGTTAATAAAATACAGGGTGGTTAGGCTCTTGCCCTCACGCACTGTAAATTATTAACTCAACATAGTCATCCGCGAAGACAACCTAGGCTTCACTGAACCGAAACGAGTATGCAGGTTTATCGCTTAACCACTGCATCAAACAACAACTCGTAACACAGAAAAGCCTTACCCCAGTCTAGCATTACCTAGACTAGCAGAAAACAGGAATAATAATAATAACACACAGGGAAATGCATATACAAGTGCAACAAACATAAATCAATCCTATTCTAAGTTAACCCTTCCAAAATAGGCTATCTAATAGGCAAGTATCTCGTGAGAACTCAAGCGATAATACGTTGGCTGACTAGCTCTGCACCAACGGGACCATGGAAGTTAAACAGGCAGGGAAAAGAGGAGATAAGAATGTAAGGTAGTAGAGAAAGTTCACATCAGTCAGAAGAATATATATAGTTAGCAAGGGAAATGAGAAGTCGCTCTGCCTAATGAGTTCTGATGAAAAAATGGCTAGACTTCCCTTTTTATACCCGGCCCTCTAGTGAGCCCAACGTGAACTACTAAGGACCGCCCACTGACAACCATTACGTAATTTCTCTCTCTCCTCTGGGATAGACAAAGGCTCCCCTAGCACTGAGGGGAGGGGGGAGGGTGGAGTGCTAGTGAGTTAGGCCCACCTCCCGCCTGGCGCACCCACTGACCCCCAACTGTGGCTGTTTCACTTCCCATCATTACAAATAAGTTTTACACACAATACTTATAACTAATGATATAAAATAGAACTCGTTGACTCAGATGAAAACAAAATATATATTCATAATACTTATAGTACAACGGCTCACATGAACTAAGTTAGGAAACTCTACATAGACTACAGCAAAAGTTCCTGCCCTGACGATCCTAGCGAAAGTGGGGCATGACTAGGCGTTCTGTACAGCATGCTCACACTGGACATGTGTCACACCTCCCCCAAGATTTTACTTGCTCAACCCTGAGCTAAAATCTGACAAACACAGAATCCCATCAAGCCCCTCACACCCAGCGACCGCATGGCAATAAAACAAAGCTGAGTTTATCACCAAAACACATCTTATTATAAAAAAAAAATCACATTTTATAACTCCTCCCAACAATAGCAAAAAGATACAATATCATGCTCCCAGAGCGAGCTTACAGCAGCTCAGCCGTTTGATAGTTCTTGGACTACTCAAACTCTATAGGCTATGACAAACTTATACGGTTACCAATATCAAAAGAAAGAGTTTTTATATGATATTTATATTTTAATATGTTTTTCCCGGCTGCACTATAAGGGCAGCCTATTTTCCTCCACTCAAACCCACACACCTGTGATAGCCTACGACTGATCATCCACCCTTGATAAACAATCCGCGTTCACATTGTCACATCCAGCAATATGACGGATGTCCAGGTTATACTCCTGCAACATCAAAGACCACCTGGTCAGTCTCATATTGCGATTGTGAAATTGATTCAGGAATCTCAAAGGGTGATGATCAGTGTAGATAACCACGACTGGGCCATAGGCTGGAACATACACCTCGAAGTGCCTGAGCGAGAGCACAATCGCCAGTAATTCCTTTTCTATTGTAGAATAGTTCTTTTGTGCAGCATTGAACTTCTTAGAAAAGAAACTTACTGGGTGTTCCACACCTTCATTGTCTGTCTGTAGCAAGACGGCACCAGCCCCTACACCACTAGCATCTGTTGCCAGCTGAAAAGGCCTGTTAAAGTCTGGGGCCCTGAGTATCGGGTGAGTACATAGCAAATGTTTCACCAAAGTGAAAGCCTTTTCACACTCAGGTGCCCACAAAAACTTTTTGTCTTTAGATAACAAATCTGTGAGAGGTGCCAACACCGTTGAGTAACCTTTTATGAAGCGTCTGTAGTAGCCTATCATACCCAAGAATCTCATAATCTGCTTCTTGGTTGTTGGGTGCGGAAATTTATTGATAGCCTGTACCTTGTTCTGAGGAGGGCACACCTGTCCCCTTCCCACTACAAACCCAAGGTACTGCACAGTGGCTTTTACGAAGTCACACTTTGCCAAATTTACTACCAGACCTGCTTCACTAAGTTTCCGGAACAAGGTCTCAAGGTGCTCACAATGGCTCTCAAAGTCGTCATCATAAATGATTACATCGTCCAAATATACGGTGCAATTTGGAATGTCCTTTACAATTTCATTCATCAGGTTCTGAAACGTTGCTGGTGCATTCTTAAGTCCGTAAGGCATAACATTGCACCGGTAGGTACTCCCGTCCACAACAAAACCACATACCTCTTTAGCACGCTCGGACAAAGGTACTTGCCAGTAACCTTTTACTAAATCTACTTTAGACAAAAAACGAGCATTACCAATTTTGTCAACACTATCATCAACCCGAGGAAGAGGATATGGGTTAGTTCGAGTCAAACCGTTTAACCTACGGAAATCAATACAAAAGCGTACCTTGCCATCTGGCTTAGGCTGCAGTGTTACGGGGGAAGTCCACTTAACTGTGCCTTTCTCTATCAACCCTCTACCGAGCATATACTCCAACTCATCCCTCAGAGCTGGTAGTTTTATGGGGGGCACACGGTACGGGATTGACTTAAAGGGTAGGTGGTCCCCCACGTCAACATCATGCATAGCCTGAGTAGTGAAGCCTGGGTGTTCAGCAAATACAGTGGGGTATGAACCGAACAACTGACGGATAGCATCAAACTGCGGCTCAGGCAAATGAGCTATAACTTCGTCAGCCCTTAGGCTCGAGTTCCCCGGCCACTGATCCGCTGAAACATGTTGATCCCATTTATCCTCCTCTGAAGCTTGACTGTCCCCCTCTCCTTCTCCACCACGGCCGCAACAAGCCAACACAGGGACAGTGAGAGGCTCAGAGGGGCGTCTCACATACTCTTTAATAAGGTTCACGTGACATAACTGGTTCTTTTTCCTCCTGTCTGGAGTGGCAACAAGGTAATCTAAGTCTGAAATTTTGTCTACAATTTTATAAGGTCCAGTGTACTTCGCAGAGAGGGGGTTACCAACCAAAGGCAACAAAATTAATACCTCTTGTCCTACAGTGAACTTCCGGAGCCTCACTTTGCGATCATACCTGTCCTTCATCAAAGCTTGTGATTCTGTCAAATTTCTACCTGCCATCTCCAGACTCTTAAGCATGCGCTCACGGCTTTCAAGCACATACTTTAATAATGGACAAGGCTGCACAGTCCCCTCCCAAATTTCTTTCAGCATGTTAAGGGGGCCCCTACACGGTGTCCAAAAATCAGCTCGTTTGGACTAAATCCCAGGCTCTCACCAGGTACCTCCCGAGCAGCAAACAGCACATAAGGCAATCCAAGATCCCACTGAGGATGCCAATAATACAAAAAATCTCCTGGCTGTGCATCGCCGTCCTCGTCGAGCTCTACAGCTCCATTAGCACACGTTTGGAGCTCAGGGTCCTCTAGTTGCAACCGACGTATATCTGAGGGTGCCAAGCGATCTAACTGCTCCCGGAGCAATGCATGACCTTCCCCGATACTGGGCTGCTCCCTCTGTCTCTCTCGATGTACATAACGTTGCTGTCGTGGAGACTCGTCATGCCCAGCCTAATCACTCTCGATGACAGGCCCAGGGGCTACTCCAGAATTAAGTAATGGTGCTAATACTGAATCACCCAGGAGAGCCGCCGAGTCAAAACTCTTAAAACCAACTCCAGCTTTAGCCTCCTCCTGTTGATCGTTCCTCCGCTGGTCTGAAGACGGAGGACTAGGCTGTGACACTTTAGCTGCCCGAGCTCGGGTGACAACACACGCCATGGGTTGTGTCTGGCACCGCTCGACCCACTCTTGCTCTACAACGACTAAGGGTAGAACCTCAGAAGCGGGCATTGCAAAGTCGTTGCCGAGAAGAAGGTCGACGCCCTCCACTGGCAGTTTCTCCACAATCCCGACATCCAATTCACGTGCCACACCATCCACCTCCAACTCCAACCGCACCAGCGGGTATGACCGAGTTGCATTAATACCCTGCACCACTACCACCCGAGCCGCGTTTATAGGGTAGCCAGTCAAGTTTTTCATCAGAGTCTGGGAAGCACCTGTATCACACAAGACCTCTACTCCATGCTTGTGCCCCGCCCACATCACGCAACCCCACCCTCTATGGTCGCAAAAAACATCCTGAGCAGGGTTCGAGCCTCCCAGGTGCCTGCATTGGCTGTGCCTCAGCCTCTGACGAACTGCCCCGGGCAAACTCAGATGACTTCGGAGACACACCAATGTTGCAGGCCAAAGACACAGCTGCTGTAGGTGGTTTGTTAGGACAGACTCTTGCAAAGTGCCCCTTTTTATGACAATGATAACACTCCAACTCCCCTTTGGGCTTCCCTTGGTACTGGGAAGGGCCCGGCCCCTTCTTAAATGGGACGGTGCTAGTCTTGTGGTCAGTCTTGGTATCATGGCTCTTGTACTTGTTTGCATAAGGTATATCACTAACTCGGGGGGGTGGGGCGTCACGCCCCTTATTACCTGCCTCACTACGCTGGGCAGACCCGCACCCACGAATTAGTGATAGCCGGAGGTCAGCCATCTCAGCTGCCTCCTGTAGAGTTTTTGGGTTCTTTTCTTTAATAGTTAAAGTCATTTCTGCACCAGTACACTTATAAAACTGCTCGAGCAGAAACAGCTCAGTCAACTGTTCTGCCGTCTCAGCTTTCTCAGAACGTGTCCAGTTTTTAAGTGCATCTTTTAAGTCCCGGGCATGTTCAAGAAAGGTCACCTCCCTAGTCTTTGTAACACCCCGAAACTTCAATCGATATGTTTCCGGTTGCAACTCGTATGCCCGTAGGACAGCTCTCTTCAATTCTGGGTAGTCAATGCAAGACTCTAAAGGCAGTGCATCATAAGCCTTCAGACCCTTACCCGTAAGTCTTGAGGAGACTAGAGCTGCCCACTTCTCTTCAGGCAAATTATCAATTATGCTCCCTACACTTCTTCTCAAAACGATTAAAAAATTCTGTGACTTCAGTTTCACTAAATACCGGCACCAATTTGACTAATTGGGCCAAGGACTGTTCTCTTACTTGGCCCATCCGAGTCCCTGTCGACTCTGCAAGAGTCTTATCTAAATCTAATTTAGCACAATATTTCTCTGAGTCGTACCTAAGCTCAGCCTCATGCCTCCTGGTCTCATCCTCTTGCCTCCTAACCTCAATCTCATGCCTCCTAGTCTCATTCTCCTGCTTCCTAGCCTCAATCTCCTGCTTCCTAGCCTCAATCTTAGCAAGCTCAAGTCTAAATACCATATCTGGAGACAGGCAGGAAGAGGGAGCTGCCACTACTGAAGGAGGGGGGGCAAAAACTGGGGAACCACCATGTGCACCACCCGAGGGCACTCCAATCTGCCAATTCTCATCCCTCTGTGAGAGAGTGCTAACCTCCGGTAACTGAGTGGACGGCACTGTGGGAGTCGAGTGAGAGGGGATCTGGGGAGGAACCCCCCCAAACGCCCTCTCCTCCGAAACCCCATGTCGCCCACGCAACACCCAGGAAATCAGCTCCCCCTTGGACATCCCTACTACATTGGAAATGCCCAAAACCTTGGCTATCAGGTGCAAGCCACAAACATCCACCCCAGTCAGCCTCTCCTCCGTCACGTGGTACCGCTTACTCACAAAAACTCTAGCATCCTCCTCACTGGTTACTAACGGCACACCTTCAAATGACATCTCTCGCTCATCGTCAGTGCTAATGCACGACATACTGAAGTCCACAAAAAAATTCTCGAGACAAAAGTGTTAAACTTCCTATGCAAGCACTAATTACTAAATTAACTGGAGTCTCTTAAATGCTTTACTAATTGCCATACAAAAAAAATATTCTTCAATATGCACGCTAAAATACAAACAAACAAATGTTGTACAACTCTGCAAAAAATTATACTGTTCACAAAATCCTAAGCAAGGTCGCCATTTGTTACGAAATGGCACTCGGGTACACAAGGGCTCTCAATCAGGACTCGAATACGGCTCGCTGCCACAACGGAAACACACGATCCCAACCCCTGAGTACTGCCAGCCGAACAAAAAACACCAATACCCTCCAGAGTTCAATCTGCTATAACGGGGTATACAAGAACTCGGTACTAGTGTTCAACAACAGACTAATAAAGAGACAGGAATTATCTAGTCTGGTCAACAATCAAACAATGAAGTAAGAAACAACAACACCAAAGAATAGTGTTGGCCGAAGCCGAAGTAATCCACCCTTGACTAAGAACTTAAGAAGTCCTCCACCCTCTACTTCGGATCGGCACTATTACGTTATGTTAATTAATAGTCCTTAACCCGGGAGCTGCGGGGAGACTCATAAGAGTTCCCCCGGCGCACTGCGGGGAGACTCTTATGAGTGAGTGAAAAAAAAAATCAACTTTTGACATCGATTTTTTTTTTTTTTTTTTTTTTTTTTGGCCCCTGGGCCATGCAAAATCTCAGTCCTCTACCTCCCCTCCTTCCCCACTTTCCTCCTCTCCTTCAGTTATCACCTATTTTCCCTGTTATTCCCTTATTCTGAGGTATATTTTCGTGCTAACATTAGCAAGTTGCAAGCAGGGTGTTGTCATCACTGATGGCAAGCGAGTGCAAGAGAGAGAGAGAGAGTATCGATCGACTGTGTCTCAGTGGCCTTGGGGGAAATTGGCGGGAAAGCAGATTGCCTCGCCCATACATTATACAACTCGCGGGCTATATCTCCGATTTTGACCATCCAAACGCTGTTTTCACTCGTTTTATTGTTGTTTCAGGTTAATAACTTTATAATCAACCCATAATAGGCGCATATGGATAAGTATTAATGCTATTAATGGCACAATGAATATTTTAGTGACGGAAACACCTCAAATACGTCAGCACAGAGGGACGTTTCCAATTACCCCCATGCGCACTTCAGAGGTTAAGCATCGAGCAAGGAATCTTCTGAAAAAAGTTAGATGCTTCTCGGATGCTCGTAAGAAGTACGTATCGGATTTTGAACAGTAATTCAATAAGCAAAACACTGGCAATTAAATACTATTAAAGGTTTAAATTGGCATAAGAATAATTAAAAGAATATGCAATAGTAAATGGCAAACATTAAAAAGAAGTACTCCGCAAATGCCACGGCAATAGCCTACTCGGATTGTGCTCGTGGGCCACTAATCACTAAAGTAGCCAAGCTTGCAACACATGAAATCAATAGTGCATAAACAATATCATTCATAAGGAAAGCTTCAATACTATTATGTATCTACTAATCGAGTAAAGTCTAGCTGGGGTACTGTGGGCAAAAGGTAGCAGTGACTGAGCAAAAACGGCTCGTAGCCTAGCGAAGTCCTCACAACTGTTTTTTTTTTTGTTTTTTTTTTCTTTTTTTCTATGTGATTGAGGGAGGCAAAAGGCATAACTGCCTATAGCGAGTGCCTCCCCCATAGTTGAAAGAGTGACAGGGCCAAAATCAAGGGACGTTCGAGCCAAAATGCCTGGACACACGGATTTTGAAGCAATTTAAGTCATAGGAAGAGGGAAAGACTGATTCTGGGAGAGAGTTCCAGAGCTCAGCTGTTGAGTAGAAGAAAGTTTGAGAGTAACGTTTCACTCTTGGGTTGGAGAGTTGCACAGAGTAGGGGTGGGATTGTGTTGCAAGACGGGTACCACGTGCCCTATGTAAAGGAGGTGGTATGCACTGGGATAGCTCTGAGGAACACTGATAATTATAGTAGCGATAGAATAGCGAGAGAGATGCAACATTGCGGCGGAGAGAGAGAGATTGCAGAGAGTTGGTGAGTGGACGGGAGTTAATGATACGAAAGGCCTTCCTTTCAACTTTGTCTAGGAGAGCGGTGTGAGAGGAACCTCCCCACACATGTGAACAATACTCAATACAAGGGCGCACTATGCCCCTGTACAGAGCAAGAAGCTGTGCAGGGGAAAAGAACCCCCTAAGGCGGTTGAGCACACCCAGCTTCTGGGAGGCTGCCTTAGCAAGACTGGTAATATGGTCCTTCCAAATGAGAGCAGAAGAAAAAGAGACACCAAGAATATTGAGAGAAGATGAAGGGTTGATTTTTGTATTGTTGAAGAATAAGGGATAGTCCGCTGGGAGATCCTGACGGGTAGATAGATGGAGAAATTGGGTTTTGGAAGCATTAAAGTTAACAAGGTTTTCTCTGCCCCAATTGGAAATAGTATTTAGATCAGAATTTAAGAGTTCTATGGCTTCATTACGTTTGTCGTTGAGGGATTGCTGGCTGGGGCGTTCTGAAAAACTAATGGAGTAGTGCAAGGTTGAGTCGTCTGCGTATGAATGGATGGGAATTAAGGTACAGTTAAGGAGATCATTTATAAAAATTAGAAAGAGAATAGGAGATAGGACAGTGCCCTGAGGAACACCGGAGTTTATAGGGTGAGGAAGTGAACAATGGCCGTCCACAACCGCGGCTATGGAACGGCCGGAAAGGAAATTAGAGACAAAGGCACAGATGGAGGGATAGAAACCGAAGGAGGGTAGTTTAGAAATTAAAGATTTATGCCAGACTCTATCGAAGGCTTTCGATATGTCTAGTGCAATAGAAAAAGTCTCACCGAAGTCCCGAAAGGAGGATGACCAAGAGTTAGTAAGATATGAAAGAAGATCACCAGTAGAGCGACCCTTAAGGAAGCCATACTGGCGATCTGAGAGCAGATTATGAGAAGAGAAATTTGGAAGCAAGAATAGTTTCAAAAACATTAGAAAGACAAGAGATAAGAGCAATTGGACGATAGTTGGAGGGTTGAGAGCGGTCACCCTTCTTTGGGACAGGTTGAATGTGAGCAAACTTCCAGCATGAAGGGAAGACGTTAGAGGATAGACAGAGACGAAAGAGTTTGCCTAGGCAGGGAGTCAGCACGGAAGCACAGTTTTTGAGAACAACAGGAGGAACACCGTCCGGACCGTACGCCTTATTAGTGTTAAGCCCAGAGAGGGTAGAAAGTACATCTTTAGAAGAGATTAGGATATTAGGCATAAGTAAGAGAGAGGAGGGCGGAGAGGGAGGAATAGCACCGGAATCATCCAAGGTGGAGTTTCTAGCAAAAGTTTGAGCGAAGAGTTTAGCTTTGTCAGAGGAAGAAGTGATGGTTGTGCCATCAGAGTGGGAAAGGGGAGGGAAAGACAAGGAAGAGAAATTGTTGGAGAGGTTTTTGGCTAGATGCCAGAAAGCTTGGGAAGAGCTAGAGTTGGATAGTTCAGTGCATTTATTATTGATGAAAGAGTGTTTGGCAAGTCGAAGAACAGATTTGGCTTGATTCCGGGCAGAAACATATGAAGAATGAGAGTCTTGAGTTTTAAGGTGTCGGTACCGTTTGAATGCTACCTCCTTATTGCGGACAGCAGTAGAACAGGCGTGAGTAAACCAAGATTTTTTAGCATTAGTCTGAGAGAAAGAGAATGGAATGTATGCTTCCATGCCCGATAGGATTACCTCGGTAATGCGTTCAGCACTCTCCGAGGGTCCTCGGCCATGGAAGCAGAAATAATTCCATGGGAAATCAAAGAAGTACTGCCGAAGAGCCTCCCAGTCGGCAGCGCCAAAGTGCCACAAGCGCCGCCGGCTAGGAGGATCGGGTGGCTGTACTGGAGAGATAGGACAGGTGACAGAGATAAGTTTATGGTCGGAGGAGCCCAAAGGAGAGAAAAGATCGACAGTATAAGAAGAAGGGTTAGAAGTTAGAAACAGGTCAAGAATGTTGGGCCGATCTCCGATGCGATCCGGGATACGGGTGGGTTGCTGAACTAACTGCTCTAGGTCATTTAGGATAGAAAAGACGTAGGCTTGTTCACCAGGTGGATCAGTAGTGTGAGAGGAGAGCCAATGGCGGTGGTGAACGTTGAAATCTCCTAAGATGGAGATTTCTGAGAAAGGAGAAATGGATAGAATGTGTTCCACTGTAGAGTTTAGATAGTCAAAGAATTTGGGAAAGTTGGTAGAGTTAGGGGAAAGATAGACAGCACAGAAATATTTAGTAAGAGAATGACAGGAAAGTTTGAGCCATAAAGTTGATAATTCAGAGGAGTCGAAATCGGGAACACGAGAGCAAGTGAGTTTGTTGTGCACATATGCACAACATCCGCCTTTGGCTTTGAAACTAGGATAGAGAAAGTAGGAGGATACAGAGAAGGGGTTGCTGGATGTTGCTACAGACACCTGAGTTTCGGTGAGGAAGAGAAGATCAGGTTTGTAGGAGGAGAGATGGTGCTCAACAGAGTGAAAGTTAGAGGAAAGTCCGCGAATGTTGCAGAAATTAATAGAAAGAGTAACAGGCCGAGGTCCAGGTAAATGTGTGGAGTCGTCAGGGGATGGTCGGTCGGGTGAGGGGGCATTTATGGTCCCCCCCCCCCCCCCCTGGGGACTCCGAGGCTGGGCTACAATTCATAATTTTATTTTATTTTTTTAATATTGGTGTGGAAGAATGAAGTGTGGTGTGCATGTTTAGTGTAGTGAAGTGGATAGGAGGAGGAGGTGTTTGTGAGAGCTAGCTGGATTGCTCTCAGTGTAAATGAGGCACAAAAAAAATCAGTAAAAGAGGCCAAGCAAGTGAAACAGGAGTTCCAGCGACTCTTTATCACATGCCTATAACCTCACCTGGGTCTAGGCCTGATCGATTGGTGCCTACAATCTCCCCACAGTTTAAAGTATTACGTTAAAACTAACAAGTGTACTTTGAGAAATCCAGATCCCTTGTATCTGGTTTTCTCCCGGCTCCTTGACAAAGTAAAAACAAACTGTTAATAAAATACAGGGTGGTTAGGCTCTTGCCCTCACGCACTGTAAATTATTAACTCAACACAGTCAGCCGCGAAGACAACCTAGGCTTCACTGAACCGAAACGAGTATGCAGGTTTATCGCTTAACCACTGCATCAAACAACAACTCGTAACACAGAAAAGCCTTACCCCAGTCTAGCATTACCTAGACTAGCAGAAAACAGGAATAATAATAATAACACAGGGAAATGCATATACAAGTGCAACAAACATAAATCAATCCTATTCTAAGTTAACCCTTCCAAAATAGGCTATCTAATAGGCAAGTATCTCGTGAGAACTCAAGCGATAATACGTTGGCTGACTAGCTCTGCACCAACGGGACCATGGAAGTTAAACAGGCAGGGAAAAGAGGAGATAAGAATGTAAGGTAGTAGAGAAAGTTCACATCAGTCAGAAGAATATATATAGTTAGCAAGGGAAATGAGAAGTCGCTCTGCCTAATGAGTTCTGATGAAAAAATGGCTAGACTTCCCTTTTTATACCCGGCCCTCTAGTGAGCCCAACGTGAACTACTAAGGACCGCCCACTGACAACCATTACGTAATTTCTCTCTCTCCTCTGGGATAGACAAAGGCTCCCCTAGCACTGAGGGGAGGGGGGAGGGGGAGTGCTAGTGAGTTAGGCCCACCTCCCGCCTGGCGCACCCACTGACCCCCAACTGTGGCTGTTTCACTTCCCATCATTACAAATAAGTTTTACACACAATACTTATAACTAATGATATAAAATAGAACTCGTTGACTCAGATGAAAACAAAATACATATTCATAATACTTATAGTACAACGGCTCACATGAACTAAGTTAGGAAACTCTACATGACTACAGCCAAAGTTCCTGCCCTGATGATCCTAGCGAGAGTGGGGCATGACTAGGCGTTCTGTACAGCATGCTCACACTGGACATGCGTCACATGATATTAGATGTGGTCAGGGCAACTTGCTTCCACTAATATCACCCCGAGGTTAGTAGTCATATTAGGACACTGCCTTGTATTGTTAGACCATTATTGTATGTGTGACGCTTCTGCATAGTAACCACGTGCGGGCATGCGCGCGCGTCGGCTGCCCAGCCGTTTAGAAACCGGCTGGCGGCAGCCGGCCGGCCGGCTTTTCCTTAGTATATATCCTACGACAATGTAACTAATGTCTGGGATATTCTTATGTTGTTTCACAGCTTGTAGCTGCCCTTATTCTTAACCAACGCATCTTAGTATATTTTATTCTCGATAGTTGATTGTTTCATTATAATATATAAGATGTAAGTTTAGTGAGAGTGGGAGGAGACGAGCGGGAGAGAGAGACCGGCTGGGGGACGTTGCTTCGCGCAGAGAGTCTAGCTTGGGATGATCCTGATGTGCCACATGCATTTGTTCGCAACGTTAGGCTTAGTTTCGACTCACGCACGGGGTAGACGATTTTGACCTGGCAACTGTGTTGAGTGTTGCCAAGCCTGGGATGTATTCTGCATGCCTAGCGCGGGGTCCAGACAGATTCAAGACTCAGAGCTCACCTCACTGTCGTACCCTTCGGACCCCCTTGATATCTATCCCTCTTAACCCCACTTAGAAACATTCTCTCTTACTTTGTATACCTTCCTTCCACTACTTCACCAATCTATTTAATTATCCCATCCCCTTGATAGACCTTATTTCTATTATTGTATTAACGACGAGCTCTCAGATAACTAGATAGGATTTTGGGCCTTATGCAGAGACGTAATTGTTAATGAGACCTAGGAAGCTTTTTTGTTGTCTCATATTTGGTGTTTTCATGCTTGCTAGTGTGTTCTTGTGTCAGGTTAGCAGGGGCTAGACCGGGAGGCTTTTTGCGATCCATTAAGTAATGTCTGCTGGTGCGAGTCCTGTGGACCCGCACGACTTTACTAGGATACCCGTGGGAGTCTGGGGGCATTTTCTTGTCTGTGTCCCTGTGTGTCTAGTGTTGTGTTGTGTGAGGGCCCTTGCCTAGTCCACTCAGCACTGCGCTAGCACGTCTTGCTTTTGTTTTAGGGTCGCCAGGAGAGAGTCAGATACTTGCGATCTGAGTCTCTCAAGAGAGCACCCTTGCAATTAGAGTAATTGGCGCACAGACTTGGGAACGTCCCGAGGCTAGAGCAGGTGGCTCAGCCCGGGTATCCGAAGCCTATAATCCTTCCGGCTAGACCTCTGCCACCTGGCAGATTAACAGCTAGGGATTTATGATCTCTGTATGCTTGTTATTGTGCCACAGTTTACCGTTTTTGTAAGCATTGTGAGTCAGGGTGTGGCTTAGAGACTCTGTCCGAGCAGGCTTGCCTGACTAAGAGTGAGAAGCACACCTGTATGTGGTTATGTTGCGAGTTGCTGCCTTTATTTAATTATACCTATGCCATTATACACTGTATGGCCTATCACTAGTATTTATTCCTGCTTATGAGTTAAGAGTTCTCTGAATCCGTAACGTACTTTCTTTGCTAAGCATCAGATCCTACAGTAGCCACATGCAGTTTAGAAACCCGCATCTTGTCTACCTGTACGATGTTTTGAGGACTGTTTGCTTTCACCTTCTTTCACGCAGGGGTGATTAGTTGTATTAATTAACGTAACGTTAAATGTACTTTCTTCTAGTTTGTTATTAAATTGTTTCTGCAATTTAATTTCGTTATCTATCTTTTCCTTGAAGTTTTAAGTCAACTTAATTGTGTGATCTTTTATATAGCCTACTTGACTATCAGCAGTCTATAGTGCGTGCACCCTGTAACCGAGTCATAGGATACCTCGTTGTCCAGGCAGGACTCTTGACGGTTTAGGGTGGTTTGTTGCCTGGGTTTATAGATAAGGGATGGATCTAGCGTTTTCCGTTGTTGCTTGTTGCCGCATACCTAGTCCAATAGAAAGAGCCCAGTGTTTATATATCCCAGGACGTAACAAATGGCGACCTTGCATAGGATTTACTGAACAGAGGAATATAGTGGTCATTTGTTTTGAGATTCCTTATGATTAGAGGAATACAGTGGACATATTTTTTTTTTTGGAGCAACCAATATAACACATTAAAAGACTTTAAATAACATTAGTATATACATACTTGCATAGGAGATAAGGCACATTCTATAACCGTGATAATTACTGCAGTACACAAACATGTCTAATACATCAGAACACAGTGATGGGTCAGGTCACGATACGGGCTCGGAGGGAGAAAGACCTGTGGAGTGGCTAGTCGATAGCGAGGAGGGTGCTAGAAGATTTTTAGAGGGGCCCCTTACCGCTGCCAGGGTGTTGAAGCTGAATAAGTATGGCTTAAAGTGTGTTGCAGGTCTTCAGGGTCACCAGGGTTTAAGTGGCATGAGGAAAGATCAGCTGAGGACTTTGATATTGGGTTTAGAAGGGAGAGACCTGGGTGGAGAGGCGACTGGGGGCCCCGATCCCCAGCCCCCCCTCCACTCTACCCCCGTATCAAACGTCAGGGTGCCTGAATTTAGTACATACCCCCAAGTTGATGGTCAATGGCAACGTGGAATTCAATCACATTAAACGCATCTTCCCCTCCTCAAGGGTTGACTCCAGATTTGTTGTTTCGGCTTGAGATGGCCAAGGTTGAGGCTGCTAGAGCTCAGGTTGAGTCTGCCGAGAGACAGGCTAGTGTGCAGGCTGAGGTTGCTAGAGCTCAGGTTGAGGCTGCTAGTGCTCAGGCTGAGGCTGCAGAGAGAACAGCTATACGAGAGGCTGAACTGCAGGCAGAGTCTACTAGGTATCGGGCTGACAGGGAGCTGGAGAGATCTCGAGTGGAGGTAACAGGGCGAAATATTGGGGGAGGTAACAGACATCGGGACCAATCATTGTCGCACCTGCTTAAACTAGTTCCTGTGTTCGATGAGTTATGTGTGGCTGAGTTTTTTATGCGATTTGAGAAGAAGTGTCAGGAACACCAGTGGCCTCAGGAAAAGTGGGCAGCATTAGTTTCATCAAGACTCCTAGGAAAGGGGCTAAAAGCGTATGATGTACTACCTTTAGAGTCCTGTGTAGTTTATGATGAGCTAAAGAAGGCTGTGCTACGGGCCTATGAGTTACAACCAGAAACTTACCGCTTGAAGTTTCGGGGTGTTACTAAGGGCAAGGATAGTACCTTCCTAGAACACGCCCGGGACTTGTCTGATGCACTACGACATTGGCTGCGTTCTGAGAGGGCAGCTACTTTTGAGGAGTTGAGTGAGCTGGTTCTCTTGGAGCAGTTCTTTAAGTGCACAGCCAGGGACTTAACATTAAATATAAAGGAAAACAATCCTAGAACTCTCCAGGAGGCAGCAGAAATGGCTGACCTCCGACTGTCATTAATTCGAGGGTGCGGAGCAGCAGCTAGGAGTGAGTCTGGTGCAAAGGATCGTACCCCTCCCCCTCCCAAGAATTTTGATACACATAAATACACAAAAACATCTAGCACTGACAATAAAACTGAACATAAACCAAATACCATCCCGTATAAGAAGTCTAATGGTACCTCCCACTCCCAAGGGAAACCAAAGAGTAAAGAGTGCTTTGCATGTCACAAGGAGGGTCACTTTGCAAATGCTTGTCCGAACAAGCCACCAAACAAGGTTGTGTCATTGGCCCGCAGCATAGGGGTGTCGCCTATATCTTCTGAGTTTGCCAAGGGTAGTTCGTCAGAGGTTGGGACACAGCCTGTGTTCAAGAGTCCGGAAGGCTCGAACCCTGTCCGCGACGTCTTTGGGGGTCATAGAGGGCATGGTTTTGTGAGGTGGGCTGGCGAAAGGCGAGGAGTTAAGCTATTTCGTGATACGGAGGCTTCTCAGACCTTGTTAAAGAACTTTACTGGTAGACCGATTAACGCAGCTCGGGTGGTGGTAGTTCAGGGGATCAATGCTACGAAGTCCTACCCGCTGGTGCGGATGGAGCTGGAGGTGGGTGGTGTGGCGAAGGAGCTGGATGTCGGAATTGTAGAGAACTTGCCTGTTGGGGGCGTCGACCTCCTCCTCGGCAACGACTTTGCGGTGCCTGCTTCTAAGGTTTCACCCTTGGTCGTTGCCGAGAAGGCGGCCGACGTTAGTAGGGAGGAACAGGAGTGGGTTGAGAAGTGTAGCGTACAAACCATGGCGTGTGTTGTGACGCGTTCTCAGACATCCGGAGCCTTGCAGCCACCACCTCAGTCTATCAAACAGCGGAGGAAAGGTCACAAGAAAACGGGAAGTGTTGGTCAATTGGAGAGTTTTGAGCCGGCAGTGTTTCTTGGTGACTCATTATTGGCACCTATGTTAGAGTCTGGAGAGGCCCCGGGGCCTGTCACCGCTAGTGCAGGTGCAGGGCAGGAAGAGACTCTGCGACAGCATCGTTATGCGCAGCGTGAGGAAAGGATGGCTCAGCGGGACATTGGAGGTGGAAATAAATTATTTAAGATGAACTTGGATAATCTCGCACCTGTTGATATATGTTCCTTGCAGCTGGAAGATCCTGAAGTCAGGGCGTGTGGTAATGGTGCTATCGAACTGGAGAGAGATGGGGATGCGCAGCCTGGTGATTTTTTCTTGTCCGAGGGGATCTTGTATCGGAGACATCAGGATCCCAAGAAAAAGTGGGATGGCGGGTCAGGATTAGTGGACCAGTTAGTACTACCGAGGGTGTGCCATGAGAGATTATTGAGATTAGCTCATGATGTGCCTTTGGCAGGGCACCTGGGGGCACGTAAGACGGAGGCAGCTCTGAGCAAGCTTTTCTGGTGGCCTGGGTTAAAGGCGAGTGTCGTGTCATGGGTGTCACAGTGTCAGACTTGTCAAGTTGTTGGGAAACCCAATCAGGTCATCCCGAGAGCCCCGTTACAACCCATCCCTGTCATTGGGCCGCCCTTCAGCAAAGTAGTTATCGATATGGTTGGCCCATTGCCCCCCACTAGTGCCGGCAATAAATTTTTACTAACTGTAATGGATGTAGCAACACGGTATCCAGATGCTTACCCCATGCGCAACGGGATGGCTAAGACTGTTGTCAAAAACCTACTTGTCTATTTCTCTCGTTATGGCTACCCTCAGGAGATCCAGTCTGGTCAGGGATCCAATTTTACTTCTGCTCTGTTTAAGCAGACCATGCAGCAACATGGGATAGTGTCTGTGGTGTCATCTGCCTACCATCCCGAGAGTCAGGGAGTTTTGGAAAGGTGGCACTCGACTCTCAAGAGTATGTTGCGGTGTTATTGCATGGAAAATGGGAAGGACTGGGATCTAGGTCTCCCATACGTTTTATTTGCTGCGAGAGAAGTACCTGGGGAGAGCTTGGGATTTAGCCCGAACGAGTTGGTTTTTGGACACAGGGTCAGGGTGCCCCTCCAACTAGTCAAGGAGATCTGGGAGGGAGTCACAAAGCCATGCTCGCTTCTAAAGTATGTAGTTGAAAGCCGTGAGAGAATGCTAAAGAGCTTGGAGGTAGCAGGTCGGAACCTTAAGAGTTCACAAGCTCAGATGAAGGACAGATACGACCAGAAGGTGAAGCTGAGGGAGTTTGAAGTAGATCAGGAGGTACTGATACTACTGCCTCTTGTGGGACACCCCTTGTCTGCCAAGTATTCTGGTCCGTATCGGGTTGTAAGGAAGGTTTCTGATCTAGACTATTTAGTAGCTACTCCTGATCGTAAGAAAAAGAACCAACTTTGCCATGTAAATCTGATGAAAGAGTATGTGAGGCGCCCCTCCGAGCCTCTCACTGTCCCGGTGTTGATCTGCAGCGATCGTGGTGGAGAAGGAGGAAGGGACAGTCAAGCTGCGGGGGAGGATAATTGGGATTGTCATGTTTCCGCGGATCAGTGGGCGGGGAATTCTAGACAAGTGGCTCACAAGTTGATATTGCACCTGCCTGAGCAACAGCGTGTAGCTGTGCAGCACTTGTTTGATTCAAACCCAGCTGTTTTCGCGGAGCATCCTGGCCTCACTACTCAAGCGGTGCACGATGTCGATGTTGGGGACCACCCGCCCTTTAACCCTTAATTAGCGGCTCACCTCATAAGTCGAGTTAAATAAAGCTGGACTATGTGGCGGCGCTCGACATAGGTCGAGTGGCAATTTCAGCACGTAATGTTGCTGCGAGAGAGAGACAAGTGGTGGCAGGAGACTAGCGAGCGTATGACTGCTCCAGACCACCGCGGCGAACCTACTGACACGAATCTCAGCTCCCTCCTCCCTCTCTCACTCGCTACATACTGAATTATATGGGGAAAGTACCGAATTAATGCTTTTTGCACTCGCGTTGCACGGTTATTGCAAGAAAACTAGCCATCATAAAAGGATCGTTATGGTGTCATTCGAAAGCTCTGTTTATGCCCTTTCAGGGATAGGTACTTGTTTTACGTTCTGGGTCTTATTTAGGCATGAAAATGATCACGTAAACAGCCCTATTTTGGCTAAAAACACCCCGCTGGGCGGTACATATAAATAAACCGCATAGGCCGCTCGTACGGTGTTAAATCAGTGCCATACCGTGTTCCCCCTATTAAATTACCAGCACTTAGGGAAGAGCTGGATTATATGCTGAAACGTGGGCTGATTTCTGAGGGTGCAGTAAGGTGGACTTCCCCCGTCACACTGCAGCCCAAACCAGATGGCAAGGTGCGGTTTTGTATAGATTTCCGCAGGTTGAATGGTTAAACCCCCACAAATGCCTACCCTCTCCCTTGCGTGGACGACAGTGTGGATAAGATAGGAAAAGCCAAGTTCCTCACTAAGATAGACCTTGTTAAGGGTTATTGGCAAGTGCCCTTGTCTGAGCGAGCGCGAGAGGTGTGTGGGTTTGTGGTGGACGGTGCCACATATCGTTGCCATGTTATACCATACGGGCTGAAAAATGCCCCTGCAACGTTTCAGAAATTAATGAACGACATTGTAGCCGACATTCCCAACTGTACGGTGTACCTAGATGATGTCATAATATACGACGATGATTTTAACAGTCACTGTGCTCACATCGGACAGCTTTTTAATAAATTGAATGAAGCAGGTTTGGTGGTAAACCTGGGTAAGTGCGATTTTGTCAAAGCCACAGTTTTGTACCTGGGGTTCGAGGTGGGGATGGGTCAGGTGTGCCCTCCACAGACAAAGATCAAAGCCATCGATCAGTTTCCCCAGCCTACGACTAAGAAACAAATCATGCGGTTTCTAGGTATGATAGGCTATTATCGTCGCTTCATCAAAGGCTATTCGACTGTACTTGCACCTTTAACTGACTTATTATCTAAGGACAAGAAGTTCCGTTGGTCTCCTGAGTGTGCAGAGGCGTTTTCCTTGGTGAAACACCTGTTATGTACCCACCCCATACTCAGGGCCCCGGACTTCAGCAGACCTTTTCAGCTGGCGACTGATGCCAGTGGCGTAGGGGCTGGGGCTGTCTTGTTACAGACAGATGATGGAGGTATCGAACATCCAGTGAGTTTTTACAGTAAAAAATTCAATAGTGCACAAAGGAATTACTCTGTAATTGAAAAATAACTCCTGGCGATAGTGCTGGCGCTCAGGCACTTCGATGTATATGTTCCTGCTTTCGGACCAGTCGTAGTGGTTTATACCGATCATCACCCTCTGAAATTCTTGAATAAGTTTCATAACCGGAATATGAGGCTGACCAGGTGGTCACTCATGCTTCAGGAGTATAATCTGGACATACGCCATATTGCCGGTTCTGATAACGTGATAGCGGATTGTCTATCGGTTAGACTGCCACAGGATTGAGGGTTGAGTGTGGAGGAAAATAGGCTGTCACTGTAGTTCAGCCGAAAAAATAAAAAATAAAAAAGCAAAAAAACTTATAAACACTCTTTATTTTTATAACGTGTAGAATTTTGTATAAGATGTTGTAGCAGTATCTAAGTTGAATGTTTTCGCTTATTGTCGCTAAGTTAGTTGAACTTGCTCGGTGGAGCGCACAGTTCATTTTTGTTATATATAGTTCCTTGTGTCGCAACAGTGTGTGGTACTATGAGAAGCTTTCTGTTAGATATGAAGAACTTAGTCAAGGGTCTTATATCTTAGGGGGAGGTGTGACGCTTCTGCATAGTAGCCACGTGCAGGCATGCGCGTCGGCTGCCCAGCCGTTTAGACACTGCCGCCTAAGTTAGGAAACTCTACATGACTACAGCCAAAGTTCCTGCCCTGACGATCCTAGCGAGAGTGGGGCATGACTAGGCGTTCTGTATAGCATGCTCACACTGGACATGCGTCACATGATATTAGATGAGGTCAGGGCAACTTGCTTCCACTAATATCACCCCGAGGTTAGTAGTCATATTAGGACACTGCCTTGTATTGTTAGACCATTATTGTATGTGTGACGCTTCTGCATAGTAGCCACGTGCGGGCATGCGCACGCGTCGGCTGCCCAGCCGTTTAGAAACCGGCTGGCGGCAGCCGGCCGGCCGGCTTTTCCTTAGTATATATCCTACGACAATGTAACTAATGTCTGCGATATTCTTATGTTGTTTCACAGCTTGTAGCTGCCCTTATTCTTAACCAACGCATCTTAGTATATTTTATTCTCGATAGTTGATTGTTTCATTATAATATATAAGATGTAAGTTTAGTGAGAGTGGGAGGAGACGAGCGGGAGAGAGAGACCGGCTGGGGGACGTTGCTTCGCGCGGAGAGTCTAGCTTGGGACGAGCCTGATGTGCCACATGCATTTGTTCGCATCGTTAGGCTTAGTTTCGACTCACGCACGGGGTAGACGATTTTGACCCGGCAACTGTGTTGAGTGTTGCCAAGCCTGGGATGTATTCTGCATGCCTAGGGCGGGGTCCAGACAGATTCAAGACTCAGAGCTCACCTCACTGTCGTACCCTTCGGACCCCCTTGATATCTATCCCTCTCAACCCACTTAGAAACTTTCTCTCTTACTTTGTATACCTTCCTTCCAGTACTTCACCAATCTATTTAATTATCCCATCCCCTTGATAGACCTTATATCTATTATTGTATTAACGACGAGCTCTCAGATAACTAGATAGGATTTTGGGCCTTATGCAGAGACGTAATTGTTAATGAGACCTAGGAATGCTTGCTAGTGTGTTCTTGTGTCAGGATAGCAGGGGCTAGACTGGAGGGGAGGCTTTTTGCGATCCTTTAAGTAAAGTCTGCTGGTGCGAGTCCTGTGGACTCGCACGACTTTACTAGGATACCCGTGGGAGTCTGGGGGCATTTTCTTGTCTGTGTCCCTGTGTGTCTAGTGTTGTGTTGTGTGAGGGCCCTTGCCTAGTCCACTCAGCACTGCGCTAGCACGTCTTGCTTTTGTTTTAGGGTCGCCAGGAGAGAGTCAGATACTTGCGATCTGAGTCTCTCAAGAGAGCACCCTTTCAATTACAGTAATTTGGCGCATAGACTTGGGAACGTCCCTAGGCTAGAGCAGGTGGCTCAGCCCGGGTATCCGAAGCCTATATCCTTCCGGCTAGACCTCTGCCACCTGGCAGATTAACAGCTAGGGGTTTATGATCTCTGTATGCTTGTTATTGTGCCACAGTTTACCGTTTTTGTGAGCATTGTGAGTCAGGGTGTGGCTTAGAGACTCTGTCCGAGCAGGCTTGCCTGACTAAGAGTGAGAAGCACACCTGTATGTGGTTATGTTGCGAGTTGCTGCCTTTATTTAATTATACCTATGCCATTATACACTGTATGGCCTATCACTAGTATTTATTCCTGCTTATGAGTTAAGAGTTCTTTGAATCCGTAACGTACTTTCTTTGCTAAGCATCAGATCCTACAGTAGCCACATGCAGTTTAGAAATCCGCATCTTGTCTACCTGTACGATGTTTTGAGGACTGTTTGCTTTCACCTTCTTTCACGCAGGGGTGATTAGTTGTATTAATTAATGTAACGTTAAATGTACTTTCTTCTAGTTTGTTATTAAATTGTTTCTGCAATTTAATTCCGTTATCTATCTTTTCCTTGAAGCTTTAAGTCAACTTAATTGTGTGATCTTTTATATAGCCTGCAGTATATATCAGCAGTCTATAGTAGGTGCACCCTGTAACCGAGTCATAGGATACCTCGTTGTCCAGGCAGGACTCTTGACGGTTTAGGGTGGTTTGTTGCTTGGGTTTATAGATAAGGGTTGGATCTAGCGTTTTCCGTTGTTGCTTGTTGCCGCATACCTAGTCCAATAGAAAGAGCCCAGTGTTTATATATCCCAGGACGTAACATATGTATAAAATATTACGTGCAACTCTCTTGGATTGAGAGTGGATTACCGGTGGCTGGTTTGCGCCCGGTTTAGTTTTGTCGAGGGCGCGCATAGCCTGTTATGCTCGAAGTACACCTGCACTTTCTTTTTCGTTGATGTCAGCTGGTAGCCTATGTATTTAACTATTTTGATTATCCAATCCAGCATTGCTATTCCCGGTGTTGGTTTCGAGTTCTCGAAGCTAATAAGTTACATGATTATTTCTGTTCTACTTATTATTCAGAATAGGAGCAGGACAGTGTGCACCTTAAGCCCTGAGAAGAGCCTGGAAGCGTTCAAAGTGCTCTTACCTGTTGCGTCGTGGTGTTGTTTGGTAGAGAGACAAGGTGCATTTCCATTAGTAATTATTTTCGTATACCGTCTCTAAGCAACTGAGGCCCAGATGCGTAACAATATATATACTGTATATGTATATATATATATATATATATATATATATATGTATATATATATAGGGCATATATTAGTAGGGCAATGAGAAGAAATACGTTGTGGAACATCATGATTTATTCTAATTTTCGGCGACGTCACGCAGCCATCCTATATATATATATATATATATATATATATATATATATATATATATATTTATAGTGTCTCCCATAATTACGAGTCAGTTACACGATTGAATGATTATGCTTCAGTCAGGATTCAATCTGCAGTCAATCAGAATGACATTCCATGCTTTAATCCACTCGACTACGGCATTATAAAAGTTTTCCAACCTTTTCCCATAAACATATAGAATATATATCCTACTAGGGAAAGTTACTTCCATACCAAGTCGCATGTTTCAAAGTACATTACAAGGGACAAATTGATTATATATATATTTGTCCTCCCAGTAAGCATAGAGGTATTATATACATGTAGAATATCTCACAATTATGTGTGAGTTACATGAACAACTGTGTAGGCGTAAGCCGGGATTCGTACTGCAGCTAATCAGAATGACATCCCACGCTTTCTGATTGACTGCAGTTCAGGGTTAATCCTATTTCCTCACCTTTCAGCTTCAGTAATAATCTATTTGTTTCTGATTAACTTTAATCAATTTAATAATTAACATTAATAATAGATTTGTGCTAACTTGGAAAACAACATAATACAGAACGTAAACACCATTTGATGAGGAGCACTTCATTGACAATGCTCCGCAGATAGCTTATTCAGGTCTCTAACATACACTACGCCTTAACCCTTTGAGTACCAGCGACATGTCTTATGTTTTATTCGAGCTATATTTAGACTATATTATCCAGCTTAAGAAAAATCTGTGGTAGCTAAAAGGGTTGGTTGAGATAGTTTGAAGCGTTATTAATGCTAGCAGTCCTTCCTAAGCTATATATAATCGCCTAATCACTGCCAGAATATAATTAAAAGGTTGTCACCGGTACTGAACAGGTTAAGTATCCGTCATGACAGATGGGAGCGGCTGCAGGTGGGGGGAAGGGGAGGAGGGTCGGAGATGTAGGACAGGGAGGGGGATAGAGTGGGAGGGGTAGATATGGATAAGATACAGCAGTGTAAGCACAAGAATAATCAGGAATTACGAACATTATTATAGGCTAACAACCGAAACGCAACTTGTAGATGAACTGAGGGGGTGGGGATGGCATATAAGTGTGAGTTACTGTGTATTAACCCACAGAACCCCAGCGACACAAACCATGCGTCCGCAATGTATGTAACGCTATAAACCCCAGGGACGCATAAGGTGCGTCCTAGTTAATTACTCCGGTCCTATAGCACCTAGAGGGCTCAGATTTGTATGGGAACTGTGTAAGTATCCCACGCAACAATGCCGATGGTTAAAAACTGTCAAAGTCCAGCCGTGTGCGCGTGAGCGCGCAAAAACCTGGTTTTTGCCTACCCATTTCCCCATGTTAATTCGGACTTGACTTTCAGGCGCACCGTAGGACCCCTTAATGACCTAGGGGATCGGTTTTTTATGGGTTTTCCTTCATTTCTAACCCATTCCTGGTGTTTTCTGGAAAAACACTTTTTTTTTTTACAACCCCCTGATCCTGGGGTGTACATTTATTATTAAATAGCTGGGGTTCAGTGGGTTAACCCTTAGAGTACCAGCGACGTGTGTTATGTTGTATTTTAACTATATTTAGACGAGACTGTGCAGCTTAGGAAGGATCTGTGGTAGTTAAAAGGGTTGGGTGAGATAGTTATCAAGCCATATTATTGGTACAGGTCCTTCCGAAACTGAATAAAACAGTCTAATATTTGCCAGAATATGATGAAAAGGACGTCCCTGGTACTGAACGGGTTAAGGACATTATGAGATTACTATATCAGCTCAAAAGACAGCGAAAGAAAGGGGAGGGGGAACTGATATGGGTAGACGTGTATACACTATTTATAGGAAACAAAACAAAATTAAATAGTAGAACAGGATAAATGGAAGTACATACAATTTTAACATTCATAAACAAGGTGTCTTCTATATACTTTACATTACACATACGCATACATAAACTTGCCTGCCTATACACGCAACAAAGAGGAAGGGGGGAGAACAATGTAATATGCATACACAGGCAG
Organism: Paralithodes platypus; assembly: GCA_032716605.1. Classification (NCBI taxonomy): domain Eukaryota; kingdom Metazoa; phylum Arthropoda; class Malacostraca; order Decapoda; family Lithodidae; genus Paralithodes; species Paralithodes platypus. The sequence continues at coordinate 21,974,806 of CM064525.1, forward strand.
ACAGGTAAAAACATATATAAATACAAAAATAAATAAAAACATGAAATTGTACAAATGCGTTCAGACGTACACCTATATTAAATAGAACAAGAACATGCACAGTATGATTATACTTAAAGTATACATAATTACAAAATAAAGAAAATATATGCTGGCTCACTGGAGAGTCAAGTCTAGTTCTTGTGCGAGAGAGAGAGAGAGAGAGAGAGAGAGAAAAGTGAACAATAAACGTAACACTTTATTATCCCTTCTTTAGCGGGGCCCGACTTAAGTCCGTATGGAGAAGAAAGGACTATGTGGTGGGGCCCGACTTAAGTCTGTGTGCAATTTTGGCGCAATATTGGCTCTGAGAGAGAGACGAGCGACGGGAGGAGCATAGGTTGCCTCATGACCGCTCGCCACGGTTGCCGTGAGCCTACTGACATATACTACACACACATCCACCCTCCCTCCCTCGCTACACACGTAATTATGTAACGAAATGACCGTATTTTAGCGATTTTGCCCTTCGGTTGCACGATCGTTGCAAGACAACCAGTGATCGTAGAAGGATGGCTCAGGTGTCATTGGAAAGCTCAATTAACGCCCTTTCAGGGATACATAATTGTATTACGCTCTGGCTCTTGTTTATGCATGAAAAAGAGCACGGAAATAAGCTCGTTTAGGGTAAAACCATCCGCTTGGCAGGTAGTAGAATTTACTGACCTAGCCGCTCGTTAAGTGTTAATAGAATCGTGTAGTTCATATTGTATTGATGCCTAGGTAACAATACAAAAATGAGTAACTGCATGTTTATTAGGTATCACAGCTAAACCAGTGGCATAAACACACTTACACAGAAAACAATTATTCCAAATATAACATAGCTCTATTTTGATGTGTTATACTGCCTAGTCTGACAACATAAAAAAAAATAATAATAAAAAAAAAAAAAAAAATAGGAAAAGTGGGGATTGGGCTTGAACATATAGATATAATAGATAGATAGTCTGACAACATAAAATATTGTGTTACAAGGGGAAATATCCAAGGTTTGTTTCGAAATAAATTACTTCTGTAAACTTCACTCCATTATTGCACCAGCACAATTGTTCTGTGACCTAGAGTAAATTAACATCGAGAATTGCACTGCATTATACCACCAACATATTATTTCCATGATCTATTTAGTTTACTAGCACTGTCTAATAAATATCAATTGAATTAAAATGTATAACTTGCAAACTAAACAAACCAAAACTGGGACAAAGACAATATAAAGTCAAATTAACTTATCAAAATAATAATTCCTGGAGCTAAATGAGTATACTTATAATTATGAATTGTTCATATTATCACTAACATATGTTTATTGTTAGGCGAGTTCAATATTTCGCCAATATATATTGCATTGTGCAATAAATTATACCGATATTACTAATTATAGTGGTGCAACTTACAGAAACATGGTTCACTATAATAATATTGCAGTAAGAAAATTAACTTATATTGCCTCTGTGAAACAAAAGGATGAGAATGAAGAAAACACGTGTAGCAGAACGTAACTGTTCTGGCCTGTACATAGACAACAAAACGTAATTTCCCGCTGGTCTTTGTCCTTGACAGTGACAAGAGGGAAGTAATATGGTTTGGCGTTAAAGGGGGAGGGTTCACTTTTTGGTCGATATTTTCATGTATTCATTGTTTTCCTAGTTTCCTCCCTAGACCTCCATCAAACATTAAACAAAAAAAGAAAAAGAAAAATACATCCCCCTTCTAGATAAATTTATAAATTTTTCGGTAGAAAAATGTCCCGGCCAAAGGCCAGTTTTTCAAAATTACAGGCTCACTATCGTTCGCCAGGAAAACAATTGACACCTAAATAGCACGAAAGGTCTTAATATTGACAAATAAATGGGGCGAAATGTTTTAAAATTGACAAACTAATGGGGCAAACATCTTAAAATCTGAAAAATAATGGGGCTAAACATGAGAGAGAAGGGGATCCAGAAAAACGGCCCATCTCCCCTTAAAGCCCGGGTTCGAATCATCCATGTTCAGACTGCTTACCATTACATGTATAGTTTTGACTTCGTTCAGACCCTCGCGAGTGTTTTTACGAACTAAAATTTCACTTAGTTAACATTTTGATATTACATTATGTACTCGTATGTTTACATGATTTTTGTGTTATGCTAATTGCCGACTTGCGAGTTTGGAAGTTGGAGCTGTAGACTAGGATATTTAACATAATGTCCAGCTAAAATACGGTCGTAGTACATATATAAATACATAAAACCCATTTCAACATATCATTTATCCATGAGAAACGTACATTATTATTGCATTTCTGTTTAATATCGATGTTCACAGCTACAACTTCCTTATAGCCTGAAACTCGCAAGTGATCAATTGGCTGGGGTCGACGAAGCCATTGGTTGTTCCATTATGGGGGGGTGAGTGATCGGATGAGGTCAGATTACTTGCACACATGTACACTCGACCAAAAAACAATCTTTACACTAACGCTCTAAACATTCTGGAAGTGGGTCATAATCTTATGATAATAACTCACAGACGTATGTTTCACCTGATTCACTCCGTTCACAGAACACTAGATTATTTACAGCTCACCAGTGTAAAGATTGTGTTCTGATCGAGTGTACTGTACGTTTACTCCAATGCTTTGTAGGTGAGTATAAGTGGGCCGTCACTTCTGCTGTGCCCTATTACCTGACACACGCTAGATACCACCACATGTCTCCCCAGACCTGTACTTTCAAGGGAAGGGGGGGGGGGGGGGGGGGGGCTTCAAAAGGTCTCGGTTAACGGAGAAAGGGCGCCTGGAGACGTTACCGGTTCTTTAAGGGATAAGGGGGCCCACCTCGGTTATTTTCTCTCTTTCCCTCTCTCTCTAGGTTGTATTAATTCGGCCCCATTCAGCCTACTGTTTTTAGACGTTTATTCCCATTCAGGTTTCGACTTTTCCCTGGCGAGCGGTAGCGAGCCAGCATTTGTACATTTTTCGATAGAATCATTTCTTCATACAATACTGGCTTGCTATCGCTCGCCAGGAAGAAATTAACACATGGATAGGGATAAACATCTTACAATAGTAGGCTGATTGGGGCCGAATGGATACAACCCCGAGAGAGTTTAGGGAAAAGGAGAGAACAAACGCAGGTGACCCCCTTTAAGAGACTCCGAATCATGGTCACCTTCGTCACCATCCCAGGTCATAGACGCATCTCCACCGCTACCCTGCAGAGTGCTGCCTTCAAGGACCTGTGGTGGGTGGTGCGCACCGCTCATATAATTGCCGACTTGCGAGTTTCGTTCCATAAGGAAGTTGAAGATGTAGACAGCGATATTTAGAAGAATTACCAGCTAAAATATGTTTGTTGTGCATCTATAAACATGTAATATCATATTCAACCTATATTCTATCAATGAAAATCCTACATTATTATTGAATTTCTGTTTAATAGCGATGTTTACGGCTTCAACTTCATTATAGCCCCAAACTCGCAAGTGGTCAATTGTACTCTATCATTATCTAACTTTTATTTTGTCACCCTGTACACTTCCGGGTGGATGGGACTCGTTAGCCTTGGCCGGCAACCTGTCTAGGGGAGTAAACCTGATACAAATCCATACGTCTCCGAGGCCCTCTATGTATCTTGTTAGCACCATTTTTCTACAGTGGTGTTCGGCTAGTTCATCCACTAACCTGTCTTTCACTTAGATAAGCAGTACGGATCCTAAATTGAGTGGTCAATCCTGTAAGTCCTTTAGTAAACTGGCACGGGTTGTCCCTCTTACAGGGAATAAGTCCGCTTGGGGACCTTCTGTTTATGGCCACCCTCATTAAGGGGAGTAAGGCGTCCGGCAATAAATAGATAGATAGACATTAAAGTAGTAAAACTGTCCCAGTGTATTTAAGGCCTAGCAACCAGAACATACTATAATGTGTATACTGTACAGTATACACATAATGTGTATACTGTACAGTATATACATGCAATAGTGTTGTGTATATTTACTAGAAGTATCTTAATTATGTATAATTTTCCCTTCTGTATCCGTTATTCTTCTGTATATACATTATTTTAGGTAAGAACATCGCATATTTGTTATCTTATATCTGGATTCAATGTAATTATTAAGATTTTGCAATATTTTACGTAATTGGCAAATATCTTAAGGTAAGCATTGTCGTTAACTGAAATATTTTAAAACAAATTGCAAGTATATATAATATCTTAAGTACTGTAGAGTGGATTTGCTTTATCATATAATTATGTTCTATTTACACGAGACGGTAAAGGTAAAGTTTTGAGTTCGATGTGATTGGACAACGCTAATGAGCTAATGGTTGAACAGGTACAACCAGTTCCACCATCCGTATTTCCCACTTCACGTCGACAAGGTCCTACATAAAAACCCCAAAACATAGATATCTATAACAAAAATAAAAATAAAATATATATATATATAGCTCCCGGCAATAAACACAGATCAGATCAGATGGCTATATACAAGTAGGAGAGTAGAGAGTTTTGGATAGAGGAAGACTAAGTTGAGAGATGTACAGTAAAAAATAAAAGTACTTGGGCTTAACCAAGTTGTTCCATTGTGCAATAAACACAAATATTACCATTATCATCTATAATTTGCTGCTGAGTAGCTACATATATGACCTTCATAAACACGAACGTTCAAAATACTAAGAATAACATCACTAAGTACTAACAATCGGAGCCATACTATAAAAGATGATTAGCAAACATTAACATCGTGTTCTCAAGAACACCAACACACTATGAAACAACATTTTATGGGCATACCTCATTTAGGTAAACAAAAAAGCGCTGGACACTGCTGCAATTAGTACCATATCGAGTGTGTTACCTACGATCATCATACAGCCGCTATTAGTACCATATTGAGTGTGTTACCAACCATCATCACACAGCCGCTATTAGTACCATATTGATTGTGTTACCTACGATCATCACACGGCCATCGCTCATTTCCTCAACCTATCAACTCCGGTGCTCCTCAGGGTTCTGACGTATCTCCTATTCTCTTTCTAATTTTCATAAATTAACTTCTCAACTGTACATCCAGTCCCATCCATTCATATGCAGACGACTCTACTTTACACCACTCAATACGTTTTCCAGAACGCCCCAGCCAGCAGTCCCTCAAAAGTAAACGTAATGAAGCCATAAAATGCTTATCTTCTGATCTAGCTACTATTTCCAATTGGGGTAGAGAAAACCTTTTTCCATTTAATGATTCCAAAACTCAATTTATCCATCTTACTACCCGTCAGGAACCTCCAGAGGACTATCCCTTATTCTTCAACATTACAAAAATCCACCCTTCATCTTCCCTCAATGTTCTCGGTGTCTCTTTTTCTTCTGCTCTCACTTGGAAAGACCATATTACCATTCTCGCTAAGGCAGCCTCCCAGAAGCTGGGTGTGCTCAACCGCCTCAAGGGGTTCTTTACCTCTGCGCAGCTTCTTGCTCTGTACAGGGGCACAGTGCGTCCTTGTATTGAGTATTATTCACATGTGTGGGGAGGGTCCTCTCACACCGCACTCCTAGATAAAGTAGAAAGGAAAGCCTTTTGTATCATTAACTCCCGTCCACTCACCAACTCTCTGCAATCTCTCTCTTCGCCGCAATGTTGCATCTCTCTCGCTATTCTATCGCTACTACAATAATCAGTGTTCCTCGGAGCTTTTCCAGTGTATACCACCCCTACGTAGGGTACGTAGTACCCGCCTTGCAACACAATCCCACCCCTATGCTGTGCAACTCTCCAACCCAAAAGTGAAACGCTATTCTCAGACTTCCTTCTATTCAACTGCTGAGCTCTGGAACTCTCTCCCAGAATCAGTCTTTCCCTCTTCCTATGACTTAAATTGCATCAAACTCCGTGTGTCCAAGCATTTTAGCTCGAACGTCCCTTGATTTTGGCCCTGTCACTCTTTGAAATCTGGGGGAGGCACTCGCTGCAGGCAGTTATGCCTTTTGTCTTCCTCATGCACATAGAAAAAACAAAATATTGATTGTGTTACCTATGATCATCTCACAGCTGCTATTAGTACCATATTAAGTGTGTTACCTACGATCATCACACGGCCTATTAGTACCATATTTACCATATTGAGTGTGTTACCTGCGATTATCACACAGCCGCTGTAAGTACCATATTGAGTGTGTTACCTACGATCATTATACAGCCGCTATTAGTAGCATATTGAGTGTGTTACCTGCGATCATCACACAGCCGGTTAGTACCATATTGAGTGTGTTACCTACGATCATCACACAGCCGCTGTTAGTACCATATTGAGTGTGTTACCTACGATCATCACACAGCCGCTACTAGTACCATATTGAGTGTGTTACCTGCGATCATCATACAGCCGCTACTAGTACCATATTGAGTGTGTTACCTGCGATCATCATACAGCTGCTACTAGTACCATATTGAGTGTGTTACCTACGATCATCACACAGCCGCTACTAGTACCATATTGAGTGTGTTACCTACGATCATCACACAGCCGCTACTAGTACCATATTGAGTGTGTTACCTGCGATCATCACACAGCTGCTACTAGTACCATATTGAGTGTGTTACCTACGATCATCACACAGCCGCTACTAGTACCATATTGAGTGTGTTACCTACGATCATCACACAGCCGCTACTAGTACCATATTGAGTGTGTTACCTGCGATCATCACACAGCTGCTACTAGTACCATATTGAGTGTGTTACCTACGATCATCACACAGCCGCTACTAGTACCATATTGAGTGTGTTACCTGCGATCATCACACAGCCGCTACTAGTAGTCTAGGACCATATTGAGTGTGTTACCTGCGATCATCACATAGCTGCTACTAGTACCATATTGAGTGTGTTACCTACGATCATCACACAGCCGCTACTAGTACCATATTGAGTGTGTTACCTACGATCATCACACATCCGCTACTAGTACCATATTGAGTGTGTTACCTGCGATCATCACACAGCTGCTACTAGTACCATATTGAGTGTGTTACCTACGATCATCACACAGCCGCTACTAGTACCATATTGAGTGTGTTACCTACGATCGTCACACAGCCGCTACTAGTACCATATTGAGTGTGTTACCTACGATCATCACACAGCCGCTACTAGTACCATATTGAGTGTGTTACCTACGATCATCACACATCCGCTACTAGTACCATATTGAGTGTGTTACCTACGATCATCACACAGCCGCTACTAGTACCATATTGAGTGTGTTACCTGCGATCATCACACAGCCGCTACTAGTACCATATTGAGTGTGTTACCTACGATCATCACACAGCCGCTACTAGTACCATATTGAGTGTGTTACCTACGATCATCACACAGCCGCTACTAGTACCATATTGAGTGTGTTACCTACGATCATCACACAGCCGCTACTAGTACCATATTGAGTGTGTTACCTACGATCATCACACAGCCGCTACTAGTACCATATTGAGTGTGTTACCTACGATCATCACACAGCCGCTATTAGTACCATATTGAGTGTATTACCTACGATCATCACACAGCTGCTACTAGTACCATATTGAGTGTGTTACCTACGATCATCACACAGCCGCTACTAGTACCATATTGAGTGTGTTACTTACGATCATCACACAGCCGCTACTAGTACCATATTGAGTGTGTTACCTGCGATCATCACACAGCTGCTACTAGTACCATATTGAGTGTGTTACCTACGATCATCACACAGCCGCTACTAGTACCATATTGAGTGTGTTACCTGCGATCATCACACAGCCGCTACTAGTAGTCTAGTACCATATTGAGTGTGTTTCCTGCAATCATCACACAGCTGATACTAGTACCATATTGAGTGTGTTACCTACGATCATCACACAGCCGCTACTAGTACCATATTGAGTGTGTTACCTACGATCATCTCACATCCGCTACTAGTACCATATTGAGTGTGTTACCTACGATCATCACACAGCCGCTACTAGTACCATATTGAGTGTGTTACCTGCGATCATCACACAGCTGCTACTAGTACCATATTGAGTGTGTTACCTACGATCATCACACAGCCGCTACTAGTACCATATTGAGTGTGTTACCTACGATCATCACACAGCCGCTACTAGTACCATATTGAGTGTGTTACCTACGATCATCACACAGCCGCTACTAGTACCATATTGAGTGTGTTACCTACGATCATCACACAGCCGCTACTAGTACCATATTGAGTGTGTTACCTACGATCATCACACAGCCGCTATTAGTACCATATTGAGTGTGTTACCTGCGATCATCACACAGCCGCTACTAGTACCATATTCGATAATTAACGAGCCTGTACTGTAACTTAGAAGAAATCGGCCTTCGGTCAAGACATTTTTCTATCGAAAAATGTACAGATTTAGCTGGAAGGGGGTCTGAGTGGGCATTGCTTAGTTTGAATTATGCCTGGGAAGACGTTTCTGTTAGCTTAACGGGCAAACTAATATATATTACTCGAAAACGGTAGAAACAAGCAAACTCCTCAATAATAATTGAACAAAATAAATAATAATCCACAGGAGGTCAGATCAGATAGTGTTAAAGAGGTATAGCAGAATGAGGAAGGTCACGAACAGTCTCATATCACTTTACTGATTATGTGTAAACACTTGTCAATATATACATGTTTAACACCTTACGAGCGGCCTATGCGGTTTATTTATGTGTACCGCACAGCGGGGTGTTTTTAGCCAAAATAGGGCTGTTTACGTGATCATTTTCATGCCTAAATAAGACCCAGAACGTAAAACAAGTACCTATCCCTGAAAGGGCATAAACAGAGCTTTCGAATGACACCATAACGATCCTTGTATGATGGATAGTTTTCTTGCAATAACCGTGCAACGCGAGTGCAAAAAGCAGGTAATTCGGTACTTTCAGTACATAATTGAGTATGTAGCGAGTGAGAGAGGGAGGAGGGAGCTGAGATTTGTGTCAGTAGGTTCGCCGCGGTGGTCTGGAGCAGTCATACGCTCGCTAGTCTCCTGCCACCACTTGTCTCTCTCTCTCAGCCACATTACGTGCTGAAATTGCCACTCGAGTTATGTCGAGCGCCGCCACATAGTCCAGCTTTATTTAACTCGACTTATGTTGCTCGCCGCTAATTAAGGGTTAATTATCAAAGAGGGGGGGGGGTCGTGTGTATATCACCATAGCGCTAGGTGGCTATATTTACCGAAAATTACCTTCATTCCTTGCTCCTTTTCATTAGTAAGCAAGAGACAGAGCATAATACAATAATATATCCGTGAATGAACGATGATAGCGCTTTCCAATGACACCTGAATCATGCTTGTATGACATCTGGTTATCTTGCAACGATTGTGCAACCGAAGGGCAAAATCGGTATATTATTGGCAATTTTGCGGTTTTATGGTGTGTGAGAGAGAGCTCATGAGTGAGAGAAGTCTGTGTAGGACTACAGTGTACGCCGCGGGACTGTGGCGAGCGGTTGAAGCCCGCTTATCGTCCCTGCAATGCCCGGTCTCTATCTCATCGCTCATAATAGCCTCAAAATGGCGTCCGTCGTATGACGAGCACCGTACAGGTGGCCAATTTTCTCTCTCCCGTCATATGACGGTACCCGTGAATTGCTCTTTTTTTCTCCTGTTCTCTCTTTCTCAGGCTTGTATCCATTCGGCCCCATTCAGCCTATTGTTTTAAAATGTTTATCCCCATCCAGGTGTCTTGGCGAGCGATAGCGAGCCAGCATTGTATAGAGAAATCAGTCTTTGCCGGAGAAATTTTTCTATCAAAATATGTACAAATTTAGCCTGTTGTCAAACACATTATAAAACATATGTTGGCATGCTACCGCTCGCCAGGAAAACATCGACACCTGGATGGGAATAAACGTCTTAAAACAGTAGGCTGAATGGGGCCGAATGGATACGACCAAGAGAGAGACGGAGAGACAGAAACAAATGAGATGGGCTAGGGCCCTAAAGTTATTGTTTTCTAATGTATCCCTATAATATTGCTTGCATTTTCAAGTGCTTTGTGTTATATATAATTATGTTTGTGAAGTGAATGATGTAGATTTTTGGTACTTCTTATATGAGTTTAAATCTTTTTGCTATCTTCATTATATTTCAAGTTAGAAAATAATAAGTGTTTTTCTATAATACGAAAATTCACATTCACACTCTCGTATTCACCAAACACACACACACTCATACTGCTCTCTCTCTCTCTCTCTCTCTCTCTCTCTCTCTCTCTCTCTCTCTCTCTCTCTCTCATACGATGTACGCGAAATCTCTAGACACCTTCCTCCCATATTCCTTCCCAATATAGCTTTTGTGTTTTTCCAATAATCCTTCACCTGTCATCAGATCAGATTTTTGCCCTGAAATGTGTTGTGGAGAGATATCTGGAGAAGGGACATAAGTTGTATGCTGGCTTTATGGACATGGATAGAGTTGATAGAGAAGGTTTGTGGAAAGTACTGAGAATATACGGAGTAGACGCAAGTTGCTGAAAGCAGTGAAGAACATGTATGAGGGTGCAAAGGCGTCAGTACATGTGGAGAATGAGCAGAGCGAGTTTTTTTTATCTGAATGTTGGGTTGAAGTAAGGGTGTGTGATGTATCTATGGTTGTTCAATATATAGCCTATATATGGATGGAGTCATGAAAGAAATACAAGGACGAGCAGTGGATGCTGGTGTACCTCTGAAAAGGGAGGAAACGAGTGGAATTTTCCTGTACTGTTGTTTGCTGATGATACAGTTCTGATGAGGGGATAATGAATGGGAGTTGCAGGGTTTGGTAAATATGTTTGGAACAGTGTGGGAAAAACGGAATCTGAAGGTAAATGCGGGGATGAGCAAGGTTATGGCCTTCGAAAAGGGTGAAGAAACAGAGTGTGAGGTGAAGTTGAACGGTCAGGGTATGGAGATTGTCAGCTCATTTATGTATCTGGGCAGTGTGTTGAGTAAAGATGGGAGTATGGATGAAGAAGTGTGGGAGATGGTCCAACAGGGGAAGAGGGTTGTAGGAACGCTGAGAGCAGTAACAAGAAATAGGTTGGTCAGCTGGTGATACAGTTCTGATGAGCAATAGTGAAAGGGAGTTGCACAGGCTGGTAAATATGTTTGGAACAGGTGGGAAAAACGGAGACTGAGGGTAAATGCGGGGAAGAGCAATGTTATGGTCTTTGAGAGGGGTGCAGCCATAGAGTGTGAGGTGATGTTGAACGGTCAGGCTATGAAGAATGTCAGCTCATTCAAATATTTAGGCAGTGTGTTGCGTAAGGATGGGAGTATGGATGAAAAAGTGCGGGAGAGGGTGCAACAGGGGAAGAGGGTTGTAGGAATGCTGAAAGCAGTAACAAGAAATAGGGTGGTCAGCATGGAAGTAAAGAAGTCCTTGCATGACAGTGTGGTAATCCCGACATTGACTTATGGGAGCGAAGCATGGACGTTGGTGAAGAGATTCAAACCAAGAGTGAGAGGGGTGGAAATGAGTTACCTGAGAAGTGCGTGCGGAGTTACATGGATGAATAGACAGACGAATGAAGAAATACGAGAGAGGTGTGGTGTGGATATAATTGTGCTGGAAAGTGTGAAAAAGAACACCTTGAGATGGTTCGGTCATGTGGAGCGTATGGGAAGCGAAATAAATACTAACATAGCTTACAGGAGTGAGGTGGAAGGACAGAGAGAGAGAGGTAAACCAAATGAGAGGTGGAAGGATGGAGTGAAGTATATGAATGAAGGCGGTGTTGGATGGGAGGAGGGGCGTCGATTAACTGGGGACAGAGGTGCATGGGGCCGTTTCGTTTGTGGCCACCCCTTCGGGGATCACGGCATCCGGCAAAATATATATATACAGTATATATATATATATATATATATATATATATATATATATATATATATATATATATTTATTTACATATTAATGATGATATCAGTGAGTTGATCTCCAGGGTAACGTATTTTAAAAAAGGAATAGGGTAGCCAAAACAAGAACGATCCCCATCTTCATATTTATTGCAATATTTCGGACTCTGCGTCCATCATCAGGTCAGTAGACGATCCTATAAAATGAAAATAACATGCATAACATTTCGTATAAAGAAGGATCTGTAAAATAGTTTATATATACACTAAATAAGTGAATAAAATAACTAGATGACATTAATTCGTTATCAAACACCAGTACCGCTCGAATAAAAGGGAAACTAATGCGATATGAAAGATATAACTAAATATTAAAGACCAATCCCTACCCAACTCGATCTAACCCCAAGCCCACCTCAAGTACAACTGAAGACCATTATTTGATCATTTAACATTAACAGCGACAACCCCAAAGACACAAAACAAAATAACATCTGAAAATTATATAATCTGACTGGGCGTACAATGTGAAATACTCCTAAAGAATTTGAAATTAAACGAAACAAATATGAAACAATTAAAACTAAATTATTTGAAACCTGACTTAACAATTGAATCAAGTCATAGTGTTTAGTTTCAGCTTGAGTTGTTGAATTAATATTTTTTCCCCTAAAAAAGTATCTGGTTCATTATTGAATTTACCTATTATTTCAAAATAATTCTCTGAGAAAGGATGGTCATTCTCTTGTGAATTACTTCTTATGGCCGAAAAGGGTATTTTATTTAGATATTGACCCGTTCTATAACTTTTACCTAAATGTTCAGATATTCTAATTTTGAAATATCTGAAACTACATCCGACATACCTAGCATTACAGCTGGGACACGAAAATGTATATATAATATTCGAACATATTAGGTTAGGAATACGGTCGTTATAATTGAAAAATGAACCTATTGTGAAATCATTATTGAATATTATTCGAAAGTTGACGGCAGGAAATTCAATTATGAGAAAAGACTAGCAACTTCTTCCTGAACAAGAAACTTGATTCCCCATAAGAAGGCAATTTAATATATATGATAAGTTTAGATACTTCCGAAGCCGTGACCTCTAAATTTTGGTTCATGTACAGAAATCTGTTAAGTACTTAATGTATTAAATACATTCAAATACGGCTTCAAAAACTCAAATTTTAGATGCATAATATTAAACTTAAAACCCACATTGTAGGCACGATTTAAAAGTGTTTCAATAGAGTTTATTTTGAAAATACCTGGACAGAAACTAAGCCAATTGAGACCTAAACCAGTAAAGTTTTTTTTCCTAAAAACATCAGTGATCAATCCATTCCGGTTTTTGGTTATTTTGACATCCAGAAAAGCTAATGTATTGTTATCTTCAACCTCCTTGGTGAAATTAATGTTGGGATGTTGTTTATTCAAATAGTCAAAATAACCAAAACCCGGAATGGATTGATCACTGATGTTTTAAACAAAATCTAATATTTCACAGGTCAGATCAGAATAAGGGAGGTTACGAACAGTCCCATAATATTTTACTGATTATGTGGAAACGCTTGGCAATATATACATGCTTAAGGGGGGTCACCTGCTCTTTTTCTCTCTTGGTCTCTCTTTCTCTGGCTTGTATTCATTCGGCCCCATTCAGCCTATTGTTTTAAGACTTTTAACCTTATTCAGGTGTCGATTTCTTCCTGGCGAGCGATAGTGAGCCAGTATTGTATGGAGAAATCCGGCATCACCAGAGACATTTTTCTATCGACAAATGTACAAATTTAGCCTGATGTCAAAAACATTAACAAGGGTATACTGGCTCACTATCGCTCGCCAGGCAAAAATTGACACCTGGATGGGGATAAACGTCTTAAAACAGTAGGCTGAATGGGGCCGAATGGATACAACCCAGAGGGAGAGACAGACAAACAAAACTGAGGTGGGCCCCTAAAGTTTTTGTTTTGTAATACATCTCTATAATATTGCTTGCATTTTCAAATACTTTGTGCTATATATAGTTATGTTTGTGAAGTGATTGATGTAGATTGTTGGCACTTCTTATCTGAGTTTAGATCTTCTTATCTTCATTTTATTACAAGTTAGAAAATCATCGGTTTTTGTGTATTCTATGTTACGAAAATTCACCTTTACACTCCTGTATTGACCAAACACACAGACACTCATACTTTTATTTCTCTCTCGCTCTCGTTCGCTCTCTCTCTCTCTTTCACTCTCTCTCTCTCTCTCTCTCTCTCATACGATGTACGCGAAATCTCTAGACACCTTCCCTCCATTTTCTTTCCCAATATAGCTTTTGTGTTTTTCCAATAATCCTTCACCCGTCATCAACCATGTCTGTGCTACATCACACTTTGTGCACAGCCAGAGCCCCTTTGTTAAGGAGAGTGACCTGCTATTTTTCTTTCGCTGGGTTGTATCCATTTGGCCCCATTCAGCCTACTGTTTTAGAATGTTTATCTTCATCCAGGTGTCGCGTTATACCTGGCGAACGATAGCAAGCCACCATATTTTGGATAATGTGTTAAACAGCTGGCTAAATATGTACATTTTTCGATAGAAAAATGTCTCTAAAATGCTGGCTCGCTATCACTCGCCAGGAAAAGATCGACACCTGGATTGGGATAAATGTTTTAAAACAGTAGGCTGAATGGGACCGAATGGATACAATCAAGAGTAAAAAAAAAAAAAAATTACCCCCCTTTATGTCAACATTAGTGTTTCCATCTTGCTTAATTTAACCCCTACTGTACCATAGGGTACACTAATAAAAGTCCCCCCCCCCCCCCCAGTCCCAAACAATGTGGTCAAAATGGCAAGATATAACAACCTCCCACCTCAAAAGATGGAGGAATACTGGCTCTCCCAGCCTGCAGAGGTTTGGATATAAGCTGAGAAGTGTTGCCAACTCTAGAGCAGTGCTCACACAATCATGGTACCAGGCACTGCTTGATACTGGCAGTTACAAGGAAAGTATATTACTGACGGCTCTCTGCCATCGCTGGGACTGGTGAGTGATATATCTACTGACGAGAGAGCCATCGCTGGGACTGGTGAGTGATTTATCTACTGACGGCTCCCTGCCGTCGCTGTCGCTGTCGCTGGTACTGAACGGGTTAAGGGGGGGTCACCTATTTTGTTTTCTCCTTTTCTCTCTTTTTCTTTTTCTGGCTTGTATCCATTCGGCCCCATTCACCCTACTGTCTTAAGATGTTTATCCCCATCCAGGTGTCAAATTCTTCCTGGTGAGTGATAGCGAGTCCGCATTGTATGGAGAAATCCGGCTTCGCCGGAAAATCTTTTCTATCGAAAAATGTACAAATTTAGCCTGTCAAAAACATTATATAAAATATGCTGGCTCGGCCACGAAACATACAACACCTGGATGGGGATAAACAGCTTAAAACAGTAGGCTGAATGGGGCCGAATGGATACAACTCAGAGAGAAAGGGAGCGAGAGAGAAAAAAACGAGGTGGGCTCCTTTAACTCATTGAGGATATAATAACGCATGTTTACATTCTATTTGAGTTATCAATAAACGATTATTTACAGATTAGGAAGAACCTGTGGGTCTCAGAGGGTATTTTGAGATCAAGTTTAACCCATTGAGGTCTTTCCTAATATGTATAAACTCGTCTAATGGTAGCCAGTATATATTGAAAATGCGTCCTCAAATACTAAGAGTTAATGTCAACGTTCTATACTCTGTTTCATTTCATCTGACGGTGAATTGCCATGTTTCCGTCTTGATTGTCGAGCTATTACCAAGACTTTTTGCCGAAATGTGATGGTAATTATGGAAACTTGGCGTAATTATGACTCAGAGACATATTAGTTTCATATATTTCCATTATTTATCGATAAATTAGTTGCCAGTAGATTCAATTTACCGCCAGCTGGAATAAAACTGACTATAGTCAACATACCAAGTATGAGGTTATGGAATTTTTTTTTTTTTTTTTTTTTTTTTTTAAGAGACAATGAACGGAGGAAGGAAAAACACAGATAAAACAAAAAGGTCCATGTGCCTAAAGGCATCCTCCATTCATAAAATGTTTGTAACAACTGGATTTAAACATTTGTTGATTGTAAGTTTGTGGAAAGCAATTCGAGGGAAGTGAATTCCAAAGAGTAGTAGCTCTGGGGATAAATGAATTCTGATAAGCAGAAGTTCTGCATTGTGGAGGAGAAAGTGTAAATTCATGGGCGCTCTCAGCTGCCCTAGTTCTACGGGGAAAGATGTGGAGAGGCGGCACAATTGAAGCAAGTTCCTCGGAACAATTGCTGTGAAAATATCTGTAGAATAATGCAAGGGATGCAACGTTTCTTCGTATGGCTAATGTAGGAAGGTCCTGTGTGATTGCAGGGTTATTGATTAATCTAATAGCTTTATTTTGAATTTTGTCCAACTGCCTCAATGCAAACCACTCCACTTCCACCCCACAGAGGTGAACAGTAATCCATCTGAGAGCGCACATGACTTTTATATATTACGGCCAACTGCTCGTCAGTGAAGAATTCTCGAACTCTGTACAGGAGTCCCAGTTTTTTAGAGGCATTCTTAGCAATGCTTCTAACATAATGTGTCCAGCTCAAGTTAGTAGTTAATGTTACACCGAGAATGTCAATACTAGGGGAAGTGGGAATATTTACATCATTAAAAAATATATGGGAGTCAGTGAGATTCTGTCGGTTAGAAAATTGAATGTACTTGGTTTTCTGTGCATTAAAGGAAACTAGATTCTCTTGTCCCCATTCATTAATTCTAGAAAGGTCCCGGTTCAGAGAAATTGCAGTGTTTATTTTTGAATTTATAAGATCGGGTTGGGTGAAAGAATTGGTAAATGTGAAGGAACTGTGGAGTGTTGAGTCATCTGCGTAGGAATGTATTGGATTATGAGTGGTAGATATGAGATCATTGATATGAATGAGGAACAGAGTTGGGGCCAAAACTGATCCCTGGGGAACACCAGCATTTATTGAGTGAAATTGAGAATAAAGGCCATCTACCATTACACGTATTTTTCTGTTATGAAGATAAGAAGAAATTAGTGGAACTAATGATGCAAGGCCGTAGTGTGACATCTTCGACAATAAGGATTGATGCCAGACTCTATCAAATGCCTTTGATATATCCAGTGCTATTGTATGTGTTTCACCATGTTGGTCTGTAGCTTGGTTGATTTGATGCGTAAGAAGGCAAAGAATGTCTGCAGTTGATCGACATCGTCTAAAACCATATTGTCTATCACTGATTAATTTATTATTCTCCAGATGCTTAATTATGTGATTATTTAATATAATTTCAAAAACTTTGCCAAGAGTGGAAGTTATAGCTATTGGTCTGTAGTTTGATGGATCTGAAGAGGCACCTTTTTTAGGAACTGGATGGATGTTTGCTTCTTTCCAGGGTACTGGGAAGCATGAGGTATGAGTACACAGACGGAAAAATTTTGCCAATACAGGAGCGAGCACCAAGGAGCAATTCTTAAGTACTATTGGAGGAATTTCATCTGGACCAGGAGCCTTATCTACTGAGAGATTCTGCAAAATAGTTTTGACATGTCTGGTGTGGATCTTAATGAGGGAATTTCAGGTGAATTAAAATTAAGTACAGGGACATCTTGATTTATTTCATCTAAGGTTGAGTTGGTGGAGAAAATATCTGCAAGAAGGTTAGCTTTACCTCGTGGGTCACTTACAAGATTGCCAGTCAGAGATTTTAATGGTGGAATGGATGAAGCAGTAGTGAAGTTGGATTTGAATGAGTTAAGAGTAGACCAAAATATTTTGTTATCATTTGGATTATTTAGAAGTTTATTTGCCTGCTTATGGAGAAAGTTTGATTTAGTTAGGTTTAATACAGTTTTGGCATGATTTCTGATGTTTCTAAAGTAATTAAAGGCTTCATGTGTTTTTGATTTTGTGTATGCATTGTAGGCTATTGCTTTTTGTTCAGTTACTCTAGCACAATTATGGTCAAACCATTTAGGTGAATTAGATCTTTTACTGTACTTTTGATGAGGAATAAAAGTTTCCATTCCAATTTTTACAAAATCTTGTATGTGGCTCAAGGTGGAGTGTGCATCATTAGAAAAGAAAGAGGTCCAGGGAATATCAATAAAGAAACCTTGAAGACCCTCCCAGTCTGCCCTATCGTAATGCCATTTAGTCACCAAAACAGGTTCAGAGTGGGAAGGTGTGGTAGGTGATAGACAGGTGGCCTGTATCAGACAGTGATCAGAAGATCCAAGATCCATTACAATTCTATTTTTATTTTCTGTTTAATCCAAGGCCATAGTATTTTAGAAGAAGAAGAAGAAGAAGAAGAAGAAGCTAGGAGGTGCCGATGTAAAGGCTTATCCCTCAATACCTTCACTTTCACATGACCAATTAGAGAGAAGAAGAAAGTTGAAGTGCCGTTTTCGCATTCTGGAAGACAAAAAACTGCACACCCAACTCTGCCAATTTTATTATTACATTTTCACAGTTCATTTTTGTTCCATGTGTATGCAGGAGACAAAAGACAAAGCTGCCTGTAACAAGTGTTCCTCCAAAATTGAAAGAGCGATAGAGTCAAATTCAAGGAAGGCTATGTTAGAGTAAAAAATTAGATGCGGACCTTGAAACAGTTTAAGTCTTAGGATGAAGGAGAGATAGATGGAATGAGAGAGTTACATATTTTACTTGTTAAGTGTAAGACAGATTAGGAAAATCAGTTTACTCTTGGGTTAGAAATGTAAAGGCATTCTAAATATATTTCTGCATTTTGTTATAATGTTATCTTAACTGAACATTGCATAGGAAAACCACCCCAAGTAGATTGTGCATATATCCTTTAATCAACCTATGACAATTTATTAGCGTATCATCATTGATCTTATGCCTTGATATTTTAATCATTTATCTGAAGGTTGGTCGGAACATATTGTTATTCAAAGCGCAGCTAACACAACAAATTTGATGACGTTTTCCTGTAAGATAAACTGTACACAATTTACTTTTTGTCTTCATTTGTGACTTAAACCTTCAAGTCAAATTATATATATTTCTTGCCTGATCATTAAATGTTCTTATTAAACTAAGTTTATGTATTTGTAGAGGGCACAACTCAGCTAATTTGGTGAGTCAGCTCTAAAAATTTCCTATTCCTAGTGCTATATGTTTCCTTATTCATAGGCCTTGCTATGCACGCACATGTTTAAGTGTATCTAAGAATGGGTTAGTAAAAAAAAAATAGAATACAAATAATAATAATAATATATACTTTATATATATATATATATTACCCCAGGGGGTAAGGGATTAGAATATGCCCCACGTGCCTTCTGCGTGTCGCAAGAGGCGACTAAAGTGGTTGGGTCGGTGGGCTTGCGACCCCCACCCGGGAAAAAAAAACCGAAGCAACGAAAAACGAACAATCCGCCTCGGATGCGGACGGACCCTGTGTTGACGAACCCCGACCGACTATGGACAAGCTTACGGACATTCTGAGAATAGGTACATGGAACGTGAGTGGCATCAATGATGGCACAAAAGAGAGGTACTGGAAGTGTTAGTGAATGCCAGGCTGGATGTATGTGGAATGATGGAGACCAAATGGAAGGGTACAGATGTGAGAGAGTGGGTGTGTGGAATGGGTGTGTGTGCTGGAGTGAGTGAGGGAGCAGCGAGAGAAGGTGCGTGTTTGTTTGTAAGTAACAAATGGAAGGAGTGTGTAAGAGAATATGGGTCTGTGGGTTCAAGGATTGTGTGGGTGAGAATGAAAGTAGGAATACAAACGTGGGTGATTGTGTGTGTGTATGCTCCGACAGAGGATAAACTTGTAAGAGAGCAAGAGGAGTTCTGGGTGAATGTGGAAGCGTGCCTGGATAAGTTTGACAAGAACGAAAGAATATTTCTGATTGGGGATATGAATGGTAAGGTGGGTGATAGGAAAGTTGATGGAGTGGTGGGAGGGTGGGGGGTACTGTCAGAGGTTGATGGGAATGGTAGTGCACTTGTGGACTTATGTGTGGGGAGGAGGTTGTGGATAGCCAACACCTTCTTCCGACACAGAATGATACACAGGTACACATGGAAAGTGGTGTGGACGATGAAGGATAAGACAGTGGTGGAACGAAAGTCACTGATTGATTATATATGTGTGGATGAAAGAATGAAGAAATCTGTGATGGATGCTAGGGTGTATAGGGGTATTGGAGGGGGTCTGTCTGATCAATATGTAGTAGTAGCTAAGGTTAGGATACAAAAGAAGTGGGTGAGGAGAGCTGGAGGGAGGCGTGAAGAAGGTGGAATGGTGAGGAGGGTGGAGAGGCTACAGGAGGAGGAAATCAGGGAAGAGTACAGGAGAGCAGTAGAAAGATGACTAGGTGGGTTCGACCTGGAAGATATGGAGGAAGTGGAGGAGATAAGCAAGGTGTTTATGGAAGAGTTCTGTGCAGCATGTGAGGAGGTGTGTGAAGTGAGGAGAAGAGGGAGGGGAGTGAAAGATGCAGCATGGTGGACAGAAGAGGTAAAAATAACTGTGGAAGACAAGAAGAAAGCGTATGGAAAGTGGTTGGGTAGTAGAAGGAATGAAGATTTGGAGAGGCAGAAACGAGCGAGGTACGTGGAGAGAAAGACAGTGGTGAAGAGAGTAGTGAAGGAAGGTAAGAGAAGAGTAGATGAGGAATTTGGAAGGAATCTGAGTGTAAAATGGAGGGACTGTAAGAAACTGTTCTGGAAAGAAGTTAAGAAAGTTAGGGAAGGTAGCAAGGGAAACAGTAAGGGTATGAAAGATAAGAATGGGAGAATGCTAGCCGAGAAGCAAGAGAGAGTCGAAAGATGGAGGGAGTGCTTCAACGAGTTGCCAAATGTAAGGAATGAAGAGCCAGCAAACATAGTTGGATATGGTATGGGAGGGATACCTCCATGATGGTCAGGGGATACTTGTAAAAATCTCGCGACTGTGCATCACTGTCCTCCTTCAACTCGACAGCACCGGTACCACATTCAAGAACCTCCGGGTCTTCTAATTGCAATTTACGAATGTCCGAAGGAGCAAGCTTATCTAAGTGTTTGCGAAACAACTCATGCCCCCCTCCTACATTGAATTTAGCCTCCCGTTGCTCTCTCTCTGTGTATCGTTGCGGTCTCTTCATCTTTTTAAGCCCATCCTCTGCCTTCTCAGTAACAGTTAATGGGTCTTCTCCAGACTCGAAAATTGGTCCTAATAATGAGTCCCCGACAATGTCCGTTGATACTAAACTCTCAACCGCATCAACTTCCAACCCCTTCTCGGTACCTTTCCTCCGCTTGTCTAAAGACTGTTGACCAGAATGTGACTCCCTGGATGCAAGAGATCTAGTGACAACACACGCCATAGGTTGCACCGGACACTTCTCAACCCACTCCTGTTCCTCCCTACTCACGTCGGTCGGCTTCTTGGCAACGACTAAGGGTGGAGCCTCAGAAGTAGGCCCCGCAAAGTCGTTGCCGAGAAGGAGGTCGACGCCCCCAACAGGTAACTTCTCCACAATTCCTACATCCAGGTCACGAGTCACACCATCAACTTCCATCTTCATTCTTACAAGCGGGTATGACCTTGTTGCATTAACCCCCTGAACCACAACCACCCGCGCCGTATTTACAGGTTTACCAGTGAAATTCCTCAACAATGTTTGCGATGCCCCAGTGTCACGCAAAATTCTCACCTCATGTCTTCTACCCCCCCACTCCACACAACCGAGTCCCCTGTGGTCACTAAAGGCATCACGGACAGGGAATAGGCCTTCCGGATCCTTCTGCACTGGCAGTGTATTTACCTCGGAAGAATTGCCTCTAACAAACTCCGATGTCCTCTCGAACACTCCAATACCGTGAGCAAAAGACACGGCTGCCGGAGGAGGTCGACTAGGGCACTCATTTGCCTTATGACCCTCCTGGTGGCACTTAAAACACATAAATTTCGGTTTCGGCTTATACGGTGATGTAAAAAGCCCCTGACTTTTCTCATACGGCGTGGTGTTAGGTTTGGATTCAGTTTTAGTTTCATTGCTCTTTTGTTTAAATGTGTCATTGCTACGGGGAGGGGGAGGATAACGGTCCCTAGCACTTGCATCGTACTTCTGTAAGGACCCGCAACCCCGTGTGACGCCTCCCGGCGTTAGCAGAATGGTTACGTGGGGCATTGCAGCTCGCTAGCGCTCGCCAGGATGGGGGGATAGGCTACAGTTGTCCTAGAATGATCTGCTTTATTTCATTAGTGTCGTGTTGCCACAGACAGTCTAGAAGTGGTCTTTGTTTTGGTCTGTGGCCGCGCCTTATATTTTATATTCGCTATAATATAAATGTTGCTTGTGTGGGAGGCGAGCGAGAGAGTGTGAAGGAGTATACCCAGCAGCGTGGTGAGCTATGACGCGGCTTGCTTGGGCGCTGACGGCGTTGGCGGCCGGGTGGTCAACTAGTCCCTTCCCGTCGCTGCCTCGTGTTTTTTACCAGCTCAGAGCTTGCCTGACACGCGTATCGCCTACATCCTTTGCAATTCTGTCCCCCATACTCGCTACTTTGCATACTATCTCTCTCTCTCGACTTCTCCTTTCTCATTCTCTAATCTTTATTAAACTCAACATCCCTTCTGGTTTCAGCATAGACGTTCACCGTCGACCAGTCGTATTGTACGCGAAGCTCTCAGATATTTCCATGTATTAGGTTAAGGAGGTATTATGCTTTATTGAGGTTTAGAGAGACGGACTTTTCCGTATGTGTCCTCTCTTGGGAAGGTTGTAGACCGGTATGTCTCCCTTGCAAGGTGTTGAGTGATTCTGCTTGGTTATCTAAAGCTAGACTAGGGGTAAGGTTACTGTGTCGTTGTCTCCGATGTGTGCAGTGTTAGCTAAGCTCTGCACGACATCGACAGGTACTGTGGGAGCCTAAGTTGTCTTCGGGTTGGTTTACTTTGCGAGCACAGCGCTGTGGTGTGAGAGGGCCATAGCCTATCCCTCACAACATAGTTCTGCCTCCTGAGGGATCGCCAGGATAGAGCTAGGTACTAGAGACCTAGATTTATCAAGAGAGCATCCCCGTCATATAACGTAATCTTCATTATACCACCCTCGGACAACGTTAGGCTACGAGCCGCATGCTCGCCCATTGTTGCCCTGCCTTGATACCCCAGCTAGACATTATTAACTGAGCAGACACTGGTTAGAGATAAGCCCCATTATTATATGTATGCAGCATTATTATTCACTGCACTTTTGAGCCGAGGGTGTTGTTGAATTGCACAACCCGAGTAGGCTGTTGCGTTGTGTCACAAAGCATTTCTTTAGTTGTCGAGCATTACTACCTTTGCGCAGTCTTTATTATTTGCCTGCCTATTATTACTATATGTCCTAACATTTATTGTGACCCGTATTCTGCATTATAATTGTTCAAGATTCTTTACGAACATCTTCCCAGCATCAGACTTATTTCAGAAGTTTCCAGTTGATGTTGCAGGACTAGCATTGCACTTTCTTTAATACAGGAGTGCCAGTTATTTGAGTATCTACCGTAACGTTAATTAATCACATAACTATCTTTTCTTTGTGTAACATAATCGAGTAATCTTTTACTGTTTGAGAATAGGCTGTTTCATTGAGCGTCAGCCTAGTGTGTGTGCACCAGTTACCGAGTCATAGGATACCTCGTTGTCCAGGCACGACTCAGGGCGGTAATGGTGTTTTGTTTTCCAGTGTTTAAGGCAGGGGTTGGATCTAGTGTTACCGTTGTTGCTTTTTGCCATTATCTAGTCCAATGTTGAAGAGCCCTGTGTCTTTGAGAACCTGGATCGTAACAAATGGCGACCTAGCTCAGGATCTTGTGAACTAAGAGATAATTGCAGGATTGTTGTGGTCATTTGTTTTATTGAGAAATATAGTGGGCACGTTAGATTTTTTTTTGGCAAAGTAGTATAGCACTTGAGAGTCTTCAGACATTTTTGACAAGTGAATAGTGCTACATAGGAGCTTGGGTACTTTTTTTTTTTTTTTTATAAACGTGAGAATTTTTGGTGGACACCATGGGAGACGAATCAGATCATACTGAGGGTTCAGGGAATGATGCAGACTCTGATGGGCAGATGCCAGGGGGGTTAGTAACTAGTGAGGAGGCCGCATAGAAGTTTTTGGAGGTGCCTATTACAGCTGATCGACTAGAGGGAATTAGCAAGTATGGTCTACAGTGTTTGGCTCACCTCATGGGGCTTAAGGTGGCTCATGGCATCAAGAAGAACGATTTGAGGGCTTGCGTACTGGGGGCGGCTAGTGAGATCCAGGGTGGAGAGGGTGCTCAGGGACTTCTGCTCGAGCCCCCCCTCCACTCTACTCCCATCGGGACCTCTAGGATGCCGGAGTTTAGTACGTTCCCGCAGGCCGATAGCCGCTGGCAGCGTGGTTTAGGATCGCTGGGTGGGCCTCCAATAGTTGCACCTCCTCCTCAAGGTTTCACTACAGAAATGCTCTTCCAGCTTGAGATGGCTAAGATGCAGGCTGAGCGTGAGGAACGTCTCGAACTCGCTAAGATAGAGGCTAAGCGACAGGCTGATCTCGAACTCGCTAAGGCTAAACAACAGACTGATCTCGAACTCGCGAGAATAAAAGCCCAGTCGGAGGCTGAGTCTACCAGGTACCGTGCAGATATCGATCTTGAGAAGACTCGGGTGGAAACGACAGGGCAACGTCTCGGTGGTGGGAATCGTGGGCATGAGCAGTCTTTGTCGCACCTGTTGAAGCTAGTCCCTGTATTTGATGAGTCGGGTGTCACCGAATTTTTCATGAGATTCGAGAAGAAGTGCCAGGAACACCAGTAGCCTGGGAAGAAGTGGGCAGCCCTTGTTTCAAAGGAATACAAAGGAATACAAAGGAATACAAAGGAGAACAAACTGCAACAGACCTATTGGTCCTTACGGGGCAGTTTGGATATCTAAAACTACTAATCTACTGACTACGAGGTAGAGAAAAGGATAGCAAAGAAGAAGGCTCCTCCCCACCCACCACTCCCTCCAGCTAATGCTGGCATGGAAACAGATAGGAAAAATACCATGTAGTATTGAAAAACTGACACGGAAATTCGGACAGGACAGGGAGAAAAAAAGAAGTTGATTTGTAATCTAAGCTAACTCTATTTACTACAATTCTGAAAGGGAACAGATGTATGAAAATCAATATACATTGCGGTATGCGTTGACATTTCGTTGCGCGTTATTCTGAAAGAAACTCTGTTAATCGGGGGTTATTTGCCATGTGTTTATCCAGATGGTTCTTAAATGTTTCGACAGTATTACAGTTTACAATGTTCGAGGGTAGTCTGTTCCAGTTATTCACAACGCGGTTGAAGAAGAAATGCTTCGCCTCGTGAGAATGAAAACGCTTGCCTATAATCTTATAACCATTGTTTCTCGTGTTTGCTTGATTCATCGTAAATAATTCGCTTACATTTAGGTTGCTGAATCCCTTGAAGATTTTGAACACCTCTATTAGGTCACCTCTCATTCTGCGCTTTGTTAAGCTAAACAAATTTAGTTCTTTTAAGCGCTCTTCGTACGGTTTATTAACGCAATCTGGGTATCATTATAGTGACTGCGTTGCACCCTTTCAAGTTTATTTATGTCCTTTCGGTAGTACGGTGACCAGAATTGCACGCAGTATTCGAGATGGGGACGCACCAATGAGTTGAATAGAGTAAGTATGATTTTTTCTGATTTGAATTTGAATGTTCTGCCGATGAAACCCACCAATTTATTAGCAGTTTTTATTACCTCTGTACACTGTTTACTCGGCTTCAGGTCACTTGATATTATAACTCCCAGATCCTTTTCATTATTTGTATTTGATAGTTGAATGTTGTTCATTGAGTAATCTTTTTTAGCGTTGTTACTACCGATGTGTAATACTTTGCATTTTTCTATGTTGAATTTCATTTGCCATTTTACTGCCCAGTTTTCTAAAGTGTCTAGGTCACCTTGTAGTTTTTGCCAATGTACTGTTGAGGTTACTTTATTAGTAATTTTTGTATCGTCAGCAAATTTCGAAATTTTGCATTCTATTCCTTCGTCTAAGTCGTTTATGTAAATTATAAAAAGAATAGGACCTAATACCGAACCCTGGGGAACGCCACTATTTACTTTGCACCAATCTGATTCTTCACCATTTATTACAACTCGTTGTTTACGGTCTGAGAGCCAATTTTCGAGCCATTTCAGAGTTTTTCCTGTTATGCCATGAGCTTTTATTTTGTCAATTAGTCTCTTGTGGGGTACGGTATCGAAAGCTTTCTGAAAATCGAGATATATTATATCAACTGCTCTATCCTTATCATATGATTTGTAAACATCATTGAAGAAGTCGAGTAAGTTTGTTAAGCATGAACGTTTATTTCTAAAACCGTGCTGAGAATCTTTTATTAAATTATTTTCTTCCAAATGTTTTACTATTTTGTCCCTTATAATGGTTTCCATTAATTTGCCCGTTACCGATGTTAAGGTAATTGGTCGATAATTGCCGGGAGAAGACTTATTTCCTTTTTTGTATATGGGTGTCACGTTAGCTAGTTTACATTCGTTTGGAACTATCCCAACATTCAATGATTTGTTGAACAGATTTGCGAGTGGGTTTAATAATTCGTGTTTTGCTTCTTTTAGGATCCTTGGTGATATTTTATCAGGGCCTGGGGTTTTATTAACTTTCAAATTGTTGATTGCGAACAGGATATCGTCTTCATAAATCGTAAAGTTTTCGAGCTCAGTGCCATTTGATTGATTCGTAGGGGTAGGTCGGTTACCGGTAGTATCTTCCGACGTGAAAACTGATGCAAAATAGTTATTTAGGATATTCGCCATTTGTACTTTGTTATCTGTATGATCTCCATTGTCCGCAACAAGTGGGCCTATTGTTGAAGTTACCGTTTTTCTGTTTCTTATATAGCTGTAAAATTCTTTCGGATTGGACTTGCTGGAGCTGGCAATATGAAGTTCCAGATTCTTCTTACTTCCTTTGATGAGATTTTTGGTTGTTCGACGCAGTCTATCGTGTTCTAATTTATCGCTATTATTCTGAGTTGCCTTATATTTTTGGTATGCCTGCTTTTTTACTAAGAGGATGTTTTTTATTTCATTATTCCACCATTTTGGCTTATATTTGCCTGCTGGGCGCCGGTTTCGTAGAGGGATGCTTGTATTTATTGCTTTGTTTAGGTTATTGGATAATATGTTCCATAATCGATTTACATCGTGAGTTTCGGTCATTTCACTCCAGTCAGTATTGGCAAGATGCCTTCTAAGTTTGTTAAAGTCGGCCCTTCGATAATCTGGTACTTTTTCCGTGCTCACGTTTTCTTTGTCATTATTTACTTTAATGTTAAAGGACACTATCCTATGGTCACTAGAGCTAAATTCCGGTCCGATTTTAACGCTATTTACCAGTCTTTCATTTGTCGTTAGAATAATATCCAGAATGTTATTTCCCCTCGTTGGGTGTTCTACGTATTGATAAAGGGCACTTTCCTGAAGATTAGCATATAGATCATGTCCCGCGTGAGCATTTAGTGGTTCGCCCCATGTTGTGACTGGCAGATTGAAATCGCCAAATATTACTGCTTCTTCCTGACAACTTATTTCTGCTATTTGATCATAGAGTTTCTCGTTAGTATCGGGTGATTGTGCAGGAGGTCGATAAATTAGGCCAATTATTATCTTGCTTGCTTGATTATTTATTTGAACGTAACTAGTATCAATATTATTTATGGCAGGTTTGGTTACCTCGATTGGGTGAAGATTACTTTTAACATATAGCAGAACCCCACCTCCCATTCTATGGGATCTTTCGCAGCTGAAGGGAGTATAACCTGGTAATGCGTATTCCGCCAAAAAATCACGCTTTTCCGTGTTGATCCAAGATTCTGAAACACCGATTATATCACATTCCTCCATACATGCAAGTGCTTCCAGGTCTTCGAATTTATTGCGTAAGCTGCGTGCATTAACGTAGCAGGCCGTGATATTATTTTGGATAGAGTTTACATTTGATATGGGGTAGTTTATGTCGCTGCTACTGCCCCTGCTCGGTTGTCGTTTTTTGATCTGAAAGTGCAGACTGCATCATGTAGGAGTCTGCCTAGGCGTGCTCCTCCGACTGAATTCAAGACTTGTGGGCAAGGGACTCAGGGCTTATGATGCATTGCCTATAGAGTCGTGTATTATCTATGAGGAACTCAAGGAGGCTATTCTGAGAGCATACGAACTACAACCAGAGACGTACAGGTTGAAGTTCCGGGGTATTACCAAGGGTCGGGAGAGCACCTTTCTGGAACATGCCCGGGAGCTGTCCGATGCTTTTGGGAATTGGCTGAGGTCGGAGAAAGCTACTACGTTTGACGACATTAAACAGTTGGTGCTTTTAGAGCAGTTTTTCAAATGCACGGGCGGCGACCTGACGTTAAACCTGAAAGAAAAGCAACCAAAAACTCTACAGGAGGCAGCTGAGATGGCTGACCTCCGGCTATCACTAATTCGTGGGTGCGGGTCTGCCCAGCGTAGTGAGGCAGGTAACAAGGGGCATGACGCCCCACCCCCCGAGTTAGTGATATACCTTATGCAAACAAGTACAAGAGCCATGATACCAAGACTGACCACAAGACTAGCACCGTCCCATTTAAGAAGGGGCCGGGCCCTTCCCAGTACCAAGGGAAGCCCAAAGGGGAGTTGGAGTGTTATCATTGTCATAAAAAGGGGCACTTTGCAAGAGTCTGTCCTAGCAAACCACCTACGGCAGCTGTGTCTTTGGCCTGCAACATTGGTGTGTCTCCGAAGTCGTCTGAGTTTGCCCGGGGCAGTTCGTCAGAGGCTGAGGCACAGCCAATGCAGAAGCACCTGGGATGCTCGAACCCTGCTCGGGATGTTTTTTGCGACCATAGAGGGCGGGGTTGCGTAATGTGGGCGGGGCGCAAGCATGGAGTAGAGGTCTTGCGTGATACAGGTGCTTCCCAGACTCTGATGAAAAACTTGACTGGCTACCCTATAAATGCGGCTCGGGTGGTAGTGGTGCAGGGTATTAATGCAACTCGGTCATATCCGCTGGTGCGGTTGGAGTTGGAGGTGGATGGTGTAGCACGTGAATTGGATGTCGGGATTGTGGAGAAACTGCCAGTGGAGGGCGTCGACCTTCTTCTCGGCAACGACTTTGCAATGCCCGCTTCTGAGGTTCTACCCTTAGTCGTTGCCGAGAGGCCGGCCGACGTGAGTAGGGAAGAGCAAGAGTGGGTCGAGCGGTGCCAGACACAACCCATGGCGTGTGTTGTCACCCGAGCTCGGACAGCTAAAGTGTCACAGCCTAGTCCTCCGTCTTCAGACCACCAGCGGAGGAATGATCAACAGGAGGAGGCTAAAGCTGGAGTTGGTTTTAAGAGTTTTGACTCGGCAGCTCTCCTGGGTGATTCAGTATTAGCACCATTACTTAATTCTGGAGTAGCCCCTGGGCCTGTCATCGAGAGTGATGAGGCTGGGCATGACGAGTCTCCATGACAGCAACGTTATGTACATCGAGAGAGACAGAGGGAGCAGCCCAGTATCGGGGAAGGTCATGCATTGCTCCGGGAGCAGTTAGATCGCTTGGCACCCTCAGATATACGTCGGTTGCAACTAGAGGACCCTGAGCTCCAAACGTGTGCTAATGGAGCTGTAGAGCTCAACGAGGACGGCGATGCACAGCCAGGAGATTTTTTTTATTTAGAAGGCATCCTCTATAGGCGTTTTCAAGACCCTAAACGTAGTTGGCAAGAGGGGTCCGGAGTAGTGGACCAGTTGGTGGTGCCACGGGAGTGCAGGGATAGCCTACTGAGGTTGGCGCATGACGTACCACTGGCAGGACATCTAGGGGTGAGAAAAACGGTGGCAGCTTTAGAAAAATTGTTTTGGTGGCCGGGGTTGAAGGGGCAGGTAGTAACCTGGATAGCAATGTGTCATACGTGCCAGAGGGTTGGAAAACCTAACCAAACAATTCCGAGAGCCCCGTTGCACCCCATTCCTGTCAGTGGACCGCCCTTCAGTAAAGTCATCATTGATATGGTCGGACCCCTACCCCCTACTAGTGCCGGTAATAAATTTCTATTAACTATCATGGATGTGGCCACTCGTTATCCTGATGCATATCCAATGAGAAATGGCACGGCGAAAACTGTTGTCCGGAACCTGCTCTTGTATTGCTCGCGGTATGGTTACCCGCAAGAGGTGCAATCGGACCAAGGTTCTAATTTTACATCTAATCTGTTCAAACAAACTATGATTCAGCATGGCATCAGCACTGTCGTCTCTTCTGCATATCACCCGGAGAGTCAAGGGGTGTTGGAGAGGTGGCACGCCACGCTGAAAAGCATGCTTCGATGTTACTGCGCAGAGAACGGAAAGGATTGGGACCTTGGTCTGCCGTATGTTTTGTTCGCGGCAAGAGAAGTACCTGGAGAGAGTCTCGGTTTCAGTCCGAATGAGCTTGTTTTCGGGCATCAGGTGAGGGGCCCTCTCCACATGGTGAAGGAGATTTGGGAGGGTACAGCTAAGCCATGTTCTATGTTGAGATATGTCCTCGAGAGCAGGGAGAGAATGCTTAGAAGTCTGGAGCTGGCAGGGCGTAATTTGGTGAGTTCGCAGGCCCGTATGAAGGACAGGTATGATACTAAGGCGAAACTCCGGGAGTTTCAGGTAGGTCAAGAGGTGTTGGTCCTGTTGCCTTTGTCAGGTCATCCTCTGGCTGCCAAGTACGCTAGGCCTTATCGGGTGGTGTCAAAGATATCCGATCTAGATTACCTAGTTGCCACTCCAGACCGGAAGAAGCGTAACCAACTATGCCACATTAATTTGTTGAAGGAGTATGTGAGGCGCCCACCTGAGTCTCTAGCTGTCCCTGTGTTGACCTGCTGCGGTCATGGTGGAGAAGGAGAGGGGGGCAGCAATGATCAGGTGGATGATAACTGGGATTGTCATGTCTCGGCTGATCAGTGGGCGGGGAATTCGAGCCAATGTGCGCACGATGCTCTGGCGCACCTGCCGGAGGAACAGCAGGTGGCAGTGCAGCGCCTGTTCGATTCATACCCCACTGTATTTGCCGAGCACCCAGGCCTCACTACTCAAGCGGTGCATGATGTCGACGTAGGAGAGCACCCCCCTTCAAGTCAATACCTTATCGGGTGCCACCCATTAAACTCCCAGCGCTCAGGGACGAGCTGGAGTATATGCTGGCGAGAGGCTTGATCGAGAAGGGGGCAGTACGGTGGACTTCTCCTGTCACTCTGCAGCCCAAACCTGATGGAAAAGTTCGGTTCTGCATTGACTTTAGGCGGTTGAACGGGTTGACCCCCACCAATGCATATCCTCTTCCCCGGGTGGATGACAGTGTGGATAAGATCGGGAAAGCAAGGTACTTGACCAAGGTAGACCTCGTCAAAGGCTACTGGCAAGTACCACTGTCTGAGCGGGCTAAAGAGGTGTGAGGGTTTGTGGTGGATGGTAGTACTTACCGTTGCAACATGATGCCATATGGTCTGAAAAATGCACCGGCCACTTTCCAGAGCTTAATGAACGACATCTTAGCAGACATCCCAAACTGTACTGTCTACCTTGATGACGTGATCATTTATGACAACAATTTCCAAAGTCACTGTGAGCACATAGAAGCCTTATTTAGTCAACTTAGTAAAGCAGGCTTGGTGGTTAATCTGGGCAAGCGTGACTTTGTGCAAGCCACGGTGCAGTATCTGGGGTTTGTGGTTGGGTTAGGGCAGGTGAGCCCGCCCCAACAGAAGATACAGGCTATCGACTTGTTCCCCAGGCCGACCACCAAGCGGCAGATCATGAGATTTTTGGGCATGATTGAGTATTACCGCCGCTTTATAAGAGGCTATTCTACTGTGTTAGCTCCTTTGACAGATCTACTAGCTAAAGATAAAAAGTTCCGCTGGGCACCTGAGTGTGAGCAGGCGTTTCGAGTAGTTAAACACCTTTTATGCACTCACCCTATCCTCAGGGCCCCGGACTTTGAACGACCATTTCAGTTGGCGACTGATGCCAGCGGAGTAGGGGCTGGTGCCGTACTTTTGAAGACAGACGAGGAAGGTCTTGAGCATCCAGTCAGTTTCTTTTCAAAGAAATTTAATTCAGCACAGAAAAACTATTCGGTTGTTGAAAAGGAACTGCTGGCAATCGTGTTAGCGCTCAGACACTTTGAGGTCTATGTTCCTGCATATGGGCCAGTCGTGGTAGTGTATACCGACCACCACCCGCTTAAATTCCTCTCAATTCCACAACCGGAATATGAGGCTGACCAGATGGTCGCTCATGTTCCAAGAGTACAACTTAGACATTCGCCATATTGCCGGTTGTGAGAATGTGATTGCGGACGGTCTGTCGCGGGTGGAGGATCCGGGGTAGGCTACCACAGTATGTTGGTATAGCCTCCTGTCTTGGCTCGCGGTGTATTTTTGCGCTGGTGCTTGTTGGCTCGCGTGTGTAGCATCAGCGTAGGGTCGCAGGGCAGGAGTTGTTGGCTTTGATTAGAAGAAAATTAGGCTACATCTATAGTAGCCGCCAAAAAACAACATTAAAATAAAATATGAAAAATTAAATAAAAACTCTTTCTTTTTAATAATTAATTTTAAGATAATATTGTAGTTGAGTACTGAGTGCAGATGATTTTCCCTCAGTAGGCTGTGCTTCTTAAAGCTCGCTCTGGGAGCACAATGTTATGAATTAATGTATTATATTTGGGAAAGGTGATAAGATTTGTTTTATATAACAAAAATTGTTGTATTTTTTTTGAGGAGACTGAGCTTGCATTCCATGAGTGGCAGAGTGGATAGGAGTGGCAGATTTTAGCGACATTCTGCCTGTTCAGATATGGGCTCATGGTTGAGTGTCCCATATCTTGGGGGGGGTGTGACGCCTCCCGGCGTTAGCAGAATGGTTGCATGGGGCATTGCAGCTCGCTAGCGCTCGCCAGGATGGGGGGATAGGCTACAGTTGTCCTAGAATGATCTGCTTTATTTCATTAGTGTCGTGTTGCCACAGACAGTCTAGAAGTGGTATTTGTTTTGGTCTGTGGCCGCGCCTTATATTTTATATTCGCTATAATATAAATGTTGCTTGTGTGGGAGGCGAGCGAGAGAGTGTGAAGGAGTACACCCAGCAGCGTGGTGAGCTATGACGCGGCTTGCTTGGGCGCTGACGGCGTTGGCGGCCGGGTGGTCAACTAGTCCCTTCCCGTCGCTGCCTCGTGTTTTTTACCAGCTCAGAGCTTGCCTGACACGCGTATCGCCTACATCCTTTGCAATTCTGTCCCCCATACTCGCTACTTTGCATACTATCTCTCTCTCTCGACTTCTCCTTTCTCATTCTCTAATCTTTATTAAACTCAACATCCCTTCTGGTTTCAGCATAGACGTTCACCGTCGACCAGTCGTATTGTACGCGAAGCTCTCAGATATTTCCATGTATTAGGTTAAGGAGGTATTATGCTTTATTGAGGTTTAGAGAGACAGACTTTTCCGTATGTGTCCTCTCTCGGGAAGGTTGTAGACCGGTATATGTCTCCCTTGCAAGGTGTTGAGTGATTCTGCTTGGTTATCTAAAGCTAGACTATGGGTAAGGTTACTGTGTCGTTGTCTCCGATGTGTGCAGTGTTAGCTAAGCTCTGCACGACATCGACAGGTACTGTGGGTGCCTAAGTAGTCTTCGGGTAGGTTTACTTTGCGAGCACAGCGCTGTGGTGTGAGAGGGCCATAGCCTATCCCTCACAACATAGTGCTGCCTCTTTTTGTTGACTTCTGAGGGATCGCCAGGATAGAGCTAGGTACTAGAGACCTAGATTTATCAAGAGAGCATCCCCGTCATATAACGTAATCTTCGTTATACCACCCTCGGACAACGTTAGGCTACGAGCCGCATGCTCGCCCATTGTTGCCCTGCCTCGATACCCCAGCTAGACTTTATTAACTGAGCAGACACTGGTTAGAGATAAGCCCCATTATTACATGTATGCAGCATTATTATTCACTTCACTTTTGAGCCGAGGTTGTTGTTGAGTTGCACAACCCGAGTAGGCTGTTGCGTTGTGTCACAAAGCATTTCTTTAGTTGTCGAGCATTACTACCTTTGCGCAGTCTTTATTATTCGCCTGCCTATTATTACTGTATGTCCTAGCATTTATTGTGACCCGTATTCTGCATTATAATTGTTCAAGATTCTTTACGAACATCTTCCCAGCATCAGACTTATTTCAGAAGTTTCCAGTTGATGTTGCAGGACTAGCATTGCACTTTCTTTAATACAGGAGTGCCAGTTATTTGAGTATCTACCGTAACGTTAATTAATCACGTTAACTATCTTTTCTTTGTGTAACATAATCGAGTAAGCTTTTACTGTTTGAGAATAGGCTGTTTCATTGAGCGTCAGCCTAGTGTGTGTGCACCAGTTACCGAGTCATAGGATACCTCGTTGTCCAGGCACGACTCAGGGCGGTAATGGTGTTTTGTTTTCCAGTGTTTAAGGCAGGGATTGGATCTAGTGTTACCGTTGTTGCTTTTTGCCATTATCTAGTCCAATGTTGAAGAGCCCTGTGTCTTTGAGAACCTGGATCGTAACACCCGAATCAACGACAGCCGTCGATCAGCCATTTCTGCTGCTTCGACTAGAGTTCTTGGGTTTTTCTCCTTTAAGTTCAAAGTTAGATCACCGCCCGTGCTCTTAAAGAACTGCTCCAACATCATCAACTGCTTAACTCCATCAAACGTTGTTACCTTCTCAGATCGGAGCCAGTTCCCCATAGCATCGGACAAGTCCCGGGCGTGTTCCAAAAAGGTGCTATCTCTTCCCTTGGTTACACCCCGGAACTTCAAACGGTACGTTTCTGGTTGCAGTTCGTAAGCCCTCAGGACAGCCTCCTTGAGATCCTCATACATGATACATGACTCCAAAGGTAATGCATCGTAGGCTTTAAGACCCTTGCCTATTAATCTAGAGGATACAAGTGCTGCCCATTTATTCTCTGGCCACTGGTGTTCCTGGCACTTCTTCTCAAAGCGTGCACAAAATTCTGTTACACCACTCTCATCAAACACCGGAACCAGTTTCAATAAGTGCGAGAGATTGATCATGAACACGGTTACCAGCCCCAAGTCGCTGTCCCGTTGTCTCTACTCGCGACTTCTCTACGTCCATGTCGGCACAGTACCTAGTCGACTCTAAATCAGCTTGGATTTTTGCTAGCTTGGCTCTCTCTTCTATCTTGGCTAATTCTATTTGCTGCTGATGCTGATGCTGAAGCTCACATACCCTGATAGCCTTTTTCTCTTCGATCTTAGCTAATTCGAGCTGATACAATAATTCTGGAGTCAACCCTTGAGGAGGTGAAGGTGCTACAATGTTTGAAATTACCGGTGGTCCCCCCAGGGGCAACCCACCCTGCCAGTCACCACCCAACTGTGGAAGCGTACTCGGGGTCGGCAAACCACTGGGACGGCTGGGAGTCGAGTTTAGGGGAAGCATGGCCGAAGGGCTCTGAGCACTCAACCCATCTCGCTCACCAGTCACCCTGCCCAGTACACACGTTATCAAGTTATCCCTGGTCATGCTGCTAGTACCCGCATGACCGATAGCTGTGGCCAGGCATTGAAGACCGTACCGATCCATACCCTCCAACCGCTCGGCAGTAACAGGCCATTGCAAAAATATCCTAGCATCCTCCTCACAGTTCACCTGATTAACCATTTCATCATACTGCTGTTCTTCAGTTTCGACATTACGTACTGTGTCTCCATTCTCCTCTGATCCGATATAAGACATGATGCTCACAAAAATTTCCCACCTCAATATTAAAAAAAGAAGCACCCCAAACTCTTATACCTCTATATACACACAAAAATTCTCGAAAATACTCAAGGGCTATACTATGTTGCAAAAAAATATTATTCTTGCTGATCCCCGCAAAATATTCCCCAAAACAACAAATGTTCCCTGCTAATAAATGTAGGTTCACCAAATCCTAGGTAAGGTCGCCATTTGTTACGACTGAGGTTTAAATATATCAGGGTTCTTATTCATTGGACTTGTAATGGCATAAATGCTACAACGGAAAGCGCTAGATCCAACCTCTGATGTATATTCCCAGTGAACAAAGAACACAAATACTCTCCAGAGTTCTATATGCAATAATAGGTTATTAAACTCTCAATAAATGTGCGTCTACTCTAGGCTTAATGTTATGTGAAAACAGCCTATTACTACCTATAACCGAAGGTGCTTGGTTATGGTATGCAAAGTAAGGTGGTAAGAGAAGTTACAGCTTACGTTACTTTAATCAATAAATGTCAGGCACTCCTGCATGAAAGAAAGTGCACTAAAGTCCTTCAACACCAACAAGGAATCTTCTTTAAATGTTAGATGCTATCAAGATGCTCGAATCGGAAATGGAACCCAAAAGGCAGGCAGCGGAACAATGCTTGTGCAGGCTATGCACACAAAAAGTCAGGAGATATAATGCAGTCGGAGCCAAGAATATCCTAAACGCCACAACAATAATAATAATCGCCACGACAATGCAGTATTCCTATCAACAAAAAGAGCCGAAGTCGTTTGTGTCTCAATACATCAAACTAGGCTGCGAAATGCTTGTGTAATCATAAACGGGTATGCATAAAAAGAGTAATTGGTTTAATATACTTAATGATTACTGTGACTGATAAAGTCTAGCTAGAGTCAATGATACGAGATACTGGTGCGCATGGCATGCCGCATAGCCTAGTGTAAATCTCAAGTCTGTGCGTCAAATATTACGTTATAATGAAGGGTAGCTCTCTTGAGAAACCTTAATACCGAAGTATTAAGCGTTCTCCTGGCATACCTCAAAGAAAAACAACCGAGCCTAGAACAGTGCAGAATGGTATAGGCAATAAGCCCTCATTCGTGCATGCTCTACTCTCAATGGCACACAGACTAGAATTTACCCAATCAACTCCAGTTCTCAGGTATGTCGTGCAGCTTTTAACTAAAGCCAGCACTCATCGGAAACAATACCTTATAATATCAGACTACTAGTCTAGCATTATCTAATCCAGCAGAACACTAATAATTATAGGAAGCGGTACTGAACAATATGAATGCCAACCAATGCTTCGTGATCAACTTATCTTAACAACAAACATACATGGGTTATATCAGACCTTAAAGCATAATACAACTGGCCAGCATGAAGCTGATTATGCAGAGTTAACCAGAGGGGGTATAATATTAATAAAAGGTGGTGAAAGATATGGAAAATGAGAGAGATAGGCAGAGGAAAAGGTTCTCAGGTGCAGTGAGGAGGACAGGTATCAAAAGGATAAGAGGGATGCGTTCTAGAAACCAGATCTGAGGGAGAGAGTGGCCAGAGAGCAGTATATATACTAGCACTAGTTCGAACCGCGTAGGAAAAGGGGTAACAAGTCCTCTAGCCAATGCTAAAGAAGCTAGCTAAACATGACATCACCAAGCATGGTAAAAACTCCTCCAACGAATACCCACGAGGCCAGCCAGCTATGACGTCATCGAGTATAGCAAAATACTGAGCGCCTCCCCACACTCTGTTCTACTCTCTCTCTCTCAAATCCTATCATTACTATGATAGGATAAAACATATCATATAGGATAGTATGCAAAGTAGCGAGTATGGGGGACAGAATTGCAAAGGATGTAGGCGATACGCGTGTCAGGCAAGCTCTGAGCTGGTAAAAAACACGAGGCAGCGACGGGAAGGGACTAGTTGACCACCCGGCCGCCAACGCCGTCAGCGCCAAAGCAAGCAGCGTCATAGCTCACCACGCTGCTGGGTGTACTCCTTCACACTCTCTCGCTCGCCTCCCACACAAGCAACATTTATATTATAGCGAATATAAAATATAAGGCGCGGCCACAGACCAAAACAAAGACCACTTCTAGACTGTTTGTGGCAACACAACACTAATGAAATAAAGCAGATCATTCTAGGACAACTGTAGCCTATCCCCCCATCCTGGCGAGCGCTAGCGAGCTGCAATTCCCCACGCAACCATTCTGCTAACGCCGGGAGGCGTCACACCCCCCACAAGATATGGGACACTCAACCATGAGCCCATATCTGAACAGGCAGAATGTCGCTAAAATCTGCCGCTCCTAACCACTCTGCCACTCATGGAATGCATGCTCAGTCTCCTCCAAAAAAATACAACAATTTTTGTTATATAAAACAAATCTTATCACCTTTCCCAAATATAATACATTAATTCATAACATTGTGCTCCCAGAGCGAGCTTTAAGAAGCACAGCCTACTGAGGGAAAATCATCTGCACTCAGTACTCGACTACAATATTATCTTAAAATTAATTATTAAAAAGAAAGTTTTTATTTAATTTTTCATATTTTATTTTAATGTTGTTTTTGGCGGCTACTATAGATGTAGCCTAATTTTCTTCTAATCAAAGCCAACAACTCCTGCCCTGCGACCCTACGCTGATGCTACACACGCGAGCCAACAAGCACCAGCGCAAATATACACCGCGAGCCAAGACAGGAGGCTATACCAACATACTGTGGTAGCCTACCCCGGATCCTCCACCCGCGACAGACAGTCCGCAATCACATTCTCACAACCGGCAATATGGCGAATGTCTAAGTTGTACTCTTGCAACATGAGCGACCATCTGGTCAGCCTCATATTCCGGTTGTGGAATTGATTGAGGAATTTAAGCGGGTGGTGGTCGGTATACACTACCACGACTGGCCCATATGCAGGAACATAGACCTCAAATTGTCTGAGCGCTAACACGATTGCCAGCAGTTCCTTTTCAACAACCGAATAGTTTTTCTGTGCTGAATTAAATTTCTTTGAAAAGAAACTGACTGGATGCTCAAGACCTTCCTCGTCTGTCTGCAAAAGTATGGCACCAGCCCCTACTCCGCTGGCATCAGTCGCCAACTGAAATGGTCGTTCAAAGTCCGGGGCCCTGAGGATAGGGTGAGTGCATAAAAGGTGTTTAACTACTCGAAACGCCTGCTCACACTCAGGTGCCCAGCGGAACTTTTTATCTTTAGCTAGTAGATCTGTCAAAGGAGCTAACACAGTAGAATAGCCTCTTATAAAGCGGCGGTAATACCCAATCATGTCCAAAAATCTCATGATCTGCCGCTTGGTGGTCGACCTGGGGAACAATTCGATAGCCTGTATCTTCTGTTGGGGCGGGCTCACCTGCCCTAACCCAACCACAAACCCCAGATACTGCACCGTGGCTTGCACAAAGTCACACTTGCCCAGATTAACCTCCAAGCCTGCTTTACTAAGTTGACTAAATAAGGCTTCTATGTGCTCACAGTGACTTTGGAAATTGTTGTCATAAATGATCACGTCATCAAGGTAGACAGTACAGTTTGGGATGTCTGCTAAGATGTCGTTCATTAAGCTCTGGAAAGTGGCCGGTGCATTTTTCAGACCATAGGGCATCACGTTGCAACGGTAAGTACTACCATCCACCACAAACCCTCACACCTCTTTAGCCCGCTCAGACAGTGGTACTTGCCAGTAGACTTTGACGAGGTCTACCTTGGTCAAGTACCTTGCTTTCCCGATCTTATCCACACTGTCATCCACCCGGGGAAGAGGATATGCATTGGTGGGGGTCAACCCGTTCAACCGCCTAAAGTCAATGCAGAACCGAACTTTTCCATCAGGTTTGGGCTGCAGAGTGACAGGAGAAGTCCACCGTACTGCCCCCTTCTCGATCAAGCCTCTCGCCAGCATATACTCCAGCTCGTCCCTGAGCGCTGGGAGTTTAATGGGTGGCACCCGATAAGGTATCGACTTGAAGGGGGGGTGCTCTCCTACGTCGACATCATGCACCGCTTGAGTAGTGAGGCCTGGGTGCTCGGCAAATACAGTGGTGTATGAATCGAACAGGCGCTGCACTGCCACCTGCTGTTCCTCCGGCAGGTGCGCCAGAGCATCGTGCGCACATTGGCTCGAATTCCCCGCCCACTGATCAGCCGAGACATGACAATCCCAGTTATCATCCACCTGATCATTGCTGCCCCCCTCTCCTTCTCCACCATGACCGCGGCAGGTCAACACAGGGACAGCTAGAGACTCAGGTGGGCGCCTCACATACTCCTTCAACAAATTAATGTGGCATAGTTGGTTACGCTTCTTCCGGTCTGGAGTGGCAACTAGGTAATCTAGATCGGAGATCTTTGACACCACCCGATAAGGCCCAGCGTACTTGGCAGCCAGAGGATGACCTGACAAAGGCAACAGGACCAACACCTCTTGACCTACCTGAGACTCCCGGAGTTTCGCCTTAGTATCATACCTGTCCTTCATACGGGCCTGCGAACTCACCAAATTTCGCCCTGCCAGCTCCAGACTTCTAAGCATTCTCTCCCTGCTCTCGAGGACATATCTCAACATAGAACATGGCTTAGCGGTACCCTCCCAAATCTCCTTCACCATGTGGAGAGGGCCCCTCACCTGATGCCCGAAAACAAGCACAATCGGACTGAAACCGAGACTCTCTCCAGGTACTTCTCTTGCCGCGAACAAAACATACGGCAGACCAAGGTCCCAATCCTTTCCGTTCTCTGCGCAGTAACATCGAAGCAAGCTTTTCAGCGTGGCGTGCCACCTCTCCAACACCCCTTGACTCTCCGGGTGATATGCAGAAGAGACGACAGTGCTGATGCCATGCTGAATCATAGTTTGTTTGAACAGATTAGATGTAAAATTAGAACCTTGGTCCGATTGCACCTCTTGCGAGTAACCATACCGCGAGCAATACAAGAGCAGGTTCCGGACAACAGTTATCGCCGTGCCATTTCTCATTGGATATGCATCAGGATAACAAGTGGCCACATCCATGATAGTTAATAGAAATTTATTACCGGCACTAGTAGGGGGTAGGGGTCCGACCATATCAATGATGACCTTACTGAAGGGCGGTCCACTGACAGGAATGGGGTGCAACGGGACTCGGAATTGTTT
Source organism: Paralithodes platypus (assembly GCA_032716605.1). Lineage (NCBI taxonomy): Eukaryota > Metazoa > Arthropoda > Malacostraca > Decapoda > Lithodidae > Paralithodes > Paralithodes platypus. The sequence continues at coordinate 22,015,833 of CM064525.1, forward strand.
GGTTAGGTTTTCCAACCCTCTGGCACGTATGACACATTGCTATTCAGGTTACTACCTGCCCCTTCAACCCCGGCCACCAAAACAATTTTTCTAAAGCCGCCACCGTTTTTCTCACCCCTAGATGTCCTGCCAGTGGTATGTCATGCGCCAACCTCAGTAGGCTATCCCTGCACTCCCGTGGCACCACCAACTGGTCCACTACTCCGGACCCCTCTTGCCAACTACGTTTAGGGTCTTGAAAACGCCTATAGAGGATGCCTTCTAAATACAAAAAATCTCCTGGCTGTGCATCGCCGTCCTCGTCGAGCTCTACAGCTCCATTAGCACACATTTGGAGCTCAGGGTCCTCTAGTTGCAACCGACGTATATCTGAGGGTGCCAAGCGATCTAACTGCTCCCGGAGCAATGCATGACCTTCCCCGATACTGGGCTGCTCCCTCTGTCTCTCTCGATGTACATAATGTTGCTGTCATGGAGACTCGTCATGCCCAGCCTCGTCACTCTCGATGACAGGCCCAGGGGCTACTCCAGAATTAAATAATGGTGCTAATACTGAATCACCCAGGAGAGCCGCCGAGTCAAAACTCTTAAAACCAACTCCAGCTTTAGCCTCCTCCTGTTGATCATTCCTCCGCTGGTCTGAAGACGGAGGACTAGGCTGTGACACTTTAGCTGCCCGAGCTCGGGTGACAACACACGCCATGGGTTGTGTCTGGCACCGCTCGACCCACTCTTGCTCTTCCCTACTCACGTCGGCCGGCCTCTCGGCAACGACTAAGGGTAGAACCTCAGAAGCGGGCATTGCAAAGTCGTTGCCGAGAAGAAGGTCGACGCCCTCCACTGGCAGTTTCTCCACAATCCTGACATCCAATTCACGTGCCACACCATCCAACTCCAACCACACCAGCGGATATGACCGAGTTGCATTAATACCCTGCACCACTACCACCCGAGCCGCATTTATAGGGTAGCCAGTCAAGTTTTTCATCAGAGTCTGGGAAGCACCTGTATCACGCAAGACCTCTACTCCATGTTTGCGCCCCGCCCACATCACGCAACCCCGCCCTCTATGGTCGCAAAAAACATCCCGAGCAGGGTTCGAGCTTCCCAAGTGCTTCTGCATTGGCTGTGCCTCAGCCTCTGACGAACTGCCCCGGGCAAACTCAGACGACTTCGGAGACACACCAATGTTGCAGGCCAAAGACACAGCTGCTGTAGGTGGTTTGCTAGGACAGACTCTTGGAAAGTGCCCCTTTTTATGACAATGATAACACTCCAACTCCCCTTTGGGCTTCCCTTGGTACTGGGAAGGGCCCGGCCCCTTCTTAAATGGGACGGTGCTAGTTTTGTGGTCAGTCTTGGTATCATGGCTCTTGTACTTGTTTGCATAAGGTATATCACTAACTCGGGGGGGTGGGGCGTCATGCCCCTTGTTACCTGCCTCACTACGCTGGGCAGACCCGCACCCACGAATTAGTGATAGCCGGAGGTCAGCCATCTCGGCTGCCTCCTGTAGAGTTTTTGGTTGCTTTTCTTTCAGGTTTAACGTCAGGTCGCCGCCCGTGCATTTGAAAAACTGCTCTAAAAGCACCAACTGTTTAATGTCGTCAAACGTAGTAGCTTTCTCCGACCTCAGCCAATTCCCAAAAGCATCGGACAGCTCCCGGGCATGTTCCAAAAAGGTGCTCTCCCGACCCTTGGTAACACCCCGGAACTTCAACCTGTACGTCTCTGGTTGTAGTTCGTATGCTCTCAGGACAGCCTTCTTGAGTTCCTCATAGATTATACACGACTCTATAGGCAATGCATCATAAGCCCTGAGTCCCTTGCCCACAAGTCTAGAGGAAACAAGGGCTGCCCACTTCTCCCGAGGCTACTGGTGTTCCTGGCACTTCTTCTCGAATCTCATGAAAAATTCGGTGACACCCGACTCATCAAATACAGGGACTAGCTTCAACAGGTGCGACAAAGACTGCTCATGCCCACGATTCCCACCACCGAGACGTTGCCCTGTCGTTTCCACCCGAGTCTTCTCAAGATCGATATCTGCACGGTACCTGGTAGACTCAGCCTCCGACTGGGCTTTTATTCTCGCGAGTTCGAGATCAGTCTGTTGTTTAGCCTTAGCGAGTTCGAGATCAGCCTGTCGCTTAGCCTCTATCTTAGCGAGTTCGAGACGTTCCTCACGCCAGCCTGCATCTTAGCCATCTCAAGCTGGAAGAGCATTTCTGTAGTGAAACCTTGAGGAGGAGGTGCAACTATTGGAGGCCCACCCAGCGATCCTAAACCACGCTGCCAGCTAAGCTCCGGCATCCTAGAGGTCCCGATGGGAGTAGAGTGGAGGGGGGGCTCGAGAAGAAGTCCCCGAGCACCCTCTCCACCCTGGATCTCACTAGCCGCCCCCAGTACGCAAGCCCTCAAATCGTTCTTCTTGATGCCATGAGCCACCTTAAGCCCCATGAGGTAAGCCAAACACTGTAGACCATACTTGCTAATTCCCTCTAGTCGATCAGCTGTTATAGGCACCTTCAAAAACTTCTTTGCGGCCTCCTCACTAGTTACTATCCCCCCTGGCATCTGCCCATCAGAGTCTGCATCATTCCCTGAACCCTCAGTATGATCTGATTCGTCTCCCATGGTGTCCACCAAAAATTCTCACGTTTATAAAAAAAAAAAAAAAAGTACCCAAGCTCCTATGTAGCACTATTCACTTGCCAAAAATGTCTGAAGACTCTCAAGTGCTATACTACTTTGCCAAAAAAAAATCTAACGTGCCCACTATATTCCTCAATAAAACAAATGACCACAACAATCCTGCAATTATCTCTTAGTTCACAAGATCCTGAGCTAGGTCGCCATTTGTTACGATCCAGGTTCTCAAAGACACAGGGCTCTTCAACATTGGACTAGATAATGGCAAAAAGCAACAACGGTAACACTAGATCCAACCCCTGCCTTAAACACTGGAAAACAAAACACCATTACCGCCCTGAGTCGTGCCTGGACAACGAGGTATCCTATGACTCGGTAACTGGTGCACACACACTAGGCTGACGCTCAATGAAACAGCCTATTCTCAAACAGTAAAAGATTACTCGATTATGTTACACAAAGAAAAGATAGTTAATGTGATTAATTAACGTTACGGTAGATACTCAAATAACTGGCACTCCTGTATTAAAGAAAGTGCAATGCTAGTCCTGCAACATCAACTGGAAACTTCTGAAATAAGTCTGATGCTGGGAAGATGTTCGTAAAGAATCTTGAACAATTATAATGCAGAATACGGGTCACAATAAATGCTAGGACATATAGTATTAATAGGCAGGCGAATAATAATGACTGCGCAAAGGTAGTAATGCTCGACATCTAAAGAAATGCTTTGTGACACAACGCAACAGCCTACTCGGGTTGTGCAACTCAACAATAACCTCGGCTCAAAAGTGCAGTGAATAATAATGCTGCATACATATAATAATGGGGCTTATCTCTAACCAGTGTCTGCTCAGTTAATAAAGTCTAGCTGGGGTATCAAGGCAGGGCAACAATGGGCGAGCATGCGGCTCGTAGCCTAACGTTGTCCGAGGGTGGTATAATGAAGATTACGTTATATGACGGGGATGCTCTCTTGATAAATCTAGGTCTCTAGTACCTAGTTCTATCCTGGCGATCCCACAGGAGGCAGAACTATGTTGTGAGGGATAGGCTATGGCCCTCTCATACCACAGCGCTGTGCTCGCAAAGTAAACCAACCCGAAGACAACTTAGGCTCCCACAGTACCTGTCGATGTCGTGCAGAGCTTAGCTAACACTGCACACATCGGAGACAACGACACAGTAACCTTACCCCTAGTCTAGCTTTAGATAACCAAGCAGAATCACTCAACACCTTGCAAGGGAGACATATACCGGTCTACAACCTTCCCGAGAGAGGACACATACGGAAAAGTCTGTCTCTCTAAACCTCAATAAAGCATAATACCTCCTTAACCTAATACATGGAAATATCTGAGAGCTTCGCGTACAATACGACTGGTCGACGGTGAACGTCTATGCTGAAACCAGAAGGGATGTTGAGTTTAATAAAGATTAGAGAATGAGAAAGGAGAAGTCGAGAGAGAGAGATAGTATGCAAAGTAGCGAGTATGGGGGACAGAATTGCAAAGGATGTAGGCGATACGCGTGTCAGGCAAGCTCTGAGCTGGTAAAAAACACGAGGCAGCGACGGGAAGGGACTAGTTGACCACCCGGCCGCCAACGCCGTCAGCGCCCATGCAAGCCGCGTCATAGCTCACCACGCTGCTGGGTGTACTCCTTCACACTCTCTCGCTCGCCTCCCACACAAGCAACATTTATATTATAGCGAATATAAAATATAAGGCGCGGCCACAGACCAAAACAAAGACCACTTCTAGACTGTCTGTGGCAACACGACACTAATGAAATAAAGCAGATCATTCTAGGACAACTGTAGCCTATCCCCCCATCCTGGCGAGCGCTAGCGAGCTGCAATGCCCCAAGCAACCATTCTGCTAACGCCGGGAGGCGTCACACGGGGTTGCGGGTCCTCACAGAAGTACGATGCAAGTGCTAGGGACCGTTATCCTCCCCCTCCCCGTAGCAATGACACATTTAAACAAAAGAGCAATGAAACTAAAACTGAATCCAAACCTAACACCACGCCGTATGAGAAAAGTCAGGGGCTTTTTACATCACAGTATAAGCCGAAACCGAAATTTATGTGTTTTAAGTGCCACCAGGAGGGTCATAAGGCAAATGAGTGCCCTAGTCGACCTCCTCCGGCAGCCGTGTCTTTTGCTCACGGCATTGGAGTGTTCGAGAGGACATCGGAGTTTGTTAGAGGCAATTCTTCCGAGGTAAATACACTGCCAGTGCAGAAGGATCCGGAAGGCCTATTCCCTGTCTGTGATGCCTTTAGTGACCACAGGGGACTCGGTTGTGTGGAGTGGGGGGGTAGAAGACATGAGGTGAGAATTTTGCGTGACACTGGGGCATCGCAAACATTGTTGAGGAATTTCACTGGTAAACCTGTAAATACGGCGCGGGTGGTTGTGGTTCAGGGGGTTAATGCAACAAGGTCATACCCGCTTGTAAGAATGAAGATGGAAGTTGATGGTGTGACTCGTGACCTGGATGTAGGAATTGTGGAGAAGTTACCTGTTGGGGGCGTCGACCTCCTTCTCGGCAACGACTTTGCGGGGCCTACTTCTGAGGCTCCACCCTTAGTCGTTGCCAAGAAGCCGGCCGACGTGAGTAGGGAGGAACAGGAGTGGGTTGAGAAGTGTCCGGTGCAACCTATGGCGTGTGTTGTCACTAGATCTCTTGCATCCAGGGAGTCACATTCTGGTCAACAGTCTTTAGACAAGCGGAGGAATGGTACCGAGAAGGGGTTGGAAGTTGATGCGGTTGAGAGTTTAGTATCAACGGACATTGTCGGGGACTCATTATTAGGACCAATTTTCGAGTCTGGAGAAGACCCATTAACTGTTACTGAGAAGGCAGAGGATGGGCTTAAAAAGAGGAAGAGACCGCAACGATACACAGAGAGAGAGCAACGGGAGGCTAAATTCAATGTAGGAGGGAGGCATGAGTTGTTTCGCAAACACTTAGATAAGCTTGCTCCTTCGGACATTCGAAAATTGCAATTAGAAGACCCGGAGGTTCTTGAATGTGGTACCGGTGCTGTCGAGTTGAAGGAGGACAGTGATACACAGTCGCGAGATTTTTACAAGTATTGTTACGACTGGGGTTCAAATATATCAGGGCTCTTATTCATTGGACTAGTAATGGCATAAATGCTACAACGGAAAGCGCTAGATCCAACCTCTGATGTATATTCCCAGTGAACAAAGAACACAAATACTCTACAGAGTTCTATATGCAATAATAGGCTATCAAACTCTCAATAAATGTGCGTCTACTCTAGGCTTAATGTTATGTGAAAACAGCCTATTACTACCTATAACCGAAGGTGCTTGGTTATGGTATGCAAAGTAAGGTGGTAAGAGAAGTTACAGCTTACGTTACTTTAATCAATAAATGTCAGGCACTCCTGCATGAAAGAAAGTGCACTAAAGTCCTTCAACACTAACAAGGAATCTTCTTTAAATGTTAGATGCTATAAAGATGCTCGTATCGGAAATGGAACCCAAAAAGGCAGGCAGCGGAACAATGCTCGTGCAGGCTATGCACACAAAAAGGCAGAATATATATAATGCCGTCGGAGCCACGAATATCCTAAACACAACAATAATAATAATCGCTACGACAATGCAGTATTCCTATCAACAAAAAGAGCCTAAGTCGTTTGTGTCTCAATACATCAAACTAGGCTGCGAAATGCTTGTGTAATAATAAATGGGTATACATAAAAAGAGTAATTAGGTTAATATACTTAATGTCTACTGTGACTGATAAAGTCTAGCTAGAGTCAATGATACGAGATACTGGTGCGCATGGCATGCTGCATAGCCTAGTGCAAATCTCAAGTCTGTGTGTCAAATATTACGTTATAATGAAGGGTAGCTCTCTTGAGAAACCTTAATACCGAAGTATTAAGCGTTCTCCTGGCGTACCTCAAAGACAAACAAACGAGACTAGAACAGTGCAGAATGGTATAGGCAAAAAGCCCTCATTCGTGCATGCTCTATTCTCAATGGCACACAGACTAGAATTTACTCAATCAACTCCAGTTCTCAGGTATGTCGTGCCGCTTTTAACTGAAGCCAGCACTCATAGGAAACAATACCTATAATATCAGACTCCTAGTCTAGCATTATCTAATCCAGCAGAACACTAATAACTAAAGGAAGCAGTACTAAACAATATAAATGCCAACCAATGCTTCGTGATCCACTTATCTTAACAACTAACATACATAGGCTATATCAGACCTTAACACACAATACAACTGGCCAGCATGAAGCTGATTTTGCAGAGTTAACCAGAGGGGGTATAATATTAATAAAAGGTGGTGAAGGATATGGAAAATGAGAGAGATAGGCAGAGGAAAAGATTCTCAGGTACGGAGCGGGGACAGATAGCAAGGGAAAAAAGATGGGTGTGTTCTAGAAACCAGATCTGAGGGAGAGAGTGGCGAGGAACTGTATATATACTCGCACTAGCTCGAGCCGCGTGGGAAAACAGCGGTTACAAGTCATCTAACCACTAGCAAAGCTTACAGCATGGTAAGGGCCTCTCTCCACCAACCCCCGCGAGGCAGCCAGCCGTGACGTCATCGAGCGGGACAAAAAACACTGCGCGCCCCCTCTCACTCTGTTCTACTCCCTCTCTCTCTCCCAGATCCTATCATTACTAGTTAATGATAAAATATATACTTTACAATTAAATATATAAAGCCTTGACATGGGTGAAAACAAAGAGCCTTTCTGGACTGCCCATGACACAAGCTTTCATATGAAATAAAGCACACTCTAATACACAAACTGTAGCCCCATTCACTGCCCTGGCGATCCTAGCGAGTCACTGTAGGACAAGCCATGCGGTTCTAACGGAGTGGTTAACGTCACACCCCCCCCAAGATTTTTCTCAGAGGCCCCAAGGCTCACAAAAATCTGATGGTTAGAACCCATGCTATATCTCCACTTCCCATCACCCAGCGGCAGTAAAATATCTGGCACAGTTCTTCAACAAAACATTTTTCAAAATTATAACCCTCCCCAACACCATAGGTTAAATTATATGTAGTTATGCTCCTCAAGAGCGAGCTTCTCTAGCCCAGCATTCTGAGAGGAGTGCAACTCAGAATTACTGCTATAACATACTAAAAAAATTCAACTATCAAAGAAAGAGTTTTTATTTGATTTTGTTTATGTTTATAATTTGTTTATTTCGGCTGCACTATAGGGGCAAGCCTAGTTTTTTCTTCTATACCAAACGCTCAACTCCTGCTTTACGACCCAATACGCTGGGCTACAACCGCGAGCCAACAAGCACCAAGCGCAAAATACTATTCAAACTAAAGCAGGAGGCTACCCGTGTGTCAATCTACCCAGGATCATATACCCTTGAACGACCATCTGCAACCACGTTGTCACAACCGGCAATATGGCGTATGTCCATGTTATATACCAATAACCTTAGTGACCACCTGGTCAGCCTCATATTCCGATTGTGAAACTGGTCCAAGAACTTGAGAGGGTGATGATCTGGGTAAACTACAACGACCGGACCATAGGCTGGAACATAGACCTCGAAATGCCTCAGAGCAAGTACAACCGCCAGCAGCTCCTCCTCGACAACAGAGCAGCTCCCCTGGGCCGAATTGTACTTCTCCGAGCAGAAACTAACAGGATGCTCCAGCCCATCATCGTCCTTTTCCACAAGGATGGCACCAGCCCCCACACCACTAGCCTCCGTTGCTAGTTGGAAAGGTAGGCTAAAGTCAGGGGCCCTGAGGATCGGGTGAGTGCACAACAGGTGTTTTACTTCTCTAAACACCTCACACTCAGGCGCCCATTTGAACTTCTTATCCTTCCAGTTATCCTCCACCTGAGCTTGACTGTCCCGTTCTCCTTCTCCACCTTGACTGCTAAACGTCATCACAGGCACAGTGAGAGGCTCAGGGGGGTGCCTCCCATACTCCTTCATGGGATTAACATGACATAACTGATTGTGCTTCCGCCTGTCTGGAGTGGCTACCAAGTAAACCAGGTCAGATAGCTCCTCCACCACCCTATAAGGACCAGCGTACTTCGCGGATAAGGGGTGACCTACAAGGGGCAGTAGAATCAACACCTCCTGACCCACGTGAAACTCCCTGAGTTCAACCTTGAGGTCGTACCTGTCCTTCCTAAGGGCCTGAGAGCTAGTCAAATTACGGCCAGCCAACTCCAGACTGCGCAACATCCGTTCTCGACTGTTGAGGACACACTTGAGCATAGAACAAGGTTTTTCTGCGCCCTCCCATACTTCTTCAACCATATGGAGAGGCCCTCTGACACGGTGTCCAAAGACGAGCTCATTAGGGCTGAATCCCAAACTCTCCCCAGGTACCTCCCACGCAGCAAACAAAACACATGGCAGGCCAGGATCCCAATCCCTTCCACTCTCAAAGCAACAACAACGAAGCACAGATTTCAAGGCTGAGTGCCATCGCTCTAACACACCCTGGCTCTCCGGATGATATGCAGATGACACAACCCCAACAATCCCATGCTGCGGCATTGCTTGTACAAAGAGGCTAGAAGTGAAGTTGGGTCCCCGGACTGACTGAATCCCCTGCGGGTAACCATACCGGGAAAAATACACTAGCAAGCTTCGGACCACCGTTTTCGCCGACCCATTTCTCATAGGGTACGCGTCAGGGTACCTTGTTGCTACATCTCCCGACTGTGCATCACTGTCCTCCTTCAACTCTTTCGTCTTTTTAAGCCCATCCTTCAGGAACAGTTACTGGGTCTTCTCCAGACTCGAAATGTGGTCCTAATAATGAGTCCCCGAGAAGGTCCGTTGACACTAAACTCTCAACCGCATCAACTTCCAACCCCTTCTCGGTACCCTTCCTCCGCTGATCTAAAGATTGTTGACCAGAATGTGACTCCCTGTATGCAGAATCTCCGGTGACAACACACTCCATAGGCTGCCCCGGACACTTCTCAACCCACTCCTGCTCCTCCCTACTCACGTCGGCCGGCTTCTCGACAACGACTAAGGGTGGAGCCTCAGAAGTAGGCCCCGCAAAGTCGTTGCCAAGAAGGAGGTCGACGCCCCCAACAGGTAACTTCTCCACAATTCCTACATCCAGGTCACGAGTTACACCAACTTCCACCTTCATTCTTACAAGCGGGTATGACCTTGTCGCATTAACTCCCTGAACCACAACCACCCGCGCCGTATTGACAGGTTTACCAGTGAAATTTCTCAACAGTGTTTGCGATGCCCCAGTGTCACGCAAAATTCTCACCTCATGTCTTCTACCCCCCCACTCCACACAACCGAGTCCCCTGTGGTCACTAAAGGCATCACGGACAGGGAATAAGCCTTCCGGATCCTTCTGCACTGGCAGTGTATTTACCTCGGAAGAAATGCCTCTAACAAACTCCGATGTCCCCTTGAACACTCCAATGCCGTGAGCAAAAGACACGGCTGCCGGAGGAGGTCGACTAGGGCACTCATTTGCCTTATGACCCTCCTGGTGGCACCTAAAACACACAAATTTCGGTTTCGGCTTATACTGTGATGTAAAAGGCCCCTGACTTTTCACATACGGTGTGGTGGTAGGTTTGGCTTCAGTTTTAGTTTCGTTGCTCCTTGGTTTAAATGTGTCATTGCTACGGGGAGGGGGAGGATAACGGTCCCTAGCACTTGCATCGTACTTCTGTGAGGACCCGCAACCCCGAATCAACGACAGCCGTAGATCAGCCATTTCTGCTGCTTCTACTAGAGTTCTTGGGTTTTTCTCCTTTAAGTTCAAAGTTAGATCACTGCCCGTGCTCTTAAAGAACTGCTCCAACATCATTAACTGCTTAACTCCATCAAACGTTGTTACCTTCTCAGATCGGAGCCAGTTCCCCATAGCATCGGACAAGTCCCGGGCGTGTTCCAAAAAGGTGCTATCTCTTCCCTTAGTTACACCCCGGAACTTCAAACGGTACGTTTCTGGTTACAGTTCGTAAGCCCTCAGGACAGCCTCCTTGAGATCCTCGTACACAATACATAACTCCAAAGGTAATGCATTGTAGGCTTTAAGACCCTTGCCTATTAATCTAGAGGATACAAGTGCTGCCCAATTATTCTCTGACCACTGGTGTTCCTGGCACTTCTTCTCAAAGCGTGTGAAAAATTCTGTTACACCACTCTCATCAAACACCGGAACCAGTTTCAATAAGTGCGAGAGAGACTGCTCATGAACACGGTTACCAGCCCCAAGTCGCTGTCCCGTTGCCTCTACTCGCGACTTCTCTACGTCCATGTCGGCACAGTACCTAGTCGACTCTAAATCCGCTTGGATTTTTGCTAGCTCTATGTGCTGGTGACTTTTTCTCTATTCTATCTTGGCTCTCTCTTCTATCTTGGCTAATTCTATTTGCTGCTGAAGCTGAAGCTGAAGCTCAGATGCCCTGATAGCCTTTCTCTCTTCGATCTTAGCTAATTCTGTTTGCTGCTGGATCTTAGCTAATTCGAGCTGAAGCAATAATTCGGGAGTTAACCCTTGAGGAGGTGAAGGTGCTACAATGTTTGAAATTACCGGTGGTCCCCCCAGGTGCAACCCACCCTGCCAGTCACCACCCAACTGCCGAAGCGTGCTCGAGGTCGGCAAACCACTGGGATGGCTGGGAGTCGAGTGTAGGGGAAGCATGGCCGAAGGGCTCTGAGCACTTAACCCATCTCGCTCACCAGGCACCCTGCCCAGTACACACGTTATCAAGTTATCCCTGGTCATGCTGCTAGTAACCGCATGACCGATAGCTGTGGCCAGGCATTGAAGACCGTACCGATCCATACCCTCCAACCGCTCGGCAGTAACAGGCCATTGCAAAAATATCCTAGCATCCTCCTCACAGTTCACCCGATTAACCCTTTCATCATGCTGCTGTTCCTCAGTCTCGACATTACGTACTGTGTCTCCATTCTCCTCTGATCCGGTATAAGACATGATGCTCACAACAATTTTTTCACCACAATATTCAGAAAAGAAGTACCCCAAACTCTTATACCTCAATATACACACAAAAATTCTCGGAAATACTCAAGGGCTATACTATGTGAAGGGGTGAAGGGGTGAAGTCACAGAGTGTGAGGTGAAGCTGAACGGTCAGGCTATGGAGATCGTCAACTCTTTTAAGTATCTGGGCAGTGTGTTGAGTAAAGATGGGACTATGGATGAAGAGGTGCGGGAGAGGGTACAACAGGGGAAGAGGGTTGTAGGAACGCTAAAAGCAGTAACAAGAAATAGGGTGGTCAGTATGGAAGTGAAGAAGTCCTTGCATGACAGTGTGGTAATCCCGACACTGACTTACGGAAGCGAAGCATGGACGTTGGTTGAGAGACTCAGACCAAGAGTGAGAGCAGTGGAAATGAATTACTTAAGGAGTGCGTGCGGAGTTACATGGAGGGATAGACAGACTAATGAGGAAGTAAGAAGGAGGTGTGGTGTGGAGGTAGATGTGCTGGAAAGTGTGAAAAGGAACAACTTGAGATGGTTCGGCCATATGGAACGTATGGAAAGCGAGAGAATGACTAAGAGGGTGTACGAGAGCGAGGTGGAGGGACAGAGGGGGAGAGGTAGACCGAAAATGAGGTGGAAGGATGGAGTGAGGAACTACATGATCGAAGGCGGTGCTGGTTGGGGGGAGGGGCGTCGACTGACTGGGGACAGAGGTGCATGGGGGCGGTTCGTTCGTGGCCACCCCTTCGGGGATCACGGCGTCAGGCAATAGATAGATATACTATGTTGCAAAAAAAATTTATACTTGCTGATCCCCGCAAAATATTCTCCAAAACAACAAATGTTCCCTGCTAATAAATGTAGGTTCACCAAATCCTAGGTAAGGTCGCCATTTGTTACGACTGGGGTTCAAATATATCAGGGTTCTTATTCATTGGACTAGTAATGGCATAAATGCTACAACGGAAAGCGCTAGATCCAACCTCTGATGTATATTCCCAGTGAACAAAGAACACAAATACTCTACAGAGTTCTATATGCAATAATAGGCTATCAAACTCTCAATAAATGTGCGTCTACTCTAGGCTTAATGTTATGTGAAAACAGCCTATTACTACCTATAACCGAAGGTGCTTGGTTATGGTATGCAAAGTAAGGTGGTAAGAGAAGTTACAGCTTACGTTACTTTAATCAATAAATGTCAGGCACTCCTGCATGAAAGAAAGTGCACTAAAGTCCTTCAACACTAACAAGGAATCTTCTTTAAATGTTAGATGCTATAAAGATGCTCGTATCGGAAATGGAACCCAAAAAGGCAGGCAGCGGAACAATGCTCGTGCAGGCTATGCACACAAAAAGGCAGAATATATATAATGCCGTCGGAGCCACGAATATCCTAAACACAACAACAATAATAATAATCGCCACGACAATGCAGTATTCCTATCAACAAAAAGAGCCTAAGTCGTTTGTGTCTCAATACATCAAACTAGGCTGCGAAATGCTTGTGTAATAATAAATGGGTATACATAAAAAGAGTAATTAGGTTAATATACTTAATGTCTACTGTGACTGATAAAGTCTAGCTAGAGTCAATGATACGAGATACTGGTGCGCATGGCATGCTGCATAGCCTAGTGCAAATCTCAAGTCTGTGTGTCAAATATTACGTTATAATGAAGGGTAGCTCTCTTGAGAAACCTTAATACCGAAGTATTAAGCGTTCTCCTGGCGTACCTCAAAGACAAACAAACGAGACTAGAACAGTGCAGAATGGTATAGGCAAAAAGCCCTCATTCGTGCATGCTCTATTCTCAATGGCACACAGACTAGAATTTACTCAATCAACTCCAGTTCTCAGGTATGTCGTGCCGCTTTTAACTGAAGCCAGCACTCATAGGAAACAATACCTATAATATCAGACTCCTAGTCTAGCATTATCTAATCCAGCAGAACACTAATAACTAAAGGAAGCAGTACTAAACAATATAAATGCCAACCAATGCTTCGTGATCCACTTATCTTAACAACTAACATACATAGGCTATATCAGACCTTAACACACAATACAACTGGCCAGCATGAAGCTGATTTTGCAGAGTTAACCAGAGGGGGTATAATATTAATAAAAGGTGGTGAAGGATATGGAAAATGAGAGAGATAGGCAGAGGAAAAGATTCTCAGGTACGGAGCGGGGACAGATAGCAAGGGAAAAAAGATGGGTGTGTTCTAGAAACCAGATCTGAGGGAGAGAGTGGCGAGGAACTGTATATATACTCGCACTAGCTCGAGCCGCGTGGGAAAACAGCGGTTACAAGTCATCTAACCACTAGCAAAGCTTACAGCATGGTAAGGGCCTCTCTCCACCAACCCCCGCGAGGCAGCCAGCCGTGACGTCATCGAGCGGGACAAAAAACACTGCGCGCCCCCTCTCACTCTGTTCTACTCCCTCTCTCTCTCCCAGATCCTATAATTACTAGTTAATGATAAAATATATACTTTACAATTAAATATATAAAGCCTTGACATGGGTGAAAACAAAGAGCCTTTCTGGACTGCCCATGACACAAGCTTTCATATGAAATAAAGCACACTCTAATACACAAACTGTAGCCCCATCCACTGCCCTGGCGATCCTAGCGAGTCACTGTAGGACAAGCCATGCGGTTCTAACGGAGTGGTTAACGTCACAGTATCCCCTGACCATCATGGAGGTAGCAACAAGGTACCCTGACGCGTACCCTATGAGAAATGGGTCAGCGAAGACGGTGGTCCGAAACTTGCTAGTGTATTTTTCCCGGTATGGTTACCCGCAGGTAATTCAGTCAGACCAGGGATCCAACTTCACTTCTAGCCACTTTGTCAAGCAATGCCGCAGCATGGGATTGTTACGGTTGTGTCATCTGCGTATCATCCGGAAAGCCAGGGTGTGTTAGAGCGATGGCACTCAGCCTTGGAATCTGTGCTTCGTTGTTGTTGCTTTGAGAGTGGGAATGGTTGGGATCTTGGCCTGCCATGTGTTTTATTTGCTGCACGGGAGGTACCTGGGGAAAGTTTGGGATTCAGCCCTAATGAGCTCGTCTTTGGACACCGTGTCGGAGGGCCTCTCCATATGGTTGAAGAAATATGGGAGGGCACAGAAAAATCTTGTTCTAGGCTCAAGTATGTCCTCGACAGTCGAGAACGGATGTTGCGCAGTCTGGAGTTGGCTGGCCGTAATTTGACTAGCTCTCAGGCCCTCATGAAGGACAGGTACGACCTCAAGGTTAAACTCAGGGAGTTTCACGTGGGTCAGGAGGTGTTGATTCTACTGCCCCTTGTAGGTCATCCCTTCTCCGCGAAGTACACTGGTCCTTATAGGGTGGTTGAGAGGCTATCGGACCTGGATTACTTGGTAGCCACTCCAGACAGACGGAAGCGCAGTCAGTTATGTCACGTTAATCTCATGAAGGAGTATGTGAGGCACCCCCCTGAGCCTCTCACTGTGCCAGTGATGACGTTTAGCAGTCAAGGTGGAGAAGGAGAATGGGACAGTCAAGCTCAGGTGGAGGATAACTGGAAGGATAAGAAAGTCAAGTGGGTGCCTGAGTGTGAGAGGGCGTTTGGAGTAGTGAAGCACCTGTTGTGCACTCGCCCGATCCTCGGGGCCCCTGACTTTGGCCTGCCTTTCCAGCTGGCAGCGGGTGCCAGTGGTGTGGGGGCTGGTGCCGTCCTTGTAAAAAAGGACGATGATGGGCTGGAGCATCCTGTTAGTTTCTGCTCGGAGAAGTTCAATTCGGCCCAGGGGAGCTGCTCTGTTGTCGAGGAGGAGCTGCTGGCGGTTGTGCTTGCGCTGGGGCATTTCGAGGTCTATTGTCCGGTCGTTGTAGTTTACACAGATCATCACCCTCTCAAGTTCTTGGACCAGTTTCACAATCGGAATATGAGGCTGACCAGGTGGTCACTAATGTTACGGGAGTATAGCCTGGACATACGCCATATTGCCGGTTGTGACAACGTGGTTGCAGATTGTCTTTCAAGGGTGTATGATCCTGGGTAGATTGACACACGGGTAGCCTCCTGCTTTAGTTTGAATAGTATTTTGCGCTTGGTGCTTGTTGGCTCGCGGTTGTAACCCAGCATATTGGGTCGTAAAGCAGGAGTTGAGCGTTTGGTATAGAAGAACAAAAAACTAGGCTTGCCTCTATAGTGCAGCCGAAATAAACAAATTAAAAACATACAAATCAAATAAAAAACTCTTTCTTTGATAGTTGAATTTTTTCAGTATGTTATAGCAGTAATTCTGAGTTGCACTCCTCTCAGAATGCTGGGCTAGAGAAGCTCGCTCTTGAGGAGCATAACTACATATGATTTAACCTATTGTGTTGGGGAGGGTTATAATTTTGTAAAATGTTTTGTTGAGAACTGTGCCAGATATTTTACTGCCGCTGGGTGATGGGAAGTAGAGATATAGCATGGGTTCTAACAATCAGATTTTTGTGAGCCTTGGGTCTCTGAGACAAATCTTGGGGGGGTGTAACGTTAACCACTCCGTTAGAACCGCATGGCTTGTCCTACAGTGACTCGCTAGGATCGCCAGGGCAGTTGATGTGGCTACAGTTGATGTATTGTTGTGTGCTTTATTTCATATGAAAGCTTGTGTCATGGGCAGTCCAGAAAGGCTCTTTGTTTTCACCCATGTCAAGGCTTTATATATTTAATTGCAAAGTATATGTTTTATCATTAAGTAGTAATGATATGATTTGAGAGAGAGAGAGTAGAACAGAGTGTGGGGATGCGCGCAGTGTTTTGCTATACTCGATGACGTCATAGCTGGCTGGCCTCGTGGGGATTCGTTGGAGGAGTTTTTACCATGCTTGGTGACGTCATGTTTAGCTAGCTTCTTTAGCATTGGCTAGAGGACTTGTTACCGCTTTTCCTACGCGGTTCGAACAAGTGCTAGTATATATACTGCTCTCTGGCCACTCTCTCCCTCAGATCTGGTTTCTAGAACGCATCGCTTTTATCCCTTTGATACCTGTTCCCCAACTGCACCTGAGAACCTTTTCCTCTGCCTATCTCTCTCATTTTCCATATCTTTCACCACCTTTTATTAATATTATACCCCCTCTGGTTAACTCTGCATAATCAGCTTCATGCTGGCCAGTTGTATTGTGCGTTAAGGTCTGATATAACCCATGTATGTTAGTTAAGATAAGTTGATCACGAAGCATTGGTTGGCATTCATATTGTTCAGTACCGCTTCCTATAATTATTAGTGTTCTGCTGGATTAGATAATGCTAGACTAGGAGTCTGATACTATAAGGTATTGTTTCCGATGAGTGCTGGCTTTAGTTAAAAGCTGCACGACATACCTGAGAACTGGAGTTGATTGGGTAAATTCTAGTCTGTGTGCCATTGAGAGTAGAGCATGCACGAATGAGGGCTTTTTGCCTATACCATTCTGCACTGTTCTAGGCTCGGTTGTTTTTCTTTGAGGTACGCCAGGAGAACGCTTAATACTTCGGTATTAAGGTTTCTCAAGAGAGCTACCCTTCATTATAACGTAATATTTGACGCACAGACTTGAGATTTGCACTAGGCTATGCGGCATGCGATGCGCACCAGTATCTCGTATCATTGACTCTAGCTAGACTTTATCAGTCACAGTAGACATTAAGTATATTAAACCAATTACTCTTTTTATGCATACCCGTTTATGATTACACAAGCATTTCGCAGCCTAGTTTGATGTATTGAGACACAAACGACTTCGGCTCTTTTTGTTGATAGGAATACTGCATTGTCGTGGCGATTATTATTATTGTTGTGGCGTTTAGGATATTCTTGGCTCCGACTGTATTATATCTCCTGCCTTTTTGTGTGCATAGCCTGCACGAGCATTGTTCCGCTGCCTGCCTTTTTGGGTTCCATTTCCGATTCGAGCATCTTGATAGCATCTAACATTTAAAGAAGATTCCTTGTTGGTGTTGAAGGACTTTAGTGCACTTTCTTTCATGCAGGAGTGCCGCACTGACATTTATTGATTAAAGTAACGTAAGCTGTAACTTCTCTTACCACCTTACTTTGCATACCATAACCAAGTACCTTCGGTTATAGGATGTAATAGGCTGTTTTCACTTAACATTAAGCCTAGAGTAGATGCACATTTATTGAGAGTTTAATAACCTATTATTGCATATAGAACTCTGGAGAGTATTTGTGTTCTTTGTTCACTGGGAATATACATCAGAGGTTGGATCTTGGGCTTTCCGTTGTAGCATTTATGCCATTACTAGTCCAATGAATAAGAACCCTGATATATTTAAACCTCAGTCGTAACAATTGCCTGTAAGCCTCAGGCTGCAATTGATAGGTTTTTAGGATAGCTTCTTTGAGATTGTCATAATCCTGCCTAACCTCTGCTACTTCTGACAAATACGTGGCTCGAGCCTGCTCTGTCAAAACGGTTTGTAACATAAAAGGCCATTGATCTCTTGTCCACTTCATACCTCCAGCAACTTCCTCAAACAAAACAAAGAAATCCTGCACATTATCCTCAGTGAAAGGTGGAATGACACTAGTCATAGTCAATCCCAGAGGGGGAGCAATTACGGGAGCATTTGTATCGACTTTTAGTTGAGCTATACGATATTGATAATGTTCGGTCTTTATTCTGGCTTCTTCGATATTTGCTTTTATTCTGGCGTCTTCGGTATTTATTCTGGCTAGTTCTATATTTAGTCCGGCTTGTTCGGTCGTTGCTCTGGCTTTTATTCTGGCTAGTTCTAGTTCGAATATTTGATCACCGGTAAAACCAGGTGGCAATTGTTCATCAAGTTGGCTAGGTTTACTCGAGATCCCACCAACTGCTCCGTCATCCTCCTCGCCTTCTACAGGGAATAGGTGGGTTTTGATGGTCTGAGCCACCTCTACTTTGGACATGTTTGAGACAGTTAACTGGAGATGCGAGGCAAGCACTTTCAGTTCGGATTTTGACAGACAGTCAATATCAGGGGCTGTGGGTTCTGATTCTATGAAAACTCGAGCATCTTTGTCATTAACCCTCTCCGACATATGACGCGATTTGGAGCCTATTAGGGATACTTTAACCCTTCTTTAGCGGCCTATGCGGTTTATTTATATGTACCGCCCAGCGGGGTGTTTTTAGCCAAAATAGGGCTGTTTACGTGATCATTTTCATGCCTAAATAAGACCCAGAACGTAAAACAAGTATCTATCCCTGAAAGGGCATAAACAGAGCTTTCGAATGACACCATAACGATCCTTGTATGATGGATAGTTTTCTTGCAATAACCGTGCAACGCGAGTGCAAAAAGCATGTAATTCGGTACTTTCCCCATATAATTCAGTATGTAGCGAGTGAGAGAGGGAGGAGGGAGCTGAGATTCGTGTCAGTAGGTTCGCCGCGGTGGTCTGGAGCAGTCATACGCTCGCTAGTCTCCTGCCACCACTTGTCTCTCTCTCTCAGCAACATTACGTGCTGAAATTGCCACTCGACCTATGTCGAGCGCCGCCACATAGTCCAGTTTTATTAAAAACGACTTATGTGGTGAGCCGCTTTTTAAGGGTTAAAGCCTTTGTTACCATCAGGGGTATTTAGAAACCTTTAGTTTAGTTACTTCAACTTCTGCAGCTGTCTTTGAGTTAGCTATGGGCAGAAAACTATTTTGGAGAGGTAATTATAAGAGTGAGAGAACTCTATTTCTTATTGCTAATCTGGCAACCTCTGCGTCATAAATGCCTGAAAGGGTTAATTAGATGAGGCATGATTAATATTTGATTTTTAAGTAGTGAAACGGTAATGAAACTGAGTGAAACTATGAAACGAATCCTGGCAAGGTCGCCACTCTTCTGTTACGTATCTTGATCCTCAAGTGGTTAACTTGATGAATCTAGATAGCACAGAGATATATATTAAGGTATTAGTCAGCTGAAGGCAAAACAAAAGTAAAATCTAATAAAATTATTTCCTGTTGTTGCTTCCTTTCCTTTTGGATCTTAGGAGTTGGTATCCTTTATTGACTGATACTCTTTAATTATGGAAAAATACTGAAACTATTTAAAATCATGTAGTATTTATAAAGAATTATTATTTAACCGAAGCTTAGTAGGCTATGGTTATGAACCGAATAAGTTATATCTAAAGAAGGACTATTAATTCTATAAAAAGTCTTGAAAGATAAATATTAAAGTAAGAATATTTCTGTCTCTTACCCTTTTTGAAATGAATAAATAGTGTTCTTATATGTCCTTTTATTTATATTTAATGTAGTTATTATTCTTGGTTCTTGTCTTACGTTAATAGTATTATATTATTATTATCATCAGGATTAATATCAAAGTCACATAAAAAGTTAGATATATATTTAATAATTAGTTAAATGTATTTCTTAACCACGTAACATTGAGGTTTTATTATGAGTAAATTAAGTTACAGGATCGCTTCATAGACTCGATTCAGGTCTCACTCAAATAATATGAAAAGCAAAAATAATATTTTGAAGCTAAAAGAATTTTCTTCAGCTTAGAAAATCACTAGAAGTAACATTAAAACAGCCATGTTAGTCTAAGGCGATATTACTAATATGAGACAATAGTATCACCGTACTTTTTCTTACCAGCAACGTAAGCTTAATTAAAAGAAAATGAAAGAACTCGTAAGTATTAATATAAAACGATAGTATTACTTTCATCATAACCCAATTACTTAAAGAGTTGCTTTAGTCCACAAGTCAGTCAACTAAAATAGGTAAGTACATAATAGTAGCGTTAACGTTAATTCCCAATCAAATAGTTAAGTACATAATAGTAGCGTTAACGTTAATTCCCAATAACATATCTCACTAACCAACATAACGTAAGTGTTTACACCGAACACACTTAACACACACTTGTATAATCTGACTGACAGTCACAATCCCATTATAATACTTCACCCCATCTTCCTCCAGCTGCAAGTTCACCTTCCCAACTCCAAATGAGACTGATTTGAATGCCCACTACTCGGGTCTTATATACTAAACAATGATGGTGTAGGAACGAATCAGGAGGCGGGTGATGGTGCGCGCCCCAATCACAGCTCCTCTAGTTGCGTAAGAGGTGCATGGTCCAATGGAGTCTCCTGGCGTCGATCATACGTCATAGCGTCGGGTCATCGAAGTAGTTTGCAGGATCCCCTATGACACACGCAGGTGTGAAGGCTTGTTTGCTGGTATGCGGACGAGCTGGTTTCCCGCTCGCTGGTCTGCTTCGCCGCCTGGGTAGTTTGGCACTCCTTCAACTCTTAATTCTAACTCTTAAATAAACATACAGGGCTCCGTATGTCAGAATTTATATAAATATGTATATATATAATATACTCTATATATATATACATATATATATATATATATATATATATATACATATATATATATATATATATATATAATATAGATACATATACTGTATACATATATATATATATATATATATATATATATATATATATAGAGAGAGAGAGAGAGAGAATGAGCCATTTTGGAACTTTGACTCAACCTTTATGGAAATTGTGATATAAAGTTATTTCCATTTTCATGTAGAGGGTAATTATCTCCGCAAATTTGTTGTGATACTTGAATAAATAGTAAAACGTTGTTAACACCTTACGAGCGGCCTAGGCGGTAATTTATATGTACCGCCCAGCGGGGTGTTTTTACCCTAAATAGGGTTGTTTACGTGATCATTTTCATGCCTAAATAAGACCCAGAGCATAAAACAAGTATCTATCCCTGAAAGGGCAAAAACAGAGCTTTCCAATGACACCCCAACCATCCTTGTACGACCACTAGTTTTCTTGCAACGATCGCGCAACACGAGTGCAAAAACCATGAAATTAGGTACTTTCCCTACATAATTCCCTGTGTAGCGAGTGTGAGGGGGGATGGAAGGGTGGTTTTCACTTCAGTTGGCACACCACGGTGCTGGGCGGCGGTCATAGCCTTACTACGCTCCTCACACCGCTCAGCTCTCTCTCTCTGTAACATTACGTGCTGAAAATGGCACACGACATAAGTTGTGAACCGCCACTTAGTCCAAATTTATTTCACACGACATAAGTTGCGCGCCGCCAAAGAAGGGTTAAATATACATTGATTTGTGACTTTGATCTTTAAGTATTATTAGGATCCTGTCTCTCTTGACCTTGTGCATAAACATGCCAGATGAACTTTTGACATTTGGTGGGACTCTATCGAACAGGTTACGATAAGTTCTCTAATTATTTGTACACTTCTCTGTGACCTCTGTAGCATAGATCTGACAGATGCCCGATATAATAAATATATGCAAAGCAGCTGGTAGTTAGTTTGGTGAATACAAAATAATTTGTAAACAAACTTGAAACAATGAATTTTGATCTTAATTTGTGATTTTAGCGTTTAGAGATTAAAACATTTCTTTATATGATAATTGAAATGGCAAATATATTTGCACTTAATGGCAACAAATTGGTAGGTAAAAAGCAATAATAGCTTAACTTGACCTTTTACTTACATCCTGATATTCATGGTATTTGTCTGATAATTATTGTACTGGCATTTTCGTGTGGGCTGAGCGAATTTAGTGAAAATTGAATAAGTAGTACATCAACAAATATATGTATTGATGTATGTATGTATGTATATACTCAGGCACATACCCCATTGCTGGGGGTGGCTGACTTGAGACAGAGCCTGAACAGAAACAACATTTATATATACTATTCTCAGGGTCTGGGACCATATTTGCGTTCCCTCGCCCCTTTCCCTGTCTCGTCGAGTAGGAGAAAAATAATACAAGGGGAAGAGGATTCTTAGCCCCCTGCCCCCCCATAAATGACCTAAATAATTTATCTTGACCTTTGATAAATATTGGATTAATGTTTCTCTGACCTTTGTACAGGCATTGAAGATATAGCTATAATTTTGATAAGCGTCTATCCGTCAGTTTAGGATAACAATATATAATTATGTAATTTTGACCTTCCTCCTTGTCATTTGAACTTAAAATAGAAATTTAGATGTGATGTTAGCTCAAAATGATTTGTATATATAGTACAACTAATACGACGAGCGTGATGGAAATTTAATCATAAACAATCTGTAGTAATTGAACTTGGACCCACCCTGACCTTTGATGTTGACCTTTCAATAGGAATATATTTGTATTTTATTGATGAGCATTCCATTAACATATCTAGTACTCATTTAATTTGGTAAAACATTATTGACTGGTTTGCGCAAACTATACAAAGAGTTGGAATTGATATTTGACCTTTATATCCATCCGGCTGTCTCAGTTGATAGCGTCTCTGCCTACTATCAAAACAGACTTGCATTCAGTCCCCGTTGGTGTTGAACAGTTTGTTCTGGGATATAGCCGGCGGTTACCATATCCCCCTGTGCAAGGTATATGGGTAATAATCTCTGGTTGATTATAGAAAGTCAAGCACTTGTGAATCCTTGAAGGAGTAGATACGGCCGCTGTAAGTAAGAACACGATTATTGTTATTATTGTTAAACTTGTTATTATAATTCGCATGCACAGGCTAGCCATCTCAGCGAATTTGGTGTTTGAATTAATAGTAAAAAGGTAAATATATAGACCATACATTTTAACTTGGCCGTTGAAATAGATCTTAGAATAATATATAGTTGTGTAATTTCTTCACCTCTGCATACACTTTCTGGATACCGGTGTATATACACACACACACACACATATATATATATATATATATATATATATATATATATATATATATATATATATATATATATATATATATATATATATATATATATATATATATATATATATATATATATATTTTTTTTTCCTATGTGGAAGGGAGACAACAGGCAAAACTGCCTGTGACGAGTGCCTCCCCAAGAGTTAAAAGAGTGACAGGGCCAAAATCAAGGAACATTCGACCGAAACGTCTGGACACAAGGAATTTGAAATAATTTAACCCTTTCAGTCTGATCAGCTTTACTTAGTGAGCTGTGGACACCCATCATTGAATTCGAATATTCCCGCCCAAAAATCGTCCAGCCACGGCCAACATAATAATCCTATCGCTCGTTTTTCACCCACAAATATCACCCCAACTGCATTTCAATACACTTCGCGAGATAGAGGGAAGTCTGTAGTACATTATTTCTATCAACCAAAAATAGTGTATCTCACCGGTCAACACGATTTTTCTGGCACAAGGTATTCCAATGGATTTTAGCTAATTTTGGTGCTGAATCCAAATCTGTCACCATTTTTTGCCTATCACATCAGGTTTTAGAGATATAAAATCTTGCATTTTCGCAAGAAACAACAATTTATGCTCATAATGGAAGAATTAAACATACATAGATACAAAAATGTAATGAGTCATAGCATAAAGTTGTGAGAGTGAATGCACATTAGCATGTAAGAATTAAGTGTGAAGATAACAAAAATATGTACAAAAAGTCAATTCATTGTAGTCATGTTACAACTGCATAAACTTCCTCTTCTTTGATGGTCTCTGATGTACAGCTTCTGGAATGTCTCTCATCAAGCTCCAGCAGTAATCTGCCATCATGTTTGAGTCCCATCGGCCTTGGTAACGTTCTTCCATTACTTTAATGTCTTGATGAAAGCGTTCACCTTGCTCTTCGCTCACATCACCCAGGTTCTCTGGCAACTTGCCCAAGTGACTATGTAAGTAGCGCACCTTGATGCTCATTCTACATCCAAGTGCTTGCAAACTCAAGAGCAGCTCCTCCACAATCTCTTGATAGTTGTCAGCTTTCCTGTTCCTAAGGAAATTCTGCACCACATCAGAGAATGCATTCCAAGCTCTAGCCTCTGCCGCATTCATTGTTGTAACAAAGTGTGGATCCCTGAGGATTGTTCTTATTTGAGGTCCATCAAATATTCCTGCCTTTTTCTTCTCGTCACTGAGACTTGGAAAGGTTGAACATATATAGCTGAAGCAGTCTCCACTGTGATCAAGAGGTTTGACGAATTGCTTCATCAAACCAAGTTGTATGTGCAGTGGGGGAAAGACAATGTTTTTCCTATCAACCAGAGGGTCATTAATGATGTTCTTGTCACCAGGCGTCAAACTGTTTCTTGGTGGCCATTTATTTTTCACCCAGTGGTCTACTGTAGCCCTACTGTTCCAGTAGCACAGGAAACAGGGGTATTGTGTGTAACCTCCTTGCTGGCCCAGCAGAAAGTTCACCATTTTCAAATCCACACAAATTACCCATCCATGAACATGGTATTGCAACCTCTCCAGAACAATCTTGATGCTGGCATACTCTTCTTTCATTTTTACAGAGTGTCCTATTGGGAGTGAACCATACTGTATAATGTTTCCGTTGTGAAGTAAAACACATTTCAAGCTCCTTTTAGAACTTTCAATAAAAAGTCTCCACTCACTTGAATCATATGCAGGCAGTCCCATAGTGAGAAGAAGCCCTTCAACATCATTACAATAAACAAGCTGATCATCTGAATGGAAGTACTTCCGCAGTTCTGCTTCTCTTTTACGATAAAAGGAGACACTAATGCCAGGTTTCAGCAGTCATTTCTCTTGCAGCCTGGAAGCCAACAATTCAGCAGACTGCTTTGGCAAATACAAATCTCTGACAAGATCATTCAATTCAGGCTGACTAAACAGAGAAAGTTTATCACAATCTGCATCAGATGGCTTAAAAAGCGCAGTCTTATCATCTTCATCTGTAGAAGCAGGTGAATTGAGGGCTTCGACATCAATCTCTGGCAGCTCAGTAAATACAGGCACAGGTATTTCCTCACAGTGTGCTGTGCAACTGGTCGAATGGCAGATGGGATATCTGGGTATTGCAAGTGTTGTTTTGTTTTGTTATTGAAACCTTTTACATTACCAAGGCAGAAGTAGCAGTTCTCCAAATGGTTTGTTGGTTCTCTCCAAACCATTGGCACACCAAACTTGAGCTTAGCATTCTCTCCTTGAGACCATGATCTCAAAATTTCAACACAGGTTTTGCACACTTTGTGAGGAGCCCAGCTTTTGTCCTGGTCTCCAAGTGGTACTTTAAAGTAAGCAAGATACACCTTCTTGACAAAGTTATTGATGTTGCGCCTTTGAGCCTGCAAAGTGAAGTTTCCACAGATGTAGCAGAAGATATCTGGGTCATTACAGCATTTCCTTCTTTGGGATGTTGTAGCCATAGCTAGATCACAGTGGTACAGTGCAGTGTTTTATACCAGCAACCAGTACTCTATGTAGAATTAGACAATCAGTTCACACCTGAAAAATACCAAAAAAACAGTACGTGGTTTTAAAGCAAGATTCTGCATGAACATGTTATTTAACCCTTTCGCTGCCGTCAATCTAAACTACTTGTTATTCACGAACTGCAAAACAAAATATAAAAAATACATAAATATGGATATCTACATAAAACCCTTACTATTATAAACACACTATCCTAAAAATAAAACACCATATTCTAACAATAAATCAATCAATGACCATCCGCAATGAGTGACGAAAAGTTAATTTTTTGTAAAATCCATGAAAATGGGGTATGCCGATAGCACAAAAATGTGATGTGATAGAGCAAATCTGATATCAGATTTGGATTCAGCACTGCAAAATTAGTCTAAAACTACTCTAAGTTTCCATACCAGAAAAAACAAATTGTTGACCAGTGATTAATGGTAAATATCGTAAATTTCGTAAATATTTCTGCTGAAAATTGTGATTTTTTTCACTTCACCTCAAGATATTTCCGAAACTTACTAAATAACTTATTTTTTTGTCGTACTAAATCACAGCTATTTTTTCCGCTGAACTAGATGGTGGTGTTTAGAATATTCTATAATCAATATTGGATTTTATAGAAATAAATCTATAACAATAGTTTTTCGCTCGCGTCAAAATCCACGCCGCATCGAAATATTCACTCTCAGTCGGATTTCACCCATAATTTTTTTTGTAATTTTTCTTTTTATCGACAAGAGAAAAGGTTATTCTATAAGATTTTATAAAAAAAATAATAAAAATATAATAATATGTGGAATTTCACCGTAGGTGAAAGCATATCTTCAGTCCGCCCGAATTTGCCTTCCCCATTTTGACCGATACTTTGTGGGAAAATGGATATATTGTAGGCGGGGGCATTATAGTATTTTTCATTAGCTCTCCATTGGTATCTATATCATCAATGTACGATCAAAATAATATTTTTCCCGAATATTTTATTCTGTGTGGCGCGTAATGTTTTCGTCAGAGTTCCGGGCTCGCCGACTGGTCAAAATGTTCGCTTCACTTAACGCTTGATTTAAATATCGATACAGTTTTCAGATTTCAAATACGTATATCGGCAAATAATAGAGATTATTATTTCAAAGAACCAGCTCTGTACGACAAAAACTCTATTTTATATGAATAATTTCATATGCGCATCTTACGTCGATCGAAAATTTCCGTCGATTATGATTTTCACGCCTCTTTTTCCCCACCCATTTTCACCAATGAAATGTGGGACAATGGATATTTTTAAAATCGTGCTATTTAGGATTTTTCATTAGCTTTTTAATGGTTACTATATTATCAATGTATGATCAAAACTTCTAGTTTTCCCGAATATTTTCTTGTCCATGCGCCAAAATCAAAGAATGGTCAACATTTTCGGTTCAATTGACGCACTATTTAAACATCATATAAGGATCGATACAGTTTTTAGATATTAATTTCCTATATTGACAATGCATACAGATTACTATAATTTTTGAACCAGCTCTGTACAACAAAAACTCGATCTTATATGAATATTTTCATATGCGCATACCTTACATCGAAAAATTTGAACTGAACTTACCTTAACCGTCGTCTGTTGACCGTAATATGTTAACCCAATATGTATCGAGACTATCCAACCATATTTCAGTCATTTTCAATGATATACGTTATCACTTATATCACATAAAGCCACTCTGTGACGATATATCCAGGGGGTGGCCATGTTTAAATGTCCGGCCCACGCGTCCTCCCAGCCTGGCTGGCTGAGTCAAACTGAGGAAGTTCCACATTCAGAGCTTACTCGCTTAGGTATGTTTTTACCTTACAGTGTTGCAAGTTACATCACGTAAATCCTGAGATTCTCAATGACACGCTGGTGAAAGAATTGACGCGATCGTGTATATAATAACTTATCTAGGTTTAAATAAGTTTCACCATATTTCGCCCGGGATTATATAAGCGATCGCGTCATAATCGGTGTTTGGTCCAAAGTACTTATATACGCGATCATGTCATATCAGACAGAGGGGGTTAAGTCATAGGATGAGGGAAAGATGGATTCAGGGAGAGAGTTCCAGAGCTCAGCTTTTGAATAGAAGAATGATTGGGAGTAACGTTTCACTCTTGAGTTGGAAAGTTGTACAGAGTAGGGGTGGGATTGTGTTGCAAGACGGGTACTACGTACCCTACGTAGAAGAGGTGGTATGCACTGAGAGAGCTCTGAGGAACACTGATTATTGTAGTAGCAATAGAATAGCGAGAGAGATGCAACATTGAGGCGAAGATATATATATATATATATTTATATTACACTTGACAAGAGCCTTTAGGTCAGCTTAGAAGTTAAGATAAATCAATTTTCAATCTGTTTTCTTGCAATCTGACCTTGAACTTTGAACTATATGTGTGGTATTTGTTCAATAAAAATTGCTACATAAACAGCATCAAGGAGAGCGCTTTTGGTCAGACTAAAACAAAACATTGTATATATGAACCTTGACCTTAACCTGTGAACTTGACCTTTAAGAAAGAAAATATGTTTTTTATTGCATGATCATTTCATGCAATGTCCATTTTAATGGACAATCATTTGATTAGGTTAGGGGAAATTGTAAATATAGCTGGAATTTACATTTAACCTATATATTGACCTTTGTAAAATGTCTTTGATTAGTTGCAATTATCATTTTTATATCAAGGTCATACTTTTCAGCGACGTTGTAGAAATAATGAATAGAACACAAAGTTAACATGTTGACCTTAAAATTTGACCTTGACCTGTTCTTGATATTTGTATTCTGTATATGCTGACCTTTATATATATCTGCACCGCTTAGTAATCTATCCAGTATATTAGGAGAAGTACTAATAAATCTGATTTTGATCTTTGACCTTAACCTTGGGAATATTAAGCTGAAAGTTGGCCAGTAAGTTTATCATATATATATATAGCATTTAGCAGTGTGAATATGGTGACATTTGAATGAGTAGTTAAACAGTTAGAACATTGACCTTTGTGATTGACATTTACCTTTCAGCAAGAACAGTTTCCTTTTTTAACTGACATCCACACAGACCATCTAAATTAATGTACAACCATTTTGTAAGCATCTATAGATAACCCTAAGAGGAAATATGGGACAGACATACAGACAGACCGACCGACTAACAGACAAGATGAGTAACCTTGATCTGGTATGTGGGGGATTGATACCAGTTTCCTCACACAGAATTGATAATAGTAATATTTGTACTTTATTATCATTGAATACAGTATATCCTTGGGAATATCAATACATAAATATTAAAGCCTACATCTTTTGAGGTAGAACTCTTTTAAAGAGTTGATTATTACTTGCAGTTAATATTTACAGTAATTATGAATCAAACTGCAAAAAAATAAAAAAAACACTCTCTCCCGTTCCCTGTGAGGGTAAAGCGTGAGCCCGTACACATCTAAGTCTATTGTACATAAAATGCTAAACAAAACAACAATTGGTCAAGCAAACTCAATAATTTGCCTGGCCTTTCCACTGTGCAAGAAGGAACAAAAGCGATATCTGCCTGTCAGTCAGTCAGTCAGTATAGCCAAACTCTTTTTCTCTTAACCTGGGAACGGCACCGAGAATCTTAAGAGTTTTACTGGGCGAAGGCGACGGGACTCTTAAGATCCAAGGCCTAAACAAAATCCTTTAAAAAGACCTCAGTGGCACTCAAAACAAAGGAATATGTGATTAAGTGAGATAATTCCTCTCCATACCTCCTCCACATGTGTCCTCCCCCTTTTTTCTCCCTTCCCCCCCCCCCCCCCTTCAATTATCACCTATTTTTCCTCTTATTTCCTTGTTTATCGGTTCATTTTTTGTGCCAATATCCCCCACCCGGTTTCAAGGCCGAAGGGGAGGCATATAGAGATCGTTGCATGAGAGGGACTTCATTTGCAAGACATCAGTGTCGATAAATTAATGAGAGGGTCATATTATTAGGTCATAAATTAGCGAGGGTGTGCGCCGCGCCAACTCTCCTCTCATGAACGAACCGGTCGGCAATACTTCGTCTTTTTCACCCTCCAAATACTACTCCCACTTGTTTTATTTCTGTTACATGTTAATATATTCATATTAAACAAAAAATGGGTGCATATGAATAAGTAATAACGATATTTATCGGATAATGACGATTTTCGTCGGGAATGAACCTCAATACGTTTGCCTGGCGGGCACTTTCAAATACCGTAGCTTCACCGTTTAAAGGTTAAAGGGGTAGGGAGGATCATCCATAACTGGGTCCTTTTCATGCAAACGGCCCAGCTCCGAGGCTTGATGATCCATCAGCGGGAGTTAATTCTGGAGATTTAACTCCCAGGCCTAACCTCCAGGGTCTGTTTGCGCCACGCAAATGATTGGCGATGGGGTGCCACATCCCTACGCCTGTAACTAATGTTATTTTGTTTCGTATTGAAAGAGATCGACAGACAGATTAAGAATTTTCTTTTAGTTTCCTCCCTAGACATCTATCAAGCTAAAGAAAACACCCACAAATCCCCCATTTAAGATGAATTTGTAAATTTCTCACTACACAAAACAGCCGGTTGGTCCTAAATTGGTCCTACACAAAATGTCTTACTATTGATGAAAATATGGGGTGAGAAGTCCTAAAACTCTTAAAACTCTCAACACTAATGGGGCTAAACATGAAGGAAAAGGAAGAAATTGCCTGAATACACGAAACTTGACTTGTAAGAAGGTGAAAGGTTAGACTGAGGGAGATACTTGGAGAGAATTAGGAAGAGGAAGAAAATCGACGATTCAAAGCCAGTTTGAAAAGAACTGTGTGTGGATCCATGGGTACAAAGATTCCATGGTGTGGGTTGAATACATTTTATGGCCTTCACACATACAGGATCTACATCCCGACACGCCCCGACTTGGCAAACATGGTGCAATATTAAGCACGGTCGTGGGGGGTCCTGGGCCATTATACCGACGTCCCCACATGTTGGCGTGGTGCCGAATGTTATTGGGCATGTCCAAAATTTTGGAATTTTTGTTGTGACCCAATAGTTTGTTGTGCTGTCGCTGCGCCATCCAGGTACCATTGTGGTACCGTCGTTACCGTTGTGGCGCTGTTATGGCACTGTCGTTTTAGTCATGGCACCGTTATATGGTACTGTCGTTTGTCTTTGGAGTACATTGGAGGTGCATAATGCAGCATCACTGTACAGTAGAACACCGTTTATCCGGTATTCAGATAAACGAAAATCATGACAGATATCAATACTTTTAATTCTGTAGCCTACTGTAAAAACAAATTGTTGTTGTTTTGATGTAATTTAATCTGTGACTCATTTCTGATGTGATGGACTTATATATATAATTATTCCACCAATACATAATTAGCAACCATGATCCAAACATTGATTAAAACATGCTTTAAAAATATCCCTATGTGTCTTCCAACACTAGTTCAGAAAGATGGCGGAATAATTTGTATTGATTCTCAGTATGAGGAGTAAATTATTCAAAATTATATCTCTTGTGGAAATATCGACTTTTACCCCTTCATTGAAGTCTCCTCGCGTTTGGCCATCGTCCTTTGTTATGCCGCTGTTGTTTGTTGCTTTGGGTACATAGTCCCGAGCTATACCCCGTAGTTGTTCACCTTGATTTCGTTATGGGTCCATCATCGATCGTCCTGTTACCGTGTGTTATGCCCGGTTGTAATCAAACTTGCTTCAGTATTATCTCTTCATAAATCCGGGCTTCGGATACTTAGATTTGGAATATGCTCAACAGGAACACATCGAACTTCGTGAATATGATAAGTAGTTACTCAATCAGGCAATCAATAACACAATAAACACACAGGATAGTTTACACTCTTATTTATTTAAATGTTTATATAGTACATAGGATAGGGTGACGAACTATAAGACGTACTATAAGACGTACTATAAGGAATAGTAAGTATCATGTGACTGGAGAGAATTGAATAAGTATTACTCTCTAGTGAATATCAGTTTCTCACTTACATAGTAATTAAATGGAGAATATACGCAATGATGGGCAGATACATACAGTATATACACAAATAAGTATCATTGATAATAATACATATGCGAGCCAAGTGTCTAACACAAAGTATTCTGGCAAAGGTAATGAAAAGTATGGAACTATCGCTCAGATGCGCGGGTCCTGCGCGGTGGGCAAAAGAGACTAAGTCGCACTCAGGTGAGACTTCAAAAAGGTACCACCCTGGGTACTATAGGTCAGATGGACTGGGATCCATGAAAATAACAATTCACTTTAATGCGATAGAAAATCAAGTATTAAAGATATGAATTCTAATTGACTCTAGGAAGGAAGATAGTTTAAATCTGAATTAAACTATCTAAGATTTATTGTGAATAATCTCTCACACAAGACACGAAAAATAATATTCGATCATAGATGAGGTCAGATCACACGGGTTGAGGAACTCAGATGCACAGTAAATATAGTGACTGAATCGGAATAGATAAAATATAATTTAATATAGATTGGAATTAATTAACCAACTAATTAAGAAACGCAAATGAAAGAGCGTGGTAATATAGCTTAACAAAGAGCTATCTTGAATGGGCGTACACAACGAAGTTGCACTTAGGAAATACCATGGGTGATGGCATGAAAGGAGTTTTGAATAAATTATCAAATTCCTAAAAGAATGCAGAACTATGTAGCGTTGTATTATAACTTAAACAATGGTTATAATGAATGAATTACTATAAGAAGTAATAAAATAATATTTAGCCAAATAATAGGCGGAATCGATCAAGGAATATACAATCTGAATTCCTAAATGGGTGTTGAAAGAATTACATGACCCGGGTAACGAAAATCATTAGATTATTCACAAGAACTAATAGAAATCAGCTATCTTGGCAAAAAATTAATTCTAACTAAACGGAAAGGGTTCTTTACTTTCGAGAGGGGGAAAGTAGTGCAACAAGTATTCTCTGGCAATAGTTATACGGATAAGAGAATCCTGAATTGGGCGTAGGTTCTAGGTATCTTGAATTTAAGAAGGGAATCAATTCACGTTATACACTTCACTTCGACTTGGATACACAAAGAATAATAAGACAGGAGTCAAATCTGAGAATATTCAACTAAGTAACACGTGTAAAAATGACTATGTAACGTACGTACAATTAAGGGTCTGAAGGATTAAATATAAATTATGGTAACAATATCTCGTACTTATTGAATCACTGTACGTATCAAAGTTATAATTCTTACACAGGTATTAGAGAGTAAAGATAGATCTTAAGCACAGAACTATAATTAAATTAAATAGAATACTTGCATATTTTATCTTACCTTCACAACAATAGCCACAACTTATAACACACAGAGACACTTAAGGTAGCCATGAACGAGAATCTGGACAACGTAGGACTCGTGGTTCTGCTGGGCTGGACGTCAGGGGGAACTGCCTCTCTCACAGGTACAAGTGAAGGTGGTTCCGGGCTCCTCTGCACACTCTCGTTCAGGTTGAGTCTCAATACCAATGTCTACCCACAACCGGCCTAACCAGTGGAAGATAGCAATCGTATTTGCTAACTTCCTTCAATTTTAGTCAGACTATATTCGGTTTACTTTTAGAACTCAATTTGGTCTATTTCGAGACCATAGGGACATGTGGATATTGTTTTCTTTGCTATGGTGAAGGTAATGCTTAACCCTGGAGAGGTAACGCTCAAAAACGTAATTTTCATGGTATGGTCGTTGTGAATATGCACGTCGAATTTGACCTCAAATATCTCCCAAACCAAAAGACTTAGAGACTTAATGAAAATTGCTAAAAATATTATAAGGATCCCTTAATATTGTGGTAGTAAATGATAGATATTGAAAGGTAATTGGTATTTTTAAATAATTTAATACAAAAATAAGTAGAGGTTTTAAGTTAGTCTTACTTAAAAAATGAAAAAAATACTAAATTCGTCCTGAGGGTGCTGGGACTCTGAGGTTGTGAATGGCAATGGTGGGGCTGATTGGTGTACGAGGACGATCCTGTAGTCCCCATACGTTGAGAGAAGTGCGAAGTTGCAAAATGGGTTAAAATTTCGACCCTCTAAAATATTTGCCCCATTTTCAAAAAAAAAATTTGATACCCAAATATACTTGAAATCAAACCAAAATCAACATAGTGCTTCCTACATGCTCCTATTATAATACCAAAGTGCAATAATCGAGATCTGAGTAACATAGATACTACAATAAAATATTATATGGAGGTAACTGAAATCATGTCATGAAAAATTCCTTACCCAAAGTATGGCAACATCAGACCCACAGTATGGCAACATCAGACACACTAACCTGCTGAGCTTGTTCCCTCACCATCTGGCTAAGATGCCTATCACTTCCAGATAAATATCTCAAGTCACAATATCACTAGTGTCCACTTTTCGATATAAGTAAATGTCACTACCTATGTAAGGCTGTTGCATATTTGCAACGGATATATCCTGTTTGAGCCTGTTCTCATGTTGCTGGGTGAGCAGCACCTCCAAACCCGACTGAGGCCTACAGCACACTGACTGCCTGCAGGCCGATAACTGAGAATATGGCCATGTGGGATGTGCAGACTCAAAAAAACTTGTTTTGTGCACCACGCCCGTGCAAATAGGCAACGGCGTATCCTCTCCAGGGTTAATCTAAAATACACTGAAGTTATTTATGTAAACACTAGGAGATTCTCGATCTCTCAATATTACCCTCTTTGTTTCACAGGGTTATATGGTTACATAATTAATGATTTTCTGTTCATCGTGATATCTGGCTTTTCTTAGTCTGCAGGCCATATGTTTATTACTGATCACATAATTTGCACTATTCCCAGTCTTCCCGTGAGGTACTGTTGAGGGGGTTCTGGGGTTCCCATTTGTGTGGATATTTCAATGGGTTTTGGTGAGGAACTTGCATAAAATATTCCTCACTGTATTGCAAACCTGGTTGGAACTGGTTATACACCTTGGTCGTTTGTCTCGGGCCCTGCCATTGGTTGAACAGGGATCCCTGTGATTGGTATGGGCTCGAACTCCTTTTGCGGGCAGACTGACCTAAACCCCCGGGGATTAGAGCATGGGTAGCACTGGTAAAAAGGGCAGGCTGACCTATACTCTCAGGGATTACAGCATGGGTAGGTCTGGAGAAATAAGCAGACTGATCTATTTGGGCAGGTGTTGAAGTATGGGAAACTGGTCATGTTCTATCTTCTCTTTTCTTCTCTTGGTGTTGTCCGCTCCTGGTCTTCTTAGTATCTTTAATTACTGCTATTCTGGTTCTGGAACTTCTGGATGGCTGCTCTTTTCCCTGCATGATCAGGGTGCCTGCTGTCCAAGCCTTGTGTCGGTTGTCCAACCCCGTCATCTCACGTGGTTACACCATCTTCCCACACTATAATCTGCCCTATTATCCCCCGAGTCACGCCAAATTTTAGTGTCAGGATAGTCTTGATCAAAATCTTGGATGTGTGAAAGCCTCTGAAGGGGACCGCCCTCTTTTTAGGCTTAAAAAGCTCGAAATCCTGAAAATGACATTAGGTGTTTACTCAACATCCCTTCATAAGCCAGTGAAATTTTATTGGTGAAAACCCATTGGATTTTTTGTTTTGTTTATGTTTTCCAAACTTTTCCTATATTTCTAAAAACGTTATATAGCAGACTTTGAAATTGACAAGCTTAGTAACTACTGGTCGTACGATAATCGTACATATATAAATGGAAAGAGCGTATCTATCCAATTACTCTTCTTTCCTATTTTACTCCAGCCATCTGGTCTGGATACTCTACATTCTACAACCTCCCAAAAGCTTTATCTTCTACTCTGCCGTGCTCATGCGTAAAATATTGTATAACCAAAAACAAAGTTAAAAATGTTCACCTAATTACCTTAGACTTTCACAGGATTTTCTCAACAAGTAATTTGGCAACTTTGAGATCTATCTAGTCTGTTCTTTTTGAGCCTCCAGGAATGTTTTATATACCAAAGGTAAAGTGTGTTACGACCGGGGCTCGTATAAAACAAGGGCTCTTAATCATTGGACTAGGAAAGCACACAGCCACAACGGTAACGCTAGATCCAACCCCTGAACTTATAATGCCGGCGCACAAAAACACCTATACCCTCCAGAGTTAAATCTGCTGTAACGGGGTATCCTATAACTCAGTATAAGTGCACTACTACTACAGGCTGATGATCTCTGATACAGCCTGATCACAACAACATACAATTACGGTAATAAGGTATACTAGGAAAAGATAGAGATCTTAATTAAATCACTGCAATGATTTAATGCAAACTAGAAGAAGGTATATTTAAAGTTACTCTATACAATAATGAACTGTCACTCCTATACTAAAGAAAGTGAACGAAAGTCCCAAAGCATCGAGCAGGAATCTTCTGAAGAAAGTCTGATGCTGGGGTAAGATGATCGTATCGGATTTTGAAAGCAGGAACAGGATATCACAATTGTAAGGACATATAGGGTTAACTGGCACGGGAATAATAACTGCGCAATAGTAGGAACTCAAACAGCAAAAGAAGTACTTCTTTAAGAAAGAGTTTATAATCTAAATCTGGTGTCTGCTAGGCGAATAAAGTCTAGCTGGGATGTAGTAGGCTAGGAAACAATGGCTGAGCAAGCGGCTCGTAGCCTAGCGAAGTCCTTAAGGCTGTGCGGCCAAATTACGTTAATTGACGGGGTGCTCTCTTGAGAGATCCAGATCGCTAGTATCTGGTTCTCTCCTGGCGACCCTCTCAAAGTCAAAGCAAACGAGTTAGCACAGTGTTGGGTGGCAGAGGCAAAAGCCCTCACTCGCAACACAGCGCTAAACTCACAAGGTACACAGTCAGAAAGACCACCTAGGCTTCCCACGTCTCCGTTGCGATTGTACAGGATCAACAAAATCTAGTACACATCGGAAATCACAACACCAGTAGCCTTATCCCAGTCTAGCATTAAATCCCCCAGCAGACCACCAAGATACAGGAAGGGAGACACCGTGAGTGTGTCAAACCTCTACAGACAAAAATGGTAACCCTTCCAAAATGCCTAACTAAACATGTGTTATCTGAGAGCTTCAGCATATAATACGATGGCCGATATATGAAATCGTGCAGAACCAAAGGGAAGTTATGATATTAAATAGAGTAGAAGAATGAGAGGTAAGAAGTTGAGAGAGAGAGAAAGTGCTCTATAGGTAGAAGTCGGGAGACAGGGGGGCAAGGGACATGTGTAGGGTATGCTAGTCAGGAAAGCTCTGAGGAAGGAACTCCTCGGGACCCCTCCAGGATCACACACAAAGGCATGGTGGTCAGCCAATCACAGGCTGCTACGTCACCAGGCAGCAGGGCTGCAGAAGGCGCCAGGAACCACCAGCCAATCAAGAGGCATGAGACGGCACGCGAGCGAGCCTGAAAAGCGAGGGGGGAGGCAGCACATGTATACGCACGCACACACTACCACCTCACTGCCTATATTATTCTCTCTCCTTAACTATATACAATGCATCCTATGTTCAACTCATGATATAAAATGCTTCCCGTTGTCACAGACGAAAATAAAGACCTCCACGGGACTGTCTGTAACAACACAAACACTATGAAAGAAAGAACAACATTGTAGATAGACTGTAGCCAAATACCTTGCCCCGGCGAGGGCTAGCGAGTGGCCAAGCGAGCGGCTGAGCCCACGTGGCGTTCTGCTGAGCTGCAGGCGTTACATCCCACCCAAGATATTAGACGCTCAACCATGAGCTCTATATCTGACAAGCAGAACCCCGATAAGACTCGCCACCCCTAACCACTTCGCAACAAAGAAGGCAAAGCTCAGTTCTCATCAAAACAAATTATAACCCCTCCCAACACTGCTATGCTCAATTCATACTGCTATGCTCCTAGAGCGAGCTTCTACTAGCCCAGCCTTCTGAGAGAAGCACAGGTTCGACTCAGAACTTTAGCTATAACATACTTAAAAAATTTAACTATTAAAGAAAGAGTTTTTATAGAATTTTCATTTTTAATATGTTTTTGGCGGCTGCACTTACAGGGGCAAGCCAATTTTACTCCACTCTCAACACACACTGTCTGAACGGCGAGGGTTCTCCTGCAAACAAACCCTCCCATGACAAGCAATCAGCCAAAACATTATCAGTGCCCTTAGCATGCCACACATCCAACTTGTGTCCCGGCAGCAAAACAACACCTGGCACTGATAAACTGCCTAGTTCATCACAAGACTGGCATTTCTCTTCGCTCTTTCCGGCAACGGGGCCTGCCAACCTTTCACTAGTTCTACCTTCGTGATAGGCGATGCAGCCCCGAGGCGGTCTATGGTGTCGTCAACTCTCGATAAGGTATAGGCGTCTGTCAGGGATAATGCACACACACTCTCACAATCAACACACTCACTGATCTTGCCACTTAACACAGGTTGCCAAGTTACAGGCAACGACCACTCACGACATTCCTTATCCCTCAGACCCTTGGGCAATGGATAGGTGTCTGTCAGGGATAATGCACACACACTGATCTTGCCACTCAACTCAGGTTGCAAACTCACTGGCACCGACCACTCACAATATCCTTTATCCCTCAGACCCTTTTTCCACATGTCGTGTAGCTCTGTTCTTACGATAGGCTTTTTAGCAGGATTTTTACGGTAGGGAATTAAACTGAGCCTCACACTGTCTCCAGCCTCCATG
Organism: Paralithodes platypus; assembly: GCA_032716605.1. Lineage (NCBI taxonomy): Eukaryota > Metazoa > Arthropoda > Malacostraca > Decapoda > Lithodidae > Paralithodes > Paralithodes platypus. The sequence continues at coordinate 22,054,531 of CM064525.1, forward strand.
TCGGATTCTACCCCGTACATCAGGCCTGGAGAAGCAACAAACATGCGGATGCACTGCCCCAGCCTAGTAAACAACTTATCTCGCAGAACATGCCTAGTGCCCTCCCACAACCCAGCCGAGACTGCAGCTTCTAACCTGTAGTCTCCCTCCTTCTCCACCCTCGTCCCTAGAACAGCCAGGTCATGAGAGGGACAATCAGTACCACCTGGGCAGTCACTCCCATAGTTCATTATTGCTAAGGCTTCCCGCCGATACCATACATGTGCACCCCCGCATTCCTTACGACTACATCTGCCTGCGCAGCATCACCGCTTTTAGCGAGATGGCCAGATATAGTCGGTCTATGGTAGGGCTGTTGCATTCGACTAGAGCAGCATTGGGAGGCTATGCGACGACTGGGCACTTCTATGCCACAGCCAACCTTACCAATCTGCTCAAAGTCCTCCTTTTGACCACCACCCTTGGCAGCCATGGGTCGACCTTGACCTGACAACCATGTCCAAGTCTCGTCGCCCACCTTGAACCACCGAAACAACGAGGCTAACGGTCTTTCAACATTCACGTGACCTGCCCGCGGAACATCTTGGACCGCCTGAATTGTGAGGCTCAGGGGCTCGGCACGACCAGTGGGGTATGAACCGAGCTGGTGCTGGAGCGCTGCACACTGCTGCTCAGGCAGGTGCTCTAGCGCTTCCACAGCCACCAGACTCGTGTCCCCCGCCCACTGCTCCGTCGAGACATGACAATCCCTACTCTCCTCCACCTGTGCCCTACTGCCCCCCTCTCCTTCTCCACCTTGGCCGCTGCAGACCAACACAGGGACAGTAGGCTGCTCAGGTGGTTGCCTCACAAACTCCTCCAACAGGTTCACATGACATGTTTCCCCGTCCTCGTGTTTGATCTCGACAGCACCATTACCACACTTCTGAACTTCCGGATCATCCAACTGCAGTTTACAAATATCTGAGGGAACCAACCTGTCTAGATGCTTCCGAAGCAACCCAAGTCCTCCCCCAATATCAAACTGAGCAACCCTTTGTTCTCTCTGTGTGTAACGTTGCTGCCTCGGAGTCTCTTCCTGCCCTACCTCCTCACTAGCTCTGACAGGTCCTGGGGCCTCTCCAGACTCCAACAATGGTGCCAATACTGAGTCGCCAAGAAGCGCTGGTACTAAACTCTCCAAACTTATACCAACATTAGCCGTCTTCTTCCGACCGTTCCTCCGTTGATCAGAAGACTGAGGAATAGGCTGTGACACTTTGGATGCAAGAGGTCCAGTAACAACGCACGCCATAGGTTGTACTTGACACTTCTCTACCCACTCCTGTTCCTCCCTACTCACGTCGGCCGGCTTCTCGGCAACGACTAAGGGTGAAACCTCAGAAGTAGGCACCGCAAAGTCGTTGCCGAGAAGGAGGTCGACGCCCCCAACAGGCAAGTTCTCCACAACACCCACATCTAACTCTCGTGTCACACCATCCACCTCCAGTTCCATCCTGACCAACGGGTATGACTTGACAGCATTGATACCCTGCACCACAACCACCCGTGCCGCGTTTGTTGGTCTACCAGTAAAGTTCTTCATTAAAGTCTGAGAGGCACCCGTGTCTCGCAACAGCTCAACTCCATGCTTCTTACCAGCCCACCTCACGCAGCCATGCCCTCGATGGTCACAAAAGACATCGCGGACAGGGTTCGAGCCTTCCGGATTCTTCTCCACTGGCTGTGTCCCAGCCTCTGACGTTATACCCCGGGCAAACTCAGATGACTTCGGGGACACCCCAATGTTGCGAGCCAAAGACACGACTGCATTAGGTAGCTTGCTTGGACAGGCTCTTGCAAAATGGCCCCTCTCATGACAATGAAAACACTCTAACTCCCCCTTTGGCTTCCCTTGAGGTGGGGAAGGGCTCTGACCCTTCTTAAACGGGACTGTATTAGGTTTATGGTCTGACTTAGTATCGTTGCTCTTGTTGTAATGGTTATATGGTGTATCACTGACTCGGGGGGGGTGGAGTGTTGCGCCCCTTGTTACCTGCATCGTTCCGTTGTGCAGACCTGCACCCACGAATCAGTGACATCCGAAGGTCAGCCATCTCAGCTGCCTCCTGAAGAGTTCTTGGGTTTTTTTCTTTAAGATTCAACGTCAGATCGCTGCCCGTACACTTAAAAAAAAAATCTAGAAGCATCAGCTGTTTCAACTCCTCAAACGTCGATGCCTTCTCAGAACGCAGCCAGTTTCTAAATGCATCGGACAGATCCTGGGCATGCTCAAGAAAGGTGCACTCACGACCCTTCGTTACATCCCGGAACTTCAATCTGTACGTCTCTGGTTGTAACTCATATGCCCGCAGGACAGCCTCCTTCAATACCTCGTAATCGATGCATGACTCCAAGGGCAACGCATCATATGCCTCGAGTCCTTTGCCAACCAATCTAGAGGAAACAAGGGCTGCCCACTTAACCTCGGGCCATTGGTGCTCCCGGCACTTCTTCTCGAAACGCATCAAAAATTCAGTGACACCCGACTCATCAAATACAGGGACCAACTTGAGCAGGTGCGATAACGACTGATCAAGACCTCGATTCCCAGAACCGAGACGCTGCCCTGTCGACTCCACCCTAAACTTCTCAAGATCTATGTCTGCACAGTACTTCGTCTTTCTCTCTTCAGACTGAAGCTCAGCCTCACGTATGGCCTTTCTCTCCTCAGTCTCATATCTGGCCCTTCTCTCCTCAGCCTGAATCTTAGCCATCTCAAACTCCCGCTGCTGCTGCTCAGATTCCCGCTTCTAATGCAGCTGCATCTTAGTCATCTCAAGCTGGAAGAGCATATCTGCAGTTAAACCTTGAGGAGGAGGAGATGCAACAATTGGAGACCCACCCTGTGACAAAACACGCTGCCAGTGACTATCGGCCTGCGGGAACGTACCCGGCTCCGGAGCCCGAGGGGGCGCCATGGTAGGAGTCGAGTGGAATAGGGGCTGGGCCGAAGGTGCCCCAGCTCCCGCTCCACCCGAAGCCCCACGCACCCCGCCGAGCACACAGGCCACCAGGTCACCTCTCGACATGCTGCTAGTGCCCACATGCCCCATGACCGTGGCCAAACACTGGAGACCATACCGATCAATCCCCGACACCCGGTCAGCAGTAATAGGTATCTCCAGAAACTTCCTTGCATCCTCCTCACTAGCTATAACTCTAATGTCATCTAACAAAGCCCGCTGCTGAACCTCAGAGTCTGCTTCCCTTACTGTGTCCTCACTGTACATTGATCCGTCGTTCGACATAGTGTCCACCAACAATTCTCAACGTTTATATAAACAAAAATAGAAGTACCTAAACTCTTATGTAGCACTATTCACTCAAGAAATGCTTGAAGACTCTTAAGTGTTATACTACTTGCCAACAAAATTCCACGTGTCCACTATATTCCTTTAAACAAAAACAAATGACCACAACACTCCTGCAATATTTCTCTAATTTCACAAAATCCTAAGCAAGGTCGCCATTTGTTACGACCGGGGCTCGTATAAAACAAGGGCTCTTAATCATTGGACTAGGAAAGCACACAGCCACAACGGTAACACTAGATTCAACCCCTGAACTTATAATGCCGGCGCACAAAAAACACCTATACCCTCCAGAGTTAAATCTGCGATAACGGGGTATCCTATAACTCAGTATAAGTGCACTACTACTACAGGCTGATGATCTCTGATACAGCCTGATCACAACAACATACAATTACGGTAATAAGGTATACTAGGAAAAGATAAGAGATCTTAATTAAATCACTGCAATGATTTAATGCAAACTAGAAGAAGGTATATTTAAAGTTACTCTAAACAATAATGAACTGTCACTCCTATACTAAAGAAAGTGAACGAAAGTCCCAAAGCATCGAGCAGCAATCTTCTGAAGAAAGTCTGATGCTGGGGTAAGATGATCGTATCGGATTTTGAACTGTAGTATAAAGCAGGAACAGGATATGACAATTGTAAGGACATATAGGGTTAACTGGCACGGGAATAATAACTGCGCAATAGTAGGAACTCAAACAGAAAAAGAAGTACTTCCTCATCAACGAAACAGCCTACTAGGGTTGTGCAACTCAACAACAACCTAGACTAATAAATGCCGTGAATAATAATGCATACATAACAGAAAGAGTTTATAATCTAAATCTGGTGTCTGCTAGGCGAATAAAGTCTAGCTGGGATGTAGTAGGCTAGGAAACAATGGCTGAGCAAGCGGCTCGTAGCCTAGCGAAGTCCTTAACCCTTAAAAAGCGGCTCACCACATAAGTAGAGTTGAAAAAACTGGCAAAAAACGGGTGAACAAAGGGTGGAAATCGAGTGAAAATGGGTGGGATAGTAATGATCCATACGTCCGACATCTGTGGCCTCCCGGCCCACACTAACTCCAGTTCCCCCACCGCGCGTGAGGATGACAGTGTAACCAATAGTTTGCTAAAAGTGAGCAAGGTAGCAAAATCAGCTAAACTTCCATCTTCGAGGTAACACTGTCAGTGCTCCACGAGTGCTACGTAGCTGTATGTGGCGTCATTGTGTAGCGATTTCCACCTAGTTTTCAGCGCAATACAGTTCCTTTCATACTGATGGTTGATATAGCAGTCAGAACGGCCCAGAAAGGCCCAAAACGGCCACAGAGCACCCGCTAGAGGAGGGTTAAGGCTGTGCGGCCAAATTACGTTAATTGACTGGGTGCTCTCTTGAGAGATCCAGATCGTTAGTATCTGGTTCTCTCCTGGCGACTCTCTCAAAGTCAAAGCAAACGAGTTAGCACAGTGTTGGGTGGCAGAGGCAAAAGCCCTCACTCGCAACACAGCGCTAAACTCACAAGGTACACAGTCAGAAAGACCACCTAGGCTTCCCACGTCTCCGTTGCGATTGTACAGGTTCAACAAAATCTAGTACACATCGGAAATCACAACACCAGTAGCCTTATCCCAGTCTAGCATTAAATCCCCCAGCAGACCACCAAGATACAGGAAGGGAGACACCGTGAGTGTGTCAAACCTCTACAGACAAAAATGGTAACCCTTCCAAAATGCCTAACTAAACATGTGTTATCTGAGAGCTTCAGCATATAATACGATGGCCGATATATGAAATCCTGCAGAACCAAAGGGAAGTTATGATATTAAATAGAGTAGAAGAATGAGAGGTAAGAAGTTGAGAGAGAGAGAAAGTGCTCTATAGGTAGAAGTCGGGAGACAGGGGGGCAAGGGACATGTGTAGGGTATGCTAGTCAGGAAAGCTCTGAGGAAGGAACTCCTCGGGACCCCTCCAGGATCACACACAAAGGCATGGTGGTCAGCCAATCACAGGCTGCAACGTCACCAGGCAGCAGGGCTGCAGAAGGCATCAGGAACCACCAGCCAATCAAGAGGCATGAGACGGCACGCGCGCGAGCCTACAAAGCGAGGCGGGAGGCAGCACATGTATACGCACGCACACACTACCACCTCACTGCCTATATTATTCTCTCTCCTTAACTATATACAATGCATCCTATGTTCAACTCATGATATAAAATGCTTCCAGTTGTCACAGACGAAAATAAAGACCTCCACGGGACTGTCTGTAACAACACGAACACTATGAAAGAAAGAACAACATTGTAGATAGACTGTAGCCAAATACCTTGCCCCGGCGAGTGCTAGCGAGGGGCCAAGCGAGCGGCTGAGCCCACGTGGCGTTCTGCTGAGCTGCAGGCGTCACAAGTGCTTAGAAAACTATACAATATCTGTAAATTCGATTAACTCTAGCCAACTTTGTTTACAGCATGTCATCAAAGTCGTAAACTTACACAAAATAAATTCACCTAATTCATAACCACCTAAATCCAAAAATAGACATAATATATAAAAAACGTTATTTGCAATAACTACAGACACACCTTTTGTGAGTTGTTTGATCACATAAACCAGGTGCTACAGGGATTTATGTAGAAGATGCGTTTTAGTAGTGCTATAGTTTTCGACATTTTTGTTAACCTAAATTTAAAGCATAAAGCAAAACAAAACAAATATATATATATATATCCTTGACCTAGTTTCATAATCACATATACCTGTGCCAAATTGCATTTACATTGAAAGTAAGGCCTGCAAATTGGGTAATAAACAGGGCGGTCCCCTTAAACCTTTAAAATCTCATTGGTTGGAAGAGAAGAGCTGATGAGGTTTAGCAATGTCTATGTATAAATGGAATATTTAGTAATGTAGACACATTTCCACTTATAAAAGTTGCTCTGTTTGAAAGAATAATCCATCTGAGGTTGTAATTGCTTCACAGAATATCTGCTATGGAACAAAGTAAATAGTATATTGTACACTTTACAACAGGTCAATTCACTCGCAAGTTTTCTTAATCTTGCGTATCTCACTGGACATACACTTTGTAACTCCTTGCAACACCATTCATATCCAACCCCTGCTTCCCTCCCTCCACATCGTCCTCCTATCTCATGCAAGTCCCCCTGCTCACTTAGTCATCATATTTCTCCGCCAGTCTTTGTTTCCTTTGGACGCTGTTTGCCTTTAAGCTCAGTGGAAAGAGTTATATTCCGGTACGTCCATCCTGTTTACTCCATCACTGCTACCTTGGCATTGCACTCACACATTCTCTCTCTCCTATACAGTATATACAGTATATAGTATATGTTGTTTTACAAATTTAGAAACTACACAATATGGAAAAGAGGCAAAAATATCGGCATAAGGAAGCCGACTGTTCCAAAAACACATTGGGGAAGTGTAGCGGCCACCCAGACGATCAGCTATTATCATCACAGCACCTCGAACAAATAACATAATCATGAGCACAAGGCTGGAGCACCAGTGAAAAGGAAGGTGTGAAATGCAATAGATTGAAGATCTGCATAATTATAATAAAGAGTCAAGAATGTGTGTGGCAAGGGGAGCCGACAATTGCATAAACACGGAAGATCCAGGATGTGCCTGTGGACTACAAGAAAATAACCACCAGCAAGTCACAGACCTGCATGATTTCCGATCAATTACTGTAGAATATAGATATCATTGCCCCGCCATGGCTACTTAAAACCTGCATCACTAGATGCAGATCTGACCGTTCATAGTACTAGTAGATGTTTGAAGAAATAATATGGCTTATTGAGTACCTTCCAAATTCTGTAAAATATGCCTAAGTACCTCCTGACATTTGTAGAGTTTTTACACATGCTAAAACTGTACCAGTGTACTAGGTTGAAACAAATGTACTTCATATATATATATATATTTATATATACTGTATATATATATATATATATATATATATATATATATATATATATATATATGTATATATATATTTATATATATTAATATATATATATATATATATACAGTATATATGGATGAGTCGTCATAGTCAAGTGTCAACTTAAGTAGGTGCTATCTATTAATAGTTTGTCTATTTGCATGATTTGTGTATATGTTGTATGGGATTGGATAGGGACACTTCTGGCCAAGTTTGATATAATTTGGCTGAGTAATGTTCAGGAATAAAAACGTAGGTAAGAATTGATGTGCACTAAAATAGAAACCGAGAAACTGGTGTCCGTCTGATTCCAATCATATTTAATCCCTGTAGTAATTAGACACACAGCTATAAATTGGTAAATCAGATAACTGACTTTATCCATGCTGGGAAAAGGCTGCTAATAAGGTTGTATACTAATCTGAGTTCCCGACAGTCCAAACCCAAACCAGCCTCTATCTAGACCAGCAGTGCAGTCAACCCTTGCACTCCCTGTACAGAGGACCGTTCGTCTACACAAAGCAACACCCAATTAGCTTCTGTGCAGAGAGAGAGAGAGAGAGAGAGAGGGGGGGGGGGGGGGCAGGAGGAACAGTGTATGAATAATATAAACAGGAACAAAATAATGACATGCAATATTTACTAAGAGAAATTGAATGCGATGGTTACATAACGAGCTCAGCCGACGAAAGCAGAGTAATGTTACGGTAATTTCAAATATGTCAGCAGTGCAGTTCATGCAACTGTCTCGGTGCTCAGAGACAAGCTTATAGATCACTAATATAGAGTATGAAAGCTCTTAAGTAAAGTATTGAATGTACAAATTGGGAGAGAGCAAGGAGCGAACAACAGGTGTTTTAAGGGGGCCCACCTCATTTTTGTTCTCTCTCTCCCTCTCTCTCTGGGTTATATCCATTCAGCCCCATTCAGCCTAGTGTTTTAAGACGTTTACCCCCATCCAGGTGTCTATTTTTTCCTGGCGAGCGGTAGCGAGCCAGCATATTTGTTTAAATGTTTTTGACAGCAGGATAAATTTGTACATTTTTTTTATAGAAAAATGTCTTCGGCGAATCCGGATTTCTCCATATCGATACCTGGATGGGGATAAACGTCTTAAAACATTAGGCTGAATGGGGCCGAATTGATACAAGCCAGAGAAAAGGAGAAAAGGAGATAAAAACGCAGGTCACCCCCCTTAACACCTAAAGAGCGGCCTAGGCGGTAAATAATATGTAGCCACCAGCGGGGTGTTTTTACCCAAAATAGGGCTGTTTACGTGATCATTTTCATGCCTAAATAAGACCCAGAGCATAAAATATGTATCTATCCCTGAAAGGGCATAAACCGAGCTTTCCAATGACACCACAACGATCCTTGTATGACCGCTAGTTTTCTTGCAACAACCGTGCAACACGAGTGCAAAAACCATGTAATTCGGTACTTTCCCCATACAATTCACTATGTAGCGAGTGTGAGAGGGTGGAGGAGGGTGGGATTCATGTCAGTTGGTCCACCGCGGTGGTCTGGAGCAGTCATACGCTCGCTACTCTCCTGCCACCACTTGTCTCTCTCTCTCAGCAACATTACGTGCTGAAATTGCCACACGACTTATGTTGTGAGCCGCCACATAGTCCAAATTTCTTTCACTCGAGATATGATGCGCCCCGCCAAAGAAGGGTTAAGTGCAACAGAATGGAAAAGAGTGAAGTGAAGGAGTCCAGAGACTTTCTTGACTCGAGCGGGGATGAGGTTGCCACCCATTAATACTAGCACCTTTAAATAGGCTACTTCTAAATATAAATCTATGCAAAGAAGCTCACATTCGTATCACATTGGCTCAACTCAAACACCCAACAATGACAGATACTAAGTTAAATACAAGTTAATAATTAATTACAATAAAACTCGCCGATGATAGCATAACATCGCCTATCAACCAACCAAGGTTCCATGATCACAACACGTGACGGAATCAGCCTATGACGATAAATAATTCTTGTGACGTCACAGGTTGCCATGGAAACAGTAAAGGGATAATGTGACACCTATGAGCAATTAATTAAGTGTTAGCATTTCTCTTTCTAAAATATAGTATTGCTTTGACAAACGAAATAAGCATTTCGATGTATACACACTGACAGTACACTGGTATAATACAAGGTGCATCTTCAACAAAGCAACTGCACTGTTCATATAATTTATCATAAGAGATTACACAACAAGACAAGACAGGGGTCATATAATTCTTCACATGAACCGTATCCGATAGAGTACAGTACAAACAATGGTCAAAAAAGAAATATATATATATATATATATATATATATATATATATATATATATATATATATATATACAGTATATAAATATGTACATATATAGCATAATTTGTTGAAGCCAAATCTATATGTTTTTCATTAACTTCTGTATAGCCTGTTCTATTGTTATCACTGATTGCTTTATTTCGTTATTTTAATTATGTAAGATATTCCAAAATGTATGTTTATCTATATATCAATGTTTGTGTATCGTAGCAGGTCTTCAATACAACTCTAAAGTTTGACATTATCAACAGTACTAGTCAAGTATAAAACGATATACAATATTATAACTTGTACAGTTATGCAATGCAGTATACATGTCACATTCAAATAAGTTATATACTGTATACACTGTTTTACCAAATCACTTAATTTTGGATAAGGGCTCACTTGTATTGACTGGTTTGCCCTCTGGTCTGTGTTAGTTAAAATAAAGACTTCAGAAGCTATCAACCTTTCTGGATTCTTTAACCAGCACACTGTAAGTCAAGTATATTTTCAGGACTGGAGCCCCTTTTCGAGAACCACAGCCCCTTGTACTCTGGCTTGTGGCTGACGTCTTAAGCGTGCGTAATACAGAGCCCGAACGTTGGAGGACAAGTTCCCGAATAGGATGACTTGCACATTTTTACCGAATACAGCCGAGACTCTCCCGAAATTTGAAGATTACGAACATGGCCCGAACGAGTTCAGAATAATATCCGATAGTCAAGAACGACCTACGACAAAATCTCGGACAACTACCGAACATGAATCGAACTTACACTCGTTATGCAAAGATTGATTTTCGACCATACCTGAATCATCAGACACAGATCCGAATGACATTGGAATGCTTTAGGATAATTAACCGAACTTAACCGATGAGATGTCGACAAACAACCGATAGAGAAGAACATTAGGAGAACAACATCAGACTGTTTTACGACTGTAGCAAGATTTTTTTTACCTGCCCTATATAAAGAGATGGGTTGGCTCACACCCCACCAGTCTCAACTCTTCTGTTACGTATCTTGATCCTCAAGTGGTTAACTTGATGAATCTAGATAGCACAGATATATATATTAAGGTATCAGTCAGCTGAAGGCAAAACGAAAGTAAAATCTAATAAAAAAAAATCCTGTTGTTGCTTCCTTTCCTTTTGGATCTTAGGACTTGGTATCCTTTATTGACTGATACTCTTTAATTATGAAAAATACTGAAACTAATTAAAGTCATGTAGTATTTATAAAGAATTATTATTTAACCGAAGCTTAGTAGGCTATGGTTATGAACCGAATAAGTTATATCTAAAGAAGGACTATTAATTATATATCAAGTCTTGAAAGATAAATATTAAGGTAAGAATATTTCTGTCTCTTACCCTTTTTGAAATGAATAGATAGTTTTCTTATATCATGTCCTTTTATTTATATTTAATGTAGTTATTATTCTTGGTTCTTGTCTTACGTTAATAGTATTATATTATTATTATCATGATTAATATAAAAGTCACATAAAAAGTTAGATATATATTTAATAATTAGATAAATGTATTTCTTAACCACGTAACATTGAAGTTTGATTATGACTAAATTAAGTTACAGGATCGCTTCATAGATTCGATTCAGGTCTCACTCAAATAATATGAAAAGCAAAAATAATATTTTGAAGCTAAAAGAATTTTCTTCAGCTTAGCAAATCACTAGAAGTAACATTAAAACAGCCATGTTAGTCTAAAGCGAGGGGGAGCATCAAAGCGTCAAAAATTGATCCTATCATTTCATCAAATCTGCAAAAAGCTATCAGTACATCAAATTTTCCAGACGTGTTCATTTTGTCAAAAACCAGTTTTTCCCCAGATCATATCAATGTGTAAAAAAAGTGTAATCACTTCAATGCATCAAAAGTTGGAAGTCATCGATGTATCAAAAATGTTAACCCCATTCTTACTAGGTTAGGTTACGTAAGGTTGTTAGGTTAGGCTAATGTTAACCCCATTCTTACTAGGTTAGGTTAGGTAAGGTTGTTAAGTTAGGCTAATGTTAACCCCATTCTTACTAGGTTAGGTTAGGTAAGGTTGTTAGGTTAGGCTAATGTTAACCCCTAACTATTTTTGATGATATGATATCATCCAGTCAGTTTCAGCCTTTTGTCAAATTGAAAAGGTCCAACTTTGTTTATGCTTTGAAAAGATTGGGTTTTTGATGTATTGATAGGGCTGACACCCTTGGAATAGTGTTGACGCTTTGCAGGCGCCCCTAAAGCGATATTACTAATATGAGACAATAGTATCACCGTTCTTGTTCTTACCAGCAATGTAAGCTTAATTAAAAGAACATTAAAGAACTCGCAAGTATTAATATAAAACAATAGTATTACTTTTATCATAACCCAATTACTTAAAGAGTTGCTTTAGTCCACAAGTCAGTCAACTAAAATAGTTAAGTACATAATAGTAGCGTTAACGTTAATTCCCAATCACATATCTCACTAACCAACATACTGAAGTGTTTACACCGAACACACTTAACACACACTTATATAATCATCAAGATTATAGTTGAGTTGAGATAAACAAGATACATCGAGCAGACATCCAAAATTATTCGTATATTTGTCTGAATTTGATCGTAACTTGATCTGAAATATCGTAACTCGTGCGGGTTTTATTCTGGAATACGAGGGATTCATCGTGAATTTATCGAAGTTTTGTCGGGAATGGTGCGGGATTTGTTCGGGTAGTTCCAAACAACATCGGCAATGGAAAAAAGTACCGAACAAGTCCCGAATCAGAAGAACGAACAAAGAATTAATCCGAACAAATACCGAACGAGTTACGAATAAATCCCGACCAACATCCGACCATTTTGTAACGGTTTTTGGTCCGGAATGTTCGTGAAAAGTTAAGGCCTGCCTTAACTTTTTGCCGAACCCTTCGAATGTCGGCTACACACCTGAACAACATCAGACCAACCTCAGACCAACCCAGGACTAGTCAGGAACTTATGCCGAATTGTTCGGAATATACCCGACCGGAATGAAATTTGAATTTTTTGTGCAAGTCATCCTAGTCGGGAATTTGTCCTCCAACGTTCGGGCTCTGTATGACGCAGGCTTTAGGCTCTTATGTTTTATAGGTGGCTCTCTCTGTGTGCATGATTAAGGGGGATGACCTGTTTTTTTCTCTTTCTTGGTTGTATCCATTCGACCCCATTCAGCCTACTGTTTTAAGACATTTATCCCCATCCAAGTGTCGATCTTTTCTTGGCGAGCGATAGCGAGCAAGCATTGTATGGAGAAATCCGGCTTCGCCGGCGGCATTTTTCTATAAAAAATGTACAAATTTAGCTAGCTGTCTAACTCATTATCAAAAATATGTTGGCTTGCTATCGCTCGACCGGTGTAAATCAACACCTGGATGGAGATAAACGAATTAAAAACAAATAAGCTGAATAGGGCCGAATGGATACAACCCAGAGAAAATCAGGTCACCTCCTTTAAGCAGTTGGGCTTCGTGTTTCGGGGTGTTGTTTTGGAGGGTGTACCGTTATTCTGTGTTGGTTCAATAGTTTTACCGTTCTGTCTACAACCGTGGCTTTGTTCTGCGGTGATGGTCACTTATTTCTGATTAAGAATGCTTCCGTTATTTTAAGTCTTGTAGTATTTTTACTGTTCCATATTGTTCATGTTTTTTGTTACGTGTTGTCTAGTGAGAATTAACTTATAGTGTTGTTTCATCTGATCTGTTATTGAGCCCGTATGGAGGAATATAGTGAGTTCGTTCTCTCGCTCTCTCTCTCTCTCTCTCTCTCTCTCTCTCTCTCTCTTAATTATTCCATTTGTCTCCTGTGTCACCTCTCCCCCTCGTGTAATCTTTCTGCCCGTCCCTGTCTACGGTTGATTTATTGTCTGGATGTTTTTGTGTTCGCGTCATATTGTTTATCTGCAATGGTTGGGATTATTGTTCTGAATATTGTCTTGTCCAACTTTGTAATTCTTACATACTAGCTTTTGTCGAACAAAACCCAGTATTGTCAATATATTGCGGTATGCGTATTTACTTAAAGAGTTTGAGAACAATAAATGGTGTATGATGATAAGACAAGGTGAAAAAAGGCAAACCATTCGCCTGATAATATATATATATATATATATATATATATATATATATATATATATACTGTATATATAGTCCGTCAGTCAATCAGTAGCCAGCCCTTACTCCCACAAGGGGTAGGAAGGACTCAAGAAAGGAAAAAGAGGTGACAGGAGAAGAACACATTTAACAGTTTCCTGACAAACTGCAAGCATATAAGCATTCAGAAGCACCAATCACTAGTCAGCCCCCAAAATCAATGGCTTCACCTCAGAAAATATACTTCCGGACAAGATCTCTTCACATCAACGTCTGGGATAAAGACCTTCCAGGTTTGTCATTTAAAAGGGTTCAGAGACCTTCATGTACTCTCTCTAACACACTTCCTCCATTCAGTCTTGTCATTTACTAATGCTTTTGCTTCAACAATTACCTTTTCACGTTTTGACACACATTCTGACACCATATCATACCACCTTCTTAACTTTCCACGCCTTCTTCTTCCTTCCACTTCATTGACATAGATCCTTTTAACTATTATATCTTTAGACATTCTTAGCATGTGACCATACCATCTGAGAAAACTTTCTTCAACCTTTTGCTCTACCGATTTCTTAACTCCACATGCCTTCCTTATGTTCACACTTCTTACTTTGTCTATTCATGCATTTCTTAGCAAATCCATTTCAACTGCTCTTAGTCGTGACTTTTTTGTTTTTATGCCACATCAGAGTTTCAAAGCCATACATCAATGTCGGCACCAACACACCCTCATGCAATCCTATCACTGCTTTCATACCCAGGTTTCTGCTTCTAAACAAGGCTTTCATTGCTCCAACTGCCTTTGTTCCTTGTGTTACTCTGTTTTCTACTTCTCTTGCACCTTTTCCCCTTTTCTCAATCATGGCTCCCAGATACATACACTCTTCTACTAGTTCAAGCTGTACTCAATTAATCCTTACATTACCCACAGCCTCCTTCTCTTTCTACTACCATTACTTTGCTTTTATTTACATTTATGTTGAGACCTCGTCCTTCACATATTTACATAAATATTTCCACCGTCTGGCACATTCTCGCACTTGGTACATACTGCATCATCTGCATACAACACATTAGTGATAATCATTATGTTCCCATCACTCACTGTCTCTACTCCATCTCTTCTTTTTTCTATCCTTTACTTCTTGCATTACCCCATCCATGTAGATATAAACCTTTAAACGGCGAAGCCTATGTTTTTTAAAGGTCCTGCCTTGCGAAGGTATTTGGTTCTATTCTGATGAAAATCACAGGAGGCTTGGAATCCTCCTACTCGACGAGACAGAGAAACAGGCGAGGAAACGTGAAAGTGATCCCGGACCCTGAGAATAGGAACTTTAAATGTTGTTTCTGTTCGGGCTCTGTCTCGTGTCAGCCACCCCCAGCATTGGGGTATATGTGCCTGAGTATATATATATATATATATACATACATCATTATTACTTATCCATATGTGCCTATTTTGATTTTAATTAGAACATATGAACATTTAAGAGCAAGAAAATAAGTGGGAATAGTATTTGGGGGTGAAAAAGACGTATTATTGACGCCTGGTCATATCGTGAGGTGAGAGCCCATACGGTGAATAACCTTTCTCTCCAAGCTTTAGTGCGGCACTGAGGCCTTGCAATAGAAGTCTCTCTGTTGCCAGGATCTCTAGCTGCCTCGCCCGTGTTAAAGAGAACGTGTGAGGGAAATTCACGTGGAAAATTACCTGATAAATGGGGGAATGAGAGGAAAAATAGCTGATAATTGAGGAGGGGAAAAAGAGGGGAAGGGGGGGGGGGGAGGTTGGGACACAGGCAAGTATCTCACCTAATCACAAATTGCTTTGTTTTGAGTGCCACTGTTGTTTGTTTTTTTGTTTTTTTAGGCTTTGGCTCTATTGAGGACGGTCGCTTTGCACCACAAAAACCTCTATAGAGGACGGTCGCCAGTTATGGGTTAAAAAGCCAGGGCGACATCACACATCCCTGTCTCACTCGGACTTACACCCTAAACCACTCACTTAATGTGCCAACTATTCCTACACATGCTTCACTACCATCATGAAAACTCTTCACAGCATTCAACACATTGTCTTTTGCATCATACAGCTCTAAAGCTTTCCATAATCCTTCTTTATTAACTCATAAAGCGCTAAGCCCCTGTAGTATATGCTAGGTACTCCAATATACCCAACTATTATTCCTTGAGTTACTTAAACACTAGAGTACATATATAAAGTATATCTCACTATAATAACCTTAATATAACTACTCATATTATTAAACATAGTATTATTGACATCAACTGTACATGATGGAGCCAAGTGGTATGGCTTCATTCACTCACATGCTTTCGTTCACAGAACAGGATATTCTGTTTGCTAGCATTCCGTCTGAAGTAAACATTACAAACAACTTTTCATTTCCTAAGATAACTTCGCGTGAGATTGAAACTTTGGGGCTGATTAACACATCCATGGATAAGTTGTCATTCATGCATTTCGTTCGCCCTGAGTACATCTACCCTCTGCCACTGTTCACTGGTCTTGTCGTGCTTATTTTCATTATAATTTTCCTTGTAATTTCCAAGAACATTGAGGGTAGGTTGACAAGGATTGCGATTATTAAAAATGTTAGAACATAAATTGTTTTCATTATGTGTAAGGCAGTAGAGGCCTGTAAACCAGACCTGTGGCATTTTTGTTGGTATGATTCCGTGGTTAACTTACTTTGCATAAAATTTGTTTGTATATTGGAATTGTTCTTTTTCAGGTTTTCTATTTTCAGCATTTTTTTATATATATATTCTATGTAATTTGTATTGTGTATATAACTATTTTGCACATTTGATTTGTTATTGCATATTGCATATTACCTGATTGGTTTAATTTTCTTTCCTTGTTATTCCATATTGAAAACCAGATTTCAAAGGTATTCTCTATCTCTTTCTTTCCCTTATTATAAGCTTCACCGTAGTGTTTATCTATATTGAAAATTAGTTGCACTCTACAGGTGTTATCAATGTTGAAACCTAGTATTATAAATCTTGAAACACGAGTTATCAGTTTTAATTTAAGTGTTAACTTGGACTATAACCTACAATTTATTGTATTCATATTTCAGAACAACTAATGACTGGATAGTATTTCGATCAAAGACATTGATTAAGTGATGTGGTAATTGGTGGATCCTATCGAAAGGATGATGAACTTTCTCTGCATTGTTTCAATTATGTTCGATTTGCTCTTATGTCTTTGTTTGTTTGGGATATGTGTACACTTATATATATATAATTGTTTTATATTTTTCATTATGTAAATATTTTCTTCCAGATTCTCCTTAATTTTAAATTCCTTTTACATTAGTTCACAAACTTCGAAAATTTTACAAACAAAAATCACAAAACTAGAAAATTTAATTTTTATACTATAATCACTTTCTATTATATTTGTTTGGGAGTAATTTCAGTGGTAGAAATTATATCTCTTATTTTTAAGGGGGGCGTGTTAGGTACTCCAATATACCCAACTATCATTCCTTTAGTTACTTAAACACTAGAGTACATAATATATAAAGTATATCTCAGTATAATAACCTTAATAAAACTACTCATATTATTAAACATAGTATTTTTGACATCAACTGTACATGATGGAGCCAAGTGGTATGGCGCCTAGAGTCTGGAGTTTGATCATACGTCATATACCTGGTCAGCATACCACTCAACTCACATCATGGCATGGTTACTATGGAAGATCTTTCTATGGAAGTTTACCCAGGGCGTGTCACTGGGTGAAACCACACCCGAATACGTCATTATTGACAGGTACCAGGATTGGTGGACATTGTACACGTAGAAGGTAATGAGTGGGTTTACGTCATATAATGGGTGTGACCCCATATGCTTATATGCGATAGCGAAAGGGGTTGAGGCAGAGACGACGGAGAGCCCCACAGCTGATAACAGGGGTCAGGGTGACAGCCCGTGTGTGTGATAAACAGACGTATATCATACTTGAATTAATCTTACTATTACGAATACTTATACAATCAATATATTAGTGTACTTCTGAATAAGTCTTAAGATATCTTTCATTAAACTATTGTGAATTATTCTCAAGTTTCAGTTACCTGTTTCTAAGTATTATTTTGAGTTATCTAATTAATCTCAGGGTAAGCCTGCAATGGTGGCAGTATTTATAAAGGGGAATTGATACCCATATAACCCCTATTTTACTTAACCATTGATATACACCATACCCCTGTGCGAAGGTATGGTCATTTTGATGACCCTTGCAAATCTCGATAAAAAGTACATCAGCATGTAGGGAATGTTCGTGCACATCCAGCCATATATATTTGAACCTCCCAAAATGGTTTGTAGTTGGAAACTGTGGCTCGCACAGCAGCGAGATTTCCCGGGCGAATGTCCGCGCAGCCAGGGGGTAGAACCAGAGGGAGGAGAGGGAGGTACGGGCGTAATATCGCTTATATATTGTATTTTGAGCATTTTCATGCTATATAAGGTATGTGTACATATGTAGTCGACCCATATAACAAGGAATATGCCGCATATAGATCAAATATCCGATATATAGGTGGTAATTATGCGTGGGAACTACGAATGAGTAGGTGGGAAGGAATGAATGAAGAGAGACCAATGGGAGGAGAGGGTGGGTTGGCCGTAATATCATGTATATATCGTATTTTGAGCACTGTCATGCTATATAAATTACGTGAACGTATGTAGGCGACCCATATAAAAAGGAATATGCCGCATATAGACCAAATATGCGATATATAGGATATATAGGCGGTAATTATGCGTGGGAAAATATGAATGGTTACACGGGAAGAAAGGAGTGAGTGAAGAGGAGGGTGGAGGCGCCCGAGGGCATGGAGGTCATGGGATTGTCACCCTTATAGCCCGGCCAAGTACAGGTGTTTGTTGTTGTCCAAGAGACGGTGGGGGAGGAGGATGAGTGAACTATTACGTTATATCGCTCGTATAGATGACGTTCATGCTTGCATAGGACACATGTGAAGAGTGCACACCAATAAGTAGACCATAGACAGTAATAAAGAACGAAGTATAGAGTAGTTATAAGGAGGGAAGTAATCTCTCTGTGTCAACACAGTGAGTTATATTTAGACTGGGGTCAAATTACGCTTGATAATATTAGAGGACAGGCAGATTGCCATATGAAAGACAGTTGCACTTCATTATAATATACAATGAGTTGTATCATACAATACAAATGTATTTGTGAACGTTATTTTATGCGTTTTGTATTATAATAATATCGGTATACTAGAGTGTATAGGAAGGGCCGAAGAGGAGAGAGGTCAGAGACAGTGAGTGAAGGCAAGGGTTATCTGAGTGACCGTGTGATAAAACTGATGTCACACTTAAGAGAGGAGTGTTGGGGCAATTTTTACAGTCTTGAGGCAAGTTTTGATACAAATACAGTAAGTTGTATAATATATTTATTTTTGAGAGAGATAGTTTTATATACCTTTGCATGATAGGATTGATAATTCTATCAATTTAGAAAAGTAAATTGGTGAGATACAATATTTGTTTTGTAACGAGTGACAGGTCGAATTAACAGACCAAGTTTTTGGTGACATATTGTATGAGCTCCCGTGGTCTAGTCGGTAAGGTGTTGGGCTGTGAATCTGAGTGTAGGTCAGGGCAGTGGGTTCGAATCCAGGAGGGGGTTATGGGGAAGGTTTTTAGATGTCTAGAAAAATGTTGATAATTTTGTTTTGTTTTACAAGCTCATGTCTTTATATTCAAGCAATATGAAATATTCATAGAATATATCATATTGCAAGAATACAATGACATGAGCTTGTATTTTCTTTTGTATTTCTTTGTTATTATTATTCTATAAGCAAGATAAACATTGGCAAATATACATATTATTTTGTATCATACGATATATTTCAGCTCGAAATAACATAATAAAACTTATAACAATATTATATACAATGAATATATACAAGTACAGAAATACATAGAAGGATATTTAAAACAGGTAGACAAAATACATATAAAATTATATCACAGGAAAACAATGTACTATTGAGAATAGACTGAGGTAGTGACATAGAGTGACATAAAGCGTGGTCAGGTAGGTCAGGTCAGGCCAGGTGAGGTAGGGCACGAGTCCAGGGAAGGGGGGCGACACTCGATAGTGCTTGAGCGTATGGTAGTCCCGGAAACAGTCCCCCAAGCAGAGTGCAACCTTGCATTCATTGCATTTGGTGGTGACTTTGGGATCTGTCTTGGGTCTCCTGGTGGTGGTGGTGCAAACGTGACACTTTACCTGCCTTCGGCGATTGCCAACGAACTCTGTGTGGACTGGAAAGTGTTTCTGTACCCCCACCTGGATGCGATCAGGGGCGTGGTCACCACGCCAGGCCACATTCCTTTGTGTCAGTGACCCATGCTCTTCCAGGAGTTGGTAGTAGACGTTGTACACAAACTCCCGAAACTTAATTTTTTGGTTCGGGGCCATGTCCTTCTTTACCAGCCACATATTGTAGGCTTTGAGCATCGTGATATCCAACAGATGAAGGAATAACTTGTGGTACCACTTCACCGTCTTCCTCAGACACTCAACGCCTGCCAGTTGACAATCTGACTTGTCCACCAGGTGCATGTTTTTGGTATAGTCCACTACCATGTTAGGTTTTTGGATGGATTTCTTGGTGCGGTAGTCGACTTTACCAGAGTCGACCTGGGCACCTGTGTGGACTGTCGAAAGCAGATGAATGTCACGTTTGTCTTTCCACTTCAGAGCCACCACTTTCCCGGACTTCTCCAGCATCTTGTATTTTCCGGGACCCCTTCGTCGCCTTCTTCATTCCTTTCTCTCGCAGTGTTCTTGAGCAAGGTCATCTTCCGAAGGTCTGTCACTGGAGAATGGATTCGGAAGTGGAGTGACGTGACCAACGAACTTTGGCATGAACTTTCTTGTCTTTCTCACAGACTCACATGACCCCATTTGGTTGTCATGAAGGAACTGGCAGAGAGCAGGAGAAGTATACCAATTATCGGTGTACAACACGTGTCCATGGCCAGTGTAATGTTCCATCATTTTCTTTACGATGGCCCCTGACATGCCCATGGGGTCATTGGCACCATCTCTTATCACATCTATATCAGTGCCTGTATAAACGATCATGTCAAGCACTATGCCGGTCTCACAGTCACACAACACGAAGAGCTTGATTCCAAACCTGTGCCTCTTCAAGAGGATATACTGTTTGAAGACAAGACAACCTTTGAAGAGCATGAGTGACTCATCAATCACCAAGTTGTGGAAGGGGCAAAAGAATTTCTTGTACCTCGCCATCAACATGGTGAACACCTCCCGAACTTTCCATATTCTGTCATCCCTGTTAGGATTTTCAAAGTGCATATACCTAAGCAGCAACAAAAATCTGTCACAAGTCATGTACTTATTGAAAGTTGGGGTGGCGATGAGGGGGTCGTGTTTCCAATAATGTTGAAACACTGCTTCTTGCAAAGCGGCATGAGCATCAACAGTGCAAAGAACGTCATGAATTCCTTCACAATAGCATCCACCCAGGCTCGTTTTCTCGCTCTTGGAGAAATGATGTCCATTTTGTTCTTCACTCACCTGTAGTAGGCCTTGGTTTGGGCAACAATGTACGTCATTAGCTGCAAGTCGAAAAAGGCGAAGAAGAAATCCATCTCACTTGCATTTTCATCATAAGGCCACTCATCAGTTGAACCTGACCTACCAGCATCAAACCGGTGCAAGTCAGGCACAAAATCGGCCCCATCTGACCACATGCATAGATGTTGGCATCGTGTATTGGAACGTCGTCTGCGTCTGCGTCTGCGCCACCTTCAGACAAATCACTGTCATGCTCCCTTTATAACACACCTTCGTAGTTTTCCTCAATCGACGAACGCCCCTCCTCATTTTCTGCATCTGGGGCGGACTCACTGTCACTATCCACGCTCCATATGCCCTTGCGTCAGCGTTGACAAAATCCTGGGAATCAGGGAATAGCAGGGCATCATATTTCGACGGAGTCAGGGGATGCCTCTGTCTGACTCTCGCAGGTGTCCTGTGGGCAGGAGCGGAAGGACCGGCAGGGGCGGCGGCGGCAGAGCCAGCAGTGGTGGGTGGGGCAGAGGTGTGTGAGGCAGGCAATATTATCGTTATCCCTGTCGCCTTGCCCTTCACTTTCTTCCTAGGGGCAGGGGCAGGGGCAGGGGCGGCAGGGGCGGCACAGGCGGCTCGTGGCGTTGGTGGTGGTAGAGGTACGAGGCGTTTTTTTTTCCCGTTTTATGTTGGGTAGCCGTGCCCTTCCCTTTCTTCCCACTGGCCCCCGCACCTCCTGCAGCCACAGGGCGACCTCCTGCGTGGGGTGGCAGTGGCAGTAGTGGTGGTAGTAGCAGCCTGGGTGGTGGTGGTAGTGTCTCTGAAGGACAATGACCTTTGTGCACGTGTCGTTCCCTTGGCTGCACGTGTCTTACGTGCCTTAGGTACCAGGGCCTCGTCCTCGGAGCTACTCTCGTAGAAGTAAAGGTAGGATGGCTTTCTGGCAGCCACTCTCTGCCTTCCACGGCCGCTGACACCACCAGAAGGAGGGCTGGTTGTGTCATCACGGCGCGCGGGTGAGGGACGTATGGGCTCCATGACAAGTGCTTGTGTACTGCTTGAGCGCGCGCGACCCGAGCGTGTGGGGTGGTGGTATCGAGAACTGCCAAGTAGTACTACACGCACACCAATTTGTAGCTGCCTGGCTGAAAGCCAGCGGTTTTGGTGTGCATTTAAAAACCAAGATCTTAAGAGTCTTCCAGCACCCGCCCAGTAAATCCTCTTAACCCTTTCAGACTCATATGACACAGAGGTTGCCAGATTAGCAATAAGAAATAGAGTTATCTCACTCTTATAATTACCTCTCCAAAATTAGTTTTCTGCCCACAGCTAACTCAAAGAAGACAACTGCAGAGGTTGAAGTAACTAAACTAAAGGTTTCTAAATACCCCTAATGGTAACAAAGGCTTTAATGTATCCTTAATAGGCTCAAAATCGCGTCATATGTCGGAGAGGGTTAAGAGTCTTCCCGCAGCTGCTGGGTTAACTTTGTCATATGGTTTCTAAAGATCCGTAAATTACATGTTATACCCTCCTATGTTTTTCACATGCCTTCTCTATCAGCTGCCGTACTGCAAAAATCTGATCCACATATCCTCTTCCACTACGAGATATATCCTTCCTCTTTCACCGCAGCAATCTATACACACAGCCTATACACATAACAATCTATATATACAAAACAATCTATACACACAAGTTGTACATGCATCAATCAATACACACATCAATCAATACACACAACACTCAATACACAAAACAATCAATACACACAACAATCAATACACACAACAATCAATAACCGCAGCAATCAATACACGCAGCAATATATATACACAACAATCAATACACACAACTGATACAATCTCACCTAGAGTTCTAAAGGAAGCTAAGGATGAGCTCTCTAAACCACTGACATTGCTATATAATAAATCCTTGCAGTCTGTAACTATTAGTCTGGGATCCAAGGCCTGGAAATGTGTAAAAAAGTGATTTTGATGTGACACCCCTGCTATAAAATGTTTGACCCCTAGATCATGTCTGTGGGGGTGTTAGCCACCAGAAAAGTGACTTTAGCAAGGTAGTTTGGATTGCGCGAATTCTGTAGGGACGTTTTCTTAACATGGGGCATCAACTGTAAAAACCAAGAAATTTAGGGGTAGGGGAAATTCAATTGACCATATATCCCATAATACAGGGGTCAGTGCAACAAATTACCACTCATTCTTTTTGTTTTAAAGTTGTCTTTTATATGAAACATGATTCAATGTGATTGGATCATCCATGAGGTCAGCAGAGGTCAGAAGGTCACGGAAATTGGGTTAACCTGAAAATGTAGCTCCTTTATCAAATAATTCAAATTTTTCCTACTTTAAGCTTTATATATCCAGATGCTCACACCCAAAATATGTTCTTTGCATCCCTCTAATGTTTTTGGGAAAGGAATGTCACATTTGAATTAACCTTGATGGCATCACCAGTCCTGCCTTTGACAAATGGCGTTTTGGTAGTGTTTGTGAGAAAAATAATATAATTTTGGACATCTAACGCTCCATCTCACCTGAGTCAGTCTGCAGAGTGAATGTCTAGAGAGAGGTTGTGTGGTTCCTCTAGCATTTTCTATCTCGGAGTGTTTTTCCTGCCAACTCTACCTGGATATTCAATACTTTACTTTAAAGCTGAGTACCATACCTGTATTCCAACATATGTATATGCTTTTTGTTACTATATTGTACTGTTGTTATAGGCGGTTAAGGCTGTACATAGGCCTATGCTGTTTCGTGTGGTGCGGTAGTGTTAGGCGTAGGCTAAAGTGGTTATACAGTAAACCCTCACTATTACGATCTATATTGGCAAGCAGTAGTGAGCCTACACATTAGTATGACAATCTTATAGACTCGCTTCGCTCGCTAGTTTGTCCATGATTGTAGGGTATTGGATGGCTCCTCCAGCTATATTATGTATGCTCGCTATCCCTCGCCTATATTGATCGTAATAGTAATGGTTTACTGTAGTGGTTGATGCTTTTCATCTTTTGTGTGGTGCTAGGGAGGGTGGTTGCGTTTTCTCAAGGGTAGCTACATTATTAATTTTATTCCATTTGTGGATTGTATGAAGTCTTAAAGTGGCTTTTTATTTTCTACAGGTGCTGACCCCTGGCGTATAAAGATGGAACCGGTGGCTGTGATAGCAGGCAAAGGAAACAAACGCTAACTCTTCGAATAGTCACTTTCACTAGTAGAATGTATCGTCTGCCAAACTACAACAGATGATCAGGGACCTCTGTATAACCTGACGAAGAGAGGGTTCACAACATTCAAGAACGCGGTGGAAATAAGGAAGGATGACGTTTACAGCAGAGTGTAGGACGATCTGCAGAATCAGGACCAGTTCCTTTCAAAAGGACCAATGCGTCACGAAAAAATGCCGCATACTTAGTTACACCCTCAAACGGACTTTGGACAATCTAGTATCCGCCAAATGGTTTAAAGCCGAGCAAGGATAAACATCAGGTGAACGGAAGGGCAGGAGGAGTTTAACGGACTTTAAGGCAGTGTGTTTCCTGTGTGAAAGGGAACGCGATTCCAAAGGCGATAGGGCATTAACTTTAGTCAGTACAGTTGACAGGCAGAAGTCAATCCATAATAAGGCAAAGGAGTTGAGGGATGAGGCGGTCCTTTTGAAAATTTAGGGCCATGGTGATTATTGTCTTGACCTCATAGCTAACGATTTCCGCTATCACTTGAGGTGCATGAACAATTTCATGAACAGACGATGTAAAGCTTCGGAACAGACATGCGACAGTAATGGTGTCACTTAATATGACAAAGTCTTCCAAATGCTTGTTCCAGAAATTTCACCTGGACTTCTTATTAACAAGCATGTCTACCCCCTTGGCCAGCTGACCAATAGATTTACGGAATTTCTCTCACAACAGGGTGTGGTCAGTAAGAAACCCTATAGAACTGATAGGTTGAAAAAGTGATTGTTGAAGCACTTTGAGTCTGACATTCAGGTCATCACATTGAAGGGTAGAGATACTTTAATAGGTGCATCTTCTTTTACCGTCAAAGAGCTCTGTGATGAAGTAGTCTCTCTGCAGACTGAATTAGATGAGTGTGAGCTTCTTCCAGATGACGAGGAAGAGGAGGTACTGCTCCCAAACGTGTCAAACAGTTCATACCACGTGGCAAAACACTTGAGGGCTGAAGTGAAAACATTCAGAAAGGTAGGGTGTGCAACCCCGTTCAGTGATGAAATTGAAATATCATATGAAGGGGCCTCTAGTCAAGTACCGGTTGACTTGTACAATCACTTGGCGTGGTTACTAACAGAGGGAGATGAGTGTCTCGGTGAAGATGGCAAAGTCCAGCTTACCAAAGATGATGAAGAGAAGGCACTGAATTTGGCACAGGACATTGTAGGATGCCTTAGCAGGCAGCCACTTCCCAAACACATAGGTGTACTGCCCTAACCACGAGAAGGCGGACACCAGAATCTTTGCTCACATTGCTAGCTGTGATGACAACAGCGTAGTTGTCATTCAGGCTACAGATACAGATATCATCGTCTTGTCAATGTATCATTTCCCTCGGTTGCCAAACGTTGTTGAGTTATGGGTGGAAAGGGATGATCTGTTCCTCCCCATCCATGACTTGGTGAATGAGTTGGCCAAAGCAGTTGGAAAGGACGTGTTGGCGCTCACAGACACACTGCTCATCTCATACATTCTGTCAGGTTGTGATTTGGTGAGCTATCCTTTCAAACGGGATAAGAAGAGAACAGTGAAAGTCGCACTCCAGCATGTTGACAAACAGCCAGCATTGTCCAATTTCATCCGACATTAATCCGGACCTTCTGCACATGATCAGGTGATAACTGAAGCACGAAGCTTCTTTTGTGATCTCTACGGCAAGCCAGGGTATTTATCCCTGGATAAGCTCCGTGCCCACTTGTTTGCATTTGGCAAACTAGATCTGCGCACCCTTCCTCCAACAGAAGATGCTTTTCACTTCCACGTTCTCAGGAGCCTTTGTCAGATCAGCTTATACAAGCAAACTTCACTTAGCAATCCAGTGCTTCTTCCACCTGAAGAGGCATAGCAGGAGTGTGGATGGTGACAGGTTAATTCCTGTCATGAAGAGCAAGCCATCAAACCCTTCTGCTGCGAAGTTGAAGTACTGCAAATGCAAGAAGAAACCGAACTGCCTGAGGAATTGCCCTTGTGCGAAAGCTGGAGTACCATGCATCATTGCATGTGCCTGCAATGGCGTCAGAGAAAAATGTGGATGGTTTCTGACTGATGACACTGATGATGATGAGTAAATAGAGCTAATGACACTTTTCCAGACAGTATGTGGTATGACTTGTCGTTTTAAAACATGTTTAAGAGTACCGTGCAAATAGGTAGTGTGAATGCCCGATTTTGGTGATTTTTTTGAATTTATGCAAATCTAAAGTGACATACATGCCAGTAAGTTAAGTTCAGTCGGGGCATTCCTTTCCCAAAAACATCAGAGAAGTACAAACAACATATTTTGGGTGTAAAAGTTTGGATGTATTGAGCTTGAAGTAGGAAAAATTTGAATTATTTAATAAAGGAGCTAAATTTTCAGCTTAACCCACTTTCCGTGACCTTTTGACCCCTGTTTACCTCATGGATGGTCCAATCACGTTGAATCATGTTTCATATAAAAGCCAACTTTATAAGAAAAAGAATGAGTGGTAATTTGTTGCACTGACCCCTGTATTATGGGATATATGGTCAATTGAATTTCCCCTACCCCTAAATTTCTTGGTTTTTACAGTTGACGGGGCCCATGTTAAAAAACGTCCCTACAGAATTCGCGCAATCCAAACTACCTTGCTAATGTCACTTTTCTGGTGGCTAACACCCCCACAGACATGATCTAGGGGTCAAACATTTATAGCAGGGGTGTCACTTCAAAATCAAATTTTGAGGTCTCGGATCCCAGACTATATGCCTGATCAGTGGAAGCTAGCCAACGTAACACCGATATTCAAAAAAGGCAGCAAATCCCTACCCAGTAACTATCGTCCAATTAGCTTAACCTCAGTTGTATGTAAAATGCTAGAAATACTCATAAGAGACAGACTCGTAAATCACTTAGAGGAAAATAACATACTTAAAGATACTCAACACGGCTTTCGTAAAAAACGTTCCTGTTTAACAAACCTCTTAGACTTCTTCCACGATATCCTCAACCTCTACGATGAGAGTAAAGCTGTAGATATTATATACCTTGATTTTCAAAAGGCCTTTGACAAAGTTCCCCACAAACGTTTGCTGCTAAAACTAAAAGCGCATGGAATACAAGACAGTGTGTTGAAATGGATAGAAAATTGGCTCAGCGACAGAAAGCAAAGAGTAGTCATAAACGGTAAGGCATCTAAATGGACCAATGTAAGTAGCGGGGTACCCCAGGGATCGGTACTAGGAACAATTCTCTTTCTAATTAACATCAACGACATAGATGAGGGTCTCACCTGTACAATCTCAAAATTTGCTGACGATACAAAAATTGCAAATAGCGTACTCTCAAAAGAACAAGTTGACGATATGCAACACAATCTAGATAAGTTGTCATGTTGGGCCCAAATTTGGCAAATGTCTTTCATTGCAGATAAATGTAAAGTACTACATATCGGATACCAAAATGAGAAAGCAAACTATTTGATGAATGGCACTCAGCTTAAGAATGTAAACAGAGAAACCTATCTGGGAGTAACAATATCGAATAACCTAAAACCGAGTCAACAATGTTCAGAAGTTGTTAAGAAGGCAAACATAATAATTGGCTTTATAGGCAGGTCATTTGAGCATAAATCCAAAGACGTTATCCTAACCCTTTACAATTCCTTAGTCCGCCCTCTTCTGGAATACTGCGTTCAATCCTGGTGCCCTTATTACCAAAAAGTTATAGACAAGCTAGAACGAGTTCAACGTAGAATTACCAAAATGATACCTAGCCTAAAGAACAAACCATACGAGGAGCGTCTTAGAGAATTAAATCTATTTCCTTTAACCCAGCACAGATTAAGAGGCGACTTAAGTCAAGTGTTCAAAATCATCAAAGGCATCGACAATATGAACTGTAGTAAGTACTTCACTATCGACTAATCTAATTACACGCGGTGAAACGGGTGCAAAATTATTGGTAAATCTTTTAACTCAAACGAAGCTAAAAATGTCTTCTTCAATCGAGTTGTCAACTTATAGAATGGGCTTCCCCGAGATGTTATAGACTGCAGCACGGTTGATTCATTTAAACTTCGCCTAGATAAATTTCTTGCATCAAACCCGCGACTGACTGCGTTTGTAAATTAATAACTTTATTTTATCCTCCCCTCAGTTACTAACCCATCTGTCCCCTACTAACTTCCTAATCCTGCCACGGGCATTAGTTCCAGGGCAGTAGTTCCCTTTCCAATGTTCCCTTACCCACTCTAAACCACTGTTTGGACGCTTGATCCTCAGTGTTTTGGAGGACAAGCAACCTAGAAGGGTCACTAGACCTGTTGTTGCTTGATTTCCTTTGTACTCCTTTGTACTAACTATCAGTACACGCAACAATATATACACATAACAATCAATACACAAAACTATAACACAAATATATATACACACAACAATCAATACACACACCAATCAATACACACAACAAACAATACACAAATCAATCAATACACACACCAATCAATGCACACAACAATCAATACACAAAACAATCAATATACACAATAATCAATACCCACAACTATCAATACACACAACAATCAATACACATAACAATTAACACACACAACAATCAATACACACAACAATCAATACACACAACAATCAATACACATAACAATCAATACCCACAACAATCAATACACACAACAATCAATACACACAACAATCAATACACACAACAATCAATACACACAACAATCAATACACACAACAATCAATACACACAACAATCAATACACATAACAATCAATACACACAACAATCAATAAACACAACAATCAACATACAGCAATCAATACACACAACAATCAATACACACAACAATCAATACACACAACAATCAATACACACAACAATCAATACACACTACAATCAATACACACAACAATCAATACACACAACAATCAACACACACAACAATCAATACACACCACAATCAATACACACTACAATCAACACACAGCAATCAATACACACTACAATCACACACACCACAATCAAAACACACAACAATCAACACACACAACAATCAATACACACTACAATCAATACACACAACAATCAATAAACACAACAATCAATACACACAACAATCAATACACACAACAATCAACACACACAACAATCAATACACACCACAATAAATACACACTACAATCAACACACAGCAATCAATACACACTACAATCAACACACACCACAATCAATACACACTACAATCAACACACCACAATCAATACACACTACAATAAACACACACCACAATCAACACACACAACAATCAATAAACACAACAATCAATACACACAACAATCAATACACACAACAATCAATACACACAACAATCAAAACACACACCAATCAATAAACACAACAATCAACACACACAACAATCAACACACACAACAATCAATACACACAACAATCAAAACACACACCAATCAATAAACACAACAATCAACACACACAACAATCAATACACACAACAATCAATACACACAACAATCAATACACACAACAATCAAAACACACACCAATCAATAAACACAACAATCAACACACACACAACAATCAATACACACAACAATCAAAACACACACCAATCAATAAACACAACAATCAACACACACAACAATCAATACACACAACAATCAATACACACAACAATCAACACACACAACAATCAATACACACAACAATCAATACTCACAACAATCAACACACACCACAATCAATACACACAACAATCAATAAACAACAATCAATACACACCACAATCAATAAACACAACAATCAACACACACAACAATCAATACACACAACAATCAACACACACAACAATCAATACACACAACAATCAACACACACAACAATCAATAAACACAACAATCAACACACACAACAATCAATACACACAACAATCAATACACACAACAATCAATACACACAACAATCAATAAACACAACAATCAACACACACAACAATCAATACACACAACAATCAATACACACAACAATCAATACACACAACAATCAATACACACAACAATCAACACACACAACAATCAATACACACAACAATCAATACACACAACAATCAACACACACAACAATCAATACACACCACAATCAATACACACTACAATCAATACACACTACAATCAATACACACACCAATCAATACACACCACAATCAATACACACAACAATCAACACACACAACAATCAATACACACAACAATCAACACACACAACAATCAATACACACAACAATCAACACACACAACAGCGCCACACCAATCATCCTTCCCTGAGTCTCTGTTTACATCAAGCTATTTCCAGAAGCGTTCGATCATCTGGCCCTGTGACTCTAATGGAAATATGTTTGTACAATGTTAGCCCTTCCAGTCTTAGAGGACGTTTTTTCACTTAATTCTGGCTAACATTTAACAATTTGATTTAAGTTTGGAAGGCTTTCTACGAATCAAATGGGTAAAATCTATCCCAATTAACCCTCGGACTCCCACAATAATGTCCAAAATGAATAAAATCGTCTAAGTATCACCAAAATAGAAGGAGAAAACGCGCCCTCGTATCATGCAAGGCTTAGTAACTTGTCGTTGGGATTCTTTAAAAAAATTAAAAACACTCTCGATGTTCTGTACACTCTGGGACATAAATCGTGGGTGAGTCATGCACACAGTGCGATGCAGCATGGAAACTTAGATTTTTTGAAGGCCATAATAATGTCATATTATATATCTATATGCCACAATGCCAGGTTGCAATGATGAACAAATTCAGGATTGCAACCATTGCCATCAAACAACCAGACCCACCACTACCAGTATTGTTGGCGCCCTTAAGCCTCTGTCACACTATGCTGATTTAAGTGCCGACGCTCCACGACTTAAGGGTCGGGAGCAGGTCTTTGCCTACATCGACGCACGACGTTGGTGGGCGCCTACTCAAGACAGCCGTCGGGAGAGGCCATCAGGGGCCTCAGGAAAAGTTCGACATGCACAACTCTCATGAGTTGAGTCGGCGGCTAGTAAATTGACGGCACGTGGACGGTAGGCTGGCGGCGTCGGACGTCGTCCGGTATGCGTCATACGTTACAAGGGCGCCAGCCTGTTTGCGTCAGACGCAGCTTATAAGGTAGGTCGCCTTCAGGCAGTGGCCCGGTAATGCCCAGGAGCCGTCGTAGGGGGAGGGCATACCGTGAGTCCGTGACCTGGCAATGTCGCACGGGACATCGTTGATAGATGGTTTTGGGGGTGTTTTTGTTTTAACCTTGATGGAGGTCTAGCGAGGAAACTAAAATATAAATTAATATATAAATAAATAGACCCCAAAAATCACCACTGTCCCCTTAATCCGATCCCATCAACGAGTGACTATCTATAAACCCTTTCAATAGCGGTAGCGTCTGTTTTGCCATAGTTCTGCTATACTTAGACAATTTTATGCAGATTAAGAACGGTCTTTGGGAGTTAAGAGAAATAAATGAGAGGAATGGAGGTCTTGTGATTGCTACAGGCCCTTTGTAAGCATAATACAATAGTTGCCAGACTATAACGAGAAAGACGTCATCGGTACTGAAAGGGTTAACTATAGATGGCCTTGTTTTACCAATTACTCAAAAAAATAACACTTAATTAAGGGGAGATGGGTGCATTTGTTTGCTCATTTATGGATTTTTTTTTTTATGTTTTTAGTTTCACTAGATCTCAAGCTTAACTCCCTCCCCCCCCCCCCCCCCCCCTACACACATGCACACACACACACACACAAACGTCGCCTCCGACGGACCGAGCGGTTTGCCTCGGTCGGGATCAAATGTGACGGAGTAGGGGTGCAGTGTGACAGGGTGGCTGTCCATCGCCGCCGTAGTGTCTATCGGCGCCGCCCTACCTCCTATAGGCACCGCTCCTCAGGAGCATTGTCGCCAACCAGTTTGCGTGCTACGGCGCATGACGCCGCCCCAGCGGCGTCATTTATCTTCCTTAGGTCTTGCATGGTTTCCTCTCAACCCCTTCCAGTTGCCCGTCCATACTGTCCGCCGTGGGCGTCCCGCCCCTCTATCACCCACGATACTCGGCAGTAGTCTCCCCTTGTATCGCCACTCCTTAAGTCGTGGTGCGTCGGCACTTAAATTGGCATAGTGTGACAGAGGCTTTAACCATTTATTACGCCCTTGGTGGACACCCTGCCCCTAATATCTCCCCTGCCAGAGACACCAAGGATCCATGAAGAAGGATCCATGGCATGTCATCCAAATATATAACAGTCTCCCCCAACCACTCTCATCAAAGAGAACGGAAGCAGTCTCCCCTCCTCAGCCAGCCAACAGAAACGAGAGGATCCACCGCTTGCTCTACCTCACACTAGGCCTACAATTAACACCTCCATGATACAGGAGCTCACCTTTGTCCCTATCATAAGGACCACCCCTGCTCTTTTTCCCAAAAAACTAGTCCCTATTGTCCAGCGCTGAAAAAGGGTAGAGGTCAGGATGCTGAAATTGTTCGGCAGCTCACCTCCAGCACTTGCACAGTCTAGAAGGAGAAAGCTTATCCTGGTTCTCCATTGTTCTATGCTTACCCAGGTGGAACAACCAAATGCTGCTTACCCAGGGCACTGGCGCAGTAATGCTTACCCAGGTTACTGCGACTTTATTATCCCCTAGGCACACAACACCTTAACCAAGCCAGCCACCAGCCCAGCAGGAAGAAAGCGAGAACCAGACGCCATGACTATCAACCCCAACGATACCCGAGAAGCAACAAAAAGGAGGCGAGAGGACTAGGGCCTACCCGAGTTACCTGAAAAGACTATCCTTATGAGATAGCGGAGCAATGTACCTTCAGATAGTATTGCTTTGAGATCCTATTAAAGACTTAGCTTAGACAATACACACAACTGTCCCCTTGCCCATAACGAACTGTATATATACATATATATATATATATATATATATATATATATATATATAGAGAGAGAGAGAGAGAGAGAGGTTTTTCGATCGCTAATATTAAAGATATATTTTCCTACCTCTTGTCACTTGTTTTTTTTTATATCAGATTTAATGA
Source organism: Paralithodes platypus (assembly GCA_032716605.1). Classification (NCBI taxonomy): domain Eukaryota; kingdom Metazoa; phylum Arthropoda; class Malacostraca; order Decapoda; family Lithodidae; genus Paralithodes; species Paralithodes platypus. The sequence goes on from CM064525.1 coordinate 22,088,266, forward strand.
CCTGGTGCCACGTCTTTCAAAGTCTACTCCTCAGTGCAGCTCCGTCCACTAGCATGGACTTGCATATTTTCACCCTGTTCAGATCATCTATCCTTTCCATAATACCCAAGCTATCCAAACCTACTTGTATGCATCTCTTCAATAATAGTCTTGATACCCAACTGCCTTCTTAATTCCCCACTAGATACCCTTTCTTGCAGTTTCGCCTCAAACATCTACCTATATGATTCATTATTATTAAATGCCCAGTTTCCTAAGTATAGGTATTTGCGCTTATAAATCACGAAGAGTGCACCTTTCCCTTTTATTTAGGTAGAGTGGAAATCTTGTCATGGTTAGAATTGGCAGCAGTTCTCTGAACTTGCCCCAGCCACATCTAACTCTGGCGATATTGACAGCTTCGGCCCTATCATCAGCAGACTTGTCATCTACCAAGTAGAAACATTTGTTAACTTGCTCCAATGACTCACTTCTTAAGTTGATACTTTCAGGCAGATTATTCAAGTTCCCCTTTTTCGTCAACTAACGGGCCAAATGTCGAGGTAACTACATCTGAACACATTGATGTAACTCAAATGAGCAACACTCTTAATAGCTTTGTTTGCATCATTGTTTACTGAGGAAGACATTAACTCTGTTCCTCATATTCCACCAGTTCAAATTAACAACTGCAATACCCTATGCATCATTGAAATTACAACCGCAGACATCTCCGATGCAATATCAAAACCAAAATCCAATAAATCCCCTGACCCGACAAATGTTCGCTAAAATTAATTAAAGAAGTAAAAGATGAAATCTCAAAAACACTAACACTTATATTTATTTTAACAAATCAATACAAAACAATACAGTCCCCAAATAATGTAAATTAGCTAACGTAACACCCATTATTTAAAAGGGAAATAAAGCCCTGCCTGGCAACTATCGCCCAAAAGCCTCATCTCAATTATTTGTAAGCTGCTTGAAACAATAGTCCGAAATTTAATTGTATGCCATTTATAAATTAGAAACCTTATAAAGGACTCACAACATAATTTCCGAAGTAAGTGCTCACGTCTGACAAACTTCCTTGACTTTTTCCATGATATCTTAAATGTATATGACGAATATAAAGCAATTGCCATCGTCAACTTTGATTTTCGAAAAGCATTCGATAAAGTGCCTCACAACAGACTGATAGCATCAACAAACTTTCTTGCATAAATAGAGAGCAATGTTATTCATATGGCTTCATACAGGTAATAACATAACTTTGCTAGAAGGACATAAATAATAATATACTTTCATAAGTAGAGGGCAATTTTATTAATATGGCTTTATACAGGTAATTACATGACATGACTTAGATAACAATTATGAACGACCTAGATACATAGGGAATACACAACATACACAAAGATTATACTGTATATATAAATGGGTGGTAAGGTTAAAAATCCTAGGAGTGCTCGTAAGTGTGGTAAGGGTAAGCTAGGTTGACTCTAATGTGATGTGTATGTAGGGCAGAACAGGTCATCTATAGGTAAGCAGCGGATGGGCGGCTGAGTGGCTGGGCAACGTGTAACAGTATACCTATAGATGACTATTTACTTTACAGGTAGCGTGTTGAGGGTGCAAAAACAAAGGCAAACTGGTTGAATTAAATGTTACGTTGTAGGGGGACTGACAGACAACCCACGGATAGTATAAGCATCATCTACCAGTATTTCTTCAGGGAGGCTGACAGAAATATTAGGAAATCTTAAAAACACCTGTCGGGATTATCCGTTTACAGGTGAAGTACTTACCACAAAAATTAGTTACCACACTGAGCTTAGGGTCACATAGAACACCTAGAGGTTATAAACACTCAGACTCAGGAAGGAAGGTGAGATACTTTCCCTAACCTGGTCTGAGTACCTATTCACTTTTTAAGTATTCCTCGTCTTTTTTTGAATGCAGGGACAAAGAGCGGCCTTAGCCCTTCTCACTGTCGACATAGGCCCCTGTCGCTCCGATGATGGGGGTAGGTGGGAGAGTAATGGTAGGACCCTTAGAATTTTTTGTCGGAATTCCTCTAGGGACCAATCCTTTTTAGTAAATCTCGGGAGATCTCGAGCTAAGACTAAAGTTTGTCCTGGAATCCCAGGATCTTGGTAACACTGAGAAAGATGAAACCCTAGACAATGTCAACCGAGCATAGGTTCACTTCACTCGCCTTTAAACGACCTAGGAGTATGATGGAATCCGGCCTTTGTTGCTACTCTGGGTCATGTTACATTCCTTTAGAAACTAAGGGGCCAGCGCATAGCGAGCATGAGCTTGTGTTGCTTGGCTCTATACGTCCTCAAAGACCAACAGGAGTTATCCTTATACCAGCTAGGACCTCCAAGCTTCACTCCTTGTTGAAGGATTGTCACTCGGCATTGACAATGCCGGTCTGCCCTGTTAGAACTCGGAAGCCGATTGGCTCACTTCGCTCACCCTTGATTGTTCCCTTTGCATTTAAGTAAAAAATCAGGTTATAATTGATCATATGCTCTGAAAAATATATAAATAAATATATAAATGAATAACCAGCAGAGATCTTCCCTGGGCAACGACAAGATGCCTGCTAGCACGCAGAGGTCGATGGAAACCGGCTTATGTTCCTCCACGGGTCGAGTTGCCCCCATACTAGCTGGGTCTCATACTCTTGTCCCTTTCTCAATGAAGCGTTATCACAGGCCCTCAAAGTTGGTCAGTAAGGTGTGAATGGAATTTGCTGATTAGGCGCTTTACAGAATTATATAAATTCGTTTGCATAATTTCAAGAGGTAAGAGACTATAGGCATATGATAAGGAATCGCTAGAACTCCTGTTTCATTTTCTTGGCCACTCTTACTCATTTTATTTGTGCTTCACATACACTGAGAGTAATCCAGCTAGGTCTCACAAACACTCTCTCTTTAACACTACACCACACAAGCACTCTCTACTTCTTTCCAATACACCAAAATCTAAAACTAAAATTATGACAGAACAAGGCCTAGCCTCGGAGTTCCCAGGGAGGGGCGGGATAAATGCCCCCACAACATACACACGACACACACCCAATGACCCATCAAATGTATTGGACAATGGCCTGACACTCTCACTACTAACTTGTGCAACAGTCGTGGCCTTTCCTCACCACCTCTCCTCTGCCATCCCTGATCTTCTCTTTCTCACCGAAACTCAGTTGTCTGGGAGTACTGACAGCAAACCCTTCTCTGTAGCCTCCTACTATCTCTATCCTAGTATAAAAACCAAAGGCTTTGTGTATGAGTTTGTGTATGAGTTCGTTGTGTATATGTACACAACAAACTCACTTGCTCCCGTGTTCCCAAGTTCGACTCCACCGAATTCTCAAATTTATGGCTCAAACTATCCTATCACTCTCATACTAAATACTTCTGTGCTGTCTATCTTTCCCCTAACTATACTGATTATCCAAAATTCTTTGACTATCTAAACTCAAAATTTGAACACATCCTATCCATCTCTCCTTTCGCAGAAATCTTGATCTTGGGAAATTTCAACGTTCACCACTGCCAATGACTCTCCTCTCATTCTACTGATCAACCTAGTGAACAAGCCTGCATCTTTTTTATCCTAAAGGACCTAGATCAGTTGGTTCAGCAACCCACCCGTATCCTAGATCGCTTCGGAGATCAGCCCAACATTCTTGACTTGTTTCTAACTTCTAACCTTTCCGCTTATACTGTCGATCTTTTCTCTCCTTTGGGCTCCTCCGACCATAAACTTATCTCTGTCAGCTGTCCTATCTCTCCACTACGGCCACCTGATCCTGTCAGCCGGCGGCGTTTGTGGCACTTTGGCACTGCTGACTGGGAGGCTCTTTGGTGGTACTAATTTAATTTCCCATGGAATGATTCTTACTTTCGTGGCCGGGGACCCTCGGAGAGTGCTAAACGCATTACCGAGGTAATCCTCTTAGGCATGGAGGCATACGTTCCATTTTCTTTCTCTCAGTCTAATACAAACAAAATCTTGGTTTACTCACGCTTGTTTTAATGCTGTTTGCATTAACCCCTTATTGGCGGGGCCCAACTTAAGGCAGTCTAGAGGACCCAGACCTAAAGAGCGGGGCCCGCCTTTAGTCGGTTGCAATGTTGAGCACATCATTGGCTCTGAGAGAGAGTCTGAGCGGTGGGAGGAGCGTAGGTTGGCTCTGACCGTTCGGCACGGCTCCCGCGCCGCGACTGGCACCACCTCCACACTCACTGCCTCCCTAGACAGGGAAATATGTCAGGAAATTACCGTATTTTAGGGATTTTTCCTTCGTGTTGCACGATCGTTGCAAGACAACCCGTGATTCGTAGAAGGATGGTTCAGGTGTCATTGGAAAGCTCAATTAACGCCCTTTCACGGATACATAATTGCATTACGCTCTGGCTCTTGTTTATGCATGAAAAAGAGCATGGAATGAAGCTCATTTAGGGTAAATATGCCCGCTGGGCTGGTAGTACAAGTTATTAACCTAGCCGCTCGAGGAGTGTTAAGGAGGAAGCTTTCAAGCGGTAACGTCTCTTTCAAACTAAAGAATCTCATTGTTCCTATGTTTCTGCCCGGAATCAAGCCAACTCTTTTCTTCGACTCGCCAAACACTCTTTCATCAATAATAAATGCCTTGAACTATCCAACTCTAGTCTTCCCATCCTTTTTGGCATCTAGCCTAAAACCTCTCCAACAATTTTGTCTCCTCGTCTTTCCCTCCCCTTTTTCACTCTGATGGCACTACCATCACTTCTTCCTCTGACAAAGCTGAAGTCTTCGGCTAAACTTTCGCTAGAAACTCCACCTTGGGTGATTCCGGTGCTATTCCTTCCTCTCCACCCTCCTCTCTCCCACTTATGCCTAAAATCCTAATCTCTTTGAAAGATGTACTTTCTACCCTCTATGAGCTAAATACTAAGAAGGCGTATGGTTCGGATAGTTGTCCTCCTGTTGTACTCAAAAACTGTACTTCCGTGCTGACTCCCTGCAAGGCAAACTCTTCCGTCTCTGTCTCTCCTCTATCGTCTTCCCTACTTGCTGGAAGTTTACTCTCATTCAAGCTGTCCCAAAGAAGGGTCACCGATCTCAACCATCCAACTACCATCAAATTGCTCTATTTTTTTTTGGAAATCTACAGATTTTGAAATGTTTTGGGCTTTAACATTTCTAAAGCATTTCTCTTCTCATAATCTACTTTCCGATCGCCAGTATGGCTTCCTTAATGGTCACTCTACTGGTGATCTTCTTTCCTATCTTACTAACTCTTGGCCATTCTCCTTTTGGGACTTCAGTGAAACTTTTTCTATTTCACTAGACACATCGAAGCTCTTCGATAGAGTTTGACACAAATCTCTAATTTCTAAACTACCCTCCTTTGGTTTTTATCCCTCCATCTGTGCCTTTACCTCTTTTTTCTTTTCTGGACGTTCCATAGCTGCAGTTGTGGAATGTCATCGTTCACTTCCTTATCTTATCAACTTCGTTGTTCTTCAGGGTTCTGTGCTATCTACAATTATCTTTCTAATATTCATTAATGATCTTCTCAACTGTACCTCCAGTCCTATCCATGCATATGCTGACAACTCTCCCTTACACTATTCAACTAGTTTTTTAGAATGCCCCAGCATGCAATCACTCAAAAACTCACGTGATGAATCCATAAAACACTTATCTTTTGATCTGTCAACCATTTCCATTTGGGTTAGATATAATCTTGTTGCTTTCAATGCTTCCAAAACCCAACTTCTACATTTATATACCCATCAATAACTCCCACAGGAGCTTCCCTTATACATCAACAATACAAAAATCAACCCTTCATCTTCTCTTACTATTCTCGATGTCTCTTTTTCTTATGATCTCTCTTGGAAAGACCATATTACCATTCTTGTTAAAACGGCTTCCAAGAATTTGGGTGTGCTCAACCACCTCAGGGGGTGGATGTAATATGTCTCCAAGAAACCAGGGCTAATGAAACATTTCGTCCTAGATTTGGAAATTATATTGCCCATGTACACAACTGCACTGAAACATCTGCCAGGGGTTTGATTACGTATGTAAAAAAGACTATACCTGTAAAGAGGTTTTATTGTTCTTTTGGTAGGGACACTGAAAATATATCTTTAAAGTTATACCTTGATGATTACCAACTTAATATAATCAACATATATGTAGGTTGCAACTCACTCGATACACAAGAATTTCCTGACCTGCTATATGAAGAACAGACTCTATTGATGGGCGACCTAAATGCTCACCATAGAGCTCTGTCCTCGCATGAAGGTAGGAATAATACTAATGTTAATGGTCAACGATGGTTAAATTATATAAACTCCTGTAATGAGGTAAGACTAATAGGACAGCCGGAGTCAACGCATGTCCTAGGTGGCAGGCTAGATTATGTTTGTCTGTATAACGAGCCATATCGTACCTGTTCTGTTCACAAGCAGGACTTACTATTATCTGATCACTTTGCACTATTAACTAAGCTAGATGTTAAAAAGAGGCGGGTTGATGGGGGGAGGAAGAGGCTCCAACTCCTACCACAGCATACCAAAGAATTTGTGGAGGGAATGAGTAAGTGGTTTGAGTCATATCCTGAGACTAACTCAATAAATACTTTCTATCAAGATCTAACAAGATATGCTGAACAGCAAATCTCTCATAAAAAGACAACAAACAAACAGCAATCAAACAAGAAAAAAAAAAAATAATAGGGGAAACAAATACCGTTCAAATGCCAAGGGTGGAATCTGGCAAAGGTGGTACAGGGATGATAAAGAGGTACAAGATACCACCAATTTGTTAAAAACTGCTACACAAATTTGGAAGGGTAATAAAACTGGTGAAAACTTTGAAAATATAAAAATCTGTGGTCAAAGGGCCCATCAGGCTAAAATTAAAGCAAGGGAGAAATTCTGGTTAGACTTTTTAAATCACACAAATAAAGATACATCCATCAGTGTTGTGTGGAGGAAAATAAATATTGCAAGGGGGAAAACTAACCAAGCTGCAGCACATCCCCACCCTCAGGAATATGCTCAAACCCTTATGGATGAATGGGCCTCTGCCTCCACCTACAGTAATCTGCCTCTCAGAGTTAGGAATAAGCTAGGACCCAACCTGCCGGATTTTCGCCAACAAGTAGACGAAGCAATAGCCATTAAGGATGACTCGTGTAAAGATATAAACACTTACGAGCTCCAAAGAGCCCTATCCAACAACAAAAGTAGTGCCCCAGGGGAGGATGGGATAACATATCCCATTCTACGTGCAATGACAGAGGTTGCAGGCAATCCATTGCTGGATTTCTTTAACCTTAGCTATCGCAACAGTGTCATCTCTCCTGACTGGAAAAGAGCTGTCATAATTCCTGTACCCAAGGCTGGTTCTGTTACAGCCATGAGACCTATATCACTTCTTTCTTGTTATTGCAAGACAATTGAAAGGATTGTCCTTAATAGGCTACTGCACAAAATAGAGTCACAATTGAGCCCGCATTTGAATGGCTACATCAAAGGCAGAAGTACAATGTCCTGTATCACATCATATCTCTCTAACCATAGGTGTAACTTTACTGTATTTTTAGATTTAAAGGGTGCATTTGATGTAGCAAACAGGGATGTAATACTTTGCGAGTTGGCGAAAATGGGTGTAAAAGGTAAACTATTGGGCTGGATCAAGGAATACCTCAGCAATAGAAGTGCATATGTCGTCTTTCAAGGTAAAAAGTCTGAAGTACGTAAGCTTGAGCTGGGTACACCACAGGGGGGAGTATTAAGTCCAATACTATTCAACATATTAATGCACATTATTGTTAGACTCAAATTTCCCAGAGGAGTGATCTGTGAAAGCTATGCTGATGATATTTTGATCCAGGCCGATAGGCACAGGGACATGCAACGTGCCCTATATTTGGTAGGAGAAGCTTGTGACCAATTAGGCCTGGTAATATCAACAAACAAAACAAAAGCCATAACAAAAGGTTGGAATCGTAACAAGCCTCTACATCTTCATGGTAATGTACTGGAGAGGGTAGACTATTATAAATATCTGGGAGTGTATGTTGGGGGACTACAGGGTAATAATGCTGAATTTAATCATGTAATGACCACCTGTAAAAGACGACTAAGGCCCCTTAAAGTAATGTCATGGAAAGGCTTGGGTGCCTCCATCACTATCCTCAGGACCATGTACATTGCCTATATTAGATCAGTAATTGACTACCATGCTAGACATCATAATACCAGTCGATCTATAAACTACTACAATAAAGTAGCATTTACGACCAAATACACCTATGGTAAATGTACAACGAGTAGGTGGGTAGACTCAGTACATGCAAGAATAAGGCTTGGCTATTGTTATCCATGGCAGCTGAATTGGCAGGTAGAAGAAGAGCACAGGCAATGTAGGGTTTGCAGAGCTCCCAACAAACACTCTCTCGAGCACTATATCCTGGAATGCCCAATGATTAGGGAATACAGGAATAATCAGTTAACCACAATTGAGGATCAAGCAATATACATGCTAAAGTATAACGTAATCAATAACATACTAAACAAACACAAGAACTTTGCCCCCCCACAATAATATGTACTGTAAACATGAACATGAACCTTATAAGTATGCACCCCTTGCCCTCCACACATCTCTTCTTTCTTACAAGGTCACACTTAAACCCTTTGTAACGCCCTCTACACGATTTCATATTTTCATTGATCATGTCACACTTATAATATCAGTCAGTATTTCTTTACTTATCACTGCTATTCTCATTTAATAGATTGACAATGTACAGTATATACATATCCCTCTGAGCCTCTAACACAGCTTTTATTTAAATAATCTGTTAAGTGCCAATTCATATCCTTTTGCAAGCCAATAATACATGACCCTTGCATATGTAAGCAACATAATTGTCCTCAATATTCTTTGCTAATGGTTTGATCTACAATTAAGTACCTTCGGATATGCGGCATATCCATCCCGGAGGACTACTAGTATCTTCCTTCTGAATATTGTTTTGCTACTAAACTTAATTGAATATTGATCTTTAAGCTCTTCATAAGACAGTGTAATCTTCTCTAGACTGCAGTTGACAACCATGCCTTGCTGCCCCACTTTAAACCCTTACCATCCAAAATTGCCAGACCATCATTAAAACATTCTCCATTACCAAATTTTATATTCAATTCACCCAGACTCATCTGATTCGTCCAGACTGGTAGAGGCGGTGGGGTATGCCGGCTCGTCCACAGCCCAGCCTCCATGCCACTTTTGACCGATCAGAGCTTCTGAATCTCACTTCACCAAATTAACTTTTACCACCCAAAATTAATTATCTTTTGCCTTACCACCCATTTTTATCTCCAAGCCTTCTTGACGTGCCATACTGAGGCTCCCGGAAAATGTGTCTCAATACCAACAGTGCCTCCCCTAAACCCCCAAACTAAAATCAACAACTCACGCAAGTTGGGGCAAGCCCCGACACTCTTTATGCTCCTACTTTTTCACTTTCTCTCTTACTACACCAATAAAAACTTCCCTTCTTTCACCCTCACCCACCTTTTCTATATTCATTCATTCATTCATTCATTGCACGTATACAGTTTCCTTCCCTACTTATTGATATGTTGTGTCAGGTACGATGAAGCGATACTGCCGATATCTGTAGACTTGCGTTGAAATTCAAACTTTCCCTTTTAAGATTTTTTTTTTTTTTTTTTTTTTTTTTTTTGTACTACCATATTTATCTTCAGTACTATGGCTGGCCTTAAACAACTTATTTATATGTAGTATGTCCCACCCTCCCCAACACATACACACACACACACCTCCCCTCTCACACTTTCCTCCTCCCTGGAGTACCTTACCTCCTCCTCCTCCCCACCCCCCCCCCCCCCCCCCTTTCCCCCCCCCCCCCCCCCCCCCCACCCCCCCCCCCCCCCCCCCCCCCCCCCCCCCCCCCCCCCCCCCCCCCCCCCCCCTACTCCTCCTCTCCCACCCATTCCTCTACCTCCTACAAAACTCCTAACCATACTGCTGTATTGTCCTCAATATTCTCGGCTAATGGCTTGATGTACAAGTACCTCCGGATATGCGGCACTGTCCTTCCCGGAGGACCACTTGCACCTTCCCTCCGAATATTATTTTATGGAAATAAAATAATTTGAATATGAATCTGAATCTGTGTGGCTGTGTGTTTTGGGTGCTGGGGCAGTGCCTTCTCTATACATAATTATGTATAGAGAAGGCATTGGCTGGGGTCTGGTGACTGGGTCACGACGGGTAGGGTCCCTCTAGGATGTTTAAGAAGGGACATACACACACACACACCTCCCCTCTCACACTTTCCTCCTCCCTGGAGTACCTTACCTCCTCCTCCTCCTCCTCCCCCCCCCCCTACTCCTCCTCCTCTCCCACCCATTCCTCTACCTCCTACAACCCCCCTCCCTCTCTCCCATAACCACACACCCTACTAAATATTATATTACTATCGGCATGTAAACTTCTCCACTGGTCATATTGCGCTAACTATCCCCTCAATAACCATTATTGTAATAAGAATTTGGACCATGTAACTCATCTTTGTAAAATATTTGTATTACTATAATTCCATTATAACTTCGGTAGTTGGTAATATTAGTCACATTATGTATGTGACTCTTGTATTCAGCTAACTATGACCTCAATAACCGTTGATGTAATGAAGAATGTGAAGTGTCCCTCATATGATTGTAATATATTTGTGGTACTATTATTGCATAATAATTAATGTAGTTCGAAATATTAGTCACATCTTGTATGCAATAATTGTATTCAGCTACCTATGATCTCAATAACCATTGATGTAAGAAAACATGAATAGCCTCCTCATATGATTGCACTAGTTTTGTAGTACTATTATTTACCTGTCAATTAATAATTCAGTCACTTTTTTTTTTTTTTTTTTTTTTCCATGAGCACGTATATACAGCATATGTGGCAATCAAATGAGGAAACTATAATAACACCAGACGACGATACTGTTGTTACAGTAGAATAATGCTCTTTGAGCAGTATGTATTGCCTTACCAGTGGTTGTCCCCTTATTATTATTATTATTTTATTATTATTATTGAAATACCACAGGAACGAAAATTCCTGGGAGCGAAACTTCCACCCCCAACGAGATCCCTCTCTTTCTACCACCTTCCTCCACATGTTACACGTCTCGTTAATCACAGTCTTCTAATATACAAATCACATTTCCTTACCCCCTGACATTCTTGAAATACCCACTAAGTATATTCAATTAGATACCAACCATGCAGACTATAATACGTTCGTTGTGTATGGGTACGAGGCGATCTCAAGACACCTTAGCTCCCAGTGCACAACGAACCGGATCATGATTATGTCCGACTGTATTAAATTATGTATTATGTTGATTTATACCATTGCCTATTTTTGTAATAATTGTATTCAGCTAACTATGATTTCATTGATGTAATGAAAATATGAATAGTCTCCTCATACGATTGCACTAGTTCTGTAGTGCTATTATTTACAACCTGTCAATTAATAATTAAGTCACTACAATCTTGCTTGCTTTTTTTTTTTTTTTTTTTTTTAATGAAATACGTATATACAGACCATGTGACAATTAAATGAGGAAACTATAATAACGCATCTGAATAATGCCAACCTGACTTATAAACACAAATATGAATGTAACCAGACGACGATGCTGTTGTTTCAGTGGAATAATGGCTCTTTGAGCAGTATGTATCGCCTTACTAGTGGTTGTCCCCTCACAGGATGGGGGGCGCTGCTCAATAAACTCGCCCCTCGGGGCAAAATCAAATCAGGGGGTTCTTTACCCCTGCACAGCTTCTTGATCTGTACAGAGTCACAGTGCATCCATGTATTGAATATTGTTCACATGCGTGCAAAGGATCCTCTCACACAGCACTTCCAGACAAAGTAGAAGAAAAAGCCTTTCGTCTCATTAACGCACGTCCACTCACCGATTTGTGCAATCTCTCTCTCTTCGCCGCAATGTTGCATCTCTCTCGCTATTCAATCGCTATTACAATAATCAGTTTTCCTCAGAGCTCTCTCAATGTATACAACCTCCTCTGTGTAGAGTACGTAGTACCCATCTTGCAATACAATCCCACCCCTACTCTGTGCAGCTCTCCAACCTAAGAGTGAAACAATATTCCTAATTTTTCTTCTATTCAACAGCTGAGCTCTGGAATTATCTCCCTGAATCAATTTTTCCTCATTCTATGACTTAAATTGCTTCAAACTCTGTGTGTCCAGGCATTTTGACATTTGAATTTATTTTTATTTTGGTCCTGTTACTCTTTCAACTCTGGAGGAGGCACTCGTCACAGGTAGTTTTGCATTTTGTCTCCCTCATCCACATAGAAAAAGAAAGATGCTCTGGGTCAGATGAAATGCTAATATGCTAAATTGTACTGTAGACCAGGTTCTAGATTCCTGTTGGGATTTTAGATATTTAGCAAGTGAAATATTGCGAAATATTTGAACCCAGGAAAGCATAGAACTCACAGAAGTAAACACAAAGCTCCAACTAAAATGAGATACGTATTGTTCAGCTGCTCCACCAACCAGATGTAGAGATCTTGCCGTAAGAGAGAGTGGCTTTATTTTGCTTTGGACGCCAATTTAGCAGCCAAAGTATCAAACAGTTGGGCGATATAATTTTGTTTTTGATTATGCCGAGTTTAGATCCAAAGACCAAGCAATATATCCTGTACCCCTATTGCCGAATGTTAATCATGGGTATGGTTATATGTAAATGTAAAGAGAGGTACCAATGTAGAGGAGGTTGACCGATCTCTGTTACTATAGGGGGTCTAACCAGATCCTGTCAACCCATTTAATTCGAGAGTTTTCTGCTGAACTCATTAATATCGTCTTTCAGTATCCAGAATTAGAAATCGTTATGAGTTTGATAAGGATCAGCATAAACCTTTTGTAATGGAGTTAATGTCATTCAACGTTCACCTAAAAGTTTGGCCACACACCCAAAAGTTTTCGACACACCCAAAAGTTTACCCACACACCCAAAAGCTTACCCACACACCCAAAAGCTTACCTACACACCCAAAAGCTTACCCAAACACCCTTTGCCCCACACACTAACAAATTTGCCCCACACACCCGAAAGTTTACCCACACACCCAAATATTTGTCCACACACCCAAAAGTTTGCCCAAACTGTATGTATATGATTTACCTTGTACAGTATCACTTTCATATCTAGTACAGTCACTTATGCATATGTAATATCTCTCTATGAGTAAGATTCATGTTAGCATCCAGGCAGTCATATTAGTTATGTCATATAGCCACTCCGGCAACTCAAGCCTGGGGCTCCTCTCACCAGAGGGCCAATACATGTTTGTGTACCACGAGACAGAGCTATCACCCTGTAGGCTCTGCTTCGTGCCTGTATCCCATATCCTTCTCAATAAGAACCTATATATCTACAGCGTGTCTACTTACTCCCCAACCCAAGATAGGCCTGTTGTGCATCTATGGAGTTAGCTGGGACACACATAACATGGCGCAGTGTGTATTAAGAGAAGTTTATGCGGATTTCGCCAGACACCGCCAGCCGCCATTGTCCACACACCCTGCATCCCAGCCACCGTCTCACTGCTTGGATTACAGTGTTATAGTGCTCAACAGTGCGGTGCCGACGTTCCCAGTGCAGTGCCAGTGATATTATATGTGCCAGTGCTATATTGTGTGCTTTATTTTATATGTATTGTGTGTGGCATAAGCATAACGCCCGCACAAGTCCGAGCCACGAGAGAGCGGGGCGTGAGATCCTCCCCCTCTGACTGCCAGCAAGATACTGAGGTGAGGGAGGCCGCGCACCACCGGCACCGCTCCACCGCTCGGTACATACGCACGCACACACACTGGGCACACACACAACTGGCAAACTTTTATTTCATCACCCAAGCATTCCCTTCAGTGCTAATTGTAATTGGGTTTTATACATTGGTGAGGATACAGCTGGTGTGTATTCTAAATATTCTGCTGTTTTTGCCAGTCATTTTGATACCCCACTTGTATATGTGAGAGGCTAATAACTGTGTGTTTGTTATCTCCCTGTCTGTCTGTCACCCACACAAGATGTCAGACTCTGGTGATGTACAGGACGAAGGGGCAGGAACAAACTTGCCTTATGATGGGGAGGAATACACACCTTATTATCAGCACCCTCAGTCCCCAACCACACCTTCAGCCCCTTCTTCAGCTGATTTCCTGCAATTTTTCAAATACCTGGAGGAGTCTCGCAGGTATGATGAGCAGAGGAGACAAGAGGAGGAGGCCCGCCGAGATCGTGTCCTGGAGGAGTCTCGCAGGCATGATGAGGCTATAAGGAGACAGGAGTTCCAGAGCTTATTTCAGCTGTTGGCTCCCACCAGGACCCCTCCCGACTCCTCCACACCTGCTGGTCACCTTGGCGGACAGCAGCCACATTTTTCCCCACATCCCTCACACAATCCTCCACCACAGAAGGCTACGGCCCAGACACCACCACCATTGAAGCCTGACGCTACATTCCAGATGTTCCGGGAGTGGAGGAGACGCTGGGACGACTATGCTGTCATGGTGGACCTGTCCAACCTGCCTGCGGCCAAACAGATGATACAACTACGCATGTGCCTGACTCTCGAGACACAGCGTGTCTTAGAACACACCCTCCAGATCGCTCCCTCCACAGACAAGACTGTTGAAGAGGTGTTGGACGCCCTGCAGCTTCATATCAAGAGTCTAAGGAATGAGGCACTCCGGCGTCGTGAATTGTTGAGCTGCAGACAGCATGAAGGGGAAACTTTTGCAGAGTTCTACGTCCGCCTCAAACGTCTCGCAGAAGAAGTGGATGTGTGCCCTGGTAACTCACCCATCTGTGTGGAGACACAACTCAAGACTATCATCCTCATGGGCCTCAGGGACAAGGAGTTAGTCCAGAAACTCATCGCCCTGGACTCCAAGTCAATACTACAGGATGTCGTCACTACGTGCCGCTCGTATGAGGCTGCCAAATCTGCGACCACGGCCATTAGTGCGCCCCATGAACAAGTAAGGGCCGTCTCTTCATACAAGAAAAACAAGAAACAGGGCAGTGACAGGACCCAGCCCCCAAAGCCTCCATGGAATGCAGCTGATGCCTGCCAGAGTTGCGCTCGCCGACACGGGCCTGACAAGTGTCCCGCTGCTGGCAGCACCTGTAACAACTGTGGGCGCCACGGTCACTGGGCTCGGACAGCTAAGTGCCCTGCTCACAAGGTTCAGTGCCGCATCTGTTGTCTTCTGGGGCATCATGACAAGTGTTGTCCGTCGACTAAGAAGAAGGAAAGACGCCAAGGTGGCCCCCCAGGCGATACGGGTGCCCCCTCCAACTCTGGTAAGCCCCCCGACGCTAGGAGTAATAGCTGTCGTCAGGTGGGATCGACTCCTTCTACAGCTTCGACGCCGCAACCCATCTGTGTTACCCTCTCCTTTGGCGACGCTACATCCCGCCTACGGATGTTCCCGGACACGGGCGCCGACGTCACCGTGATTGGCCGGCATCACCTTGAGGATTTGGCTATCCCCATGAGCAGCCTGCGAGCCCCTTCGCCCACGACAACGTTCACGGCGGACGGCTCCCCGATGGCACCTGCTCTGGGGGTATTTCAGGCTACCCTCACCCTGGGACAGAGAGTGTGTACTACCCTGATCCATGTGCACGAGGGTGTCCAGACTCCTCTGCTTTCATACAGCCACTGCAGGGAGTTAGCCATCATACCTCTGGCATTCCCAACGCCCATACAAGAGGTCAAGCACGTCAACAGGTGTAAGGCTACACCACTTCCAGTCTCCACGTCGCCCGCTGAAGCCAAGAATTACTTCCTGCGGGAGTTTAGCGATGTGTTGATGTCCAAAGACGACCTAAAGACTGTGCCCCTCAAGCCTATGGTGGGTCAACCCATGAGGATCCATCTTAAAGAGGGAGCTGAGCCCTTTGCCATCCATACTCCCCGACAGATTCCCTTTGCCTTTAGGGACCAAGTCAAGCGAGAGTTGGAGTCCATGGTGGCCCAGGGCATCATCAAGCCTGCTGGAGACAACCCCTCAGAATGGTGCCACCCCCTCGTCGTTCTTGGTAAGGACAGCGGAGGAGTGCGCATCACCGTCGACCTCTCCAAACTCAACAAACATGTGTCCCACACCAGCTCACCCTTCGCCTACTCCCTCCGCAGCAGTTCGTGGTGTCGACCGAGGAGCTCGCTACTTCACCACTGCGGACGCCCTCTGTGGTTACTGGCAGATGGAGTTGGCTGAAGAGGACCAGCACCTGACCACCTTCATCTCGCCGTATGGACGCTTCAAGCATTGCAGAGGACCCATGGGATTCACAGCTACGGGCGACGCCTTCTGCTACAGGGGTGATATGGCTCTACAAGGTGTGCAGAGGTGCACTAAAGTCGTGGATGACATACTGCTGTACGATGAGGACTACAAGTCTCACCTCGACCGCATCCATGAAGTGCTGACTAGGTGCCGCAAGTTCGGGATTACCCTCAACAAGAGCAAGTTTGTGGTTGCCGCACCTTCAGTGGACTTCTGTGGATACACCCTCTCAGGGGATGGTATTGTGGCTGACACGAGCAAAGTGGCTGCAATCGGGGACTTTCCGGCACCAACCAACTTGACCGACCTCAGGTCATTCCTGGGTCTGGTCAACCAGCTGGCAGAGTTTACCCCTGACATCGCCGCCGCCGCTCAGCCCCTCCGCCCTTTGATGAGCCCCAAGAGGACATTTGTGTGGACTCCTGACCACGATGAGGCCTTCAGGCGAGTCAAGTTAGCCCTTGTCAGTCCTCCTGTTCTCGCACACTTCGACCCAGACCTACCCACCATTCTTCAGACTGATGCATCGCGACTCAACGGCATTGGGTATGCCCTCTTGCAGGACCACGGCAGTGGCCACCTGCGGCTCATCCAGTGTGGCTCTCGGTTCCTGGCGGACGCTGAGACCCGCTATGCTACTATCGAGTTGGAGATGTTGGCTGCTGTTTGGGCCATGTCCAAGTGTCGACTGTATTTACAGGGTCTACAGGATTTCACACTGATGACTGACCACCGCCCCCTCATCCCTATCATCAATCACTACACGTTGGACGCTGTGGAGAAGACCTCACCCTATATTTTCAAGGCCGTGTAGCGTGCCGGCAAGTTGCTCTGCATCCCTGATGCCCTGTCTCGAGCCCCGGTCAGCCGCCCCACGCCAGAGGATGAGATCGCTTGTGCCGACGCCGCCACCTACCTCAGGACTATAGTGACAACCAAGGACGTTATCAACTCAGGACGATCTTCGGCACGATCTTCGGCACCAGACGCAGACAGGACGCTACAGGATCTCCGGGTCGCGCCAAGAGCGGACCCTGCGTATGTTCGTCTACTCGACTGTGTGACCTCAGGATTCCCTGCCAACCGATACGACCTTCACAATTCCTTGCTCCCATACTGGAAGATACGGGACGAACTCTACGCTGATGATGACCTCGTCCTGTATGGAGCTCGGATCGTGGTTCCTGCAGCCCTCCGCCGACGCACCCTACAGCATCTTCATGACGGCCACCGTGGTGTGGAGGCCACTAAACGCAGGGCGAGGCAGGCTGTCTTCTGGCCGGGGATAGATTCCGACATCACCAACACTGTTCAAGCGAGTGAGTCGTGCCAGATCCTTCAGCCTAGCCTCCAGAAGGAACCACTCATGAATGATGACAACCCTACAAGGCCCTTTGAGTCTGTGTCGGCCGACTTTTTCATGGTCGCCGGGAAGTCTTTCCTGGTAGTCGTCGACCGTCTCTCGGGGTGGCCGGTTGTTGTCCCCTGCACAGGCGACACAACCGCCTCTGCGACCATCAGGATGTTCTGTCGCTACTTCCGGGAAGTTGGTGTGCCCCTTCGTCTGAGGACCGCCGGGGGCCCACAATTCACCAGCCACGAGTTCCGGGACTTTATGAAGCGATGGGGAGTTCGTCATGTGGTAACATCACCGCATTACCCACAGGCGAACGGCCATGCCGAGGCTGCGGTGAAGTCTCTCAAGCACCTCACCTTAAAGACTGCACCCTCTGGCAACATTGACTGTGAGGACTTCGACCGGGGTCTCTTGGAACTCCGGAATACTCCAAACTTCACAGGCCGCTCCCCAGCCCAGTTCCTGTATGGTCATCCTCTTAGGACATGTCCCGCCCATCCCAAGTCCTTTGCTGCGGAATGGCAAGCCAAGGCCGAGGACTGTGATAGACGTGCAGCCGACCGTGCCGAGCAGGTTAAGACCCGGTACGATGAGCACACACCCTTCCCAGGTTACGTGTCGGTCAGCAAGTGCGGATTCAAGACCCGACCACGAAACGCTGGGACAAGGTGGGGGTTGTGATGAGCCTTGGCAGGTCACGGGCCTATGAGGTACGTCTCCCTAGTGGCCGTGTGGTGGCAGAACCGTCGATTCCTCCGCCCCGTGCCCCAAACTGGTGACTCCCTCAACCCTGTGGCCCCTTTCAATGACGCTGAACAGTCCTTAGCTTCTGACCCCCAAGTTACCCCACGTCGATCAGAACGGCTCAGTAGGAAAGAGTCCGCTCGAGAATGAACTGCGAGCGTGAGGGGGGAGGGAGGTGTATGTATATGATTTACCTTGTACAGTATCACTTTCATATCTAGTACAGTCACTTATGCATATGTAATATCTCTCTATGAGTAAGATTCATGTTAGCATCCAGGCAGTCATATTAGTTATGTCATATAGCCACTCCGGCAACTCAAGCCTGGGACTCCTCTCACCAGAGGGCCAATACATGTTTGTGTACCACGAGACAGAGCTATCACCCTGTAGGCTCTGCTTCGTGCCTGTATCCCATATCCTTCTCAATAAGAACCTATATATCTACAGCGTGTCTACTTACTCCCCAACCCAAGCTAGGCCTGTTGTGCATCTATGGAGTTAGCTGGGACACACATAACACAAACACCCAAAAGTATGTCCACAAATCCAAAAGTTTGCCCCACACACCCAATAGTTTGTCCACACACCCAAAAGTTTACTCACTCACCCAAAAGTTTGCCACACACACCCAAAAGTTTACCCACACACCCAAATGTTTTCCCCACATACCCAAAAGTTTGTCCACACACCCAAAAGTTTACCCACACACCCAAAAGTTTACCCACACACCCAAAAGTTTGCCCCACACACCCAAAAGTTTGCCCCATACACCCAAAAGTTTGTCCCACACACCCAAAAGTTTGTCCCACACACCTAAAAGTTTACCCACATATCCAAAAGTTTGCCCCACACACCCAAAAGTTTGCCCCGTACACCCAAAAGTTCGGTCTGTACCAGTTACTTGTGCAGGCGATTGCACATTACAGCTCTGAAGAAAGAATATTGTATAACCGGCAAACACAAAGCTAAGTGGGTAAACATAAAACAGCGGATATAAGTACAATTATATTGAGCATATTTCACACACTGGGAGCCGAGTGGAGGGTAACGGTGAGGGAGGGGAGGCGGAGGGAGAAGGTAGTAGATCGGAAGAGGAGGGTCACATCAAACATCTACAGGAAGTCAGGGGTAATGTACCAAAGTGAGGGCAATGGAGTGTGTGGAAGAGAGAGAGAGAGAGAGAGAGAGAATGAGTGAGTGAGAGAGAGATATAGAGATAAATTGAAAGTGAGTGAGAGTGAGAGAGATAGAGAGAGAGAGAAGGGGGAGGGGGACTTGGAGTTAGTCTCGTTTCTGTTTGTATACATAACGTTTCTGTTGTTGTAGCTTTGGAAAATGATGTTATTGATGATAATAAACACCATTTGATCCGAGGAGGTCTTTTTGGAAATTTTAAAACGTTTCACTCAATAACTTTGGCGATAATAAGATGCTTCATACCATTCAGGTGTTGATTTTACTAGGCGAGCGATAGCGAGTCTGTAACTTAGAAGAAATCATCCTTTAGCCGGGACATTTTTTTTCTGTTAACAAATGTAAAGATTTAGCTTGAAGGGGGTCGGGGTAGACATTTATTAGTTTGAAGGAAGTCTGGTAAGGCGTTTTTTATTAGTCTAGGGGATAAGCTAAAATACATGACCATTCCATCTCACATACTATGCTTCTAGAAAAGCAGGAACAATTTTGCTTATACGACACTCTTTATAAATAACTTACTAGTTACTTTGACCATTACAAACAGTATGTCAGTAAAGACCAATGTGATTCCCCCCCTCACTAACGTAACATATGGTGTGCCTCAAGGCTCATTGCTTGGGCTAATATTTGTCCTTCCTTGTATTTATGTTTATTGCATTATGTGTCCCTGAACTTCACCCTTTGTTTTAGGGGGGTGATAACAATGTGTATGGTCCGCCTTTCCCTCATCCTATGAATTAAAATGCTTCAAGCTCCGTATATCCAGACATTATGACTCTAACGTATCTTAGATTTGGCTCCGTCACTCGTTTAACTTTGAGGGAGACTCTTGTTACAGGCAGCTTTTCCTTTTGTCTCCTTCATTCACATAGAAAAAAAAGGCACACAGATTTATGAACAATAAATTATAGCAGATCTGTTAATGGATGGTACCAGTGGTTTGACTCTAAATGCTGATCAAAGTTGCTATGGTACTGACTAGACAAACGATGCCACGTGATACTGTGATACTCGTACATCATGTTTGTATATTCATCTCATACTAAAGGGTAACACAACTAATTATCTAGGTGTAAAGTTAGATTATAAACTAAACTGGAAATATTTAACTCATTTTAAACTAAACTGGAAATATTTAACTCATTATGTTACTAACAAGTTTCTAAATTGTGCGGATTATTGCATAGAGCACGGCGATCTCTAACCCATGAACAATAGTGTAATGTATCCGACACTGGTATATGGCATCATTAAATGAGGAGTTGCTGCTTATAATCATATAAAAAGGGTTCAAATAATACAAACGTATTTACAAACAATGTTTTATCTTAAAATAAAAAGACTTAACTCAAAACTGTTGCACTGATTTAACATTCTGAATATTGAACAAATTGTTAAATGTTGTGCGTCCATGTTTGTGTATATGATTATTTATAAATACAATTTCGTATCATCCAATTATGTAAAATACCCGCTTACAATTCAATCCCCAAGATATCGTACATTTCATGCCCAACAGACAATTGTATATTCAGGGTGTAAAATATGTAGCTCTCTCCCTGTGACATTTGTAATAGCTTCCTATTTTATATTTGTAATGCCAGCTCTACTGTTTTCAATTATTCCTATATTTTATCATACAATAATACTATACTTTTCCCTCGTGCTGTCAAGCCATTTTCATCCACATCCATTCAAAATTGTTTGTATGTATCTATACATATTATGTTTCTCCTAAATTAACTTTGTATACTGTTGCTGTGTATCAGAGTTATATTAGACCTACTCGCAGATCTTGGTCTTAATAAATTTAATAATACAGTATAATTATACTGCCACTGACAAACCTCAGGATTATGTGAGATTAGGGATTAAATGCTATAACTGCTATGAATCAGGTCACATAGCTAGAAACTGTAAAAAACCCAAGAAACAACGATCAACTGAAGGTGTCACACAGTCCTTTGTCCAGACTGATGGTAGAGTTACTGGTTTTGGTCCTTTCATGTCTTTGGGGTTTGTGTCGGTTGATGGTCCCGTGCATATCCAATATCCTGTCTGTATACTTCGTGATAATGGTGCTTCGCATAGCTTGTTGGTGAGGCGAGCCTTGCCTGTAGTTGATGAACTGCTTACAGGTGAGAGTCTTCTTCTTGATGGGGTGGGTGGTCCAATAGAAGCCCCTGTAACTAAAGTCCATCTAGAATCTGAGCTGTTCACTGGATTTGTGAAGGTAGGTGTCAAAGAATCTCTCCCCCTTGAGGAAGTCACATTGCTACTAGGCAATGATATAGCAGGTGATGTAGTTTTTCCAACAGTTGTAGTAACCAATAAACCTTCCATTGACAGTCCTGCAAAACAACTAGAAAAGCAGTACCTGGATCTATTCCCTGTGTGTGCAGTCATGCGTAGTATGGCCTCTACTCCTACCGAGATGAAGGATGGTACAGTCGAGGAGCTTGATCTTAGTGGATTGTTTACTTCTAAACCAACTGTAAGTAGTGAATTAACCACAGGTGGCCAGCCTGTACTTAAAACTATTCCTGTGACTAAGGAAAAGTTGATTCTAGAACAACAAAATTATCCCACATTAAGATTTTTTTTTCAAGATCTGGTGTCGGAGAAAGAGTTAGATGGTCAACATTGTTGCTATTACTTGAGGAAAGGAGTGTTGATGAGAAAATATCGCCCAATGAATATGTCAGCTACAGATAATTGGTCTGTTGTGCATCAGATAGTGGTTCCTGCCAACCTTAAGGAGTCTATTTTAACCCTAGCTCATAATAATTTAGGAGGTATCTAGGAACTACAAAGACTAGTGAACGCATATTGACTAACTTTTTCAGGCCTAGTTTAAGGAAGGATGTATAAAAAATTTGTAAATTCTGTAGGGAATGTCAGTTGGCTGGTAAACCAAATCAGGTATTGAAGCCTGTACCACTGAAACCCATCCCAGTTGTTGATGAGCCATTTTCCAGGATTATTTTGGATTGTGTTGGGCCTCTCCCTAAAACTAAGAAGGGAAATATGTATCTTCTGACCATCATGTGCGCTTCCACCAGATACCCTGAAGTCATTCGTATTAAGAAAATTCATGCCAAGATCATTGTTGATAAATTCATTAATTTCTTTACACAATATGGTATCCCAAAGGTAGTGCAATCAGATCAAGGCAGTAATTTCACCTCAAATCTATTTAAATAAGCCATGAAACAGTTGGGAGTTAGGCAATACCTCGTTACTGCTTACCACCCAGAGTCCCAGGGAATGTTAGAAAGGTTTCATCAAACTGTTAAGAAGATGCTAGGTAAATACTGTTTAGAGACAGGACATGAGTGGGATGAATGGATAGATATACTATTGTTTGCAATTAGAGAGAGTATACAGGAGTCCCTAGGATATAGTCCTTACCAACTTGTATTTGGTCATGAAGTACGTGGACCAATGAGGTTATTGAGAGAGACCTGGTTAGATGATTCTGAGAAGGTAAATTTGAACAACTATGTGGAGAAGTTCAGAAATAGGTTAGAGAGAGTATGAGCATTTGCCATTGAGAACTTAAAGGAAGCCCAAAGTGGAATGAAATCAATTTTTGACAAAAAAGCAGAAAACAGACAGTTTGAAGTAGGAGAGCAAGACAGTGTTGTTGCTTTTACCCATATACAAAACTCCTTTACAAGCAAAGTTTGAGGGACCATATTCTGTCCTTGAAGCATGTGGATCGGACAGGTACACCAGGGCGAAGGAAATGTAAGCGCACAGTACATGCTAATAATATGAAACTTTTTCACCAGCAATCAGCAATAATGAATGTAACCAGAAAATTTGATAATCCAGTAGAGGAGGACCAGTTCAACCCAATGGTCCCAGTGATTAATAACTCTAAGATTCTTGCCAATCCTGAACCTATATTATAGCATTTGGACACGAGGAAAGCAGCAGATGTCACAGCTCTCTTATCCAGGTACAGCGGCATATACTAGGACGTTCCCCAGCGAAGTGTAGTAGCAGAACATGAGGTGGTATTGAAAGGTAGTACGACACCAATCAAGCAGGGTGCATATCGACTGAGTCCATGGAGGAAGAAGATTCTGCAGGAGGAGGTCCAGTTTCTGCTTGAGAATGGTTTGGCCATCCCCTGCTTACTTGTCCCGAAGCCCAATGGATCGTATCGGATGTGTACGGACTACCGACGACTGAACCAGGTAACACAATCTGATGCCTACCCTATGCCTAGGATAGACGATATCTTGGACAGCTTGGGGACAACACGCTTTTCGACAAGACTGGATTTACTCAAAGGATATTATCAGGTTGGTTTGGCCAGTAATGCTAGTAATGTGTCGGCTTTCATAACACCGGATGGACTCTACCAATATACAGTGATGCCCTTTGGAAGAAAAAGGCGCCTGCCACGTTTGAACGCATGATAAATAAAGTAATACAGGGTTTATATAATGTGAAGGCTTATATAGACGATGTGATAATTTATGATGTAGACTGGTCAGAACATAATTATGGTGCATCTTCAAGAACTTTTTCTTAGATTGATAGAGGCAAACTTGACTGTAAATCTTGCAAAAAGTGAATTTGGAAAAGCTACTGTAGATTATCTGGGACATCGAGTGGGAATTGGACAAGTGCCTCCCCTGATAGCAAAGGTAGAAGCCATAAAATATATTCCTCCCCCTACTACCCGAAAACATTTGAGAAGTTATTTGGGAGTGGTGGGGTATTATCGTAGGTTTTGTCCTAATTTTGCAGAGGGAGCTGTTCCCTTAACCAACTTAGTTAGTCCCAAAGTAAAGTTCACATGGTCACCTAGGTGTCAAGATGCCTTTAATGAACTGAAAAACATCCTGGTCAGCAAGCCCATTTTGAAGTCTCCAAATTTTAATAAAAGTTTCCAAGTGCAGGTGGACGCAAGTGAGATGGGAGCCGGAGCCGTATTGCTGCAGGAGAGTGACGAGGAAGATGGATTGCTGTATCCAGTCTACTATATGTCCCACAAGTTCAACACTGCTCAGAAAAATTACAGCACCATAGAAAGAGTTACTGGCCCTTATTTTGGCTCTTGAGAAGTGGGATGTGTATCTTTGCCAGAATGCTGCCCTTTCAGTCTACAGTGATCATAGCCCACTTCAGTTGCTGGCCAGAATGAAGAATGAGAATATGAGATTAACAAGATGGGCTCTCTTCTTGCAGAAATATGATATAACCATAAAGCACATAAAGGGATGCGACAATGTAATAGCTGATTTTCTCTCTAGAAGTACACTATAGGCTTCACCCTAGTGTCCTTTTGGGAGGGGAGTGTTAGGTATTAGCCTATTTATTATTATTTAACACCTTACGAGCAGCCTAGGCGGTAATTTATATGTTACCGCCCAGCGGGGTGTTTTTACCCTAAATAGGGTTGTTTACGTGATCATGTTCATGCCTAAATAAGACCCAGAGCGTAAAACAAGTATCTATCCCTGAAAGGGCATAAACAGAGCTTTCCAATGACACCCCAACCATCCTTGTACGACCACTGGTTTTCTTGCAACGATCGCGCAACACGAGTGCAAAAACCATGTAATTAGGTACTTTCCCTACATAATTCCCTGTGTAGCGAGTGTGAGGGGGAATGGAAGGGTGGTTTTCACTTCAGTTGGCTCACCGTGGTGGTGGGCGGCGGTCATAGTCTTACTACGCTCCTCACACCGCTCAGCTCTCTCTCTCTGCAACATTACGTGCTGAAAATGGCACACGACATAAGTTGTGAACCGCCACTTAGTCCAAATTTATTTCACACGACATAAGTTGCGCGCCGCCAAAGAAGGGTTAATAAGGTAGATCAGTATTAAAATACATAGGGATAATTCTAGATTGTCTGTTTAAATATAAAGTATTTAAGAGGTTAATAACTTACATTTTCGTAATGCTTAGTGGAAGTTTGGGATACAACAGTACTTGATTCGAATCCTGTATTCATGGTAAATTTCATATACTTGGATTATGTTTTTATATTATTTTGTTTCTGTAACAGATTGGTGTGAACACTAGATTATGGTTTGATACTTTAATAAGGGAGTTGAGGTCTCACAGGTTTATGAACTGTTTTTGTATAATTTAGGATTTGTTTCTGTAACAGATTGGTGTGAACATTAGGTTATGGTTTATGATACTTCAATAAGGAAGTTAGGTCTCACAGATTTATGAACTGTTCTTGTATAATTTAGGATTGATTAAGTTAATTCATTTAGGTTTCGAAGAGCTATAATTTAATTTGTACAGTATACAACTTGAAGCTCAACAGTTTCATAAGAGTGAACGTTTAAGATTTGAGTTACCTTGTTTCATGTGTGTTGATTTGAAATTAAAGGTTTTGTCTATAAACTTTGAGATAGTATTGTAAAAACCAAAGCGTTGTAAGCTCGGTGGTGGGAGAGGGAGGCAGACTGTGTATTGGGGTGGGTGTGGTGAGACGTCAGTGGATACGCCATGAAGACCTCCAGCCCTAGGATTTCTTGATCCTCTATGATATGGTAAAGTAAACAGACCTATTAGGGGTTCTAGTGGTTGTTGGGAATACAGTGAACCACCTTTAGAATATAGAATATTTTAAGGCTGTTTGGGATGGAAATCAGGGTTAGGAAAGATATTTGTATTTGGTGTGATCCATGGTGTTAGTGTTGTCTCATTGAATAGAATTAAGTTAATTTATGTACACATGCTAATCTTTAAGTATTAATGAACAAATTATAATTTACTTATTTGTTTTCACTTTCCTTAAGTATTAAGATAATTTGAGATTTTATATTTTTATATTCCTCGAGCTGTCTTTCTTTTCCAATTCTTAATTTTCTCCTATTTAAATTTCTGTCATGTATTAGGGGTCAGGAAATGTGACTTAAATCTGTAACAGTATCTATACATAGTATGTTTCTCCTAAATTAACTTTGTATACTGTTGTTGTGTATCAGTAATAGACCTACTCGCAGATCTTGGTCTTAATAAATTTAATAATACAGTATAATTATACAGTATATATAATATTTTTAATACGGCAATAACCATTTATAATTTTAATTTTAATTTGAGAGTCAATACAGTCACTGAAAACTAAAATAATTAACTTTGTCACAAGCGCGTTCAGATCACTTTCTGTGTATGCATCTCCCTATAAGCTACATCTATCGATCCGTCTGTTTTTAATCCCTTATGGATATTGACGCATTTTTAACACTAGACGACTTTGTCACGTAGGATTTGTGGGAGGTCAAGGTTTAAACCTTAGAAGATCCGATACGCATATATTGTCTATTTCCTGGCTATTATAAGACAAATTTATTCAGATTAGGAAGGGAGTATGGAAGTCAGAGGGTTAATTGAGATAACCTTTACCTTTATAATTACCACAGATCCTTCCTAGTTGTATAATATTTACCATTGATAGCCAGAATAAACTGACAAAATGCGTCAAAATCGTCTAACGGATAATTAAGGTAGTTTGCAGCTCTTTCATTCCTAGAGATCCTTACTTAGCTGACGAAATATAATAGTCTAATGAGAGCTAAAATATAATTAAGAAATGTGTCCAAAGAATATTGAAGGGGCTAATAGTTGTATCTGTTCTATCATCCTCTACCAGTATCCATCTATCAACCCTCTATCTCTTTGTGCATCAGTCTCACAGTGTTTCTTATAGTCGCACTCTCCCCTCTCTCTATATATAATCTATTCAATATTGCACTCACTTACTCTATATTTAGCTCCCCTACCCTTCTCCTAGCTGTAAGTCCACCATCTACCTCTCTCTCTCTACATCTCTCTCTCTCTCTCTCTCTACATCTCTCTCTCTCATGATGATAAACTTTCAATGCTACATATGACTGATTAATCTGTAATCGGGAGCATGATATAAATCTGATGCCGCTCTTTCTCATGAATAATTAACCGCGTTAATCAACCCGCCTCCTCAACCCCCCCCCCCCTCTCTATCTCTCTCTCTATATATATATATAAAATATATATATATATATATATATATATATATATATATATATATATATATACTGTATAGATATTATAAATTAACACGACGTTCTCCATCATCAATATTTAATACAAAATATCCTGAATAACTCTTGGTTGCAGTTGGCTCGTATTTCAGTTCATTAACTATAAAGAAATGTAGACATAGCAGGTTTGAACCCAGAGCAGCATTTAAATAAATACATGTATTCATAAAATGGAATAGAACATTGGTGTTACGATCTAGCATTATCATAGCAATGATAATCGTTAACGATGTAAGGATTGTTCTTTAGGGACATGATTCAATCCTCGATAAATAAAAACCATTATGTTATCCTGACTCTTCAACAACTCATGAATGACCACAACCAGCTCACTACTAATCTCGCTCTCTCTCTCTCTCTCTCTCCTTCGCTGTATAGATTTTCTTTGTTTTTTCTCTCTCTCTGTCTACCACTTATTCTCTCTCGCTCTCTCTCACTATCACTCTCACATACACCACACATACGAAATCACCCCTTAACACTGGCTGATTGTTGATTAATTAACACTCCGTATGTATACCACATTAGGGAAAACATATATTGTGTGAAAGAAAAGGGGAGACTTAGAGTGCAAGCCAAACTTCTACAACTTTATATTATGCAATGTACATTGCACCTTTGTTTTAGGAAGCTAAATAATATATTTTGGTTAATTAATGGGATATTTTTTAGTAGGCTTGTGCAATGTTTATGTATTGTCTTAGTCATATAGCTATAACAAATGCAGGCTAAGTACCGTACCTGTATATAAACCTAAGCTACTTATAGCTTACCTAGTATAGTCGGATTTTTTCCAGCTGATGATAAATTTAATCTCTTTTTATCTCATTATTCAATTCTTAATGGATAAATATGATACTGCTATGTCTCTGCGTCATAGGAATGACAAGTTTTCATAATTAGCAAAAGTTTTCGCAACAAAATGTTGGTAATAGCCGAGTAATCAGGAAGGCGAGACAGCAATTTACCATCAGCTGGGAAAAGACATACTTTAGTATAAAGTCGCGTCATTGGTGAATGACGTGCATAGTTAATTTATTGCCGATGTGACTTGTTTATACACTGCTTATCCATGTTATAGTGTTCCTACTCATTTGACACACATTGGTAGTTTGTCGAAAATAAAGTATTTCGTAAACTGTTAGTCAAAATATTATTTTCTTGGGAATATTCAACCTTGTATGTCCTGTATATGATTCAGTGTCTTAGTAACTTAAATACCCAAGTTAAGGATCACCACCGTACCAACTCGCCCAGGAAAGAGGAAATAAACTGAAGGAGGGGAAACTAATCTAACCAACACCAGAAGGCAACATCACCAAGGAAAACGAAACTAGATGGACGAAGGAGAAACTAAACGAGAAATAACCAAGACGAAGGAGAAAGATACCAAGACCAAGTTAACGAAGATGCCCAGGATACCCAAACCCCACCACACCGTAACAAAGGAATACAGCAACAGAAACCTGGCACAGAATACCCACACCGAGAAAGAAAACTCACCTCCATCACGGAAGACCAACGTGGCATCAAAACCACGTGAAGACAGTAAAACTGTAACAAAACCCACAACACATAGCCGCCCAAAACCTACCTGTGCACCACTACACCTTACCAGACGAGACGCCAGAATTGCCACAATAAAACCTGATTTAGCAACAATGCCAGAACAAAAACATTCCAGTTCTCTACAAGCACCACGAGGCCACGAAGAAGAAAATAGTGTACAGTCAGAGGCACAAGGACCAACATGGACGCACTAACAAGGAGCAGTTACGCTGTTCTTCCACGAAGAGGTCTACTCACCTGCCTGCAAACTTCTAAGGGGTCCTCCTAATCCCCCCGGAATACGCCCCCCTGTACTTATGACCTTCTGACCTCCGCACACCTGACCTGGGACATCTCAGCCGAAGTCGTCACTACCCCGACAGAAACCTGTATAAGACAAGCAATTCTAGGGCTTGATTTAACTAACATGTTAGCAAGCGAGTCCTAAAATTACCCTCCCATTCAAGGATCGATTGAAGCCATGGTGAATATCTTTCGAGGTCTGAGGAGTTATTTTACCTATTGAGGAATTAATATTAATACATGCCATGGTATAGTGCTTAATAATAAGATCCCTAATAGGCTGCACCTTTGGTATTAGAAGCATAACCGTTGGACATGTCCACATCTTACTACTTTTGCCAAAACTGCACTCCAAAACTATAGAAAGATACTTGCCATGGTAAAGGTCATTCAATAGTTCTGGCTTTGTGAGATACCGTCTTAATAACGGCATTCTACAAATAGAAGTCGATATTGTATCTGTCCGACGCCATGGTCGAGGACACTTACAGTAAAAAGGTCTAAACATCGCCCCTGAGTTCTTTGAACCTCTTATAACGGTCAGTGGCAGATCGAGTGTAATTAGTAAGTTCATGATCTTACCATCTCTTCGCGTTAGCTCGATACCTTGTCGCTGTGTCATGACACTAGAGACGTTGTATTTAAGACCCCCAAGTCAAGAGTACCGAAACGGAACTTCATCAACGATTAGCATAATGGCCAGGATAGAAGAGTAATAGTAGCCCAGGGCATGTCCTAGCTCTCGCTCGCGTTAGTCCGATGAAAGTGCCCAATGTCATGACATCAAGGAACTATCATTTAAGACCCAAAACCAGCTAATCCATCTGCATCCCAAACTACCCCATCCACACAGCAGGACCACCTAAACGGCTCAACGGAAACTAGATGACCAGACTTCAACCACCTCATCTCTACACAAACTACACTCGTCACTCCAATCTTCAAGTGTTAGACTAGGAGTGTTTATTGAAAATTATTCTCACTCATACATCAGTGCGACAAGGTGAAATAGTTAGTAAGGCAGAGTCCCCATTTTAGACTGTTTATTTTCACATCAATGCGACCAGGTGAACCCTTAGGAAAATAGAGTCCACAATTTAGACAATTTATTTTCATAACTGTGAGATTTATATATTATCCATTCCCTTTTCCTATGATATGAGTGACAACCTGAGATTTACTAATTGAACCTATGTGTATGAATCTTCATCAAGACAAAAGATGAGATCAATTATTAAGAGCGAATAACACATAAAAGTGTATCTGACACCAGTGAATTAAGGTGTACAGTGCATAATAAGAAAGAGAGAGATAAAGAAGTATATTCCTAGTTCCCTTGCGGATCCTTGACCATGCTAGGCTAATATATATTTATAACCATTGTTCACATATTATTAAGCGTTATTGTTCTACTTAGTGAGTTAGTAAATAAAGTTGTTAATATGATGTACGCAGTGTTATAATATAATTATGTTACCCTTTACTCCTTCTGTGCATGTTTTGTATGATTTTGACTTCTCCAGTTAAGTGGAACCTACCAAACTCCAATATAAACCCGCTAAAAACCCAGATATAACTGTAACAACGGTGCAGCTGTTCAAACTCTACTACCTCACGAAACAATCCCATATGTTTTATTGTAAAAGGGTCCGTATATCATTACTTAACAATTCTGTGCATTACATTTAATTGCAAAATTATTTTTCAAAATAAAACATACCGGTAACTATTATAAGATTAACTGAGGGAAGCTTGTATCTAAATACGAGTATTACAAACTGTAAATACAACGCAATATTAACTAGGGACATTTTCCAAGCTTTAATTTTTTTAATATAAATCCGAAAACGTTATACGCACTTTTTATAATTCATTGGTTCGTCCGCATTTGAAATACTGTGTCACACAGTATTCCAAATGCGGACGAACCAATTAATTATACAAAGTGGTCTGGATCCTGTTTTGGTCGCCATACTATGTAAAGGACATTGAAAAACTAGAGAGAGTACAACGGAGAGTAACTAAAATGCTTTCTCGACTAAGAAATATACCGTATGAGGAACGACTAAAAGAGTTAAACACAATTACCTTGACTAACCTCAGAATAAGAGAGGACCTAATTCAAGTTTTTAGAATTATCGAAGGCCATAACAACATGGATGCAAGTAAGTAATTCACAATAGATAACTCAAATTACTCGATAAATAATGGCTACAAAATTGTCGGAAAGGCATTTCATTCACATGAAGCGAAGCACTTCTTTTTCAAAATAGTTGTCAACTTATGGAACAAATTACCTAGAAGTCCAAACATTCAAATATTGCCTTAAACAATATCTTGCCATCAACCCCCGACTGACTGCGTTTGTGCCCGAGCAATGTGACCGTTTCAGTATCGAACACAGTACTATAATTTTGTTTTCTGACCACAGTGTTTCTGGAGCTGAAATCCTTCAGTTGATGGTTGTGGCAATTTATTAATGTATTTTTTATTTTATTTTATTTTTACAAGCAGCTTAGTAAGGACCATTAGGTCTGTTGTTGCTTGCCCCCTTTGTATTCCTTTGTAAATTGATACGTAATCCATAATATAATTTAATTACTCTGTGCCCTATATTTGATAGCCACAATTGCATTTCAGAGTGAAAAGTCACTGTGAACTGAAGGAAGGTATGAGATATATATATTAGAGTAGTGGGGTTTCTAAAAAATGTGAATGTTAGGAGCATTTTTAGGTAAAAGTTGGGAACCAGACTTTTTAGCATATTTCAGGTATGCTGAATTCGATAAACCCGGTTCCCAAGCGAAATTTTGAGTTTTTGACCATCTAATTTGCATAAACAAAATGGCCGCCAAATTGGAAATTTTTGACACTTCATGAACCATTTTCTCCAATATCTCTCTACCTAGGCAAGCAAAAATGACAAATAAAGTGTCTATACTTATGTTTTGAGGGTCAGAAAATGTGATTAAGGCATCTTTAAAGTGATTAGTGATAAGCCTTCACGTAAATGTGCAAATTAGTGGCTGCAATTATAGAAAAATCAATTTCTCCAATATCTAATGCTAATACTAATACTAATTGTTTCTTTTATTTGCAGACTACAATGGATCCAGTAGTTACTTTGAAGAGGCCTTCACCTGTAGATTACAGCTTGTGCATCTTCTGCCAAACTCACACAGCCAGTGTTATTCCTAGTAATGCAAGTGACCATGGACTCGCAAAAGTCAGGGATGCTGCCAGTACCAGAAGAAAGCTTAGAGACACTAAGAATATCGATGTGATTGACCGTCTTGAGAATGTCTTGGATTCTGCTGAAGCCGAAACTCTTGTGTGGCACAAAATGTGCTATGCCCACTTCACGGACAAAAGTAAACTTGAACGTTTGCGGAAGATGCAGGCAGTGGATTCAAAACAAGAAGCAAGTTGCAGCAGCAGTGGTAACAGATGTTCATTGCGAAGGCACGTGGAACCAGTTAACTGGAACTTATGCATTTTCTGTCAAACTGTTGTTTTAAGGCACGGTTGATCTCAGTAATGACAAAACAAATGAGTGATCAGATAATTGAAGCTTCCCCTCTCGACTACAAAATTGGCCTTCGATTGGCTGGAGTGATTGACTTAATTGCAGCTGAAGCCAAATACCACTTGAAGTGTCTAAGAGCATTCACCAGATCTACCAATAAAACAAAGCTGGACTCGGACAATACAGACCTTGCGATGGTATGGCTATGCAAAGAGTTGCAACAATCTGCAGACAGAGGGCACGTTATCCTGCTGAATGATGTCTGGGAACGGTATAAGGAGCTTGCTGAAGAATCGTCAACCATAATTCAACCGTCTTACTACAGTAGAAGGACAACCTTCAAGGAAAAGTTGCAGTCACAGCTGGGAGACATTTTCAACTTCTTCCAACCTCTTGACAGGAGCACATCCGAGAGAAAAACCATGCTGATTCCCACAAAGTATCAGCATACTGCAGTTTTGGAAATGACAGAAATTGAGGAGACTGAGAAAATGTTGCCTCAATATGTGCCTCAGGATGACATTTTCCTATCACTTGTACATGTAGCGCTGAGAATTCGTGGAGACATGATGGAATTTCTGGGTCACAAAGGTTTCTCTGTAAGTGAAGATGAAGCGATTCAATGCATTCCAGATAGTTTATATATGCTATTGAGACTAATCTTTGGTGGTCAAGAGGTGCTAGAAGATGATAGTTCTGAAAAAAATTAAGATCTTGTCCAAGGCAGAGTTCTGAGTGTAGCACAGGATCTAGTTTACTGCATGAGCGGCGGCAGAAAATGGACTCCCAAACATATTGGTCTTGCCAATACACTACATCAAGCCACACGATCAAAAGATCTGGTGGAGTTGTTCCACAAGGCAGGCCACTGTTTGAGCTATGAACAGGTGTTGCAAGTAGACACTTCCTTAGCTGAGAGCACCCTGAAATCTATGGACCAAGCAACCGGGGCCATTATTCCACCAAACATTGTAGCCAATGAATTTATCCACTACACTGCAGATAACATTGACATTCTTGATGAGACACTTGATGGAAAAAATACTTTCCATGCAACTCAAATGGCAACATGGCAGCGGGGACAGAAAGCCGATGCTGAACTTCGGATGTTAGAGCCATCTGCTAGACATACGCTGATCGTGCCAGATGTCCTAGAGAACCTGTATCCTGTCAATATAAATCCTGCCACAAGTGAGCCAGTATTCACAGCCCCTGTTGACAAGGTATGGTTCATGAAACCTGAAGGAGACAGTGATTGTGTAAAACAAGCACAAGCAACGGACATGACTTTTTTCCTGCGACGTCAAGATTCTGCCACAAAACCTTCTTGGACAGTATTCAATCAGTCAGTCTCAACAGAGGAACCAGAGCAGACAGCAGTAGGGTATTTGCCCATAATTCTTGCTCCTGCTCACGAGTTAGATACGCTAAATACAGTTGTGAAGAGGTGCATGGCGATATCTTCACATTTCGGACAGGAGCATACAGTCCTTACAGTGGACCAAGCCTTATACTGCAAACTCATGGAACTGAAGTGGTCTGTGGAAGAATATCGGGATAAATTAATCCCTCGCCTTGGTGGACTTCATACCGCGATGAACTTCCTGAAGGCTATAGGAGATCACATGGCTGGATCTGGTTTAGCTGAAGTGTGGCTAGAGAGTGGACTGCTTGGGGAGGGTGCTGTGCAGCTTGTCCTGACAGGAAAAGCGTACAATAAGGCTATGAGAGCTCACAAACTTACTTTGCAAGCTCTTTGGCGGCTTTTGTTGCCAACATTTCTCCTGTTTGCTGCAGAGTCAGACAAGGAATACCATGATGAAGTTTCTGCGATAGCTGCTGATGACAATCCCGAAAGAATTCCAGAGCTGATAAGATGTCTGAAGCAGAAACGGTTTCACAATCTTCTGAAAGGTTTCATAGCAAGTAAATCTGATGATGTGAACTTTGTCTTCTGGTGGAACTATATGGACATGGTCTCAATACTGTTGCAGTTCACTCGAGCTCAGCGTGATGGAATCTGGGACCTTCATCTCCACTCCTACAGTCTGATGTTGCCATACTTCATGCGGTATGACCACCTGAACTATGCAAGGTGGGGTACAGTGTATATAGCCGAGATGAACTAACTACCAGAATCCGTGTTATCAGAGTTTCAAAGGGACAACTTTGTTGTAAAACGTTCTGTTCAAAAGTTCAACCAAGTAGATCCAGACCAAGTCATGGAGTGGATAAAGGGTACAGGAGAGAAAGCAGGTGGAATCATTGGCATCACAAAGACAACATCAGCGCTTTGTAGATGGACCCTTTCGTATAATATGAGGTCTCACATTGCAGCTGAAACGCATGCAATTATTATGTTCCTTCCAACAACCAACTATACTCCTAAAATCGATTAATGAAATTTACAAACACATGTGGCAGTCCATGGATTCGAATCCAGGATGCTCACACCGAAAATCAACACCTTATGCATCGCACCACGAAGACAGTTAAAGAATGGTGGACACTGCCTACGATTTATTATGCAACTTCGAATCCTGCATATCAATCTAAGCATGTACACACATCCCAACTGCAACTCACGTAGGCTATGCATATGTGAATGGAAAGAGCAATTAATGGTGTACAACAACTGTCCTGGTAGTGCACGTGTTCACAATGAAGCTACCAAATCACGGCAAAAGCGGGACAACGATGACGAGATGGCATTGCTCTCGGCCTTCCAGGGATTCAAGGTTTTTGCATAGGTTTCACCAGCGTCATTGCAGAATCTGGCCACAAAAGACCTAGCAACAGAGGCAATCCAAAACTCATTACTTTGTGCCAAAGAACTCGGACAAGAAAAAGTGAATACATTCGTTGAGGAGAGGATGATTGTACCTGAGCGAGGTGACAAGCCAGATGTCAGAATCCATGCACACAGGAGTAATGCCAAAACGTTTGCATCTCTGTATGAAGTGGTCAAAGACAATAAAGAGAAAGACAAGAGAACTATCCTGAAGGCAGATAGAAACGTGCTTCAACGCCAAACCAGAAGCAATGCCACCAACACGTGATGCTCTCCGCTTCCATTTGATGCGAGTACACTATCAAGCAATGATTTGGAGAAATGCTCACTGTGCTGTACCTGAGCTTCCTGCACCCACAGACATGGGATGGAAACATGGCGATTCAGGACTACAACCCATTCTGATGTCATTGAGTCCGATCCCACAAAGTTGCCTGGAAATTATTTCATGTGCCTGCCAGAAACAATGCAGGACGCGTCGGTGCAAATGCCGCAAATCCGGGTTACGATGCACAGCAATGTGTGCATGTCAGCAACAGAGTGATGATCAAACTCCTTGTATTGCATGAATATGGTCTACTCCAATAAATAGTTCAGGTGAGTGACATATATTGCCCTGTTTTGCCTGCATAAGCATCAAGGAGTATCTTGGGGTAAAGTTGGGAACCATTGATTTTTCTCTAATGACAGCCGCTAATATGTATATTAAAGTCTAGGCTTATTACTGATTCCTTTAAAAATGCCTCAGTGACATTCCCTGACCCTCAAAACATAGGTATAGATGCTTCACTTGTGATATTTGCTTGCCTAGTTAGAGAGATATTGGAGAAAATGGTTCAAGAAGTGTCAACAATTTCCAATTTGGCGGCCATTTTGTTTATGCAAATTAGACGGTCAAAACTCAAAATTTCGCTTGGGAACCGGGTTTATCGAATTCGGCATGCCTGAATTATGCTAAAAAGTCTGGTTCCCAACTTTTACCCAAAAATGCTCCTTGATTCTTATAGAGGGCCTTTTTTAGGAAATCCCACTATACTA
The DNA here is from genome assembly GCA_032716605.1 of Paralithodes platypus. Taxonomy (NCBI): domain Eukaryota; kingdom Metazoa; phylum Arthropoda; class Malacostraca; order Decapoda; family Lithodidae; genus Paralithodes; species Paralithodes platypus. Next base: position 22,125,288 of record CM064525.1, read on the forward strand.
TAAGTGGAATGGAGCCTACAAATGCAGTGCGTTTACTGAAAATATGTAGCTGACTCTCAAACCTGTCATGGTTAAATTTCTAAAGGAAATATGTAAAATCTTAGTTATTTATCCCATGCATTATACTTAGTTGTCACTAGTGTACTTAAAAATGTATAATCGCCTATACAACAATAACCGAGGGTAGCTTGAAGATTAAATAGAGTAATGCAACATTCACAAGTAGTTCGGTTAGAATACATCTGAAGCTATCACAATAAATTATCAACAGTTTATTTGTTTAAATATGGTATTAAAGATATAATACTATGTGTTATAGTTAATTGCAATTGTTGTACTTATTTTTAGAATACACTGTTCTACTAGGGTTGGAATAATTCGACAGTTGTTTAGAAGATTGCGTTTTTATTTAACATACTCCCATAGTATGCGTAATCCCCATAGCAATTGATTTTATGTTCGAGTGAAAATGAGTTCAAGCTATTATTTGAATACCCACGACGGCCCACTATAGTTTGCACTTAGGAATTGTTACATTTCCATTACAACCTATTCGAACAATCGCTATTCAGAGTCTTGGCTCACTTCGATTTCCAGCCAAAGGCACATCACTATCTTCACAATGCTTGACAAAACTATATTAATACTATCCCTAAATATGTCCTTTAATCACCTTAAGAATATTAGGACCGAGGATTTTACCTATAAGTTCTCACCTCACCGTGACAATATAAGAAAGACTTATTCCTTTACATGGGATCAAATCACCTTAATCATATTAGACACGAAAAATAAATCCTTAGACATTTACGTCACCTTTACAATATCAAAACACCATTACTAAATCAACAGGTATTTTCGTAATCTTTACAATATCAGAACACAATTACTAAATCAACAGGTATTTACGTCACCTTTACAGTATTAAAACGCTATGTCCTTCAGGTCAATTTAACAAGATTACAAACTATTATTCAATCAATGACCTCATTAACTCTTTCTCTGTTGGCATTATTTCCACCTATTTCCTTTATGTTAGGGCTCATTCAGGCACTTCCAATTGATTAGGCAAGTGTATGAATGAAATTAAATGTATTCAACCGAAAACTAGAAGAAAATAGCTTCAAAATGATACCAAAACGAGTTTCGTAGCTCGCGGGGTTCACCCGCAGCGCTACATTCGCTAAAATGAGCAATTCTCGCTAATGTCTCGCTACATTTGCATTTGGAAGCACTGTATAACTCGCGAGACTCTGACTCAGAGCGGCAGAGCCTTCAGTGCTGAGGCTGCCTGGCTTGGAGAAGGACGTGTGACCTGCCACGCTCCCGCTCCCTCGCACTCGATTTACAGGCTTTAAGAGACTTTAAAAGCCTGTAAATTGCTGTAAATTGTCATGTCCTTTTGGAACGCCTCCCACAGGGAAAGGTTTAAAACTAGTTGGCTAGATATTTACGCGAGATCGAAAGCATGCTGTCGACGAGGTGAATATCTAATTAATACTGTCTATTTCCATATAACAAAAACAGCATTTCATGGGTATGGACTGAAGCCCTTCTCTAACTATTACTTCCGCTAGGTCTAACCTACTCTTCAATTGCTAAACCCTTGAAAGCTGCTCAGATAAACCCTGCTATCTCAATTACCTGGACACTATTAATGATATCTCTTTAAAACATTATCTCGAAGAACTCCCACTTAATAATGAATCTATATCTTTACTTAATATCCTATAAGATCCTGTATTGCTAGCTATTTGGCTGAGTGGTTTTACTAACAATAACAGCTATATCTCTTAACACTTCATCTCTTTATTTCATCATTTGTCTAATCAGTTTCTACTTGGTTGTTCTATAAGAACACATAGATGTTATTGCGGGAACACAAAGCCCGCTCTAGTAGACATGAGATCTCTTATGTCTCTCTTCACCACTTCAAAGCTGGCCAACACCTCAGATCCTTCTTCTCGGTACCATCTACCACCAGGTGACACTCTTGAATCGCTTGGCTCATTGTGTGAAGGCTAGCAATGTGTCGGCAGGCATCAGGATACTGAAGGTGTATCTGAGCCGTAGGTGGGTGATGTACTATGTCCTGGCTCGTCTGGCATTCAGTAGTGTAAGGTTGCTGGAGGACAGGAACAGGCTTGGTTACTTCCCTATAGGTGCCAAGGTGAGCGAAGGGGGTGTGTCTAATAAGAGTGCTGCTAGGTGGCCCGGGCAGCTGCCCATGATAGTGTGACTCCTGTGGCCCCACCCACCTCCCTTTATACCCCTCCCTCACGGCCCTGAGCCCTGTGATTGGCCCGGGAGGAGCTTCCCTAGCCCGCTCGCTTTGAAGTTCCCATTTCCCCTCCTGCTTTATTCCATCTTCGTAATATTCTCCTGGAAGCTTGTTGGAGATGTTTTGTAGTGGCTGACGGGAGTGAGATGGTGGCACCATTGTAATAGGACATCTGCGACCAGGATAGAAATTACATGTGCGAACTGGGAGTGAGTTAGGAGGCGAGAGTTTAAAGGGAGATACAGTTGGCTCAAGTTGTTGCGTCATAGGAGGCCGTTGATTGGTCGAGAGCGAGGGTGTTGCAGGATCCCCCCTGTGACAAGATTTAAAGGTTAAACCTTGCCTCTTCATCTGAGCTAATTCCGTCCCCTGAATGGCGGACGGAATTACTCCTTTAGCAATTACTATATTTCGAAATGATAAATGTCTTTAGTCGGATAAACTTAGGAAAATATGAAGATAAATCAGAAATGTGCAGCTTGCATAGTAATATGCTTACATCACAGGTTTGCAATACAGTAAATCAATATTTAATACGTATCTGTATTTAATTTAATTGCCACAAGTATAATTCAATATTGGATAACTCTGGTAGATGAATTGTTAGAAGTTTGAGGATGAATGACACAAATGCAATTGTTCAAACCCAGTGCATTTCAACATAGAATGCTGGCCATTATGTTTTTTTCTCGGGTAATATAGCAATTTTTCTAGGTTACTAATTTGCATAAAATAAAAACATTTCATTATGTAATCCTAGTAATACGCCATTTGCTAAGTATAACCATATTTTACATTTATTTTTCTCCCAATATCTGTGTCCAACTTTCCTCCAGATAATTATGACCCCTGTGACGTCACACGTCGTTTATTCTTTGGTGTAAACAAGGAGCCACCCAATCCACAAGGTCTTTCATAGCATTGTTAATATTGTTTTCAGTACCATTGTATTTATAGAATTGTTAACTATTTTTTTCAGTACCATTGTATTTTAAAAGATAATTATGTGCAGGTTGGATTATTATTCTCTGTTTATCTCATACCATGGAACACCACCTTTAAAACGAAAGTGCGAGAGAACGCCTCCCTGTATCGCATGTCTCTCCACAATAAAAAGACGACCAAGATATTCCCGCCATACTACATCAACATATTGGTTCTGGAAATAATGCTTCACCAAACAAATTAAATCAACGGAGATATCCCTATCTAATAATTTACATTCCAGTAAACAAATATCCACTCGGTAAACTGTCTTGAAGAGATCGACAAACGTAACAGAACCAGACCTTTAGTTTTGATATCATTCAATATTTTTTTTAATAAAAAAGTGTCATCCGGAGTTGATACTTCAAAGTGTTTTCGTTTGCTCAAAGAAATATATCAAGTACCGGTAATTGAAAGTTCAAACATTTTATTAAGCATATTAAGATTACATGATCCGTCAATAGATTCAGTAGCATTGCGTTTTCTATCTTTAATAATTGGCCAAGTATTACCTATTAATATCTTTGGTGGGAGATAGCAATGTATAAGACATGCTTTGTAGGAGAATGAAATGTCAATTAATAAACATGTGTAACAAAGTGGAATGAATGCCATCACGACTCACACCATCATTCAGCGCTTTAAACTATAAGCTGCGATACGCCTCATGAAAGGTTCTCCTGGTGGACTGCGATACACCTCAAGGAAGCACGATTTTCAAAGGTGTAATAGTCATAATTTGATACCAAACTCACAGTTTGGTTTTCGTAAGGGACTGGGTACATGTGATGCGCTTCTGACACTCACCCATGACTTGCAATCTTCATTGGACCAGGGACATGAGTCTCGTGTCGTGGCTATTGACTTTAGTTCTGCTTTTGACTAAAGCCCCGTCCACACGATCGAGCAGTGTCCGGTGGGCTGTGCCCCCTCACCAGGCAAAGTCTGTTGAACACGCTTGTGTTGTTGTCCACACGACGGTGCACTGGCCAGTCAGAGTCTGCCCGTGGTCAGACTGGGTGCTCGGCAAGGCTGGGTTAGGTACTGATCACCATGGTCCACACCAACAATAATCGCAGGACAGTTATATAACCTATATATCCAAGCAGACACCTATATGAGGGAATGTATAACAGCAAAGCTGGACTGAAGGCAACACTTCAGGTTTGTTTCAAATGGATGCAGCTACACTTCTTTGCAGTATACTTAAAGATTATCCAAGCATAGTTTGTCTCGCATAATTCCTGAAGCGTGTCAAGCAATATATGAAGTACTCTATCAAGAGTACTGGCAGGTGAGATTTGTAGGGAGACGGCCCAACCTAAATTTATGTAAAATTAATTAAATGTCATTATGGATATGTATAGACATGAAGCTATGATAATAGAATGAGGAGACCGGTAAGAAGGAAACCTACACGAATGTCCGTATTACATAATATGCAGTCTCTCCTTTATTGTCACGGTGGTACTGTACAGTCGGCGGTATAAAAGTCCTGTCGCCTCTATTGCCTCACCGTGACCCCCAAAATTTAGACTCAAGAATGTGTGTTTAAAACGTGCATAATTGTGGCAAAACAAGGCATACTGTTAACTCAGATGGTGATGGGGGGGGGGGGGGGGAGGAGGGGTATATATCCGATATTGGGTGAAGTGGTTTAAAGTCAAATATAATTTCATCATACTCATAAGAAGAATCTTTACAATAATAAATATTACTAATATTAATAATAACCCAATATAAATGTGGACGTTCCCCATACATTATTCTGAAGCTAACATCTAATTCATACCATCAATGACCTCTAATGAAAGTGATTGCATACATTAATGATATCCGGGTTACCTTCCACCAGATGTTCATGATAGATAACCGATTAATAGGATAAAATATATAGAATTATTAACCCCTTCTGTACAGGGGAAATTTTTTATATTTTATTTGAGCTACATTTAGACGATGTCATTAAGCTTAAAAGGAAGTATGGTAGTTAAAGGGATTGAGATCGTATGTAGCCTTTTAATGGGTAGACGTCCTTCCTAAGCTGAATTAAGACATTATAATTGCCAGAATATAATAAAATGGATGTCACAGGTATTGAATGGGTTAAAGATCAAGTTACACGGTATTTCCTTCCTTCCACAGGCCCCCTTTATCCACATTCCCGCCGGCAAACTACCGGACAGTGTCTGGTGATTTCGCTCAACTACTTGCACGGGCAAATCCCTGATTTGCCCGCTGAATTTGCCCCATGACGGACATTTCCCTCGTGCCCGATGGGCAGTGCTCAATCGTGTGAACGGGGCTTTAGTCAACCATAAAGCACTTCTGTATAAGCTACAACTCATCGGTATTGGTGGCAATTTTTTAAGGATCTTTGAAGATTTTTTGACGAAAAGATCTCAGTCTGTGGTCATTGATGGGTGTCATTCCCCTTCTGTTACTGTTGTTTCTGGCGTCCACAAGGCAGTGTCCTTGGGCCTTTGCTTTTTATTATTTTTATTGCTGACCTGTGTTCCGAGCTTGAAAATAAACTAATCTCCTATGCCGATGATACAACTTTTTATGTGTCAATTCCATCACCAATTGATCGACACGAAATTGCTACTGCTCTGAATAGGGACTTAGCCAAAATTACATCATGGTGTGAACTTTGGGTTATGAAACTTAATGCTAGTAAAACACACTTTATTATCATCAGCAGATCTCGTACCTTGGATCCTCCCCATCCTTATCTACAAGTTTCTGGCGAGCAAATTGAGAATGTGGATACTCTGCATTTGTTAGGAGTTACTCTGGATCCCAAACTTAATTTTGGAAAGCATATTCGTTCTTTCTCCTCTTCCATTTCCCAAAATATTGGTCTGCTTCGCAAGTGTTATAAAACGTTTGCTTGTGACGCCACAGTTATCAAGTCTTTTTATGCTTTTATTTTGCCACAATTCGAGTACTGCTCCCCTGTCTGGTTGTCAGCAGCTGACTGCCATCTCAAGTTGCTTGACAGGTCACTAAAATCTATCAGTTTTATTCTACCTCATTTGTTTCTTGATCTGTGTCATCGACGTAAAGTTGGTGCCCTTAGTCTTTTATTAAAGTTTTTAACAACCCTCAGCATCTCTTGCATGGGGTTCTGCCAGGGCCCTATGTCTGGGCTCGTGCAACTAGATTCACAAGCAATCTTAATGATCTTGCCATGAGCCGTGTTAATTTTTCTACTACACAGTTTTCACGGTGTTTTGTGCCGGCCATGGTTGACTTGTGGAATAAGTTGCCAAATGACCTAGTCAATTCAGCTCATATCTCCATCTTTAAGTCTAGAGTTAATGCTTTGTTTCAGCATTAATTCTAATTTTTAAACTTATTTTATTCTATTTTATTGTTTTATATTTATATTTGATAACCTCCGCTGCATAATATTGTATTATTAATTTTATCTGTGTTTAATATATGTATATATACAGTACAGTATATATACAGTACAGTATATATATATATATATATATATATATATATATATATATATATATATATATTATTTTTTCCCTAAAGATGCCGTAGTCTCTCTCCAGTGCCTCCGGGTGTTTTGTGTGGATTCATCTTGCTGGTGTTTCTGCACCCTGCTTGGAGACTTCGGCATCTCATATAATAATAATAATAATGTGTGCAAGAACCACGGCAAAGGAGTGACACATATGAAAATTGGTTGACAACTACGACTAAGTGGTAACTATCGATTTCAGACATTGCATCACACTCACGCTTCACACATCACACCAACACTCCCCCTCTCTCATCATTGTGGAACTAGTGGCAGCTTTTGGGGATCATCCCTCTACCCAAAATATGTCCTGTTTCGTATCTAAATATACGAGATACAAGGAGGGGAATGCATGCACGGACCACAAAACACCCCCACCAAGCACATTGCAAGCAAAGGTAGAGGTCGGGAGGAAGTGCACATGTTTAGCTCCCTTTTTCCTCCTGCTCTCGGTCCTGAGTTGTTTAACTGACTTTATTCTTTACAAAAATGTTCTCTACACATACTTTCTAATGAGAGAAATTATCAACAAAAATGTCCTATCCACCAACCCAGACAACAAAATTAAATTAATAATATACTATAAATCCCCCAAGACCTACAACCTAGTCCTCCATAACAGACCTACTTCCGCCAAGAGCCCAAAGAATGACGACCATGTGGTATACCAACACACCTGTAATAATGGGGACTGTGGGCCCCAATTCTATATTGGTATGACACAAACTCGTCTGTCCCGTTGGCTCACCCTCTACCTTCAGTCTGACGCCATAAAAGATCAATACCAAGCACCCCACCACCTTCCCTTAACTCGCGCCGACTTAAATAAACACACCTCCATACTTGACAAAGACAATTATCCTAGAAGACTCACAATACTCGAAGCCCTTTATATTCAAGCCTTAAGCCCCAACATTAATAACCAAACCCTGGACCTCCAAATTTTGCCATTAGCTAAACGCCACAACCCTACAGCTCGCACACACCATCACCCCCACCACCCTCCTACGCATCCCGCCGCGCATCTGAACAGCGCCTCTACCACCACCAGCCAATCATCGATGACTTCCTCTACCTCCAGCCAACCACCAACAAGATACAGCAAGCGACTTGCCAGGAGGTTACCCGCTACCAATGGCGTGTGCCCGAACGCACTGTAGCTTCTCCCACCTATGGCGTGAGATCAACAGTTAGGTCTATGAATATGTATATATACCTATATTTGTTTAGTTTAATCATTCCCTGAAGATGCTAGGTGTCCCTATTGAAACGTTGGATTTAAACCATGAACTTTGCCACCCTTATCCACCTTCTTACTGATCCTCAAAGAAGGCTGATCAGAAATATTGAAAACCTTAACAATCAAATAATAAATGCTGAAATAGCCTCTTCTTTTAACCTCGTCTGGCTTAAAGAAAATGTATTACCTGGTTACACTAACATATATATATATATATATATATATATATATATATATTATATACTATATAATAATATATAGAATAAGGTTAGGTGCTATGTTTAAGCCACCCTGAGAAAACTTTCGAAATATGAACAATTCTAGGAGCATTTAGGAGGCCTTTGCACAGCTACTGTATATTGAGGTAATTAAAACAATATAAAATTGTATATACTTACATGTATGTATATATATATACAGGGTGTTCCAGTAATGCTTTTCATAAATTATATGGTGGACTCATCAGACAAAAATAAGAATAAATTACTCTATGAACATGAGGTTGAGTATTTATAATAACGGAGTTATTACACAATTTAAGTTAACGATAGATACAATGCCATTCAGTCCAAGGGGTAATGTTGCCATTTTAGTGGATTATATCCATTTGGCCTTCGCTATCGCTATCTAGCCTCAAGATAGTGAGCAGTAGCGATCTGACTTTTCGGTAGAAAAATATGTCCGGCTTCGCCGGTAGAAAAATCAAATCCGGCGAAGCCGGACATATTTTTCTACCGAAAAGTCAGATCGCTACTGCTCACTATCTTGAGGCTAGATAGCGATAGCGAAGGCCAAATGGATATAATCCACTAAAATGGCAACATTACCCTTTTTGTGTTACGTGAGGATAATGATCAAGATTTGATCATATTTATAGTGAACAAATTATAGGTTTGAGTACGTATTTAGAAGAGGTGTTGAACAAATTATTAAATATATAAATAAATGAACAAATACATAAATAGATACAACTATAAAATAATGACACACTTTTATTCATTGCATTGACCTCTATTTGAAAATACACAAATAACTTACTTTCACCGTGACCTCTTGCAGTATTAAGGTTCGCAGAAAATAAAAAACTGAGACCACTGATTTTGCAGGAACACAAACATTTAATGTTGTGCGTGGTAACGCTCTCTCTCTCTCTCTCTCTCTCTATATATATATATATATATATATATATATATATATATATATATATATTCTGACATACAGAGCCCTGTATGTTAATTTAAGAGTTAGAATTAGAGTTGAAGGAGTGTCAAACTACCCAAGCGGCGAAGCAGACTAGCGAGCGAACCAGCGAGTGGGAAACCAGCTCGTCCGCATATCAGCAAACAAGCCTTCACACCTGCGTGCGTCATAGGGGACCCTGCAAACTACTTCGATGACCCGACGCTATGACGTATGATCGATGCCAGGAGCCCCCATTGGACGACGCACCTGCTATGCAACTCTAGGAGCTATGATAGGGGCGCGCACCATCACTCGCCTCCTGATTCGTTCCTACACCATCATTGTTTAGTATATAAGACCCGAGTAGTGGGCATTCAAATCAGTCTCATTTGGAGTTGGGGAAGGTGAACTTCCAGCTGGAGGAAGACGGGGTGAAGTATTATATCGGGATTGTGACTGAGTCAGATTATATAAGTGTGTGTTAAGTGTGTTCGGTGTAAACACTTACGTTATGTTGGTTAGTGAGATATGTGATTGGGAATTAACGTTAACGCTATTATTATGTACTTAACTATTTTAGTTGACTAACTTGTGGACTAAAGCAACTCTTTAACCCGTGGAGCCCCGGCTAGTTTTGTAATGTTTGCGCACCAGAACCCGGCCGGTTTTCAAAAAATGGTTTTATTCCAGAACCAATAGCGAATGGGTTAGGAATGAAGGAAAAACCACGAAAAACTGCTCAAAAAGCTTAAAAAATGGTCCTACAGAGCCCCCGAAAATGGGTTTTACAAGAGTAAAAAATTGAAGGCAATTATCCCAAAAAAACAGGTTATTGAGCGCTCGCGCGCACGCACGTGGACTTTGAGAGTTTTCAACCATCGGCACGGTTGCGTGGGATACGTACACAGTCCCCATACAAATCTGAGCCCTCTTGAGTGGCTACACCTGCGGTTACGGTCGGCGCAATTAGGGTGACGCGTCAGGCGCGTCTCTGGGGCTGTGCGTTACATACATCGCCGACGCGTCAGACGCGTCGCTGGGGCTGTACGGGTTAAGTAATTGGGTTATGATGAAAGTAATACTATTGTTTTATATTAATACTTACGAGTTCTTTCATTTTCTTTTAATTAAGCTTACATTGCTTAACGGTGCTTAGTACGGTGATGCTATTGTCTCATATTAGTAATATCGCCTTAGACTAACATGGCTGTGTTAATATTACTTCTAGTGATTTCCTAAGCTGAATACAATTATTTTAGCTTCAAAATATTATTTTTGCTTTTCATATTATTTGAGTGAGACCTGAATGGAATCTATGAAGCGATCCTGTAACTTAATTTACTCATAAACAAACCTCAATGTTACGTGGTTAAGAAATACATTTAACTAATTATTAAATATATATCTAACTTTTTATGTGACTTTGATATAAATCCTGATGATAATAATAATATAATACTGTTAACGTAAGACAAGAACCAAGAATAATTACATTAAATATAAATAAAAGGACATATAAGAAAACTAGCTATTCATTTAAAAAAGGGTAAGAGACAGAAATATTCTTACCTCAATATTTATCTTTCAAGACTTTTTATAGAATTAATAGTCCTTCTTTAGATAATTATAACTTATTCGGTTCATAACCATAGGCTACTATGCTTCTGTTAAATAATAATTCTTTATAAATACTACATGACTTTAATTAGTTTCAGTATTTTTTCATAATTAAAGAGTATCAGTCAATAAAGGATACCAAGTCCTAAGATCCAAAAGGAAAGGAAGCAACAACAGAAAATAATGTTATTAGATTTTACTTTTGTTTTGCCTTCAGCTGACTGATACCTTAATATATATCTCTGTGCTATCTAAATTCATCAAGTTAACCACTTGAGGATCAAGATATGTAACAGAAGAGTGGTGACCTTGCCAGGATTCGTTTCATACAGTTTTACTCAGTGTCATTACCGTTTCACTACTTAAAAATCAAATATTAATCATGCCTTATCTAATTAATGACGAAGATGCTCGAGTTTTCATAGAATCAGAACCCACAGCCCCTGATATTGACTCTGTCAAAATCCGAACTGGAAGTGCTTGCCTCACATTTCCAATTAACTTTCTCAAACATGTCTAAAGTAGAGGTGGCTCAGACCATAAAAACCCACCTGTTCCCTGTAGAAGGCGGGGAGGGTGACGGAGCAGTTGGTGGGATCCCGAGTAAACCTAGCCAACTTGATGAACAATTGCCACCTGGTTTGACCGGTGATCAAATATTCGAACTAGAACTAGCCAGAATGAAAATAAATGCCGAAGCAAATGCCGATGCCGAACAAGCCAGACTGAAAATAGAACTAGCCAGAATAAATATCGAAGAAGCCAGCATAAAAGCCAGAGCAACGACCGAACAATGTGAATATCAATATCGTACGGCTCAACTAAATGTCAATACAAATGCTCCCGAAATTGCTCCCCCTCTGGGATTGACTATGACTAGTGTCATTCCACCTTTCACTGAGGATAATGTGCAGGATTTCTTTGTTTTGTTTGAGGAAGTTGCTGGAGGTATGAAGTGGACAAGAGATCAATGGCCTTTTATGTTGCAAACCGTTTTGACAGGGCAGGCTCGAGCCACGTATTTGTCAGAAGTAGCAGAAGTTAGGCAGGATTATGACAATCTCAAAGAAGCTATCCTAAAAACCTATCAATTGCAGCCTGAGGCTTACAGGCAATCTTTCCGTAAAAACCAGAAGAAAGTAGAAGAAACCCATAAGGTATTTGCCAGGACCATGACTAAAACTTTCAATCATTGGGTCAAGAGTAAGAAAGTCACAAGCTACAACGATCTGAAGGAGTTGGTCCTGTTAGAAAATTTCCTATGGAAAATTGATTCTTCTGTATCCTATCATTTAAAGGGGAAAAAGGTAGATTGTCTTGCCGACGCCGCTGACATGGCTGACACATACGTGCTCAACAACAAATTTCGTGGAAAGAAGCCCTACGATAATTCTAGTTCTAATTTTAAGTATCCCAATCACAAATCTGACAGACCCAGTCACAAGCCTATAACGTCTTCCCCAGCTAGCCAAAATAGAATTGTTCCCCCAACTAAAAATGCGACTCAGGGCAATGGTAACAGGTGGGCCCCAAATTAATAGTAATGCTCAAAGAGGGAACGTTCCCGTATCCCCTAAAGTATGTACTTTTTGTGGCATGAGAGGCCACCTAGCTTATCAGTGCTGGGCCAAGGAGAAAACCGAGAGATCGGGGCAGACAGTTGCCGCCGTATCTCAAATTCCATATGTGCCATTAATGCAGGACTCCCGACAGAAGGAGTACCTAGCACCAAAAGTTCCTTTAATGCGGGACTCCTGACAGAAGGAGTACCTAGCACCAAAAGTTCCTTTAATACAGGACTCCCGACAGAAGGAGTACCTAACAGCTAATGTAAATCATCTAGACAGGGGTGTAGTAGCATGTGTGGTGGAACCCACTAGGGTTAAGCCAATAATAATTTCACCATCAGTGCAGGACAGTTACCGTCCCTTTATTTCATCTGGCAACGTGAGATTAAATGGTTGTATGCATGAGGTAAAAATTCTGAGAGACACAGGTTCTACTAGCACCCTCATGGTGAATCCTTACACTGAGTGCCCACCTGGCGAACCAGTTGTAATGAGAGGTGCTGGAGGCCAATTAGATGCACACTTGGTAAAAGGCGACATTGAATGTGAGTTACTACAGGGTGAGGCCACCATAGCTTTGTGTAGGTCCCAAGATATCCCTGTGCCTGGGGTAACACTCCTTTTGGGGAATGATGTAGTTGGTGAGAAGGTCCGACCAGACCCCATTTTGTCACTTTCCCCTGTTAACGAGCCACTAACCGGTGAGCTCGAAAAGGAGATGCCAACAGTTTCCCCTGTGTGTGCTGTCACACGTTCAATGTCTCAAGTAGCAGTTCCCTCAGACAGAAATCTACCGAATGTAAGAGTTGATGAAAGGGATGATGAGAGTGTGAATGATGCTCCAACTGTGCCTGATGATGTGACTGAGGTGGATTTATCTGACACCTTTATGGCTCATCTTGACCCTAACGATGACCATGAAACCCCTCCAAATTGTCCTAGTGGCCTGGTAGAGCTACAGAGAGATGATAGTGAATGCAAGGAGTTAGCTGCCAGGTCCGTGAGTGAAGAGGAAGGTGAGAAGGAGGGTGGTGAATGTTTCTACCTCAAAGGAGGAGTATTGGCGTAGATGGAGACCGCCACACAGACCAATCGATGACGGGGCTTGGGACATCCATCAAGTAGTAGTCCCCAAACCTTGTCGTAGAGATATCTTGGAAATGGCACATTGTATACCATTGGCAGGACACCTAGGTGTGAGAAAAACTCTAGACAGAATCAGAGCCCACTTTTACTGGCCAGGAATGCGTGCAGATGTAGTGGAGTTTTGTAGAGTGTGTCACACTTGCCAGATGACAGGAAAACCCAATCAGAAGGTGCCTGTACATCCTCTGGTGCCCTTGCCCGTTTTCGAGAATCCTTTTACTCGGGTGGTAGTGGACATTGTAGGCCCATTGCCTAAGACTTCCCAAGGTAACATTTATTTATTAACTATTATGGACATGGCAACTCGCTACCCAGAGGCTATACCCTTAAGGACTACCTCTGCTCTAATTGTCATCAAGGAACTGCTCAAATTCTTCACCAGAATGTGTTTCCCCCATGAGGTGCAAAGTGATCAAGGAACTAATTTTACCTCAAACATTTTTCAGCAGTCCCTGAAGGAGTTGGGTATCGAGCATGTTAAGTCTAGCACCTACCACCCAGAGAGTCAAGGGGTTCTCGAACGATATCATCAGACATTAAAGGGAATGTTACGTAAGTATTGTACAGAGACCGGAGTTGAGTGGGATAAGGGGGTACCTTTTCTTTTATTTGCTACTCGTGAGGTACCAACTGAATCCCTGGGTTTTTCCCCTAATGAGCTAGTTTTCGGTCACCAGGTAAGAGGTCCTTTGCAACTGTTGCAGGATAGCCTAGTTGGCCAGGAGGGGAACCAAAACCTCCTCAAGTATGTTTCAGATTTCAAAACCCGGCTGAGATCCTCATGTGAGTTTGCAGCTCAAAACTTGACAGTGGCTAAAAGCTCCATGAAGACCTGGTATGACAGAAAAGCCCGTGAGAGGGAGTTTCAGCCCGGTGATGAGGTTTTGGTCCTGCTCCCCCTTTTTGGCCAACCTTTATCTGCCAAGTTCAGGGGCCCATATAAGATCATTCGGAGGGTGAGCATTACCGATTATCTAGTAACTACCCCAGACAGGAGAAAGCCCACGCAAATATTCCATATAAATATTTTGAAACCCTACCATAGGTCCCCTGATTCCTCTCTTCCAGATTCTCCCACTGTGGCAGTGAATGTCAGGACCTGTGGGCAGCCTGGTGCGGACAAAGTCTTCAGTTCTCTTACTGACCCGCAACAGACTGTTCCAGAGCCTGAAGGTATCCATGCAGACTTTGACTTGTCATGTAGCCTATCCAACTTTCAGTATAATTCAGTAGCTTGGGTGGAATTACCATCTAAACTATGTCATCTTCCCTCTGATCAAGCGAAGCAACTAATCTCTGGTGGTGTAATGGTTAAGGTGGCAAAAATATGTGTGTGATAACCCGGGTTCGAATCCCGGTGGATCATATATACTTTAATTAATTTCATTGGGGGTGTGGTGGTGAGATTAATAAAATAATATTATTAGTAGGTTTAGGGATATTTCTTCGAGAGACCGGTCTTATTATGATCTGTGCCCCATGAATATTCTTTCCTCTCACTTAAACAGTAGGCTACCATAGTGCGGTTGGGAATATGAACATGATTAGATTAATATCCAGTATTCGAGAATGGATAATAAGTCGTAGGCGTGTGCATAAACCTTTAACCGTCCTGGTGGTGTAATGGCTAAGGTGGCAAAAATATGTGTGTGATAACCTGGGTTCGAATCCCGGTGGATCATATATACTTTAATTAATTTCATTGGGGGTGTGGTGGTGAGATTAATAAAATAATATTATTAGTAGGTTTAGGGATATTTCTTCGAGAGGCCAGTCTATATGATCTGTGCCCCATGAATATTCTTTCCTCTCACTTAAACAGTAGGCTACCATAGTGCGGTTGGGAATATGAACATGATTAGATTAATATCCAGTATTCGAGAATGGATAATAAGTCGTAGACGTGTGCATAACCCTTTAACCGTCCTGGTGGTGTAATGGTTAAGGTGGCAAAAATATGTGTGTGATAACCCGGGTTCGAATCCCGGTGGATCATATATACTTTAATTAATTTCATTGGGGGTGTGGTGGTGAGATTAATAAAATAATATTATCTCAGTCTCCCAGTGTGTTCCGTGATACTCCAGGGCTCAATTCTTTGGCCTTGCACGACATCGACGTAGGGGATGCAACTCCCATTAAACTATCCCCCTACCGTGTCTCACCACAACGCAGGAGTATACTGCAGGTCGAGCTTGACTTCATTTTTTCAAACCAGCTGATCACAAAGGCTTTAAGCCAGTGGAGTAGTCCGGTCATACTTGTGCCAAAGCCAGATGGGAGCCATAGGTTATGTATAGACTATAGGCAAGTTAATGCTGTCACAAAGAACGATACCTACCCACTGCCACGGATCAAAGATTACATTTACCAGGTTGGCCTCATACAGCAGTATGTTTTACTTAATGAGAGGATTTTGGCAATTAGCTCTCCCTTGTAACGAGGTAAATATCATGCTTTAGTAGTGTGCTGTCAAGCCTTCAGCTGTGAGATGCCTTGCAGTTCGAATAACGCTCCAGCTACGTTCCAGCTATGTTCTGATGTGGTACCTGGAGACGTTGCCTACTTTGGGTGGTATCCTTAATATATCCTCATTATAATCTTGCTGTTGCCAATCTGGTGGTGAATCTATTTATGTATTATGTTTAATATTATGTACTATACTCCTTAAACTCTTTTCTAGGGGGGAGGTCTGACACACGGAGACCTGTATGTTAATTTAAGAGTTAGAATTAGAGTTGAAGGAGTGTCAAACTACCCAAGCGGCGAAGCAGACTAGCGAGCGAACCAGCGAGTGGGAAACCAGCTCCGCATACCAGCAAACAAGCCTTCACACCTGCGTGCATCATAGGGGACCCTGCAAACTACTTCGATGACCCGACGCTATGACGTATGATCGACGCCAGGAGCCCCCATTGGACGACGCACCTGCTATGCAACTCGAGGAGCTATGATAGGGGCGCGCACCATCACTCGCCTCCTGATTCGTTCCTACACCATCATTGTTTAGTATATAAGACCCGAGTAGTGGGCATTCAAATCAGTCTCATTTGGAGTTGGGGAAGGTGAATTTGCAGCTGGAGGAAGACGGGGTGAAGTATTATATTGGGATTGTGACTGTCAGTCAGATTATATAAGTGTGTGTTAAGTGTGTTCGGTGTAAACACTTACGTTATGTTGGTTAGTGAGATATGTGATTGGGAATTAACGTTAACGCTATTATTATGTACTTAACTATTTTAGTTGACTAACTTGTGGACTAAAGCAACTCTTTAAATAATTGGGTTATGATGAAAGTAATACTATTGTTTTATATTAATATTTACGAGTTCTTTCATTTTCTTTTAATTAAGCTTACATTGCTTAACGGTGCTTAGTACGGTGATGCTATTGTCTCATACTAGTAATATCGCCTTAGACTAACATGGCTGTGTTAATATTACTTCTAGTGATTTCCTAAGCTGAAGAAAATTCTTTTAGCTTCAAAATATTATTTTTGCTTTTCATATTATTTGAGTGAGACCTGAATCGAATCTATGAAGCGATCCTGTAACTTAATTTACTCATAATCAAACCTCAATGTTACGTGGTTAAGAAATACATTTAACTAATTATTAAATATATATCTAACTTTTTATGTGACTTTGATATAAATCCTGATGATAATAATAATATAATACTGTTAACGTAAGACAAGGACCAAGAATAATTACATTAAATAAAAATAAAAGGACATATAAGAAAACTAGCTATTCATTTCAAAAAGGGTAAGAGACAGAAATATTCTTACCTCAATATTTATCTTTCAAGACTTTTTATAGAATTAATAGTCCTTCTTTAGATATAACTTATTCGGTTCATAACCATAGCCTACTAAGCTTCGGTTAAATAATAATTCTTTATAAATACTACATGACTTTAATTAGTTTCAGTATTTTTTCATAATTAAAGAGTATCAGTCAATACAAAGTACAAAGGAGTACAAAGGAAATCAAGCAACAACAGATCTAGTGACCCTTCTAGGTTGCTTGTCCTCCAAAACACTGAGGATCAAGTGTCCAAACAGTGGTTTAGAGTGGGTAAGGGAACATTGGAAAGGGAATTACTGCCCTGGAACTAATGTCCGTGGCAGGATTAGGAAGTTAGTAGAGGACAGATGGGTTAGTAACTGAGGGGGGGATAAAATAAAGTTATTCATTTACAAACGCAGTCAGTCGCGGGTTTGATGCGAGATATTTGTCTAGGCGGAGTTTAAATGAATCAACGGTGCTGCAGTCTATAACGTTTCGGGGAAGCCCATTCCACAAGTTGACAACTCGATTGAAGAAGAAATTCTTAGATTCGTGTGAGTTAAAAGATTTACCAATAATTTTACAACCGTTTCCCCGCGTGTAATTAGATTGGTCGATAGTGAAGTACTTACTACAGTTCATATGTCGATGCCTTTGATGATTTTGAACACTTGAATTAAGTCACCTCTTAATCTGCGCTGGGTTAAAGGAAATAGATTTAATTCTCTAAGAAGCTCTTCGTATGGTTTGTTCTTTAGGCTAGGTATCATTTTGGTAACTCTACGTTGAACTCGTTCTAGCTTGTTTATATCTTTTTGGTAATAAGGGCACCAGGATTGAACGCAGTATTCCAGAAGAGGGCGGACTAAGGAATTGTAAAGGGTTAGGATAACTTCTTTGGATTTATGCTCAAATGACCTGCCTATAAAGCCAATTATTTTGTTTGCCTTCTTAACAACTTCTGAACATTGTTGACTCGGTTTTAGGTTACTCGATATTGTTACTCCCAGATCGGTTTCTCTGTTTACATTTTTAAGCTGAGTGCCATTCATTGAATAGTTTGCTTTCTCATTTAGGTATCCGATATGTAGTACTTTACATTTCTCCGCATTGAAACTCATTTGCCAAATTTGGGCCCAACATGACAATTTATCTAGATTGTGTTGCATATCGTCAACTTGTTCTTTTGAGAGTACGCTATTTGCAATTTTTGTATCGTCAGCAAATTTTGAGATTGTACAGGTGAGACCCTCATCTATGTCGTTGATGTAAATAAGAAAGAGAATTGGTCCTAGTACCGATCCCTGGGGTACCCCGCTACTTACATTGGTCCATTTAGATGCCTTACCGTTTATGACTACTCTTTGCTTTCTGTTGCTGAGCCAATTTTCTATCAATTTCAACACACCGTCTTGTATTCCATGCGCTTTTAGTTTTAGCAGTAAACGTTTGTGGGGAACTTTGTCGAAGGCCTTTTGAAAATCAAGGTATATAATATCTACAGCTTTACTCTCATTGTAGAGGTTGAGGATATCGTGGAAGAAGTCTAAGAGGTTTGTTAAACAGGAACGTTTTTTACGAAAGCCGTGTTGAGTACCTTTAAGTATGTTATTTTCCTCTAAGTGATTTACGAGTCTGTCTCGTATGACCGTTTCTAGCATTTTACATACAACTGAGGTTAAGCTAATTGGACGATAGTTACTGGGTAGGGATTTGATGCCTTTTTTGAATATCGGTGTTATGTTGGCTAGCTTCCACTGATCAGGCATAGTTCCAGACTGCAAGGATTTATTGAATAGTAATGTCAGTGGTTTGGAGAGCTCATCCTTAGCTTCCTTTAGAACTCTAGGCGAGATTGTATCAGGTCCAGGCGTTTTATTTACCATGAGTTTATCTAAACAATTCAATACTTCTCTCACTGTAACGGTGATATTGCTTAGAACATCTGAATTATCAATAATGGATAAAGGATATCAAATAAAGGATACCAAGTCCTAAGATCCAAAAGGAAAAGAAGCAACAACAGGAAATAATTTTATTAGATTTTACTTTTGTTTTGCCTTCAGCTGACTGATACCTTAATATACAGTATATCTCTGTGCTATCTAGATTCATCAAGTTAACCACTTGAGGATCAAGATACGTAACAATATATATATATATTGTCACAATGACCAGGGTCTTTTAGGAGTAGCTAGACGGTAGTGGCGACTGATTTCTGAAAGCAGCTGTGCCAAGTCTATTAGAAATACCTGGTATTGTGAGTTTCACTCCGATACCCTTCCAATGGGGCATGACTAGATTTGCCGTGCCTCTAAGCATTTTTGTCTCAATAAACATTTGTGTAGAATGAGCCCATAGAGTATTATTAGTTTCGTCTAACCAGTTGTTAGTTAGCTCGGCAACGTGTTTTTGCTAGATAATGTGGCTGGCGAGGGAAGTGTTGACAGCTTGTTGCTCCCTCGCGGTGTGTGTGTGTGGGGGGGGGGAGGGGGGTCATGTTGCTCTCTCACTAAGTTCAGTTGTGTTACAATATAAATATGTACTTTATTTTATTTGCCACACTGTTTTAGTTAAGTTGTTAACACAGGAATACTTTAGTATAAGTTATTCTTGTGAAGTGTCTTAGTCTTATCATATCGTGTGGTGAGATCTGGCAACCTCTTCGTTCGAGGCTGGCCTCTGCGGGGCCCTGCAACATTCGGTCCCAGTCATTCTCTCGTGAGCGGCCAGACAGTATAGGTGGTGGTAGCTCTCTCTTGTGGCACACCAGTCGGCCCCCTGTTTATTTTCCTTGCTTGCATAATAGTAACGTAACGTAATTAACAGAGAATCCTAGACATTCAGTTCTTCTTTCTTATTATTCTTTTCCTCTGATCAGCATTTTACTATATTTCCCTTGTTTCATCATATATTCTGAACCTTCGGTGGCTACTTCGGGATTCGTGATGGGGAAGAGCTGGGAGATTTGCCGGTGTCCTTACTAATAAGCACTGTTAATTCCATAGACAGTCCACACACACACACATCCATAACCCCTACATAATTTTCCCAGTGTGCGTGCTTAGGACCCGGTAACAGCCTTGACGGTTCTGCCCCAGCTCTTGTGTGTTCCCTATTTTGGGTTTTGAACTCAGGCAACGGAGTGTGTAATATTAATTAGGAATCCAGCTTCATTCTGGACCCCCCCCCCCCCCCATAGTTAAGTGAGTGTGGGAGGTGGACTCGAGTTCATAGTTTCGGGCGGTAACTCACTGGGGGGCCCAGGTTGAACAGGATATATAGTGGAGCAGATAACTGCAAATTTCAGGAGAATCGTTCATTTCCGGAAACAAGCACCAAATTTGGCACACATACTCCTTGGGGATTGCTCTTTTGATAAAACCCGTTAGCCACCTAAAAATTCAAGATGGCGGCAATTTTTCAAGATGGCCGCCATTGAATATACAGAAATATTGCATTTCGCAATAAAATCGCAAAGACTTGTCCTATTTGAATGATCTTGGTATCAAATCATACATTTTTCACTATGTATAATCCGAATTTGGAACCATGGACTTACTCACTAGCTTCCTTGTACCATAATATCAGTCCCGGAATCATAATATTCTGCTAAATTAGAGGTTCATGTTACGTCTGACTCGGCTAAAATGCATGGTAGTGTATATCGTAGTAGTGTTAGAGGTTTAGTATGTGTAGCATCTTCCTGTACAAGGCTTCCAAATTGGACATGACACGATGCGCTGCTGTGAAACTCAGCATGGGGTTAGGTATCAGCTGAATAATTAGTTTAGTGTAGCTAAATAATTAGTTTAGTGTCCCAAATGCTGTCTAATAAGCCCCGCATCAGTTAGCTACTGTAGATTACATGTAGTTTAATATAGATGTTTAGTTAGATAGCCGCGCCTGAATTGACAGGGTGTGCCAGCGCAGGAGATCCGAGCCAAGGGTATCGGGGCTTTACATTGCTTTGCATGTAGTTACCTGGATGGTGTACAGATCACACAGGACTTAAATGATACTGGATGAACGATCGGGCTAGGTGTAGGTCATATATTTTTTTTCCCGAACCTAGTCGTATCCCATACCTTATTGTGCATGATTGTGAACAAGGTGGTAAAAGGATAACCCCTCGGCCTTGATTAACTGAATACAGATAATTATCATACTGTAGTTATCTGTTATATCTGTTATCATATAACATACTGTTTTATATCATACTGTGATTATCTGTTATATACTGTGATTATCTGTTATCTATTATATCTGTGTTACAGATAATTATCATACTGTATTCACCAAGTTGGCAAATACAGATCCAGGACCGTCTAAATTCCGGACTGACTGGAGCAAGTGTTGTCTTTGCCAGAAGAAGAAGAGTGAAGAGCTCAAGTCACCACGTGCACAACAACCACAAGAACATGATGGCTACACTATGATTGCGACTACTATTCCCCTTTTTCACGCAATTAATGAGATGCCTATTGTTCTGGATCCAGCCAGACTTGATGATGGTGGTGGCATTGAAGAAACTCTGAGGAGGAACAAGGCGCAGTATCACCAAAGTTGTCGCCTTATGTTCAACAACACGAAACTGGAGAGAGCCAGAAAAAGAAGAGCAGAGAGTGCTCAGCCAGTAGAATGCCAGACAAGCTGCGTAGAACCACCTTAGAACACCTTGAGAAAGGCAAGGTCCGTTTCCAGGAGTTTATGAAGGGACTGGAAGGGGAAGAAGAATCCACCTTCTATGAACCAATCAAGAAGAACAGGGTTGACATTTTCCGACAGGTACCAGCCTCTGTTGACTCTTCAAAGCAAAAAGTGCTGAAGGAAGACTGTCAACTGTTCTCCCAAGCTGTTCATATCATGCCAGAGCAGAGAGTGTGACTTGAAGGAGTTCTTCCGTCATGAGAACCAGTCACATCCTGCTGCCCTCAGTGATGGTGGAAAACTCCACACCTGTCAGAAATCCCACCTCACTACCATTTTTCAGAGCCAAGTTACAACCCCTGAGGCAGAGCCAGACGCCGACACCATCATCATTGATGGTGTAGCGTTGGTGAACAGTCTGCCCCCACGGAGTTCAAAGACGTTCGAAGAGTACGCAATGCTCGATGTCCTTCCTAGAATACAAGCATACTCTACCAAGTACAAGAGAACAGACATTGTGTTTGATGTCTACCGGCCATCTAGTCTGAAAGCTGAAACTAGATCAAAGCGAGGATGCGGGGTGAGACGCAGGGTGACAGGGAAGGGCAAAATTCCCTCAAACTGGCGAAACTTCCTGAGAGAAAATGACAACAAAGCCGAGCTGTTCAACTTTCTGGCTGATAAGATTGCACGTGTGGCCACACCAAATGTGGTCATTGTGACCAAGGAAGAAGATGCTGTCAGCAACCGCACTATCAATCTGGCTTGGGTGGCACCGTGCAGTCATGAAGAAGCTGAAACGCGGATCTTTGTGCATGCCAGGCATGCAACAGAAGCAGGCAGCAAAGTCATCATGATCAAAGCCAGCGACACAGATGTTGTCGTCATCGCAGTCAGTGTTCTGCAGGCACTTCAGGAGCTAGGTCTGCAGCAGTTGTGGGTTGCCTTTGGCCAAGGACAGAACCTGAGGTGGGTTCCTGTACATGACTTGTGTTGCACTCTTGCAGAAAAGAGCAAAGGGATGCACTTCTTCCATGCCTTCACTGGCTGTGATGTCGTTTCAGCATTCCGTGGCAAAGGGAAGAAGTCTGCTTGGCAAACCTGGGATGTTTGTGATGAGGCTTCCGGTGTCTTCAGCAAACTCAGCCACTACCCACCGGTAGTTGATGATGAAGACCTGGAGACCTTGGAGAAGTTCGTGGTCATGATGTACGACAGATCCAGCACAGCTGAAGGTGTCGATAATGCGAGGTTGGACATGTTTGCTTGGAAGCAGAGGCCGTACGAAGCCATTCCTCCAAGCCGAGCAGCACTGAAGCAGCATGTGAAGCGTGCTGCCTACCAGGCGGGCTGCATCTGGAGTCAGTCAACAGTACGTCAACCAGAAACGCAGACTCCTGCCAAATGGGGCTGGACCAAGAAAGGAGATCTGTGGCAGATCGTTTGGATAGAGCTCCCACCCATTGCAGAGAGTTGCCAGCAGCTGACCAAGTGTGGATGCAAGTCGGAATGCTGCGGTCGATGCAAATGCTACTGCTTTGGTCTGACCTGCACGGCACTGTGCAGCTGCAGATGCGAGGGTTAGAAGCGTTTTAGTATACTCATCCAGGCAGCAAGCCAATAAGTGACAAACAAGTATAGGCCTACTGTCTACATGTACTATTGTGGACATAAGTCCTGCTACACCTGTCTGACAGGGAAGCGTGTATGGTGTTGGTAACATTGATACCCCCTCCCTCCCCCCACCCCATCCCCACTCTACCACCCTCTCTCAACCAAGCCCCTCCTTCCCTCGCTACTGTTTTCGTTCTTGTTCACGTCTATAAGCCGCTCTTTATGTCTCCCTCTCTCATCGAATCACTGTATTTTTATGAATGTTTTCCTAATCTTCTAACTAATATGAAATAACATATCGTTATATACTTCATATTTATATTTACCATTTTATACAAACCTAACAAAATATAAAGTTTGATAATCCCTTCGAATATGGAAGTTTTTAACTATATATGTTATTTAAGTCAATTACAACCGAGACTTTAATTTACTTTTGCATTATCATATTTAAATTCAGTTATAATTATCTAAACCCATATATCCCACTGTTTGGAGTAAGTATGTATTTCACTGTTAAATTTTATATATTAGTAAAAGAGATACAGTACACACATACAATATTAAAAGTTATAAATATATGTTCACGTGTGTGTTCTCAATAGTCGCCTGTCAACCCACCTCCCCCTTAACCCCTTCAGCACGATGGCGCCTTTTTACATTTGATTAAGTTTAAGAAGGACCTACGTTATTCAGAAGTTCTATTGAGATCTTATTTACCCCTTTGGATCCTACAAGTATATTATAAGATAAAGAAAATTGTCTAATTGTAACCAAAATATGATGAAAATAACGTAATCGTGTTAAAGGGGTTAACTACAGTAGCTCACACTTATCTACTCATATTTTGTAACTAGTCAACTAAAACACACGGCCACACACATTAATGTGACATTACATTACACAATCTGGTAAGTTATTTTCTTACTTTAGGAGTCTTTCAACTGCCTCAGCAAACACTGCTCCCTCCGAAATTAACCCCTTCCATACCGGGGATGTGCTATAGTTTCATTACAGCTATATTGTCACAATTTTGTGGTATTTAGAAGAACTAATTGAGCTGGTATGAAGCCTTTTAATTGTTACACTTCCTTCCTTATTGAATACAAACTTATAGATATAGCTATTCTCGATTCACTCGAACCATGCCTCTGGCACCTAATTGGTGTTTGTATCGACGCCCATGATTCCCCATCTTATCCATACCGTAGCTCACTGGCCCTGAAGAGTCTCAGAGCTGATAATGTTTTTATTATTATCTTTATTATTCTTTATTCATTCATTATACTAGACACGTGTTAATAATTGTAATGATTACTTAACAATCTACAGTGTTATCCGAATCTTAAGAACCATGATATATCATATTAAACACATTAATTAATAAAATATACATCATACAGTAAACACAAGCGAGATAAATAAATGATAAACCCAAAATGTAAGCAAGCTATGAAGACTGACTGATTTGGCCCACGCTTCTTACAGCCAATCACAGGCCCTGCTTCACTTATTACACATAACAATAGGTAGCGACGGCATTTCATCTCTTGATTGTGTTTAAGGTATTATATCAGTTATTTATATGTTCCGTGTGATACTTCATTGCTCTTAAGGTTTGGATATCACTCTTGACGATCACATTATTATTTGAATTAATTATACTTATTTTTATTGTCCATATATATTCATTAAACTAGATAAGTCTTATTAATTCTAATGATAATGTGATAAGTGATATCCGAACCTTAAGACATATAAAATATCACATAACACCTAAATAACGTAGATATCATACAGTAAACACAAGCAAGGGAGAAAATGCAGTCACTACCTATTTACATGTGTATACAGTATGTGTGGTAGAGGTATTAAGTGTTGAACACATGTGTATACAGTATGTGTGGTAGAGGTATTAAGTGTTGAACACATGTGTATACAGTATGTGTGGTAGAGGTATTAAGTGTTGAACACATGTGTATACAGTATGTGTGGTAGAGGTATTAAGTGTTGAACACATGTGTATACAGTATGTGTGGTAGAGGTATTAAGTGTTGAACACATGTGTATACAGTATGTGTGGTAGAGGTATTAAGTGTTGAACACGTGTATACAGTATGTGTGGTAGAGGTATTAAGTGTTGAACACATGTGTATACAGTATGTGTGGTAGAGGTATTAAGTGTTGAACACATGTGTATACAGTATGTGTGGTAGAGATATTAAGTGTTGAACACAGAGCTAAAATGTTTTGAGTTTGAATATTGCCTCCGACAGGAGGAGGATATTCTTTGGTTTTCCTTGCGACACTATTTACCCCTTAACCCGGTAACGGCGAGGGGGGGGGGGGTATTGAACCTGGTCCCCGTGGGTGAGCATATAGGCTCTATTCAGGCCTATAATCGTAATTTTACGATAAATATAGTTATTACTTATTCATATGAGCCTATTTTACCTTCACTATGAAGATAGTAACCTGTAACAACAATAAAACAAAGTGAAAATAAAAAAAATCTGGTCAAAATCGCGAATATAGATGGACCAGCCCATTCATGAATTATGGAGAAAATTGAGGCAACCCCTCCCTCCACGAGGCCTCAAGCCACACTGAGCCTACTCAAACACACACTCAGTTATGTAACACACCCTCTAGACACGTAAGCACATCCTCCACACAGTTTGCTAATGCTAGCACAAAAATATACCAACGAATTAGGGAATAACAGGGAAAATAGGTGATAATTGAAGGGGGAGGGGAAAGGGAGGAAGGACGGGATGTGGAGGAGTGATATGAGGTATAGGGGAAAAAAAAATAAAAACAAAAAAAATAAAAAAAATGTTTAGTGATAAATATAAGTGATAATGTTTAAATGTTTTTTTTAGGCCTCCCTCTTAAGAGCTTTGCCGCCGTCACCCAGTAAAACCTCTTAAGAGCTTTGCCGCCGTTTACGGGTTAAGGTTCATGACGCATGTTAAACAATTTATTGTGGCTCCTTTAGACGATTTTATACAGCGTAAGAAAGATCTTTGGGAATTAAAAGGGTAAAGATTATCCCAATTAACCTTCTGATTTCCATATACCTTTCCTAATCAGAATATAATTGCCTAATTATAGCCAGAACACAAATGCATCAACGATCCTAAAGGAATCAAGCCGAGTAAGGCACCAGACTTAAATCCCATGTAATCTGTGTGAGGCAACATGGTCAACAACTGGGAATACTAGAACATGATACATGAAAGTGGTTTATTCGGTTAATAATTATATTCTCATGTAAACTATAATTTTTTAGAAGTTATTCAATTATAGAAATAATAGTTCTATATCTACAGTGTATTAATCACGAGTGAAGTATCTTAAGTGATGCAGAACAAGTTCTCAAATGAATGATTATGATAGTTACAGACACACATACGGATAATATATTGACAAGTAGAACCTGTTTTATCTTTATATTCCTTCATTTACTACCATTTCACACACCCATATTGTTTCTCTTACGCAATCAATTCCATTAGTTTTAAACCTTTCACGCACATATGATGCAGAGGTTGCCAGATTAGCAATAAGAAATAGAGTTCTCTCACTCTTATAATTACCTCTCCAAAATTAGTTTTCTGCCCACAGCTAACTCAAAGACAACTGCAGAGGATGAAGTAACTAAACTAAAGGTTTCTAAATACCCCTGATGGTAACAAAGGCTTTAAAGTATCCCTAATAGGCTCAAAATCGCGTCATATGTCGGAGAGGATTAATGGTGACAGTTACATTGTGTTGTAATTGTTGATACATTACTTCCAATTATGTGTTTTAATGAAGTGCACGTCCGTAATTTGTTAATAAATAACCTATAACTCAAATTAACAATGCTTACACTGCATCATATTATTATAATTATCAATTTTGAAACAAACTGCCTGGGGAATTTAGTATATGGTGAAACAACAACAAACACTTCAGCTTAGGACTCTCTAAAACTCTTTATTTTTGTCTTTATTTTGTTTTCTTATTAACCCAAAAATGGCGAGGGGGGGGTATTGAACTAGCTCCCCATGGGCGAGCATATTGGCTCCATTCAGGCCTATAATCGTCATTTTACGATAAATATCGTTATTACTTATTCATATGAGCCTATTTTACCTTCACTATGAAGATAGTAACCTGTAACAACAATAAAACAAGTGAAAACATCATTTTTCTGGTCAAAATCGCGAATATAGATGGACCAGCCCATTCATGAATTATGGAGAAAATTGAGGCAACCCCTCCCTCCACGAGGCCTCAAGCCACACTGAGCCTACTCATACACACACTCGGTCATGTAACACACCCGCTAGGCACGTAAGCACATCCTCCACACAGTTTGCTAATGTTAGCACAAAAATATATCAACGAATTAGGGAATAACAGGGAAAATAGGTGATAATTGAAGGGGGAGGGGAAAGGGACGAAGGAGGGGATGTGGAGGAGTGATATGAGGTATAAGGAAAAAAAAAAGAAAAAAAACTTGTTTAGTGCTACTGGGGCTGTTTAAATGTTTTTTTTAGGCCTCCCTCTTGAGAGCTTTGCCGCCGTCACCCAGTAAAACCTCTTAGAGCTTTGCAGCCGTTTACGGGTTAAGCAGGTAGCTGGTTAAGTACCGTAAATAAAACCCAAAGCGAAGAGTTTGTTTCGTTTTTGGTTTTTGTTCCTTGTATACAACGGGTTCTTACCTATATGGACATTCTTCGCGTATAAGTTATATACGAACACGTGACAATTGTTTATATAATTTATCTATCTATATCTATTAATTTCACGTGGAAGAAAAACTAGGGTACCGGTATTTTATAATATGTAACCTAACCTTGCATTGACTTTTCATAGCATGGATTGAGAATTATATTAAGAAAATTGATGGTGTATACAGCTAGTAGCTACAAACAGTATAACAATATTTAGGAACAAAAACTGTTTACAAATATATACCACCGTTTATAAATAAGGTTATATCAATAGTGCTCTTAGTTAACCCCTTCAGCACGATGACGTCTTCTTACCTTCGATTCTGGCTATAATCAGACGAGTTTATGCAGTTTAAGAAGGACCTGTGTTTATTCAGAGTGATTATTGAGATCGTATTTACCCCTTTGAGTCCTAGAAGTAGATTATAAGCTAAAGAAAATGGTCTAATAGTAACCAAAATATGACGAAAATACGTCATCGTGGTGATGGGGTTAAAAGAAGTGTTGCATGGTAAACCAAAAACCGGTATTCTTATTGTTGGACAAGACGATAATTAATCAAACCCAAAACATTGCCAGTGCGTGTTTAACAATACCTTTACCACTCCAGCGTAAATCTAATCTCTTTGGAGGACAGCCTAATTTTATTATTAATATTACTATACATAATAATTAAAAGGTTTATCTTATGATCTGTTTAGCCCAATATCAATTATGTTGAAACACCTATAAACTAACTGGACATTAAATATTTAAAGTCATAAAGAGCCAGCAATAATCATATTTACATTAGGTGAATTCCCACATGTTCATTATTTACAAGATTCCTTAACCATTACATCTACAGTATATCCTACTTCATTATCCCCCTTTTTTTTTTGTATATAGGCCTAAGTCTCCATGGTTGCTGTTTATTAAAATGGTATGGGCATGAGTCTCTTCATCCAATTAACGCTACAATTATGAGGTTTAACTCATTCAGTAGCGGTGATATATTCTTTTCATCCTATTCTGTCAAATATTTGACGATTGTATTGAGCTAAAGAAGTCGTCTACTATTTAAAATGTTACTGAATATCGCAAACAATACCTTAACTACAACAGCCCCTTTCTTATCAATATATAATAGTCTGAACATAGCTATAGTGAAATATATACGATGTCCCCGGAACCGAAAGGCTAAATAAAAAGTATGTTTTCATGGTCTAGGTAAGATTCACCAAGGCCCTCTGCTCTATGATATTGACATTCATCTGCTACGCAACGACATCCCTTAAGCTACTTCACTCGTGATTAATATAGATATACTGTATACAGTATATTTTAGTTCTATAAATATGTCATGTTTAAGGAATTATAGTCTGTTTTGTCTTACAAATTTCCACCTCCTTATGTTTGATTTAATAATTCATGTCAACTGCCTTATTTAATATACACAAATTTCATGCCAAATTGGCATTTTGCCCCAACGTTATGATGAAACAGAGTCGAAATTAATTAGGTGTAATTACATGCAATCCAATATAATACTTGACTGAACTGCACTTATGTATTTGTTTATGTTAATCGAAGGGACAAGAAGAACCATTTATCCACTCGGAAGGCGCGAGAACCGTATCACTCACTCCCTTCACCACTTACAGGTGGCCTCGCCCAACACTTTAATTACAACCTCTCCAGTTGAATGGAGTATAGTTATTTATAAACATTATTATTCAGTAAAAGAAGGAAGTGTAACAGTTAAACGGTTTTATACCATGTACATTAAGTCTTCTTAATACCACATATCCTTCCTTAACTGCATACATTTTTCTAAATATAGCTAAATTAAAATTAGACCCAACCCTGGTACGGAAGGGGTTAATCTCGGAGGTAGCAGCGCTCGCTGAGGCAGTTGAAAGACGCCAAATCTCCTCAAGTATGATCATATCATCAAGTATGTTTAATGTAATGTCACACTAATGTGTGTGTCCGTTTGTTTGAGTTGACTAGTTACGAAATATTAATAGATTAGTGTGAGCGTACCGTAGTGAAGGGGGAGGTGGGTTGACAGACGGTTATTGAGAATGCACACCTATAACCATATACTTAAAAACATTAATATGCAATGCATTGCATCAAGGAACCCATTATATGTGTTGGTCAATGATCTCTTTTAATAGTACTGAATATAAACTTCAACAGTGCAATACATGCTTACTCCAAATATTTATATATATGTGCCTAATTAATCATAACAGAATTACAATATGAGAATGCAAAAGTATATTCAAGTTTCAATTGTATCTGACTTACAGTAGATAATATTATATGGTTAATATTTATTAGTGGCCCCTCCATCATTGACGATATGCCTATTACATAAGGCACCCTCTTCAAACACTCATCCGCCGTAGTTTTGAATCTACCGTGCAGAGCATAACAAATTTGAGGAGCCTTCATCATGAGCGCACGTAACCTCACTCATGGTTCAGTCATTGTGAAATTGGGTTCTCACTACGAAAAAACTTCGTAACAAATAAAAAACAAAAAGAAAATAAGAATAACTATTCATAAGCTTTCCATATACTCGTGGATGTATTGTGTGGATCTTTGACCAGACGCTGACTCAGGCGTCATTCTTCCTTCTCTGCTCTGCGCTCAACCGACCCAGACGTGCCTCCCCACGCTCCGCTCGTTCCGCATTTGTTGCGTCCCTAGTGAGTTTTTTCTCATTTGTTTACTCCGGGATGTATCGAGTAAGGTTAGGATATGCGTAGCAGGAGTTTCCTGGGCGGGTTGCCCGCAGTGCAGTGTATTTTTGGTCGTGTGTTTGGGGCATCTATTTCGGGTGTTCCCTCGTGGTCCTGTTGTGGACATGTGAACTTTTTCACGGTTAGCTAGCTTTGTGATGCAGGCGGCTTTCATTACGCGTTATTATTGCTACCTTTTATCTTTCTGATGAGGTAGCGTTTTATTCTCTGACGTTCCCAGTGTATTTTTCTTCACTTAGTGAAGTTTTTTCTGGGTCCCGAGTCAGTTCTTCCCTTTGCCGGGAAGTTTTTGCTACAGTGGTGTGTTGACGGTGGTTCCTGTGGTGATATAATTCAGTGCTTTTTGTTTATATTACGACATGTTTACTGTGTATTTCCGTCTGCTTAGGCCTAGCCAGCCTCTCGTAGCTTTGCCACATGTACAAGTGTTATTGATTTATGTTATAAATATGTACTACTGTGTCATGTGTGTCCTGGATTAGTTGTGTATTGGCTAATTCCTCGGACTATTTGTGTGTCCTGGGTTAGTTGTGCTTTGGCTAATTCCACGGTCTATTTGGTGCGTTCAGATTGAATCTGAACGGGGTGGGTTGCCTTTTCCGGCGGATTTTCTCGGTTTCACCATGAAAACCCGACGGGTGGCCGAGTTTTAATCACGCGTGGTTAAAAAAGGCTTATTTTCCCCGGCGAGTAGTGGCCTGAGGCTCTCCAGGACTGCGTCTCTGTGGTGGGGCCTGTGTTCAGGCGTACTGTGTTTCCCGGTGGGATGGCTTTACCCATTTAACTAAGTGTTCATACGGACACTTGTTGAGTTGAGTTTTTCCCGGTTTTTGCAAAGCCAGTAAAACTAGGCTGTTTGTTGTTTGGTCTTTCCTCCCCGGCAATCTTTTGCAAAGAAGTGGGGATAGGAATTTTGGCGTTAACGTTAAAATTCACACCCAGCGGTTGCACCTTGGGAGGGTAGGATTAACGGATTTGCATAATTCAGTGTAGTTAACCAGACAATCGAGGGATACGATACGTATCGCCGCCATTCAACATACGGCGATCTAGAACGCTTCGGGAGAAGCCAGATCTAGCTTTTAAGACAGGCTTTCCAGTTTTTGATCTGCGAGATAATACGGGGGCCGGCGTCTTTGAGGGGTGTTTTCCAGTAAGAACTTAACAAGCACCACTGGGAAGACTGCGTCATTTATAAAAAAGCCATACTGGTCTTTATATTATGTCAGAGGATATGCATAAATCTTTTGGACAAGTTAACCCTCTCACGACCATAGGACGCAGAGGTTGCCAGATTAGCAATAAGAAAAAGATTACTCTCACTGTTATAATTACCTCTCCAAAATTAGCTTTCTGCCCACAGCTAACTCAAAGACAACTGCAGAGGTTGAAGTAAACAAACTAAAGGTTTATAGATACCCCTGACGGTAACAAAGGATTTAAAGTATCCATAATAGGCTCAAAAATCGCGTCCGGATGTGAGAGGGTTAAGATATTCTGAAATCTTTATTCATGAACCTTCCGCGTAGCGAGCCGTGATAGTTGTGTATTACGTCTCGTTACCCGGCGGGTTGTCTAACACTTGTGTTCGAACATGTTGGTGTAGCCTTATGAGCATTAATTCCTGGAAATTTGTCTTTTTCCAGGGCTGAGTTCCGGCGAGACTTTCGAGAACCTGGAGTAAACCGGGGGTGGGTTCGTGTTTTCCACCAGTCTCTGTCATGGCTACCATAGACCCTGTTTTTGCCTTGTGTATTGCTCCCTCCTGTTCAGGTATCCCTATCTTTGCACACACTCTTTGCATTAGATGTGTTAAATGTTTAGATCGCTCAAGGGGTTTGTGGGTAACGGGGAACTGTACCTTCTGTACTAAATTGAGTGCCAAAGTGTTGCGGGACAATAGTAGATCCGCGGCGGTCGCTTTGAGGGAGGTCAGGCAGCAGTTGTCAAGTTATGCTACCACAGTGGCTCATAAAGCGCTGCAATGTGATAATGTGATTCTTTGGGATAAATTACTGATTGAGCACCCCCCTATTAAACGTCCCGCTAGAGTAACTGTACGAAAGTCAGCAGAGACTGGGCAGGGTACAGCACTTTCTCTGGTCCCTACAACTTCTAAGAGACCTCGTGAACCCACGCCCCCGGTGACAGCCTCCACGTCACGGGCGCGGTCCAGGTCCAGGTCGCCCCTCCGACAACAGCCGCCTAGTCATTCCTCTTCACCAGCAAGAAAGAAGAGCAAAGAGGAAAAGTCCAAGGACAGCTCTAGTGAAAGATCGGAAAAGTCTAAGAGCAGTGAAAGATCTAAGTCACACCGCAGCCATAAATCTTCCAGGAAAGATTCTAAGGAACGAAAGGCCTCCCGGCGTTCGCCGGAGCTTCGTGCCTCACTTTTTGCCTCTACTCCCGACTTATCTAGTATCCAATCTGATGGGGCGGGAGTGGAGTCAGAGACTGTGGTGGGGGTGTTGCCGGCGGACAGGTTACCAATGGATATTACACACTTATAGTTAGAGAGTTCGGTAGGCAGTGATCGCCCTTTAGAAGAGTCTAGTGGGGGCTCAGTGGTTGATGGTGTATCTGACTCCCAAGGGAGTTCGGGCCAAGGCCTGGGTGTATGGCATTATTCCCAACCAGGGCATGAAGGCCCACGTTTTGTTCAGGAGCCACAGGTACGGACGGACGTCCACCGGGACGCTGTAATCCCATCATCCATTCCTGATTTAACTTGGCACCAAGACAAGGTTCCGGCTTCGGCGGAACCCTCTCATGATGGGCCAGATGACAAGGATGAGGTGTCTATAATCTCTGACATGGAAGTGCAAGAGTCGGATTCAGTTCTAGACGACTCGCAATATAGGAATGATTCACCTCCGAGTTCTTCATCCGCTAAATTTGTCACGGCGGAGGAAATAGATGGGTTGTTAGTTACGGCTCTAACAAAAAAAAATGGCCAACAGCCGGAGACTCCTACAGTGGACCTGGGAGCTCCCATGACAAGTGCAAGTGTTCGGCCTCTGATCGCTTCCATTGCTTTGACCAAGATTCCGCACCCTCCCTCTATATCACCTAATATAGTCGCTAGGCCTGCTTCGGCGGCACTGACTACTTCTAATGTAAGGGTGGTAACGGATGTGAATCCTCCCCCGTTGGATAGAGCACCGTTAAGAAAGGTAGCTATGCCCCTGTTATACGGTCCAGATGACTCATGGGTTCAAATGATCCCAACTAAGCCAGAGACAGCGCAGCCCACTTTGTCAGGAGAACTTCCAGTGCCACGTGAGTGGGTAATCCAAGGAAATAAATCTAGAAAGTTACGAGCCTTGGATATTGCGGGTAATGTACTTGATGTTAATATTAAGGCCATTCCGAACCATTATCACCATGACTTTTTTGTGTATACAGCTACGCCTGCACTGCCCCCTGCCTCAGCTTCAAAACTGTTTTCTGACTGGACCAAGCATGACAGTTTTAATGATATAAAAGCACTGTCAGCTCTCACTCCAGAATTAGATTTACAAACGGTCACAGACACAGCCGCTAACCCAGTGTTGAAGGTAGGGCAGATGGGTCCAGGACCTTGGGTGGAATGGGAGGTAGAGGCTCAGAACTTTACGACCACCTTCACCTCGAAATCTTCACACCAGATTCCTCAGGACAGCCATTCTTGGTTCTCTATGCCAGTCTTTTCAGCCGGCGGAGTTCCATCTGCTTTGTTTGCTTTTTTAGCTGCCCCCAAAATCAATCTATGTGAACTTAAAGGTCCTTTCACTACGCCTTAACCAGCTCACCTAGACCGGGAGTTTAGGCTAAGGGGGAAGGCGTATAGACTTTTTTCCCAGTACATCGTTACGCACCAGGTGGCGATATCTATGTTACGATCCACTCAGGCAATCGCGGACGCGGAAGCCAGAAGATCAGTTGAACTATCTCGGCGATTACTCCTTCAGACTTCGATTCAGTCGTTGGGGGATATACGCACAGCCTTGCTCGAGGCGGTGCGGGCGAGACAGGATCTTAGGATGTCCCTGGTGAGGAAACTTCCTGACAGAATTGCGAACCAAGTGGTAATGTCACCGGTGCTAACTCCCTCATTAATGTCCCCTGATGTGTGGAGAACTGTTTTCAATATGGCTCAGGCCTTTAAGCACAGTCCCACCCCTTCTAAGAAACCTACTTTTAACTTTCCCAAACCCAAGCCAGTCGCAAAAGCTCAGCCGGGTGGGTCAAAGCCCTTTCAGATACCTAAGTCCACTTCCCCCCAAGGTCAGTACAGGTATAAACAAGGTAAGTTTGCAGGTCATAAAGGACGGAACTATAGCAGACCGGGCCATGGCCCGTCTTCTGCCAATGCTGGCCAGTCGGCTAAGCATCCACCACCACCACCACCACCATAAAAAAACTAAAGTCTCTCTCACTCCCAGGGCCGGTCTCACGGCGGGTGGATCGGAGGGTAGTACAGCCGGCGAACCCTTGTCTGCTAACTGGGTCGTTCCGGACGTGTCACCGCACATGGCCAGTAAATACTTGGGCGAGGATGGTGGCACGCAAGGGCATCACCTGGCAGTGGCTCCGGCGACCTCGTTTACGTCAGCCGACAAAGGCAAATTTAGTTTCATTAGAGGTGGAGTCACTAGTCCAGGAAATGATCGCCAAGAATGTCATCATCCCGGTTCCTCAAAATTACCCAGTTTTCACATCGAAACTATTTCTAGTGCCCAAAAGGGACAGTGTTCAGATGAGACCAGTCGTTGACCTGTCTTATCTGAACCTACATATTCACAACATGTCATTCAGGGTGCTAACAGTAAACCAGATCAGGCTAACACTTCCGCCGGGAGGATGGATGTGTTCTTTAGACCTGACGGACGCGTATTGGCACGTCTCGGTCAACAAAAGATTTCAAAGGTTTCTGGCCTTAAGAATAAAGCATCAGACTTATGTCTTTCAGAGGATGCCGTTTGGATTGAACCTAGCACCTCGCTTATTCACGAAATTAGTCCGGCAAGCCCTGATGCCCTTGTTAAGGCAAGGGATCAGGATTTTGTGGTATCTAGACAACTGGCTAGTGGTGGCAGAGACGGAAGAAGTATGCATAAATCATGTCAACATAACATTAAAACATGTCAAAACTCTAGGGTTCAAGGTCAACCTGGTAAAGTGAAACCTTGTTCTCTCAAGAGTAGTTCAGTGGATAGGGCTGGTCTGGGATACAGCTACTCTCACTCTGAGTCAGAGTGTGGACAATCGCAACAGATTTCGCAGGAAATTGTTTCTGTTCCTTCACAGTCTGACTACGACACGGAGAATCTGGGAGTCTCTGGTCGGCTCTCTCAACTGGATTCAACTAACAGTACAGTTGGGCCGGTTAAGAGTCAAACGTTTAATATTGGAGGGCAACAAATATTTTCCGCTATTGCCGACGAAAAAATTATGGCCCATACCAAAATTAATCCACAACTTGCTAGCGGTCTGGGCGAAGAGGGAAACATTACACTCAGTCATGTCATGGACCTCTCCTCCACCGACGGTATGGGTAGACACGGATGCGTCAGGAACGATAGGTTGGGGCTTTCAGTCAAACCAAGGGTACCAGGGTCAAGGGCTTTGGTCCCATTTAGAAATCTCCCACATCAATGTCAAAGAATTACTAGTCCCCTTATATTTCCTTCAGGCTCACGGCTCTACTTTACGGGGCAAGGTGGTGGCTTTCAGAATGGACAATCTGAATGCAGTTCACTGTATTCAGAAACAAGGGTCGACGAGATCTCGGGGGTTGCTAAACGTGTCAGAAGAAATTTTTATTCTAGCCAACAGGCTGGACATTCAGCTTCACGCATCTTATCTCCCAGGCGTAGCAAACGTCTGGGCAGACGCTCTGTCTCGGAGACAGAGCACAACAGTAGAATGGGCGCTCAAGCAAACCATTTTCGACCAAATGATTGCGGAGCCTTACCATCCACAAGTGGATTTGTTTGCATCAGAGGAGACTCACAAACTCCCACTGTACCTCACTCGCTGGACGATAACGCCGGCGGGCGGGCCAGATGCACTGGTGACAGACTGGAACAGGTGGAGTTCCATTTATCTGTTTCCGCCGCCAGATGCGTCTCTAATGTGCCATGTAGTAAACAAACTACAGGATTATCGGGGCATAGTCTCGCTAATCGCGCCCCTGTGGCCAGCGCAGTTGTGGTACCAGCAATTGAAGACGTGGTGCCCGGACCCGGTATCACTCCCGGTGGGGTTTTTCCACTTAGACACAATTGGCAACCTAAAGACCTCGCTGACTTTTGCATTATGGACATTCAGGAGGCCAAATGGCTAGCACCATATGGTAGAGACGTGACCAATAAATTCATGAATCAATATACCCAGTCTACTAAGCGACAGTATCAATCGCATTGGCAAGCCTTTACTTCTTGGATTCTTAGAACAGAACAAACTGTGCCCTCGGTGGCTTTGGTTTTTAATTATTTAAATTATCTGTTCGAGCAAAAACGTTTATCTGTAGTAACGTTAAAAAATCACTTAACAGCGATTAGGATACCGTTTTTGGACCTTACCGGTCTCTCCATACCAGTTGCGGAGGAAAAAGGTTTTATGAGGGCATGTTTTAAACTCCGGGAACAGAGTATCTGAGCTGGCGGCGATGAGCAACACACCTAATTGCCTCAGGTTTGGTAGGCTTAATGAGTGTATTCACATTGCACCTTTCCCAGGGTTCATAGCCAAGAATGAGCACAGTGAACACGTGTTTTCAGAGTTCACGGTGCCGGCGTTGAAAAGGGGAAAGGTGCACCATAATTTATGTCCAGTGCAAGCTCTAACCAAATATTTGAGAGTGGCACCTCTAAATCACCACGGTGCTTTATGGGTAGCAAATACGGGTAAACGCTTGATGAAACGTAGACTGGCTTCTCTCTTGGTCGAGGTCATTAAAGAGAGTAATCCCGGCGTTGTGGGTAGGGCCCACGATTTACGCAAGTGGGCGGCTTCGTACGTTTCCTTAAGAATTTTTCTGTTGAAGATATTTCGTCCACACAGTTGTGGGCCTCTACTCATACGTATTTGACTCGTTACCTCTCAGTAGCTCTAGACAAACCTTCCTTGCCATGTATAGCTATAAGGCAAAGGGTCTAGGTGGCCCCTAAGTCACTTATTGTTTAATTTCAAGAAAATGGGGGGGGGGGGGTGCAGTCAGTGTAACATAGGACACCCTAGACCCCGCCAGAATATGAGAGCTGTGATACTGTTTATGGGTGTTGTGATATTTAAATATTTCTGTACTATTCATTACAGGAAATTGTGCTAGTACAATTTTAGTACAAACAACAGTGTTGTTGTAAGTAGTTTTTGGGCTGAGAAGCAATCTAATTATTTTAAGCATTGGTTATATTTTGCAAGATATATCCACTAATTTTATGGGGTTTATATGTGCACATGTAAACTTATAAGTTTTATTTTTCACCACTTAATTTAAGTGGGGTGCCTTGTTAACTGGCGGATCTGTTCTCAGAATCTCAGAGTTAACACCCTTTTTTATCAAGCAGGCTTCTTTGAAGCACGCTCCTGCTTGTACCCCTTTTTGTATAAGTTGTGCTGTATAAAGTTTATGCGCCAAATATATATATTTTTTACAAAGTAAGAATACTATGTGGTTGTTTGATTATCTGCCTTTGCTAGAGTTATGATATGATTACGAATGTCCCCCTCCAGTCTTAGATATCAGGCATATCGTCAATGATGGAGGGGCCACTAATAAATTATAGGTTTGACTCCTGCAAGGAGATAAAGAAAACCTAATATTTAGTACTGGCCCCGTAATCATTGACGACTGGGGCCCTCCCGACCATCCCCTTCCCATTCGTTGATGTATTAACGATTTTGGTTTACTTGATATGTCAGTGAAGGAAGAATGACGCCTGAGTCAGCGTCTGGTCAAAGATCCACACAAGTACATCCACGAGTATATGGAAAGCTTATGAATAGTTATTCTTATTTTATTTTTATTTTTTATTTGTTACGAAGTTTTTTCGTAGTGAGAACCCAATTTCATAATGACTGAACCATGAGTGAGTTTGCGTGCGCTCATGATGAAGGCTTCTCAAACTTTGTTATGCTCTGCGCGGTAAATTCAAAACTACGGCGGATGAGTGTTTGAAGAGGGTGCCTTATGTAATAGGCATATCGTCAATGATTACGGGGCCACTACTAAATATTAGGTTTTCTTTATCTCCTTGCAGGAGTCAAACCTATAATACTCCCAAATTCGAATGGATCATAAAACTATATTGTGCTACGTTTATATAAAACGGCAAATCTGAACTTGAACTATGTAAGCTATTGCTATTATAACGATATGTTATTCCATTTTAGGAGGAATTGGAAAGCATGCATAAGATACATAGATTCGATGATAGAGGGATAAATGAGAGAAAGGAAGGAGAGAGAGGTTATCGTGATATTTATCATGATGTGGCTATAGTCAGGGCCCTGGTTATGGTCATGGTAGTGGAAACAATCCAGGGGGAGGGGCTTATAGACGTGAAACAAGAAAGAAAGAGGAAAGGAGGGCTGAGAGGGTAGCAGAATGGGGAAGGAGTGGGGGCGGGGGGGTGCACCAATGTTACCAACATAATTCGCGATTCTCTGCCGGGCAAGTGTAGCAGGACTTATGTCCACAATAGTACATCCAATAATATATCGGACTGATGGTGCCTATGATATGGGCACTTTTTACCCAAATTATGATTCCGGGACTGATATTATGGTACAAGGAAGCTAGTGAGTAAGTCCATGGTTCCAAATTCGGATTCTACATAGTGAAAAATTTATGATTTGACACCAAGATCATTCAAATAGGACAAGTCTTCGCGATTTCATTGCGAAATGCAATGTTTCTGTATATTCAATGGCGGCCATCTTGAAAATGGCCGCCATCTTGAAATTTTTAGGTGGCTAACGGGTTTTATCAAAAGAGCAATCCCCAAGGAGTATGTGTGCCAATTTTGGTGCTTGTTTCCAGAAATGAACGATTATTCCAGTTATCTGCCCCACTAATACTGGTGTGATATTAAGCTGGGTTCACACATACCCGTCCTGAGCTCCCGTCCGGCCCCGACCTCTTAATTCGCCGTGCCTAGGCGGCGCCCTCTTTATGCATCCATAAAATGGACCGTATGGGTCGGGGCAACTGCCAGAAAACGTGTTATGCCGGGACACCCACGGGACATACACGGACTGTGACGCCTCCCGGCGTTAGCAGAATGGTTGCGTGGGGCATTGCAGCTCGCTAGCGCTCGCCAGGATGGGGGGATGGGCTACAGTTGTCCTAGAATGATCTGCTTTATTTAATTAGTGTCGTGTTGCCACAGACAGTCTAGAAATG
Source organism: Paralithodes platypus (assembly GCA_032716605.1). Taxonomy (NCBI): domain Eukaryota; kingdom Metazoa; phylum Arthropoda; class Malacostraca; order Decapoda; family Lithodidae; genus Paralithodes; species Paralithodes platypus. The sequence continues at coordinate 22,165,770 of CM064525.1, forward strand.
GTCTTTGTTTTGGTCTGTGACCGCGCCTTATATTTTATATTCGCTATAATATAAATGTTGCTTGTGTGGGAGGCGAGCGAGAGAGGGTGAGGGAGTACACCTGGCAGCGGGGTGAGCTATGACGCGGCTCGCTTGGGCGCTGACGGCGTTGGCGGCCGGGTGGTCAACTAGTCCCTTCCCATCGCGGCCTCGTGTTCTTTACCAGCTCAGAGCTTGCCTGACACGCGTATCGCCTACATCCTTTGCAATTCTGTCCCCCATACTCGCCACTTTGCATACTATTTCTCTCTCTCGACTTCTCCTTTCTCATTCTCTAATCTTTATTAAACTCAACATCCCTTCTGGTTTCAGCATAGACGTTCACCGTCGACCAGTCGTATTGTACGCGAAGCTCTCAGAGATTTCCATGTATTAGGCTTTATTGAGGTTTTGAGAGACGGACTTTTCCGTATGTGTCCTCTCTCGGGAAGGTTGTAGACCGGTATATGTCTCCCTGGCAAGGTGTTGAGTGATTCTGCTTGGTTATCTAAAGCTAGACTAGGGGTAAGGTTACTGTGTCGTTGTCTCCGATGTGTGCAGTGTTAGCTAAGCCCTGCACGACATTGACAGGTACGGTGGGAGCCTAAGTTGTCTTCGGGTGGGTTTACTTTGCGAGCACAGCGCTGTGGTGTGAGAGGGCCATAGCCTATCCCTCACAACATAGTGCTGCCTCTTTGTGTTGACTTCTGAGGGATCACCAGGATAGAACTAGGAACTAGAGACCTAGATTTATCAAGAGAGCATCCCCGTCAAATAACGTAATCGTCATTATACCACCTTCGGACAACGTTAGGCTACGAGCCGCATGCTCGCCCATTGTTGCCCTGCCTTGATACCCCAGCTAGACTTTATTAACTGAGCAGACACTGGTTAGAGATAAGCCCCCATTATTATATGTATGCAACATTATTATTCACTGCGCTTTTGAGCCGAGGTTGTTGTTGAGTTGCACAACCCTAGTAGGCTGTTGCGTTGTGTCATGAAGCATTTCTTTATTTGTCGAGCATTACTACCTTTGCGCAGCTTTTATTATTCGCCTGCCTATTATTACTATATGTCCTAGTATTTATTGTGACCCGTATTCTGCATTATAATTGTTCAAGATTCTTTACGAACATCTTCCCAGCATCAGACTTATTTCAGAAGTTTCCAGTGGATGTTGCAGGACTAGCATTGCACTTTCTTTAATACAGGAGAGCCAGTTATTTGAGTATCTACCGTAACGTTAATTAATCACGTTAACTATCTTTTCTTTGTGTAACCTAATCGAGTAATCTTTTACTGTTTGAGAATAGGCTGTTTCACCGAGCATCAGCCTAGTGTGTGTGCACCAGTTACCGAGTCATAGGATACCTCGTTGTCCAGGCACGACTCAGGGCGGTAATGGTGTTTTGTTTTCCAGTGTTTAAGGCAGGGGTTGGATCTAGTGTTACCGTTGTTGCATTTTGCTATTATCTAGTCCAATGTTGAAGAGCCCTGTGTCTTTGAGAACCTGGATCGTAACAAATGGCGACCTAGCTCAGGATCTTGTGAACTAAGAGATAATTGCAGGATTGTTGTGGTCATTTGTTTTATTGAGGAATATAGTGGGCACGTTAATTTTGTTTTGGCAAAGTAGTATAGCACTTGAGAGTCTTCAGACATTTTTGGCAAGTGAATAGTGCTACATAAGAGTTTGGGGTACTTCTTTTCTGAATAGTGTGGTGAGAAATTTTTGTGAGCATCAAGTCTTATACCGGGTCAGAGGAGAATGGAGACACAGTACGTAATGTTGAAACTGAGGAACAGCAGCATGATGAAAGGGTTAATCGGGTGAACTGTGAGGAGGATGCTAGGATATTTTTGCAATGGCCTGTTACTGCCGAGCGGTTGGAGGGTATGGATCGGTACGGTCTTCAATGCCTGGCCACAGCTATCGGTCATGCGGTTACTAGCAGCATGACCAAGGATAACTTAATGTGTGTACTGGGCAGGGTGACTGGTGAGCGAGATGGGTTGAGTGCTCAGAGCCCTTCGGCCATGCTTCCCCTACACTCGACTCCCAGCCATCCCAGTAGTTTGCCGACCCCGGGTACGCTTCCACAGGTGGGTGGTGACTGGCAGGGTGGGTTGCCCCTGGGGGGACCACCGGTAATTTCAAACATTGTAGCACCTTCACCTCCTCAAGGGTTATCTCCAGAATTATTGCTTCAGCTCGAATTAGCTAAGATCGAAGAGAGAAAGGCTATCAGGGCAGGTGAGCAGCAAATAGAATTAGCCAAGATAGAAGAGAGAGCCAAGCTAGCAAAAATCCAAGCTGATTTAGAGTCGACTAGGTACTGTGCCGACATGGACGTAGAGAAGTCGCGAGTAGAGACAATGGGACAGCGACTTGGGGCTGGTAACCGTGTTCATGAGCAGTCTCTCTCGCACTTATTGAAACTGGTTCCGGTGTTTGATGAGAGTGGTGTAACAGAATTTTTCACACGCTTTGAGAAGAAGTGCCAGGAACACCAGTGGCCAGAGAATAAATGGGCAGCACTTGTATCCTCTAGATTAATAGGCAAGGGTCTTAAAGCCTATGATGCGTTGCCTATAGAGTCTTGTATTATCTACGAGGAACTCAAGGAGGCTGTCCTGAGAGCATACGAACTACAACCAGAGACGTACAGGTTGAAGTTCCGGGGTGTTACCAAGGGTCGGGAGAGCACCTTTTTGGAGCATGCCCGGGAGCTGTCCGATGCTTTTGGGAATTGGCTGAGGTCGGAGAAAGCTATTACGTTTGACGACATTAAACAGTTGGTGCTTTTAGAGCAGTTTTTCAAATGCACGGGCGGCGACCTGACGTTAAACCTTAAAGAAAAGCAACCAAAAATTCTACAGGAGGCAGCTGAGATGGCTGACCTCCGGCTATCACTAATTCGTGGGTGCGGGTCTGCCCAGCGTAGTGAGGCAGGTAACAAGGGGCGTGACGCCCCACCCCCCCGAGTTAGTGATATACCTTATGCAAACAAGTACAAGAGCCATGATACCAAGACTGACCACAAGACTAGCACCGTCCCATTTAAGAAGGGGCCGGGCCCTTCCCAGTACCAAGGGAAGCCCAAAGGGGAGTTGGAGTGTTATCATTGTCATAAAAAGGGGCACTTTGCAAGAGTCTGTCCTAGCAAACCACCTACAGCAGCTGTGTCTTTGGCCTGCAACATTGGTGTGTCTCCGAAGTCATCTGAGTTTGCCCGGGGCAGTTCGTCAGAGGCTGAGGCACAGCCAATGCAGAAGCACCTGGGAGGCTCGAACCCTGCCCAGGATGTTTTTTGCGACCATAGAGGGCGGGGTTGCGTGATGTGGGCGGGGCGCAAGCATGGAGTAGAGGTCTTGCGCGATACAGGTGCTTCCCAGACTCTGATGAAAAACTTGACTGGCTACCCTATAAACGCGGCTCGGGTGGTGGTGGTGCAGGGTATTAATGCAACTCAGTCATACCCGCTGGTGCGGTTGGAGTTGGAGGTGGATGGTGTGGCACGTGAATTGGATGTCGGGATTGTGGAGAAACTGCCAGTGGAGGGCGTCGACCTTCTCGGCAACGACTTTGCAATGCCCGCTTCTGAGGTTCTACCCTTAGTCGTTGCCGAGAGGCCGGCCGACGTGAGTAGGGAAGAGCAAGAGTGGGTCGAGCGGTGCCAGACACAACCCATGGCGTGTGTTGTCACCCGAGCTCGGGCAGCTAAAGTGTCACAGCCTAGTCCTCCGTCTTCAGACCAGCGGAAGAACGATCAACAGGAGGAGGCTAAAGCTGGAGTTGGTTTTAAGAGTTTTGACTCGGCGGCTCTCCTGGGTGATTCAGTATTAGCACCATTACTTAATTCTGAAGTAGCCCCTGGGCCTGTCATCGAGAGTGACGAGGCTGGGCATGACGAGTCTCCACGACAGCAACGTTATGTACATCGAGAGAGACAGAGGGAGCAGCCCAGTATCGGGGAAGGTCATGCATTGCTCCGGTAGCAGTTAGATCGCTTGGCACCCTCAGATATACGTCGGTTGCAACTAGAGGACCCTGAGCTCCAAACGTGTGCTAATGGAGCTGTAGAGCTCGACGAGGACGGTGATACACAGCCAGGAGATTTTTTTTATTTAGAAGGCATCCTCTATAGGCGTTTTCAAGACCCTAAACGTAGTTGGCAAGTGGGGTCCGGAGTAGTGGACCAGTTGGTGGTGCCACGGGAGTGCAGGGATAGCCTACTGAGGTTGGCGCATGACATACCACTGGCAGGACATCTAGGGTGAGAAAAGCGGTGGCGGCATTAGAAAAATTGTTTTGGTGGCCGGGGTTGAAGGGCCAGGTGGTAACCTGGATAGCAAGGTCTCATACGTGCCAGAGGGTTGGAAAACCTAACCAAACAATTCCGAGAGCCCCGTTGCACCCCATTCCTGTCAGTGGACCGCCCTTCAGTAAGGTCATCATTGATATGGTCGGACCCCTAACCCCTACTAGTGCCGGTAATAAATTTCTATTAACGATCATGGATGTGGCCACTCGTTATCCTGATGCATATCCGATGAGAAATGGCACGGCGAAAACTGTTGTCCGTAACCTGCTCTTGTATTGCTCGCGGTATGGTTACCCGCAAGAGGTGCAATCGGACCAAGGTTCTAATTTTACCTCTAATCTGTTCAAACAAACTATGATTCAGCATGGCATCAGCACTGTCGTCTCTTCTGCGTATCACCCGGAGAGTCAAGGGGTGTTGGAGAGGTGGCACGCCACGCTGAAAAGCATGCTTCGATGTTATTGCGCAGAGAACGGAAAGGATTGGGACCTTGGTCTTCCGTATGTTTTGTTCGCGGCAAGAGAAGTACCTGGAGAGAGTCTCTGTTTCAGTCCGAATGAGCGTGTTTTCGGGCATCAGGTGAGGGGCCCTCTCCACATGGTGAAGGAGATTTGGGAGGGTACCGCTAAGCCATGTTCTATGTTGAGATACGTCCTCGAGAGCAGAGAGAGAATGCTTAGAAATCTGGAGCTGGCCGGGCGTAATTTGGTGAGTTCGCAGGCCCGTATGAAGGACAGGTACGATACTAAGGCGAAACTCCGGGAGTTTCAGGTAGGCCAAGAGGTGTTGGTCCTGTTGCCTTTGGCAGGTCATCCTCTGGCTGCCAAGTACGCTGGGCCATATCGGGTGGTGTCAAAGATCTCCGATCTAGATTACCTCGTTGCCACTGCAGACCGGAAGAAGCGTAACCAACTATGCCACATTAATTTGTTGAAGGAGTATGTGAGGCGCCCACCTGAGTCACTAGCTGTCCCTGTGTTGACCTGCTGCGGTCATGGTGGAGAAGGAGAGGGGGGCAGCAATGATCAGGTGGATGATAACTGGGATTGTCATGTCTCGGCTGATCAGTGGGCGGGGAATTCGAGCCAATGTGCGCATGATGCTCTGGCGCACCTGCCGGAGGAACAGCAGGTGGCAGTGCAGCGCCTGTTCGATTCATACCCCACTGTATTTGCCGAGCACCCAGGCCTCACTACTCAAGCGGTGCATGACGTCGATGTAGGAGAGCACCCCCCCTTCAAGTCGATACCTTATCGGGTGCCACCCATTAAACTCCCAGCGCTCAGGGATGAGGTGGAGTATATGCTGGCGAGAGGCTTGATCGAGAAGGGGGCAGTACGGTGGACTTCTCCTGTCACTCTGCAGCCCAAACCTGATGGAAAAGTTCGGTTCTGCATTGACTTTAGGCGGTTGAACGGGTTGACCCCCACCAATGCATATCCTCTTCCCCGGGTGGATGACAGTGTGGATAAGATCGGGAAAGCAAGGTACTTGACCAAGGTAGACCTCGTCAAAGGCTACTGGCAAGTACCACTGTCTGAGCGGGCTAAAGAGGTGTGCGGGTTTGTGGTGGATGGCAGTACTTACCGTTGCAATGTGATGCCATATGGTCTGAAAAATGCACCAGCCACTTTCCAGAGCTTAATGAACGACATCGTAGCAGACATCCCAAACTGTACTGTCTACCTTGATGACGTGATCATTTATGACAACGATTTCCAAAGTCACTGTGAGCACATAGAAGCCTTATTTAGTCAACTTAGTAAAGCAGGCTTGGTGGTTAATCTGGGCAAGTGTGACTTTGTGCAAGCCACGGTGCAGTATCTGGGGTTTGTGGTTGGGTTAGGGCAGGTGAGCCCGCCCCAACAGAAGATACAGGCTATCGACTTGTTCCCCAGGCCGACCACCAAGCGGCAGATCATGAGATTTTTGGGCATGATTGGGTATTACCGCCGCTTTATAAGAGGCTATTCTACTGTGTTAGCTCCTTTGACAGATCTACTAGCCAAAGATAAAAAGTTTCGCTGGGCACCTGAGTGTGAGCAGGCGTTTCGAGTAGTTAAACACCTTTTATGCACTCACCCTATCCTCAGGGCCCCGGACTTTGAACGACCATTTCAGTTGGCGACTGATGCCAACGGAGTAGGGGCTGGTGCCGTACTTTTGCAGACAGACGAGGAAGGTCTTGAGCATCCCGTCAGTTTCTTTTCAAAGAAATGTAATTCAGCACAGAAAAACTATTCGGTTGTTGAAAAGGAACTGTTGGCAATCGTGTTAGCGCTCAGACACTTTGAGGTCTATGTTCCTGCCTATGGGCCAGTCGTGGTAGTGTATACCGACCACCACCCGCTTAAATTCCTCAATCAATTCCACAACCGGAATATGAGGCTGACCAGATGGTCGCTCATGTTGCAAGAGTACAACTTAGACATTCGCCATATTGCCGGTTGTGAGAATGTGATTGCGGACTGTTTGTCGCGGCTGGAGGATCCGGGGTAGGCTACCACAGTATGTTGGTATAGCGTCCTGTCTTGGCTCGCAGTGTATTTTTGCGCTGGTGCTTGTTGGCTCGCGTGTATAGCATCAGCGTAGGGTCACAGGGCAGGAGTTGTTGGCTTTGATTAGAAAAAAATTAGGCTACATCTATAGTAGCCGCCAAAAACAACATTAAAATAAAATATGAAAAATTAAATAAAAATCTTTCTTTTTGATAATTAATTTTAAGATAATATTGTAGCTGAGTACTGAGTGCAGATGATTTTCCCTCAGTAGGCTGTGTTTCTTAAAGCTCGCTCTGGGAGCACAATGTTATGAATTAAGGTATTATATTTGGGAAGGGTGATAAGATTTTGTTTTATATATAAATGTTGTTGTATTTTTTTGGAGGAGACTGAGCTTGCATTCCATGAGTGGCAGAGTGGTTAGGAGTGGCAGATTCTAGCGACATTCTGCCTGTTCAGATATGGGCTCATGGTTGAGTGTCCCATATCTTGGGGGGGGGGGTGACGCCTCCCGGCGTTAGCAGAATGGTCGCGTGGGGCATTGCAGCTCGCTAGCACTCGCCAGGATGGGGGGATGGGCTACAATTGTCCTAGAATGATCTGCTTTATTTAATTAGTGTCGTGTTGCCACAGACAGTCTAGAAATGGTCTTTGTTTTGGTCTGTGACCGCGCCTTATATTTTATATTCGCTATAATATAAATGTTGCTTGTGTGGGAGGCGAGCGAGAGAGGGTGAGGAAGTACACCTGGCAGCGGGGTGAGCTATGACGCGGCTCGCTTGGGCGCTGACGGCGTTGGCGGCCGGGTGGTCAACTAGTCCCTTCCCATCGCGGCCTCGTGTTCTTTACCAGCTCAGAGCTTGCCTGACACGCATATCGCCTACATCCTTTGCAATACTATTTCTCTCTCTCGACTTCTCCTTTCTCATTCTCTAATCTTTATTAAACTCAACATCCCTTCTGGTTTCAGCATAGACGTTCACCGTCGACCAGTCGTATTGTACGCGAAGCTCTCAGAGATTTCCATGTATTAGGCTTTATTGAGGTTTTTGAGAGACGGACTTTTCCGTATGTGTCCTCTCTCGGGAAGGTTGTAGACCGGTATATGTCTCCCTGGCAAGGTGTTGAGTGATTCTGCTTGGTTATCTAAAGCTAGACTAGGGGTAAGGTTACTGTGTCGTTGTCTCCGATGTGTGCAGTGTTAGCTAAGCCCTGCACGACATCGACAGGTACGGTGGGAGCCTAAGTTGTCTTCGGGTGGGTTTACTTTGCGAGCACAGCGCTGTGGTGTGAGAGGGCCATAGCCTATCCCTCACAACATAGTGCTGCCTCTTTGTGTTGACTTCTGAGGGATCGCCAGGATAGAACTACGTACTAGAGACCTAGATTTATCAAGAGAGCATCCCCGTCAAATAACGTAATCGTCATTATACCACCTTCGGACAACGTTAGGCTACGAGCCGCATGCTCGCCCATTGTTTCCCTGCCTTGATACCCCAGCTAGACTTTATTAACTGAGCAGACACTGGTTAGAGATAAGCCCCCATTATTATATGTATGCAACATTATTGTTCACTGCGCTTTTGAGCCGAGGTTGTTGTCGAGTTGCACAACCCTAGTAGGCTGTTGCGTTGTGTCACGAAGCATTTCTTTAGTTGTCGAGCATTACTACCTTTGCGCAGCTTTTATTATTCGCCTGCCTATTATTACTATATGTCCTAGTATTTATTGTGACCCGTTTTCTGCATTATAATTGTTCAAGATTCTTTACGAACATCTTCCCAGCATCAGACTTATTTCAGAAGTTTCCAGTGGATGTTGCAGGACTAGCATTGCACTTTCTTTAATACAGGAGTGCCAGTTATTTGAGTATCTACCGTAACGTTAATTAATCACGTTAACTATCTTTTCTTTGTGTAACCTAATCGAGTAATCTTTTACTGTTTGAGAATAGGCTGTTTCATCGAGCGTCAGCCTAGTGTGTGTGCACCAGTTACCGAGTCATAGGATACCTCGTTGTCCAGGCACGACTCAGGGCGGTAATGGTGTTTTGTTTTCCAGTGTTTAAGGCAGGGGTTGGATCTAGTGTTACCGTTGTTGCATTTTGCCATTATCTAGTCCAATGTTGAAGAGCCCTGTGTCTTTGAGAACCTGGATCGTAACAGGACACACACAGAAGTTATTGTCTTGGTCGGGGACGTTAGAACGTGTATGTGTGACCCGAGCTTTAGCGGTGGTCAGGGCTAATTGCTTCCACTAATATCACCCCGAGGTTAGTAGTCATATTAGGACACTTCCTTGTATTGTTAGTTCATTATAAGTATGCAATATTATTATGTGCAACTCTCTTGGGTTGAGAGTGGATTACCGTTGGCTGGTTTGCGCACGGTTTAGTACTGTCGAGGGCGCGCATAGCCTGTTATGCTCGAAGTACGCCTGCACTCTTTGTTTCGTTGATGTATGCTGGTAGCTTATGTATTTAACTATTTTGATTCTCCAACCCAGCATTGCTAATCCCGGTGTTGGTTTCGAGTTCTCGTAGCTAGTAAGTTACATGATTATTTCTGTTCTACTTATTTTTCAGAATAGGAGCATGGCAGTGTGCACCTTAAGCCCGGAGAAGAGCCTGGAAGCGTTCAAAGTGCTCTTACCTGTTGCGTCGTGGTGTTGTTTGGTAGAGAGACAAGGTGCATTTCCCTTAGTAATTATTTTCGTATACCGTCTCTAAGCAACTGAGGTCCAGATTAGTAACAATATATACTGTATATATACTGTATACATATAATATATATACAGTATATATATATATATACGGTATATATATATATATATATATATATATATATATATATATAGTATATCTGTCATAAATAAGTCATTGGTGAGACGTGTTGCATTTCCACGGAAGCACAAATATATAAATATATAATATAAAACTAAACGTTCTCCCTATAACTGGAAATGAATGGAGCGAAAAAAAATGTTTTGATCATATAGGTAAATTGTAAGCATGTGAACTAATTTCGTCATTGTTATTTATAATTTATTTATGAATGTATATATATATATATTTATATAGAGAGTTACAAGGAGGTACAACGAATACTTAGAATCTTAAAGACCTTGCGGTTCATTCCAGGGAGAAACCTAAAGTGGAAAGAGAGAGATTGTGTAATTGCATTTAACTCATTGCAGACTTTGCAAAATACCATGAACTCTTTTCCGGAACTGCTTTACTGAAGAATTATGTACAACTTCTGAAGGAAGTTTGTTCCAGGTAGAACTGATCTTATAATTAGCCCCATTATTTTTCAGCTTGTATGATATTGGGAGCTTTAGTTTGGCGATTTCAAGACCTGTCACCCCATTTTTTTTTTTTTTTTTTAATATTAGGACCTTTCCCGCCTTTTCGGTGTCGATTGTTTCCTGGCGAGATATGACGAGCCTGCAATTCTAGGAGGGGGTGTTCTTTTAAGCTTGATGGAGGTCTAGCGAGGATCTAATAGATAAATACATTGATAAATAAATCGACCAGAAAAACAACCCTACCTAATGGGCACTGATAAGATTGTTGGAGTGTGTGCTATGTCCCTTATCTAGCCATCAGTGAAACGCATCAGACTCAACATTACGAACACGTGACATCTGTGGGGCTGCCTATTGAGACCAATATTATTATACCTAGATTATCATTAGTTCTTAACAGTTTATTACAGCGACCAAAAATGATGGTCCGAATCTTCCATAACGATCCGTGTCCTCAACAACTGAATGTATTGCATAATTTTAACCCTTTCAGTACGATTATGCCAGTTTCCTATTTTAAGGGGAGGTTTTTAGTTTGCTCCCTATGCCTCCATCAAGCTCAAAACAATACCCCCAACACCTTCATTCGAAATAAGTTTAGACATTTTTCGGCAGAAACATTTCCCGGCCGAAGGCCGATTCCTCCCAAACCGCAGGATCGCTACCGCTCACTAGGAAAAAAATCCGACACCTTAATGGCACAAAAAGCGTTAACACTGACAAAAAAATGGTCTGAACAGTCTTAAAATCGCCAAACTAATGGGGCAAACGTCTTCAGATACCAAACTAATGGAGCTAAACATGAGGGAGAAGGGGGTCCAGAGAAAACAAAAACATCTCCTTAACTATCATTATGCAGTTTTATTGAGAGAAGGAAATATCTCCATGATCGAAGGGCTTAACAAACAATTTCACCAACCACTTTCCACCCAATGACGAGTCTGGCATAACATAAACTGCTGACAACACAGGAAGGGCTATACCCTGTTCTAAATAAGTAGGCCATATCTATTGAACATTAAACTCTATAACTCACAAACGACTAGAGTAATCGAGCTAGTATTTCTACCATTTGGGAAGGGTCAGCCAGGGAATAGGCATGGAAAATGTACAACCCATTTGCTCTACCCCTTTTTGAGTTACAGAGGTTAGGGTTCACGATATCTGGACTATCTATTTGAAACAGGGTGTAGTCATCAAGAGATTAAAATTCGTCTTGGTTACATAACATAAAACATTGCTTGTTAGCGGAGGAAGATTTACTTGCCAAGAGTTTTATAATCTTTGGTTGTTAAGTGGTTTATCCCTATTTAATCCGAGTTTTGCTTTTATATAGATTGCCCTGTTTTGCCCAAATAGTTTAGCGATTACAAGATATTTTGCCTCATTAGTTAGGCGTTTATAAGACGTTCAACCCAATTCAGGTGTCGGGTTTTGCTGGGCGAGCAATATCAAACATACAATTATTGAGAAGCCAACATGTTTTCTCCCAAGCAATGCACACATTTTATTTGAAGGTGGCCTGGGGGGCGTATATTTTCTTTGTTTAACCCTTCCTACCCGGGCTGCCTTACAAAAGGCCGGAGGTCGTATCCGGGCGATCTGGCCAAAAAACGTCTGGGCCTAGGCTACCGTATCTTTGTTATTTTAACTGCTAGAAATTTCCCACGCATCCCTAAACGTAGTGCGGTTTCCAATCTGTAGAGTGGCGTTGAGTAGAGCTCTCTAATTCAACTGGTTCTGTGATGACGATTTCCGTGGAGCGAATTTTCCCGCGATGTTGACAATATCAGAGCTTTTCAGACACTAATTTCGTCATATCATACAACAACAACATTGATCCGAAGTCTCCTTCTTGTTTTCGGAGGTGCGGTGACGCAATGGCCGGCTTTGTTTACATGCGTCGGACGCTCAGCGTTCAGACCAAGCTGAATAGGCTTTCAAGCTTACTGCCTTTTATAAGGACGCCCGGGTACCGGCCCATGTGCCGCGGAGTCCTTATAAAAGGACACCCGGGCTGGAAGGGTTAAAGGGGGTCAATTGAGGCGTTTATTTAGTCTATGTGGCAAAGTAAATAACTATTAGGTGTTTGTTACATGGCAAATATACTCTATAATAATTATAATAGCAAATAAATAAATACATATAAAAACAAACGCCCCAATACGTCGTCTGAGCTAGTGTTAAGCATTTAGGACTTTAATGGATTATAACATACAGTTAATCACATAACTTCGGTACCTGTCCGTGATCTTATACATAGATATATAATGCGGTTGATTAAACTACGAGTGTAGTTTCTCATGTGTTGGTTAACTCATCTCATTATTCAACTGATAATTAAAACAAACCACACTCGCAAATTCATTCATACTATTTTACTTTCATACATAATATAAGATGAGGAACATAACTTATGTGGGCCACTGTACATTCGGATAAAATAGTCTCTAGCCCACTCACAAATATTCGTGAACTTCACTTATTTCTAACTATGTAAGTATGTCTCTGGACACAAACTTATATATATATATATATATAATTTTCTATAAATCAACTATAAAACTACAGTATATTATACTATTTATTGAAAAGAAAGTTCTATCCAAAAATCAGTCCAGATAGTTATAATTGCATACATACAAATATATGGGGTCCACGATGTATTATGGGTGGCCTAGAAAATATGGTATCCGATTGTACACTCGTTCAAAAAAGTATCTGTACCCATACGCTGATCATCTGGCGTGTACAGCTCGGTAGGTTTGGCATCTCTGTCTGCAGCTATATCCATCTATACTACTACCTACCTATATTACCTAAGACCTACTATCTACGACCTACGACCTATACTACCGACCTGTACACACCAGATGATCAGCGTAGGGGTGTGGATATTTCTTTGACCAAGTGTACATAAGATGGTAGAGGTGGTGCGGTATTGGCCATTATCCGTGCGTCTAAGTAAGTAGAGGTGCCCTACATCATCAAGGTACTATTGATCCCAACCAACCAAAGCTACCAGGAGCTGACCTTTAGAAGTCTTACATAACCCACACTAGGTAAAGTCACAGACATACTCTATGTTCTTAAGGGGGTAGTACTCGCTTGTTATGGACCCCCTTCTCCCTCATGTTTAGCAAATTAGTATTGAGGTTTTACGACGTTTGCTCCGTTAGTTTGGCGATTTTGAGACCTTTCGCCTCATTTTGTTGTCAATATTAAGACCTTTCGTGCCCTTTAGATATCGATGTTTTCCTAGCGAGCCTCTAATTTTGGAAGGAACTGGCCTTAGGCCGGGAAATTATTCTACCGAAAAATGTACAAATTTAATTTGAAAGGGGGTCTAGGGGGGGGTTTTCTAAGCTTGATGGAGGTCTAGCGAGGACACTCAAACATAAATTAATATATAGATATATAGACCAAAAACCAAGCACTACCCCCTTAACCACTCTGTGATTTTTATTATGCAAGTTTGACAGTACATATTGTAGCGACCAGTTTATATAATATAATAGATACAAAATAATGCAATTATCAATTTGTAAATATATGCAACCGTAAGGTTACTCGTAAATAAATTAAAAAAATAATTGCATATTGAATATCATATGGTGGTTAAGGACATTTGTCCAGGACTGTACATGTCTGATGCCAGGTATATGTCTAGTGCCAGGTATATGTCTGGTGCCAGGTATATGTCTGGTGTCAGGTATATGTCTGATGCCAGGTATATATGTCTGGTGTCAGGTATATTTCTGGTGCCAGGTATATGTCTGGTGCCAGGTATATGTCTGGTGTCAGGTATATGTCTGGTGTCAGGTATATGTCCCGTGCCAGGTATATGCCTGGTGCCAGGTATATGCCTGGTGTCAGGTATATGTCTGGTGCCAGGTATATGTCTGGTGCCAGGTATATATCTGGTGCCAAGTATATGTCTGGTGTGGTATCATCTATACGCCTAGTAGCTGGTATATGCTTTGTGTCAAGCATGTCTGGTGTCAAGTACATGTCTGGAGGCAGGTATATGTCTAGTGTCATGTATATGTCTAGTGCTTGGTATAGGCATATGTCTAAGGCCAGGTATATGTCTGTTGCCTGGTACATGTCTGGTGGCTGTTACATGTCTGGCACCAGGTATATTATTGATGCAAGGTATATGTCTGGTGCCAGGTACATGTCTGGTAGCTGATATATGTCTGGTGGCTGGTATATGTCTGGTGGCTGGTATATGTCTGGTGCCAGGTATATGTCTGGTAGCTGGTATATGTCTGATGCCAGGTATATGCCTGGTAGCTGATATATGTACGGTGGCTGGTATATGTCTGGTGCCAGGTATATGTCTGGTGGCTGGTATATGTCTGGTGGCTGGTATATGTCTGGTGGCTGGTATATGTCTGGTGCCAGGTATATGTCTGGTGCCAGGTATATGTCTGGTGCCAGGTATATGTCTGGTGCCAGGTATAATTATGTCTGGTGGCTAGTAATGTCTGGTGGCTGGTATATGTCTGGTGCCAGGTATATGTCTGGTGCCAGGTACATATCTAGTGGCTGGTATATGTCTGGTGCCAGGTATATGTCTGGTGACTGGTATATGTCTGGTGCCAGGTATATGTCTGGTGCCAGGTATATATCTGGTGGCTGGTATATGTCTGGTGCCAGGTACATGTCTAGTGGCTGGTATATGTCTGGTGCCAGGTATATGCCTGGTAGCTGATATATGTCTGGTGGCTGGTATATGTCTGATGCCAGGTATATGTCTGGTAGCTGGTATATGTCTGGTGCCAGGTATATGCCTGGTAGTTGGTATATGTATGGTGCCAGGTATATGTCTGGTGCCAGGTATATGTCTGGTGGCTGGTATATGTCTGGTGCCGGGTATATGTCTGGTGGCTGGTATATGTCTGGTGGCTGGTATATGTCTGGTGCCAGGTATATGTCTGGTAGCTGATATATGTTTGGTGGCTGGCATATGTCTGGTGGCTGGTATATGTTTGGTGTCAGGTATATGTCTGGTGGCTGGTATATGTCTGGTGGCTGGTATATGTCTGGTGGCTGGTATATGTCTGGTGCCAGGTATATGTCTGGTAGCTGATATATGTTTGGTGGCTGGCATATGTCTGGTGTGAGGTATATGTTTGGTGTCATGTATATGTCTGGTGGCTGGTATATGTCTGGTGCCATGGTATAAGCCTGATGCCTGGTATATGTATGGTGGCTGGAATATGTCTGATGGCTGGTATATGTCTAGTGCGAGGTATATGTCTGACGTCAGGTATATGTCCGGTGCTAAAATCAGTGTGGCAGTGTTTCGAGGTGCCCCTATCATCAAGTTACTATCGATCCCAACGAAAGCAATCTGTAGGTGACCTTTACCAGCCTTATATAACACACGCAATACTCTGTTTATTCCCCAACTGACGCCACATGTCATCCCTTGGTATCTGATGTCTTGAAATTAATGGACAAAAAATTAACTATATCTGTGCGTTATAATAATGACAGATTTTCATAACGACCAATTACGCTACAGAGTTTTTGTAAAAGCTGATTAATAATAATAGGGACTTTTCAATTGATCGTCAGCTGGAAACAAACAACCTATAGGTAGCTCAGTCGTAAAAGAAGGGTATCTCCCTGAGCGAGAGATCTAATGCCTCACGCTATTTAGTTGTGCTATCACTAGCATCGGCGTAACAAGGAACAGTGAGTCGTGACTGTGGATTGCGGAAGTGTTTAGGGAGCGAATATGAACTAAGCGATTCTTCACTTCATATTGAAATCCGTTTTGCTCTCTCTCTCTCTCTCTCTATATATATATATATATATATATATATAGTATATATATTTATTTATTTATTTATTTATTAGTTTGGCATTGGAAGTGTGATATGCGTAATATATATTTTGCCATACTACCACCACTCCACAATCACTTCATAGAGGTGAGTAATATTTAATTTGATATTGCACATGACTTTAATATAATTAAATATAATATAATTGCTCGTCAGTTAACAATTCACAAACTCTGAAGGGACGTCCTTCCTAGGTTCTTGTAGGCATTTTTTTGAAATAGATCTGACATAAGATGTCCAACTAAGGTTGGCATACTCCAAGGATATCACTACTTGAAAAAATAGCAATATTTGCATAATTGAAACTTATGTACCCCTTGTGAGAGTAAGGGCCAGCTACTGACTGATTGACTGACTGATGTTGGATTCAAGTGGGATATGACAATTATTAGAGAACTGAATGTATGTAGTTTATACATACACCTCACACACATATGCTGTATTTTATATATATATATATATATATGAGAGAGAGAGAGAGAGAGAGAGAGATAGAGCGAGCGAGAGAGGGAGAATTAGAAATACGATTTTCAATGTGAAGTGAAGCTACTCCTTTTCGTGACGTCCATGGTTCAGGGCCAGTGTTACCACAACTAAACAGTGTGAGGCATTAGATATCTTGCTCAGGGGTGTACCCTTCTTATTATGACTGAGTGTACAGTTCCGAGCATATGAAACAGAGACACGGCCTCAGGCCTTCTACTCAGTCATTGTGTCCTTTCTAGCTGGAGAGTTATGATGGGGGAGAACGTGAGTGGAAATAGGCAATGGTGGGAGGGTGATGGTTTGCGGGATGGGGATAGAAGTGTTAGCGAGGAAGGAGAGAAGGGTGTGCTTGTGTGGCTGTTAAAGTAAAGGTGGGAGCAGAGAGGAAATGGAATCCATTGATTTGTGGCAAATAACCGATTAATTACGTAATGTTCTTTGACAAATGGTAATTAGATAAGCCTGATTTATGTTTTGCTAATATGTGGCAACAATTATAAAAGTGGCATACAATTGTGTTGATAGTCATATTGCAGTGATTTATAACTATAGTTTGTTTATTTTTAGTTGATGGTAAATTGTCATGTCCTCATCTTCATTGCTCAACTATTACGAAGATTATATAGCAAAATATGTTGTTTATTATGAGGACTTGGCAGTAATATGACATAGTTTCATATTTTTCTATTACGTATCGATAAATCAGTTTCTACGGGATTCAATTTACCGTCAGGTGACATAACCGACCATATGATAAATTACACCCAGTTAATTGCAAAATATGTTTGTTTTAATGCCACAACATTATCAGGCTTACTTTAAACCTCTAGTGATGTGTATTTCGGTATGGTTGTATTTTGCTTGATCTCTGAGTATTATATAATATACCCATCCGTAATTACAGTATATGTAATTTGTCATATTACATAATATATGTAATTTGTCATATTATATATTAAAGTTAACACAGTAGACGCAGAAATGGTCATTTCGCAATAGGAACCTTCAACAATTCCAATAACTGCTAGTAGTTCTAATTAACTCCGGATATATTTGTGGCAGAGTGGTCTTGCCACTGGACTGGTAATCCAATGGAGCCGGGTTCGAATCCCAATATGTCAATGGGAAGATATTATTGGGATGGAATTTGTGCTGTACCTAGTTTCAGTTCATTACCACAGCACACCGAAATGCCAAAACAAAATACCCTCATTGTTCCCTGATTAAATAGCACTGTATGATTATTCCCATAATCAAAATATGCTACAGGGGGGCAATGCCTAGTGAGTTAATTGCTCAATAGGTGGCGTTCTGAGAGTGAGGGTCCGAGCCTGGGGAGTGAGACTGTGAGGCGCAGGGGCGAAGCAACTTCAGAGATGGAGTTGGGTTCGAGCCGTGAATGGGTGCTTCGCATGTCTCATTCCCTAGGCTGGAACAAGACCTCAAGGGCCTCACCGTGTTCAGCGGTAGAGTGTAAAGGCTATCAGCCTATGCCCGAGAGGGAGTAGTTGGAATATTTAAAAAAACAAAATAGATATGCGCTGACATAACTGTATGCAAAGTGAACATATTACCTGAGAAACGGGTTTGTTCCTTGGAAATCTTAGTCTTAAGGGGCTATCACACTGGCCTATTTTCCGTCGTCATTCATCATATCTACGATTTGCGTGGTCTTTCATCTCAACTGAATTCCGAACTAATGATATAAAGCCTGAACATATATATATATTATGAACTGGAAAACGGTTACATGGTCTTGTAATTAACCCCTTTAGCACAATGACGTAATTTTTATCATACTCCGGTTACCATTAGATGATTTTCCTTGGTTTATAATCTACCTCTAGGACTCAAAGGGGTAAGTACTGTCTCAAAAAAGCCTCTGAATAACACAGTAATTCTGGAGCTGAATATAATTTTGTAATTTTAGCCAGAATCAAGGGTAAAAAGGCGTCATCGTGCTGAAGGGGATACTCCGCTATGGATTGCATTTATCTTTAATAATCGTATTTAGTGTTTTTTTGGTTTTGCGGGAGACACTGGCTGTAATATTAACCACTTCTTTGCTGGCGACGTCAATGTAATATATTCTAGCTATATTTAAACGATTGTGTGCAGTTTAAGGATTTGTGGTAGTAAAAGGGTTAAGTGAGATAGTTCAAAGCCTGTTAATTGCTGGAGGCACTATTTAAGCTAACTAATATTGTCTAATGGTACCGGTAGCCAAACTATAGTTACAAGGACGGTACCGGTACTCAACAGGTTACTAACCGGGGATCGAGTCTCCCGTGGCAGCGATATTTTTGTATTGATTTATTTTGGTTTGTTTTAGTTTTTACTTAGAATTACATTATACGAAGTGAAATAACATATTTTGCAGATAATGTGTTAATTTCATATATAATACGTTTTGAGTGTCTTGGGTTATTATATTCAATAATACTGTAGTTTAGTATATAAACTAGGATATGGTAATATAGTTTAGGATATAAGATTAAGTTAGGACACAATAAGTTAATTTATGAAAGGATTACATTAACCCTTAATTAGCGGCGAGCAACATAAGTCGAGTTAGTAGTTAGGTTAGTTACATTAGGGTAGTTGGTGTAATAACAGTAGATTCGATAATATTGTAAGCCTATTGTTATCAAGAAACATATACTTTATAAACTATATAGTTTAACTAATTTTAAACATTGTAGGCTACCATACATTAGTTTAAAAGTATCCAAATTACGAATTAAAACAAATAACAAACTACGTCCGAGGGACTCGAACTCCTAAACTTTGAATGTATGCCTATTACGGTTAACACTGCGCTACTTAATAAACTGACAATCGTTGGTGTATTCTCGATCATATTGACCTTCAATTCCTGACAATTTTTAACCCTTGTCTAGCGGGGGGATTTGGGCTTATTTGGGCATATTCAGGCCCTCCTGAATGATAAATCAAGTATCTGCATGAACAGAAATTTATTCAGCAAAAAACTAGACGCTAAAAGCTTCAAAATGAGACCAGAACGAGCTACGTAGCACTCGTGGTTCTCATACAGTGATACCAGTAACATGGGAGTTTAGCATATAGCGGCATATTTTTCCCAGCTATGCTCACTACTGGCTACACTGCCGGCCTCTCGAGAACACAGGGAACATGAGTTAATGGGCGGCGGTAAGCCCTGGGAGTCGGCTGTCTGGCCCGCTGTGCTCCCGGCCATTTGCACTCTATTTTAACCCTTTAAAAGCCTTAATGATGCTCCTAACTTGCTGCAAATTGGATGCGGACTTAAGTCCGCCGCTGCTCTTTAAGGGTTAAATTGTGTCAGCGGTCAAACTAATCATATTTGCGTTAATATGGTATATAGACTCGACTTCTTAGTAGCGATTGCGAAACATTAATAATAGCCTACAGACGGAATCTATTCAGGCCAAAATTGGAGTAAATCAATCCGAGGAGCGAGTTCTGCAGATATTCGTATGACGACGATCATGCGTTAAGGGCAGATTTTCACTTGAGGGTGTTCTTTCTGAACCCCTTTCTCCCTCATGTTTATCCCCATTAATGTTGAGACATTTTAAGGCTTTTGCCCCATTAGCTTGTCTATTTTATAACTTTTCGCCCCATTTGTCAATATTAAAACTGTTCTTACTGTTTAGGTGTCTATTATTTTTCGTGGCGAGCGATAGCGAGTCTGAAATTTAGGATTAACCGACCTTGGGCAGGGACATTTTTCTACCGAAAAATGTACACATTTATTTTGAAAGGGAGTCTTGGGAGATATTAAATGTGTTAATGCTTGATAGAGGACTAGGGAGCAAACTAAAACTCTTAAGCCAGTGTGATAGGAAGATAACGATTCCATGTCCAAGGTCGAAGGAAGTCCCTTTGGGAGAAAGAGGAGGACCAGGTAATCACGGACTGCAAATGTGTAATATTTGAGTAATGATACATAATTTCCTATTCTTTATTGTTTCTATTATTTTGGCAAATTGTTAGTTCATTCTCCCCGTGTGACTTTGCATCTAATATATTATTTAGTGTATTAAACTGTTTAATTAAGTTTCATACCAAAGTAAAATAATAGGCATAATAATATGAGTCTTCGTTTTAATGTATACGAGATCGTATATATTGATAACTTTAGATCTTGATGATGACTAATAAATGAGAAGTCGAAAAATTGAAAACAACACAGATGTTCGTGATTACCTGGTAATGGAACATCATAGTAAGAGTAGCCTATATAAATACTTATTTATAACAATATTCATTATAACATATAGTACAGATCATAGTGTTCTGAACATATTGAAACATATGCCATTGATGGGATAATTATATTGAAGTCATCTATGAATTGATATATTGAGTAAAGGAGGAAAAGGCGCACAATCAGCTTAGGTCAGATCAAGCTGACGCAATAATGTTATAGGACAGGATGAACAATAAAAGGCATAACTATATTTAGTGTAAGTTAGCAGGTGTAGTCAAATTATTTCGGACCGATCCACAAGGTAATTCGTTTGACCCCATGCATATGACAGCAACGGCACATGACCGCAGGGTAAATTTCATAAGGTGTATTGAGTAAATAAAGAGGTAAGAAAGTTATATTATATAGCTAATGTATATATAAAGTGTGTTTTATGTGATTAAGATATCGCTTCTATACTTGGTGTTACCAATCTTGGCAACCACAAAATACCAAACCCCGTACAGTTGGTTGCCCTGTTCTCCTCCGCATCAATTCGCGTGAGACCTGAAACAATTGTTTGAACAATTTCCTCCGATTGTAAATATAATGCTGTGTTACAGCTGTAACAGATCTAGCTTATCATATAATACAAAAGTGAACACTTTTAGTTTAACTTCCAAATAATTAATTCCACCTTACACTGTGGGTGCCACCCTCCTCTGCCTCCCTTCCTACCACTGCTATACCCCACCCGTCAAACTATTACCCCCCCCCCCCCACCAACGCTTCCATCCCTCCCCTTCTGCCCCATCGTAACTCTTCAACCAGAAAGGATACACCGCAGATTCTCCGTGGCTGATGTAGCGTATCTGTTTCATGTGCGCGGAACTGTACATGTCTGGTGCCAGGTATATTTATGCTGCCAGGTTTATGTCCAGTTCTAGGAATATGTCTGGTGCAAAGTATATATATATATATAGGGCAGAACCATGAGGAAAACTGAAGTTGATAGGTTTAGAATGAAAGCAAAGGTCGTTCACAGCCGTAGATATGGAACAGCCAGAAAGGAAAATAAGAGATAATGGAACAGAGCGAGGGATAGCAGCCGAAGGATGGTATTTGAAAATATGACTCTATCGAAGGCCGTTGATTTGTCTTGCGCAACCAAAAAGGTTTCACCGAAGTTCCAAAAAGAGGATGGCCAAGAGTTAGAAAGATATGAAAGGATATTACCAATAGACCGCTCCTTAACCCATGAAGCATAATAGGCCTCACGGAAGATATGAAAGGAGATTATCAGTAGACCTCTCCTTAACCCATGAAGCACGATAGGCCTCACGGAAGGGTCACTATAGCGAACGCGATAGGCCTCACAGAAGCAAGACCATAAAACAAACCTTCCAAAACACCCCAGGGGCTCTCAAAACAAAGGAGTTTGTCGCCAGGTGAGATACTTCCCCTCTAGTACTCATCCATATGTTTCTCCCCCCCCCCTCTCTTGAAGGTTCATATATACATCATATATGTAAAATAAAAGCATATTGAAAACAAATAATGCTCTATATCGTAAATATAACGAATTCTGTCAGAATCCAAGGCTAGAAATTCCCAAATAAGTACCCGTTCCCCTAGGGTATTTTCGCGTTTAATGGGTTAAGGACACTCTACTAGCGATCTGAAAGAAGATTATGGAAAGACAAATGGTTAAGAACTTTTGAATTAAGAATAGAGTTAACTTCTTTAGAGATACAAGAAATGAGAGCCGTTGGGCGATAATTAGAGGGTTTAGCGCAGTCATCCTTCTTTGGGACAAGTTGAATGATAGCAAATGCCCAGCAAAAAAAGATGGTTATTTACACAGATTAACATTAATATGTACAACATATGGGGAAACAAATACTGTATATGAAATAACAGACAGCAATGGTAAGGCAACCGTACTGACTCCCTGCTAGGCTAACTCTTCGGTCTCTGTCTTTCTTCTAGAAAGACAGATACAGTTGTTGTATGTATATAGTACCTGTATTCTCATTATCCAGTTAAGTACCATAAAAATACTGCTTAAATTACTGGCAAATAAACCTTATTCACACACAAGACTATGTCAACACGTCCTTAGCCGTCATTGGCCGACATTACGCATTTTTGGGTCGTGATCAAGCTTAGGTGTGTTGGTTGAATTGTAAATAGTCATGTCAAATAATGGTTAAGTCGGCAAACATAGTATGGCGCCAATTTGAGGTTTCATTCTTGTAGGGCTTTGCACAAGATTTTGCAAAACACGATAATTTTAAATTCTGGAAGGGTTTTGGACACCAGTGTGACACCAGTTATATATGCTCAGAACTGTATATGTCTGGTGGCAGGTATATTTTGGTGTCAGGTAAATGTCTGGTGGCGGGTATATATCTACTGCCTGGCTATATGTCTAGTGCCATATATTCAATCCTTTTAAATTCAATCCTTTACTAGCCTTATAAAGTATTACAATAACTTATTGTAGTATTATGCATAACATTCAAGGCTGAGCTCATTAAATGTAATATTTGTTATGAGCTCCATCATATAATTAAATCATTTAATTTACGAGGCATACATCAAATGTTCCGTGCTTGTACTTCGATAGGCATGATGACTATTATATGATACCTGATAATAATAAATGCACTTCTGACAATAGTAAAGGTTGAGCATGTAATCATATTATATAAGTTTATCACATTTATTTTGGTGGTAAATTAACTGATACCTGTTAACAATATAATTGTTTGTCTTTAGCTTAAAGGTTACATGATGCGTTATGGACTTCAACTCATCGGGAAGATTATTCCAACGTAGACATCCTGCATATATTACAAATGTTTTACTAGCTTCAGATCCAGGTTTATGGGGTCTTATTGCATTGTTTCTTCTTAAATTGTGTGATTGGATATTAAATACATTTTGGAAGTATATAATTGATGGACTCTGAATTTGGCTGTAAACAAATTTTACTGCTTCTAAGAAGTGAATGTTGTGAATCTGTAGAATGCTATGTTGCAAAAAAAGTGGGTCAGTGTGTTCCCTATAACCTACACCTGATATAATGCGTACAATTCTTTTTTTGTATAAGCAATAGTGGTTGCAATAAGGATTTTATGGCAGAACCCCAAGCGACATTACAATACTGCATATATGGATATACATGACAATAATAGAGAGTTTTAGTGCATCTTTAGGTAAGTTACTTTTTATGTTGTAGATAATTTAAGTAGATTTTGCCATTTGACCACTAATGTAATTTATATGTGTTTTCCATGTTAGTTTTTCATCAAAATAGATTCCTAGATATTTGGTGAATGTACATTTTTCTACCGAGTTATCCCCTATGTGGATAGTAATGTTGCGGTTGTGATGCTTATTTCCTTCAAACAACATATAATGGGTTTTACATACATTAAGAGAAATATCAATTAGTTCTGCATTAATAATGTGCACCAGAGCCGCAAGATCCGAATCAGAGTAAAATATAGTAGTGTTGTCTGCAAATAAAATTAATTTAAGTATATCAGAAGATTTAACAAAGTCATTAATATAGATAAAATATAGTAAAGGACCAAGAGTCGAACCCTGTGGAACTCCGGTATGTACCCATTCATTGATTGATTGTATTCCATTAATTTCACTATACTGTTGTCTGTTAGATAAGTAGCTTGTAAATCAACTTAAAGCTTGATTTTGTATTCCATAGTATTCTAGTTTCCTAACTTATATTTCATGATTAATAGTATGAAAGGCTTTACCAAGGTCAAGAGAGACTCCGATTGTAAATTTGCCTTTATCCCATTGCTTAAGTATATTGTGTATGTTGTTTATAATTGAAAGTTGAGTTAAATAAATTCTTCTAAAACCAAATTGATTTACTGTCAAGATTTGGTTGGTCTCTAAGAACAACAAAAGCCGATCATACATCACTCTCTCCAGAATCTTACTCACTGATGACAAAATTGAAATAGGTCTATAATTAGAAACTTGGAGCTTGTCACTACCTTTATAGATAGGTATAATGTTGACTATTTTTAATCTATCAGAGAATTTACCGGTTCGGAAACTAATGTTGACCAACTCTGATATTCTTGGAGCCAGCACAGATATTGCCTGTTTAATAACTTTGATATGAACGCCATCATGACCCAGGCCAGATTCCTTCATTGCTGCAACTATGTTCGTGGTGTATGTGGTGGGCTGACCCATTGTCAGAGTGAGGGTTGGTGTCCTCTCCTTCCCATAGCCCCTTCTATCTTTTTCTCCCTCTGCATCTCTAATTTTTTCAAATGGCGTAAGGATGCGGCGACCCCAATGCCCGCCACTTTCTGATGCAGATAGCCTCCTCTGTGGTAGAGGGGTGAGAATTTTCCACCACCGCTTTCTCCTGCGAGACGTAGAAGTTGGCTAAAGGGGATCGGGGGCGGGGGGCCTGGTATCCTTCTCCCCTTAAATATGAATGAGAAGCGAGAGGACATTGGAAGGTTATTTGAAAGAAGGAAGTATGATGTGCTTGCACTGAATGAAACAAAGATGAAAGGAGAGGGAGAAGTTAATTTTGGAAACATGATAGGTAGAAAGTCTGGAGTAGATGAGGAAGTCCGTGGGAAAGAGGGAGTGGCTATTATTGTGAAGGAGGAGTTGAGAGAATGTATAAAAGAGTGGAAAGAGGTGTCATCAAGGCTAATGTGGGTACGAATGCGGTTTAAGGGTGAAAGGTGGGTTTTTGTAAGTGCTTATGGACCAGGAAGTGAAAGGAAGTTAGACGAGGTGGAGGGTCTTTGGGAGGATTTGAGAGATTGTCTAAAAGGGTTTGATGAAAATGAAAATGTTATGGTTTTAGGGGACCTAAATGCTAGGGTAGGAAATGAGCCTGTTGAGGGAGTCATCAGTAGTTTTGGTGTGGATGGTGTAAATGAGAGTGGAGAAAGACTGAAAAATGTATGTGGAGAATGCAGATTGAGTGTAGGTAATACGTTCTTCAAAACAAGGCGTATACACAAGTACACATGGCATAGACTTGTGAGGGGAGAGATTGTAGAGAGGGCATTTAAGGATTATGTGCTGGTGACCAGGGAAAGATTGTGTAGACTGCTGGATGTGAATGTGCTGAGAGGTGAGGCGGAGGGTACGTAGGATCATTTCCTGGTGGAGGGAAAGCTTAGAGTTAGGAGTTACAGGATAATGAGAGACAAGCGTGAAGTAAGAGAGGTAATAAAAGTTAATGAGTTAGAGAAGAGTACAAAAGAGAGGGAGTACAAGGAAAGACTAAACAAAAAGTGGATGGAAGTGAGAGAGATTGAAGAGGGAGAAGTAGAGGTTGAATGGCAACAGTTTAAGGAAAGAGTGAAAGCAAGTGCAGAGGTAGTATGTGGTAAAAGGAAAGTAGAAGGCAGAGGTATCAGGAAGGGAAGCAAGTGGTGGAATGATACGGTGAGAAAGGCATTTGAGGAGAAGAGAGTGTTTTGAGAGGGTTTTACAGGATGGTAGTGTTGAGGTATTGGAGAGGTACAAGGAGAAAGGAGAGAGGCAAAACGAAAAATTAGAGAAGTGAAAAAAGATTCAAACGAAAGGTGGGGTCAAAGGTTGAGTGATAATTTTGAAGAACGAAAGAAGATGTTCTGGAAGGAGGTAAATAGGGCAAGGAAAGGAGGACAAAAGAGAGAAGAGTCAGTGAAAGATGCAAATGGAGAATTACTAGTGGAAGGAGTTGAAGTGAGGGAAAGATATGCTGAGTGTTTTGTATTTTTGCTAAATGCAAGAGATGGAAGAGAAGCATTGATTGAAGTAGTGGTTGATAGAGATAGGTTACCAAGGCCACCCAGGTGGCAGGGAATGAATGAAAGGATTGAGGAAATGCGGTGAAAGAAGCAGTGAAACAAATGAGAACGGAAAAATCAGAAGGTTTGGATGGTACTGCTGTGGAGTGTATAAAGAAGGGTGGAGATGTGATAATAGATTGGTTGGAGAGATTTTTCAATGTGTGCTTTAGACTGGAAGAGTGCATGTATTGTGCCATTGTACAAGGGGAAGGGAGATCGGCAGGAGTGTTCAAGTTATAGAGGTATTACTTTATTATCAGTGGTTGGAAACCTGTATGGCAGGGTGTTGATAGAGAGGAAAATAAAGTGTACTGAAGTTGCAATAGGAGAACATAGTGCGGTTTAAGGAGGGGAAGAGGGTGCGTGGATCACATTTTTGCAGTAAGACAGTTATGCGAGAAGTATTTAGAGAAGCATAAGGAGATATTTTGGGCTTTTATGAATTTGGAAAAAGCGTATGATCGTGTGGATCGTGAAGCATTGTGGAAGGTGTTAAGGATTTATGAAATTGGAGGAAATATGTTAGAAACAGTTAAGAGTTTTTATGAAGGGAGCAGAGCATGTGTTAGAGTAGGAAATGGTGAGTTGAGTGAATGGTTTGAGGTAAATGTAGGTTTGCGACAGGGTTGTGTAATGTCACCATGGCTGTTTAATATGCTTATAGCTGGTGTTGTGAGAGAGGTGAAAATGAGAACTATGGGAAGAGGATTGGGTTTAGTAGGAAAGAATGGTAGAGATTGGGAGTTGAATCAGTTGCTGTTCGCTGATGACACAGTGTTGGTGGCGGATTCTGAGAAACTGCAGTGGGTAGTCAAAGAGTTTGGTGTGGTTTGTGGAAGGAGGAAACTGAAGGTGAACGTCAATAAATGTAAAGTAATGGTGTGTAATAGGGGTGATCGTAGGGTAAATATAGATGTGAGGCTGGATGGGGAAATATTAGACCAAGTAGAGTGTTTTAAATATCTAGGAGGAACAATAAGCAGGAGTGGAAGTATGGAAATGGAGGTAAAACAGAGAGTGTGTGAAGGAAGGAAGGTTTTCGGAGCAATGGGAAGTATGTGGAAGACGAGAAATCTCGGAATGAAAGTAAAAAGTGCAACGTATTAAGGAATTGTCGTGCCAACAGTGATGTATTGGGCTGAGACATGGGCTCTGAAGGAAAAGGAGAGAAGAAAGCTGGATGTGATGGAGATGAGCTACTTGAGAAATATGTGTGGAGTTACTCGTAGAGACAGATTGTGGAATGAAGAGATACATAGGACAGTGGGGCAGCAGGAACATTTGTCGGCCTGAGGGGACAGAAGGGTGCTGAGCTGGTATGGTCATGTTGAACGAATGGAAGATAAAAGGCTTACAAAGAGAATATGGGAGTCAGATACAAGGGGAGATAGCAGGGCAGGAAGACCCCCATTGAGAAGGAAAGACTGTGTAAAACAAGCTTTTATATAATAGAGGAATGACTATAGATCAGGTAAAGGAAGTGGTAATAAACAGGAATTAATGGAGAATGCTTGTGAATATATGAATGTCAACGCGGTCATTTGGGAGAGAGGGTCATGCGTCAGTTGGACTAGATAGTAGTCCATCAGGCGCCTGGCCCGGGGAGCCGGCGATAATGAAGGGTGCGCCTGGAAACATAGTGGGTGGGCTTGTGGTGGTAAAGCTTCGCTGCGAGTCTGCCTCCGGAAATCGGCGCCTTTCTGGGGGATCTGGGAACTGGGAATCGTTTGCTGGGGACCCCAAATGGGCCTGGTTCTCGGGGTATTTCTCCTGGGCGACCTAGATGTATGTGAAATTTAATGTTTTGTTTTGTTTTTCTGATGTGTTGTGATGTCCCTATTCAGGCTCCGTCTCAAAGCGGCCCCCCCCCCCCAAAAAAAAAAAAAAAAAAAACAGGAACACTGGGGAAGATGCCAGATTATATACATACTGTACATACATACATAAATTTTTTTTTTTTTTTCTATGGGATTGAGGGAGGCAAAAGGCAGAACTGCCTATAGCGAGTGCCTCCCCCATAGTTGAAAGAGTGACAGGGCCAAAATCAAGCGACGTTCGAGCCAAAATGCCTGGACACACAGTTTGAAGCAATTCAAGTCATAGGAAGAGGGAAAGACTGATTCTGGCAGAGAGTTCCAGAGCTCAGCTGTTGAGTAGAAGAAAGTTTGAGACGAACGCTTCACTCTTGGGTTGGAGAGTTGCACAGAGTAGGGGTGGGATTGAGTTGCAAGACGGGTACCACGTGCCCTACGTAAAGGAGGTGGTATACACTGGGAAAGCTCTAAGGAACACTGATTATTATAGTAGCGATAGAATAGCGAGAGAGATTGCAGAGAGTTGGTGAGTGCATGGGAGTTAATGATACGAAAGGCCTTCCTTTCAACTTTATCTAGGAGAGCGGTGTGAGAGGAACCTCCCAGCACATGTCAACAATACTCAATACAAGGATGCACTATGCCCCTGTACAGGGCAAGAAGCTGTGCAGGGGAAAATAACCCCCTAAGGCAGTTGAGCACACCCAGCTTCCGGGAGGCTGCCTTAGCAAGACTGGTAATATGGTCTTTCCAACTGAGAGCAGAAGAAAAAGAGACACCAAGAATATTGAGAGAAGATGAAGGATGGATCTTTATATTGTTGAAGAATGAGGGATAGTCTGCTGGGAGTTCCATACAGGTAGATAGATGGAGAAATTGGGTTTTGGAAGCATTAAAGGTAACAAGGTCTTTCTCTGCCCCAATTCTCCCTACCAACAATTTCTTTGAGACCTCTGGTGGACGCTTCTGAACTAGCACCAGAGCTATGACTGTAGACATCACTATACCCAACACCTAGGATATGCACAGTTTATCTCAATTTTTTTGTGATTCTACACGCTTTTATTATACAGTATACGACTACACTAAGTGCTTATATAGCAGAGTAATAAAGGAAAAGTCCATATGCAGCTGATAATGACTATACAAACATAATTATAAGCTGATTAATTATCATAACAAAATTGGCGCGAACATACCTGCTGACTTTGTATTGTTTATATACGTTATTTACGAATATGCGTGATTTTAAAATATATAAAACAAAAGTATGCATAATGTAGACCAAAGTATGTGTCAGCTACAGAAATTTCGACTAACTGCATATATTATAGAATTGTTGAAGGAGAGGGAGGGTGGATAGCTCCACGATGTCGCCCATTTCCCACAATGCAAAACTTGCGTTCAGCGCCTCTATCGGCCACTGTAGGCATTTATTGGTAGGGAGAATTGGAGATAGTATTTAGATCAGAATTTAAGAGTTCTATGGCTTCATTACGATTGGATTGTCGTTGAGGGATTGCTGGCTGGGGCGTTCTGAAAAACTAATGGAGTAGTGTAAGGTTGAGTTTTTTTTTTTTTTTTTTTGAGGGAGGCAAAAGGCATAACTGCCTATAGCGAGTGCCCCCCCCCCATAGTTGAAAGAGTGACAGGGCCAAAATCAAGGGACGTTCGAGCCAAAATGCCTGGACACACGGAGTTTGAAGCAATTTAAGTCATAGGAAGAGGGAAAGACTGATTCTGGGAGAGAGTTCCAGAGCTCAGCTGTTGAGTAGAAGAAAGTTTGAGAGTAACGTTTCACTCTTGGGTTGGAGAGTTGCACAGAGTAGGGGTGGGATTGAGTTGCAAGACGGGTACCACGTGCCCTATGTAAAGAAGGTGGTATGCACTGGGATAGCTCTGAGGAACACTGATTATTATAGTAGCGATAGAATAGCGAGAGAGATGCAACATTGCGGCGGAGAGAGAGAGATTGCAGAGAGTTGGTGAGAGGACGGGAGTTAATGATACGAAAGGCCTTCCTTTCAACTTTGTCTAGGAGAGTGGTGTGAGAGGAACCTCCCCACACATGTGAACAATACTCAATACAAGGGCGCACTATGCCCCTGTACAGAGCAAGAAGCTGTGCAGGGGAAAAGAACCCCCTAAGGCGGTTGAGCACACCCAGCTTCTGGGAGGCTGCCTTAGCAAGACTGGTAATATGGTCCTTCCAAATGAGAGCAGAAGAAAAAGAGACACCAAGAATATTGAGAGAAGATGAAGGGTTGATTTTTGTATTGTTGAAGAATAAGGGATAGTCCGCTGGGAGATCCTGACGGGTAGATAGATGGAGAAATTGGGTTTTGGAAGCATTAAAGTTAACAAGTCTGCATATAAATGGATGGGAATTGAGGTACAGTTGAGAAGATCATTTATAAAAATTAAAAAGAGAATAGGAGATAGGACAGAGCCCTGAGGAACACCGGAGTTTATAGGGTGAGGAAGTGAACGATGGTCGTCCACAACCGCGCCTATGGAAAGGCCAGAAAGGAAATTAGAGACAAAGGCAAAGATGGAGGGATAGAAACCGAAGGAGGGTAGTTTAGAAATTTAAGATTTGTGCCAGACTCTATCGAAGGCTTTCCATATGTCTAATGCAATAGAAAAAGTCTCACCGAAGTCCCAAAAGGAGGATGACCAAGAGTTAGTAAGATATGAGAGCAATTGGACGATAGTTGGAGGGTTGAGAGCGGTCACCCTTCTTTGGGACAGGTTGAATGTAAGCAAACTTCCAGCATGAGGGAAGACGTTAGAGGATAGACAGAGACGAAAGAGTTTGCCTAGGCAGGGAGTCGGCATGGAAGCACAGTTTTTGAGAACAGGAGGAACACCGTCCGGACCATACGCCTTATTAGTATTAAGCCCAGAGAGGGTAGAAAGTACATCTTTAGAAGAGATTAGGATATTAGGCATAAGTAAGAGAGAGAAGGGTGGAGAGGGAGGAATAGCACCGGAATCATCCAAGGTGGAGTTTCTAGCAAAAGTTTGAGCGAAGAGTTTAGCTTTGCCAGAGGAAGAAGTGATGGTTGCGCCATCAGAGTGGGAAAGGGGAGGGAAAGACGAGGAAGATACATTGTTGGAGAGGTTTTTGGCTAGATGCCAGAAAGCTTGGGAAGAGCTAGAGTTGATAGTTCAGTGCATTTATTATTGATGAAAGAGTTTTTGGCAAGTCGAAGAACAGATTTGGCTTGATTCCAGGCTGAAACATAGGAAGAATGAGAGTCTTGAGTTTTAAGGCGTCGGTACCGTTTGAATGCTTCCTCCTTATTGCGGACAGCAGTAGAACAGGCGTGAGTAAACCAAGATTTTTTAGCATTAGTCTGAGAGAAAGAGAATGGAATGTATGCTTCCATGCCCGATAGGATTACCTTGGTAATGCGTCCAGCACTCTCCGAGGGTCTCCGGCCACGGAAGCAGAAATCATTCCATGGGAAATCAAAGAAGTACTGCCGGAGAGTCTCCCAGTCGGCAGCGCCAAAGTGCCACAAGCGCCGCCGGCTAGGAGGGTCGGGTGGCCGTACTGGAGAGATAGGACAGGTGACAGAGATAAGTTTATGGTCGGAGGAGGCCAAAGGAGAGAAAAGATTGACAGTATAAGAAGAAGGGTTAGAAGTTAGAAACAAGTCAAGAATGTTGGGCCGATCTCCGAGGCGATCCGGGATGCGGGTGGGTTGCTGAACTAACTGCTCTAGGTCATTTAACCTCTCCGCGGCGCACAGGTTTTTTTTTACAGATACATACTGTGCGCATGTATGATGATTTTGGGACCCATTGCCAATTTCGATAAAAAGTACATCAGCGTGTAGGGAATGTTTGCGTGCATCTGCCCATATATATTTGACTCCCCCAAAAATGTCTGGGGGGGGTGGGGGAACGGTCCGTAGTTGAAAAATGTGGAGCGAATGGCACCGCGCGGCTAGATTGTCATCGAGCGGCGAGATTTCCCGGCCGAATTTTCACGCGCCCGGGGGATAGAACCTGAGGGAGGAGGGGGTGGGTTACCGCGTAATATCACGTATATCTCCTTTTTTTATCCCTTTTAGGCTATGTAGAGTACGTATACGTGTGTAGGCCACCCATATAACAATGAATATGCCTCATAGTGACCAAAAATTGCAATATATAAGGGAATTATCAATGAATTTATAGGCGGGAATGAAGACGGGTTGGAGGTTTGGCGGCAATTTATGAGATGAGAGTGTGGTTTGCGCTATAATATCACGTATATCTCTTACTTAGAGCACTGTCATGCTATAATACAGACTTTTACGTATGTAGACATCCCATATAACAATATATATACCGCATATAGACCAATTCATGCGATATTTACGCACATTATCAATGAGTTTCTATGCGTGAACCAAGGTGTGATTGAGTTGTGCTGGGAAGGGAAGGGGGAGAGGGTGTGTTGCGCCATAAATATCACGTATATCTCGTACTTAGAGCACTGTCATGCTATAATACAGACTTGTACGTATGTAGACGTCCCATATAACAATATATATACCGCATATAGACCAATTCATGCGATAGTTACGCACATTATCAATGAGTTTCTATGCGTGAACCAAGGTATGATTGAGTTGTGCTGGGAATGGAAGGGGGAGAGGGTGTGTTGCGCCATAAATATCACGTATATCTCGTACTTGAGCACTGTCATGCTATAACACAGACTTGTACGTATGTAGACGTCCCATATAACAATATATATACCGCATATAGACCAATTCATGCGATATTTACGCACATTATCAATGAGTTTCTAGCAGACGGAAGCCTAAAAGGGTGGGTGGGTGGGTGGGTGGGTGGGAGGGAGGCAGGGAGTGAGTCGTGGAGAGAGTGAAGGCAGGGAGATCTATCAAGAAACATACGCAGCTGTGTGATAATTGTGGAGGCGCCCGAGGCGTATGGATGTCTTGGGATTTTGAACCTTATGTCTAGCAGGTGTCTGGGGTTCGTTGCCACCCAGAGGTCTACAATAACATGAGTCAGGAATGGAGAGAGAGAGAGAAAGTGAGACATGCGTATGTCGTACGTATAAATGGCTTTCAAAATTGCATTTTTATGCAAGCAGACATTGCATTTTAGACACATGTGAAGTACCACAGAAATATGTAGGCCATTGACTGTAAATAAAGTACTATATTATAGACCAGGAACGAGGGTGGTCAGTAAACATCGGCAGTTAACCTTTTTTGATAGAGAGCTAAATATAGACTGGTGTCCCCTGACATTTGCGAAAGGGTAGATTGCCACCAGAAAACTTATATTTATATATTTCCAAGTAATATGCAATCTAAATGTATATTCGAGACCTACTACAAGTATTTGTATGACAGTCATGACTATGTATAATCCAATATACGCGCGTAAGGGCGTAGGCGAGATATAAGAAAGATGGTTGAGCAATTTTCGACACCAACACAGTTATTATTCATTATTATTTACAATATTATACAATACAAATGTATTTGTGAAGAGTATTTTATGCATGCTGTATTTATACAAATTTAGTTGGTAGCCAAACTCAGACAGGGAGAGGTGTTGTGGATGGAGGGAGGGAAGGGTCACCCACTGACCCACTGACCGACCGTGTGATAATGACTGGAGTCACACTGAGAGGGACAATTTTGCTGAGTGTTTGGGCAATTTTTGACAGAATAAAGTTATATAATTACTAATTCTTGACAGAGACAAACTTTTATAAACCTTTGCATGATATAATTGATAATCCCATCAATTTACAAACGTAAATTGGTGGGATAATTCTTTTTTTTTTGTATATTGTCATTTCGATTGTAGACACGAAGTTTTGAGTGACATTTGGTATGAGCTCCTGTGGCATGGTTGGTAAGGTCGCGGACTGGAAAACTCAAAGTGTGGTAGGGTAGTGGGATCGAATCCAAGAGGGGGTTATGGGGAAGGTTTTATACTGTTTAGATAAATTTTGATTTTTTTTTTTTTTACAAGATCATGCCATTGTATTCTAACAATATGAAATATTCATATAATATATCATATTGTAAGAATACAATGACATGACCTTTTTTCTTTTTTTTTTCTTTTTTTTATTATCTTAGTAGGTTTGACAGGATTTATTGAAACATATTTATTTTGGTACAATTCATTTGAGGTAAGAAAATATATACACATTACTTTG
The DNA here is from genome assembly GCA_032716605.1 of Paralithodes platypus. Lineage (NCBI taxonomy): Eukaryota > Metazoa > Arthropoda > Malacostraca > Decapoda > Lithodidae > Paralithodes > Paralithodes platypus. Next base: position 22,200,324 of record CM064525.1, read on the forward strand.
GCTATAACAAACATGTATATTGATATACTAAAAAAGAAGGCGTATTACATGGAAATCTTTGAAACTTATAAACTAAATAATGAAAGATACAATTATATAATGTAAAAAGCTATATCACAGGGATATCTTTGGAACTTATACATTATATAATATATATGTAACATTATGAGGTAGCGTGATCAATTTGGTCAGGTCAGGTAAGGAAGGGCGTGAGTCCAGGGCAGGGCAGGGGGCGAGTTTAGGGCAGGGCAGAGCAAGGGGCGGCACTCAGTAGTTTTTATACATGTGGGAGTCCCTGAAGCAGTCACCCAAGCAGAGTGCAACTTTGCACTCGGTGCACATTGAGGTGACTCTATTGGTTACGTGGCGTTTCCTGACACTGGTGCTGCAGACGTGGCACTGCACCTGCCTGTGACGAGTGCCAACCAGCTCGGTGTTGGTTAGGTAGTGTCTTTCCACACCCAGCTGGATGCGGTCAGGGACGTGATCCCCACGCCATGCCGTACGTCTGTGAGTGGTGGTGCCATTCTTCTCCAGGAGTTGATATGCAACGTTGTACACAAACTCCCGGAATTTTAGCTTCTGGTTTGGGGCCATCTCTCTCTTCACCAACCACAAGTTGTAGGCGTTGAGCATCGTGTTGTCAACTAGGTGGAGGAAGAGCTTGTGATACCACTTTACAGTCTTCCTCAGACACTCAACGCCTGACAGTTGACAGTCAGACTTGTCCACCAGGCGCATGTTCTTTGTGTAGTCCACTACCATGTCGGGCTTATAGATGGTCTTCCTGGTTCGGTAGTGGATTTTACCAGAGTCCATCTGGGCACCTGTGTGGACTGTGGAAAGCAGGTGAACGTCTCTTTTTGTCCTTCCACTTCAGGGCTACCACTTTCCCGGACTTTTCAAGTTGCTTGTACTTCTGCCCCTTTCGTCGCCTTCTTCGGACATGCCTCTCGCGGTGTTCCTTGGCCAGTTCGTCTTCAGAAGGTGTGTCACTGGAGGAAGCATCTGACAGAGGAATGACATCACCTGTGAACTTGGGCATAAACCTTCTTGTCTTTCTGACAGTCCCACATGACCCCATTTGGTTGTCATGAAGAAACTGGCAGAGAGCAGGAGAAGTATACCAGTTGTCAGTGTAGATGATGTGGCCTTTGCCCAGGTAAGGTGCCAACATTATCTTGACGATGGCACCTGACATGCCCATGGGGTCACCGGGAGCGGCTTTCGGTACGTCAGTGTCAGTTCTTGTATACACGATCATGTCAAGCACTATTCCAGTTTCACAGTCGCACAACACGAAGAGCTTGATTCCGAACCTATGCCTTTTCAAGGGGATATACTGCTTGAAAACAAGACGTCCTTTGAAGAGCACGAGCGACTCATCAATCACCAGATTGAGGAAGGGGTAAAAGTATTTCCTATACCTCTCCAACAACATGGTGAACACATCCCGAACTTTCCATATCCTGTCAATCCTGTTAGGATTTTCGTTGTCTGCAAAGTGCATAAATCTTAGCAGCAACAAAAATCTGTCATGAGTCATGAACTTATTGAAAGTTGGGGTGGCGATGAGAGGGTCGTGCTTCCAGTAGTGTTGCAACACATGCTTCTTGCAAAGAGGCATGAGGAACAACAAGGCAAAAAACGTCATGAATTCTTCCACAGTCGTATCCACCCAGCCTCGTATTCTCGCTTTTGGAGAAATGACGTCCAATTTGCCAAACACTCACCTGTAGTAGGCGTTTGTTTGGGCAACGATGTAAGTCATTACCTCCAAATCGGAAAAAGCGAGGAAGAACTCGCTTTCGTTTGCGTTTTCGTCACAGGGCCAGTCATCAGTTGTACCTGACGTACCAGGATTGAACTGGGGCACGTCAGGCACAAAATTGACCCCGTCAGACCACTCAAACGAAGGCATGCCAGGGATCGGAATGTCGTCTCCGTCTGCTTCTGCGTCTGAAATATCGCTGTCATGTTCGCGATACAACACAGCATCATCATCACCCTCCTCTTCACTAGACAGACGCCCTTCTTCATTCTCGTCACCGACGTCTGACTCACTTCCACTGTCCACTCCCAAATCCCCCCACCCTTGGTCCCGTGCTAGGGCGTCGTCGTCGAAACCCGCAGGGCTGCCAATGCCCTGCGAATCACCACCAAACAGCAGGGCGGCGTACTTGGATGGAGTCAGATTTTTTCTGCTCACTCTAGCACGTAGGGGCGTCTTGGCAGGGGCAGAAGGGCCGGCAGGGGCGGAAGTGGTGCGTGGTGCAGTGGGCCTGGAGGCAGGCAAGATGATGGTGGTGCCTGTCGCCCCTTTCCCTTTCCCTTTCCCTCTTCCTTGGGCAGGGGCGGCAGGGGCAGCAGGGACAGAAGGGCCGGCAGGGACAGCAGGGCCGACAGGGCCAGCAGTCGCTTTCCCTCTTCCTTTCCCCTTCCCTTTTCCTTTGGCAGGGGCAGCAGGGGCGGCAGAGGCGGCAGAGGCAGCAGGGGCAGCAGGGGCAGCCGGGCCAAGGGCGGCTGGTGGTGGTGGTGGTGGTGGCAGGGTCACTGTGGCAGGCGTACAGGTTTTCTTCCCTACGCCCGTGCCTTTGATTTTGCCTGCCCCCGCAGGTTCTGCAGCCCTAGGGCGGTCTCCTGCGTTGCTGGTACTGGTGGCAGGGGTGGCAGTGGTGGTGGTAGTGGTTGTTGCAGTGGCCTGGGTCGTCTTGGCAATGTCCCCAAAGTCCAATGACCTCTGTGCCATTGCCCTGCTTGCACGTGTTTTACGTACTTTTGGTGCTGGTGCTTCGTCCTCCGAGCTGTAGGGCGTGTCGTACTGGTAGCTAGGGTTTCTGGTAGCCACGCTCTGCCTTCCACGGCGGCTGACACCACCAGAAGGAGGGCTGGTTGTGTCATCAGGGCGCGAGCGTGAGGGACGTGTGGGCACCATGACTAGTGCTTGGGTTCTGGCGCGGTGGTGCTTGCACGAGTGCGGGGCGAGCGTGTGGCGGGGTGGTATCGAGAGTTGCCATGTAGTACTACACCCACACCAATTTGTAGCCGCCTGCCTATAAACCCGCGGTTTTGGTACGTGTTCAAAAGCCTTACTCTTAAGAGTCTTCCCGCAGTCCGCCGGGGGAACTCTTAAGAGTCTTCCGACAGTTCCCGGGTTAAGATAGAAAAGACGTAGACTTGTTCACCAGGTGGGTCAGTAGTGCGAGAGGAGAGCCATTGGCGGTGGTGAACGTTGAAATCTCCTAAGATGGAGATTTCTGAGAAAGGAGAAATGGATAGAATGTGTTCCACTGTAGAGTTTAGATAGTCAAAGAATTTGGTAAAGTTGGTAGAGTTAGGGGAAAGATAAACAGCACATAAATATTTAGTAAGAGAATGACAGGAAAGTTTGAGCCATAAAGTTGAGAATTCAGAGGAGTCGAAATCGGGAACACGAGAGCCAGTGAGTTTGTTGTGCACATAATATGCACAACATCCGCCATTGGCTTTGAAACTAGGATAGAGAAAGTAGGAGGATACAGAGAAGGGGCTGCTGGATGTTGCTACAGACACCTGAGTGTCGGTGAGGAAGAGAAGATCAGGTTTGTAGGAGGATAGATGGTGTTCAACAGAGTGAAAGTTAGAGGAAAGTCTGCAAATGTTACAGAAATTAATAGAAAGAGTAACAGGCCGAGGTCCAGGTAATTTTATGGGGTTGTCAGGGGATGGTCGGTCGGGTGTGGGGGCATTTATGGTCTCCTCCCCTGGGGACTCTGAGGCTGGGCTAAAATTCATAATTTTTTAAATTTTGGTGTGGAGGAATGAAGTGTGGTGTGCATGTTTAGTGTAGTGAAGTGGATAGGAGGAGGAGGGGTTTGTGAGAGCTAGCTGGATTGCTCTCAGTGTAAATGAGGCACAAAGAAAATCAGTAAGAGAGGCCAGGCAAATGAAACAGGAGATCCAGCGACTCTTTATCACAGGCCTATAACCTCACTTGGTTCTAGCCCTGATCGATTGGTGCCTACAATCTCCCCACACAGAAACATGTTCATGATTTCCTCTGGGGTGGTTGGAGTTAAACTAAAGGTTGGGTAATTACCATCGAGAAATTGCATACATGATATATCAGAAGAAGGCAAACTTCTAGATAAGTCTCTTCCAACTGATGAAAAATAAGCGTTCACATAGTTACAGATACTTGCAGGGTCCTATTCCAGGCGACCATCTATCACTAGCTCGATGTCAGTTCTATCGTTATGTATTTTGTGTAATAGGTCTCCAATAATTGTCCATACTGCTTTGCTATTACCAGATGCATATTACAATTTTGATTTGTAGCAACCCTTTTTTGCCTTTTCTAATCTATTATTAACCATGTTTCTATAATGTCTATATTCATCCCCATATGTTATAGGTTTCTTTGAATATTTCTTTAAAGTTTATGTCTATTTTTAATAAGTGCCTGTAAGTCATTAGTAATTCATGGTTTTGCCAGATTTTGTCTTGAAAGTCTAAGTGTCTTCCAAGGAAAATGTTCATTAATAGCTTGTTGTATACTGTTACGTTACGAGCGGGGTTCGAACCCATAACATAAAGAAACATTCCACTAAACACCACAAAACGAGGACTTATTATTTAGCCTCACAAAATGCGGAAAATATGACTATCAGTTTCAGTCAAGAATAAGTGGTATGTTAAACTTCCACAAAACTAGCAACTCTCTTTGTAGTCACTAAAACCTTGGTAGGTGAAAAGATGTGGCAAGTTTTTTTTTTTTTTTTTTTTCTATATTCCAACTTACTTCCTCTCGGGCATAGGCTGAGAGCCTTAACATTCACCGCTTTACAATGAACAGTGAAGCCCGTGAGGTCTTGTTCCAGTCTAGGGAGTAAGACATGTGAAGCACGTAGAGTACAACGAGCACCTGCCATCTTGCCTTCACATGAGGCACGGTGCTCACTCATGGCTCGAAACGACCCCATCTCTGAAGCCACCTCGTTCCCGTGCTTCACTGTCTCACTCCCTACACTCGGACTCTCACACTTACACACACACAACGCCACCTGTTGAGCAGATAACTCACCAGGCATTGCACCCCTATAGCATATTTTGAATATGGGAATATTCATACAGTGCTATTTAATCAGGGAACAATGAGGGTATTATATTGACGTTTCGGTGGGCTTGTGGTAATGCACTGATACTAGGTACAGCACAAATTCCATCCCAATAATATCTTCCCATTGATACATCGGGATTTGAACCCGGGACCTTTGGATTACCAGGCCAGTGGCAAGACCACACCACCATACCTCCCTGTTTTAGCCTAAAAACCCCAATGTTATTCCTTTCTTATCACTCGTTCAGAATTACTTATCTTTAGTTACTTTGACTTAGATTTATCCCAACAATCAAAAGAATAATATATTAGCATATAAAGGTAAAATGTAAAGAGTATGTAAAATATAATTATAATTTATTTAAAAGATTAATTATACACAAAAGTTACTTCTAGTGAAAATATCAAATTTGAGAAACATTGATGAGAAATAATAAAGAAACTCTTAAGAAAAATAATACATAGTTATATCAATACCCTCCAAGAGAGTAAGTGAAAGCAATCAATAAACATAGAAAAAATCCTAGGCGATACTTATTGAACTCATGGTGATTCTTTTACAAACGAACTCATGGCAGGTCAGCTTAAGATGATGGTGGAGAATACACTACCTGTGGTTACGGTACTAGCGGTTTATATAACCTTAGCGCACCTGGCTCTGATACCAACTTCTCTAACTGTATTAATCTCAACTCATTATATACTTGCTGAATTAAAGTATTACTTTTACCAAGAACTCTATATCTTTTAAACATTAATTATGATTAGAAAAGCCAAATACATTATTACCTAGTTATAATCAATATCATTCGTACGTCAGGCAACGAAGAAGAGCAAGGGGGTTGGAAGAAAGGGGGGAGAATGAATAGGGTTAAGAGTGTAGGACGATAGGGGGTAGAATGGAATGTGAACGAAAGGGGGGGTAGTCTGCACCAAGCCTCCCTCACCTCACTCGTTCCTGTACACACTTGAACAAAAATATCTTCCTATATGAAACTAAGCTGCCTACAGGTTAAATTAATTATACCGGGCTCATAACATTGCATACGATGTTCAAACATAAATAATTAAAGATCGTACCCACCATAACAAGCACAATACCTCAATTACAACCAGTGACACTTTAATGAAATAGAAATCCCTAACAATACAGTTAATAAGACGTTCATGATTATTATGGACATCATTTGAAGGTGAAGTACTGTAGAATATGCCATCTATAGTGGTGCAGAGCTGATCATTATTGGCATGTTTATAATCCCTATATTTACTCCTCGTTTGAACTACATTATTATTAGATTGATTCGAGCCAATCAGAAATGGTGAAAAATGATCAGTAGTGTCAGTTATTAATATACCACAATGTGTAACACTATCATGATCGTTTGTCCATATATGGTCTATCAGGGTGGCAGACTGGGCTTCCACTCTTGTAGGCTTATTTATACATGAAAAAAATCCATGGCCATATATAATGCTAACACATTCTTTGACAGAAGTATTACCATCATGATTCAATAAATTAATGTTGAAATTTCCCATAATGTAACAAACCTTTGGGATAAATCCTGATTGTCCAATAATTCTTCAGTCAATACATTAAATGTTTTAATATCAGTGTTTGGACATCTGTATATTACTCCAATGATATATGCAACTTTGGCTTTATATTCAACAAACACTGACTCAAAATATTCATTATTAACACTAATAGAATTAATAACTTTACAATGTACGTTATCTTTAGCGTACAGCGCGACACCTCCCCCTTGTCGGTTTCTATTTTGTGTAAACATTAAATCCAACCATTCGATAGAAACTCTGTATGTCCTCAGATAATCTGGTTTCACTAAAACCTAGAAAATTAATAGAAGGCAGAAGAGGCGATAAATACAGGTTCACAAATTGTTCTAAGTTATTTGGGATATTTCTAATATTAAAAGACATACAAATAACACTAGTTGGACAATTATTGATAGTAGCTTCAAAGTCCGTTTGCTAATAATATTCAGTCTGAGACAAGTTACATAGAGTTATTAAATCTTGATCGTCAGGACTTATTGATCCCGGTCATTTGGTTCATCTAACATGATATCTGGGTTACAATACTGTAATTAGAATTTATTAAAATAATCGTATGGAAGTACGTTATTGCCATAATTATTTTGAAGTACATCGATTAGCTCTGTATTATTAAGTTGAGAAAATGGAAAAAAGATGAAAACATAAACTATCTCTCTATCTATTGCCTGACGCTGTGATCCCCGAACGGGTGGCCACTAACGAACCGCCCCCATGCACCTCTGTCCCCAGTCAGTCGACACCCCTCCTCCCAATCAGCACCGCCTTCATCCATATACTTCCTCACTCCATCCTTCCACCTCTCCCTCTCTGTCCTACCACCTCGCTCTTGTACACCCTCTCAGTCATTCTCTCTCTTTCCATAGGTTCCATATGGCCGAACCATCTCAAGTTGTTCCTTTTCACACTTTCCAGCACATCTACCTCCACACCACACCTCCTTCTTACTTCCTCATTCGTCTATCTATCCCTCCATGTAACTCCGCACGCACTTCTCAAGTAACTCATTTCCACCGCTCTCACTCTTGGTCTGAGTCTCTTCCCGAACGCCCATGCTTCGCTTCCGTAAGTTAGTGTCGGGATTACCACACTGTCATGCAAGGACTTCTTCACTTCCATACTGACCACCCTATTTCTTGTTACTGCTTTCAACGTTCCTACAACCCTCTTCCCCTGTTGCAACTCCCATTCATTATCACTCATCAGAACTGTATCAACCGCAAACCGCAGTATAGGCAGCTTCCACTCATGTCCCTCCCTTTTCAGCGATACACCAACATCCACTGCTCTTCCTAGTATTTCTTTCATGATTCCATCCATATATACATAAACAACCACGGGGACCTTACACACCCCTGTTTCAACCCAACACTCAGGTCAAAGAACTCGCTCTGCCCATTCTCCACACATACTGCCGCCTTTACACCCTCATACATGCTCTTCACTGCTTTCAGTTACTTGCCATCTACTCCGTATATTCTAAGTACTTTCCACATACCTTCTCTATCCACTCTGTCATAGGCCTTCTCCAAGTCCATAAAGGCAACATACACCTTTTGTTGCTTCTCCAGATAATTCTCCACAACACAATTCAGGGTAAAAATCTGATCTACACATCCTCTTCCCTTCCTAAAACCTCCCTGCTCGTCGCCTATCCATTTCTCCGTTCTCACTCTCACTCTCTCAATCACTACCCTACTGTACACCTTCCCTACTACGCTTAAAAGACATATTCCTCGGTGGTTACCACACACTCCTCTTTCCCCTTTGCCCTTATATAGTGGGACTATTATGCCAGTCTTCCAGTCATCGGTTGCACTCCCCTTCTCCCATCCTAGTTTGCACATTTTCCATACCCATTCGATCACTATCTCACCACTATACCTCAACATTTCTCCACACACTCCATCTGTTCCTGGTGCTTTCCCCAACTTCACTCTTTTCATGGCTTCCCACACTTCTGACCTCCTGATCCCCACCTCCTCCTCCACTACTTCTCCTCTTCTCCCTCCCATACCATATCAAACTATGTTTGCTGGCTCTTCATTCCTTACATTTAGCAACTCATTGAAGTACTCCCTCCATCTTTTGACTCTCTCTTGCTTCACGGCTAGCATTCTCCCATTCTTATCTTTTACACCCTTACTGTTTCCCTTGCTACCTTCCCTAACTTTCTTGGCTTCTTTCCAGAACAGTTTCTTACACTCCCTCCATTTTACACTCAGATTCCTTCCAAATTCATCATCTACTCTTCTCTTACTTTCCTTCATTACTCTCACCACTCTCTTTCTCTCCACGTACTGTTACGCTGGCCAGCTTGCCAGAATGTGCTCGGGACTCGCTAGCGCTCGCCAGGGCAGTGATATGGGCTACAATAATCGTAGAGCGATGTTCTTTCTTTCATAGAGTACATGTTGTCACAGAAGATCAGTGGTGATCTTTATTCTTGTCTGTGACACTTACAAGTATTTTATATCATTGCTAGAATATAAGATGCATGGTGTGAAGTTAAGGAGAGAGAGAGCGGGGTAGGCAGCGTGGTGGTAGTTTGTGCGTGTGTATGTACGTTTGCCTCCCGCGCTCGGGGGAGTTTCCCACGCCCGTGATTGGCCGGCGGCCCTGTCGACGTCAGAGAACGCTTGCTCTTCATGACGTAGTCGTCTGTGATTGGCGGCCGCGGTCCTGGGACGGTGGTGCGGGCTCCTATCCTTGTGTCTCCTGCAGAGCTAGGCTTGGTGTGCTAGGTCCTACATGTCCCTTGCAACCTGTCTCCTATATAACCCTCTATACTACTATCTCTCTCTCTGAACTTCTTCGGTTTCATACTTCTCTCTTTATTCAATTACTTATCCCTTCTGATTCTGCATACGACTTCCATAGTCGGCCAGTCGTATTACCAGCACCAGCTCTCCATATATGTATGCACTAGTTTTAGGGATTATTAGAGTCATAGTCAAATGGTACCATAGTGTTGGGGTGCTTCTAATTATTGATCTGTTCTCTCTTATTTAATGCTAGACAGTGGAAGGTATCTTTGGTCATTGTCTGAGTTATGTATGTGGCAAGTTAGAGCCTGTACAACATCGACGAAGCTAGCTAGCCTGTAACCCTTGTGCATATTTTCCTTTGCGAGTGTAGCAGTATACAAGTGAAGGGCTTTTGCCTAATCTCACCTGCATACCTGCTACCTCATTTTGTTGACCTTTGTGGAGCGCCAGGGTAAGACCAGATACTTGAGATCTGGACTTACCAAGAGAGCCTCCAGGTCACGTAATGTAACATAAGGGAAATCTGTTCAAGGGCAGGCAGTAGGCTACGAGCATGCTTGCGCTCTGCCTAGCTTCTTAGTACCTCTTTATGCCACTGCTAGACTTTATTAGTGAGAAAGACAGCATTGTATTTATTAACTTTAATTGTGTATGCTTTAGGAATTATTCACGCTTTATTTTAGCCAAGGTTGATGCATAGTTCAAAACCCAGTTTGGCTATTACGTTGGCTACGGAAGTACTGTTCCTGAGTGGTTATTATTAGTGCTGTCACAGAGTTGTTGCACTCCCTTGTTATATATATGTATCCTACTTATTGGTGTATTTAAGATACACGCTTTGGTGTCCTGCCCCTGCATTTATTTATGTTCTGTATTAACGAGCATCTTAGAGCATCAGACCTTTTTAGAAGATTCCATATCTGATTGCTGTAGGACTAGACTTCCAGTGTTTTCATAGAGCATTGCAGAGTTTAGTGTTGAGTACAGACTCGCACTAAAGTTAACGTAAGCATATAATTCTTTATTTAATCTTGTTATAGTTTATTCAAGCATTGTTATTACTTAAGAGCATTTTATTAACGTAAAGTACTCCTGTTGTGAGCAGGCTTTGCCGTCATCGGTAAGCCTTTGTAGAAGTGCACTAAAACCCAGTTAATTGATACCCCGTTATCCAGGAGATTAACTCTGGAGGGTTTGAGTGTTTTGTTCGCCGGCGAAATAGTTCGAGGGTTTGGAATTAGCGTACCGTTGTTGCAGATATAGCCTATCATCTAGTCCAATATTGAGTGCCCTTGTTTATTTCGTAGTGCCGGTCGTAACAGTACCTCGCTCGTTTCTGCCTCTCCAAATATTCATTCCCTCTACTACCCAATAAAACATAAACACAAATTAATTATATAACCATTATATATAATCCACAGCATATATGCCGTAATATGCCCTTACTTTTCTATTTCTGCTTACTCCGAGTGTCACGTCCTAACTGAGCTCCCTGCACATAAACCACGGCACAGTCACCTCCAACAGGTGTAACCACGTCCCCAGCAGCAGCAACACCATCCACACCAGGTTCAACAGCTGCATCAGTGGCACCAGGGGCAAAGGAGCCAGTACCCAGGGGCACACGCGGCAGTGCCAGTACCAGAGTTATCAGCATCATTGCCAGGGGTACCAACAACAGTGCCAGTATCAGTGACATCAGAGCATCAGTATCCGCACCAGGGGCAGCATCAACAGAACCATCACCAGGTGCAGGAGCGCAGCCTCTGTTGGGTCAGCAGAGACACCAGAATCAGCACCCAAGGTGGGGAGGGCCGGGACACCAGAGGAAGCAAGGGCGGGATGAGCAGGACAAGAGGAAGAAGGGACCAGTCTTGTGTGATGCCCCACACGGATACCACTCCTCTCTTTAATTATTAACTGTGTGTGGCTAAAGTAAGCTATTTTCCCAGCCGCTCGTGCTCTCTTCATTTCCGGTATTTGTTCTTTCCGAGCTTGAATCGAAGCCTCACACAGATCTTCATTCAAAAATATGTTAGTATCTTTCAATTTGGAAACACTTTGTAGTGCTAGTTGGCGGTCGGAATACCTGTTGAAGCGAGCAAGGACGGCGCGGGATCTGTGTGGGTTGTCAGAGTGCCGGGGAGGTGATGGTCCTACACGGTGGGCTAGGTCTACCTGCATCCCCGTCAGGTTCATCCTCTCCCCCAACAAACGTTGCACTTTGTCCTGGGTTACCTCCCAGGTTTCACCTGCGTTTTCCTGCAGTCCTTCTATGCGTAGATTGTTTCTTCTCGAGTAGTCTTCCTGATAATCCATTCTTTTGTTTATTTTCACAATCTCAGTATCCAAATTCTTGCCTTTAATGTACTCAATTTCTTTCTTCAAAGCCAGTATGTCTCTATCTTGACCTTCCTGTTTTTTCTTCAAATCGTCCATTTCTTTTTGAGTGAGTTGAAGTGATATTATAAGCTCTACATTCCTTTCTTCTAGATGTTTCGCTTTGTCATTAAAATTTGATCGAACCACTTCTATTATGTCTCAGTACGCTTGTTATTGCACTTCGAGCGCAAGTTTCAGATCTTCACTGAGTGGCATTTTCACAGTTTATCGTTCTAGACACGGTACAATGAACACTTCCTTCTACAGTCGCTCTGCTGGCGTATGCAAGAATCACATAAACGTTTGTTAATTTGTGTTTAAATCATCAATAACTTTGAGATCGTTAATTATAGTTAGTTCTGCCACTTCTTCAGTACTTTATGTGTCTACTGTAGTACTGGCACTAGTAAAGGCTATCCCGAAATATGGAAAATCGTCAAAAAAAGGTCGGAGCACAAACAACACACTCTGCGTCCACCTGCGACTCTTCCTAAGCTCAATGTCTGGTGCCAGGTATATGTCTGATACCAAATATATATGTTTTGTGGAATTATATGTTTGGTGCTAGGTGTATGTCTGGTGCCAGGGAAATGATTGCCTGGTGCCACTAATTGTATGGTAGTATGGTGAGGTGCACTACATCATCAAATTACTATCAATCCCAATCACAGATATCAGTCGTATCATATAGTTATATTTATGTCTTCTTGTATCTGGTGGCTACTCAGAAATCATATATATCCCTTGCCTTTTATTTTGTTTGTAATCTGATATATTAATTGCTTAGTTCTCTAATATATTGATTGTAGAAATTAACAAAAAATTCGAATTCATTGTTCTCTCATAAATATATCGATTCTACCTTTGTCTCCCTCCATCAGCAAGATTCAGGAAATTACGAATCGACTTTAAATAGGTACCGGTACTTTCTCTCAACTGTTCGTATTATTTCCAACTTTGAAACCTATTACTTATTGATCTTCATTCTAATAGAATTAACACAGAGTGAGAGCAATGCTACGTAATTTAAAAATCTGATGCACATATAATAATTATATATATACATATCGGGAATTTAGATAAAGAGGTTAAATTGTATATCACTGGTACATGAAATATCCCAACAAATAGTTATAATATAATTACCAACGACGTAGTCGATGGGTGTAATCCCGTCCCCCACACACGGCTAATTCAATTGCATGACATGTAGGAATGTTCACATAATACAATATCGATACAATGAACTTAGCTTAGAGGACTGGTGATGTAGGACTGTTGTTATAGATTAATATTTGTAGCACATGGTGAACTGTGGGTTGAGTCAGAGCCGGGGGGGGGGGGGGGGGGGGGGGAGATGTTGGCTGTATGGTGTTGATTGAGAGACTAAAGGGCCGGCGTCCGATCGCTTCGCGAAATTACATATGGCTGCCGGCTCATAATAATTATAACCCATAACTTGGTTTCATAATACATCTAGAGCTGATGTAGATATTTATACATTACAGTTAATATTTAACCTAACTTAAGAATAAACTACAATACACAAAGAACCAGCCGAAATCGTACAAGCGATACGATACCGCCAAATTCAAATGTCCTATTGGACCAAAACCTGTCGGGATCATTACCCTATTCCCGACATATTGCCCGCCACCAAAAATTATATACAGGAGCTATATACAGAGAACAAAAAAAGGACATCGAAGTCAAAGATCACCTTGTTTGATCTTTGATCTCCAAAGATCCACGGAACTCATAGCCGCCCTCCTTTTGGGATGAGCGCCACCTGAAGCCTGAGGAGGATCATCCTTCTCATCATCAGCTGCCCCAGCTTGAGGAGCACTGTCACCAGCACTCTCCCGTGGAGGGGTATCAGTAGAGACGCCAGGATCATCCGGCAGTTCTACATCCTGCTCCAAGGGATAAAGGGATATAACCTTACGACTGGGCGAGTAGTAACCCCCCGTCGAAGTTCGTATTCTAGCAACCCTTATAAGACCATCAATGCCCTGGAACAAATCGATAATCCTCCCAAGCTTCCAAAATAACCTAGGACGCTCATCATGAATCAGGACGATATCCCCGATACGAGGCCATCGTTGATTCGTCCCTTTTATCTTATGAGAGTGACGCTCGCGAAGAGACAGCAAATATTCTTGGGTCCACCGTTTCCATAGATCGTCGGACACCTTGTTTACATACTGGAAGCGACGACGTGTGGCGTCAGCATTACCGAACGTAGGGTCTTGCAGATCTTCGTCATTTACGGACGATCTAGGAAAGGTATTAAGGGTTCGTCCACGTGTTAGCATAGAAGGCGAAATGGGTAAGAGGTCATCAACATCTGCCGAGGTATAGGTCAAGGGCCTGTCGTTGACTGACATCTCAATTTCTATTAAGATGGTTTGCAACTCCCGGCTGGTCACCAGTGCCCTTCCTAATACCTTCTTCATGACAGATTTGACGATACCGATAGTTCTCTCCCAAATCGCCCCGAACCATGGTGCACGTGCTGGTATAAATCTCCACTGACAACCCTTTCCAGTGAGGGTAGCCACAACCTGCGGGTCATCCATTAAACTCTGGAGATATTTAGAGGCCCCAACAAAACAAGTCGCATTATCGCTCATAATAATTTGAGGGAAACCATTGCGGCCTGCAAAGCGTCGTAGAGTATGCAAAAACCCCTCACTGGATAGGTCGTCAATCAATTCAATATGAATCGCTCTGGTTACCGCACATGTGAATAGGACGGCATATACCTTTATGATATTACCGGGCGATTCTCTAACATGAATCGCTCCGGTGTAGTCTACCCCGGTTACCTGAAATGGTTCAGTCCTTTGTACCCTGAACTCAGGCAAGGGAGGTAGATCAACTGGGGAGTAAGGCTTACCCTGTAATCTTTTACAGATAGTACAGCTATTGTGGATCCCTTTAATTGCTTGTCGCATCTTAGGGATCCACCAACGTTGTCGCATATACGCCAGAACATAATTTACGCCAAAATGTAGGCAGGTCCGATGGCATTGGCGAATCAACATTTTGGTAATAAAATGAGAGGAGCTAAGGAGGACAGGATATTTAGCAGAATCAATAATGTCCGCCTTTTGTATCCTGCCTCTACACTTAATTATGCCTCCTTCCATATATAATCCTAGCTGCCTCATTAAGTTTGAGGGTTTGGCCTTTGACTCCTTGCTCAGGATTTGATGTTCAGTAGGATAAGATTCCCTTTGTACTAAACATATTAGTTTTGCTTCTGCTGATCTCAATTCATGGAGTCTGATATGCTTCGAATCTTCACTAAGGAAAGACCCGTGAGCCCGACTTCTCATGTTGTTAATGAAAAGGTATATCCATGCAAATACCCGTATTACTTGATCATAGCTGCCGTAACGTTCCCACTCTACCAACTTGTTATCCTGATGTGTAGTACTCACATTCGAACTACTTAACACATCATCTTGGGGCCGACTTGAAGGATCAGATATGCATTCCCTGAAATCCTGAGGCCATTCAGTTGGAGATATAAGCCATGGAGGTCCATACCACCAAATAGAGGACGACATAAACTGTTGCGCCGAGATCCCCCGGGAAATTATATGTCACTGGGGTTATCCCTGGTGCTCACATAGCGAAATTTAGCTGTAGGAACTAAGTTATGTATCTCATCAGTGCGATTAGAAACATAAACAGGTAACACTTTCTGGCTGTGTACCCATGAAAGTGCTATTTGACTGTCGCTCCAGACATAGATATTATTAATCTGTAGTATGTCTGTATAAGCATCCAGTGTAAACTTTATTAGACGAGCAGACAGAAGCAATGCAGTAAGTTCTAATTTAGGAACTGTAATCTTCTTGATAGGGGCTACCTTGGCCTTCGCTATAGCCAGTGTCGCTTCACTACCATTGCATATGTATATGGCAGTACTGTACGCACTATTACTAGCATCAGAAAAGGCATGTAGATCCACCTGTTGACCACTAATAACCTGACGATTAAGTTGGACCCTGCAACATGTGGAAAGGTCCGACCGAATCAACCGCCAAGTATCTTGTAACTCAGTCGGGAGGGGCGTGTCCCAATCTAGTTTTAGCCAACAAAGTTGTTGTAAAAACATACGAGCACGGATAGTTACAGGCAGCAAAAAACCTAGGGGATCAAACAACCTCGCTGACAAGCTTAAGCAGTTTCGCTTGGTCATAAGCTCACTGCCGCATGGGGTGTGACAGAAGGATATACAATCTGTGGTAGTGTCCCATTTGTGGCCTAAAAACTTCACCTCACTATTCTCAGTAGCTACACCGTCATAAGCAAATTGACCTTTCAAAAGATCACTATTAGTGGCCCATTCTCTCAAGTATAGATGAGCCTTGGCAAATATATCGCGGATCTCCCAGCATCTTTCGAGCAATAAATCTTTATCGTCCCCAGTGCCTTGAAGATTGTCCACATAGATCCCCTGCTTGATCTCATTCTTGAAGTCAGGATCTAGTCCAGCCTCCTCAAGATGACGCAAGATAGTAGCGTTGAGAAGGAACTGGAAACAGGTCGCCCCGAATAAGATGACTGAACCTGCAGACCAGATACTCTGAATCTAGATCCATTGGGTCCCGTGGCCATAAAAATCTTGTCGAGTCCCTGTCTTCACAATGGAGTTGAAGCATCAGGAAGGCCTTCTCAATATCGGCTACCCCTGCAAACTTATGACATCTGAAGCACAACATAATTTGCGCGAGATCAGAGACCAGGGACGGACCCGTGTACAGACAATCATTCAGGCTATAGGAGCGATCACTGGATTTAGCAGAGCAATCATACACAATACGAACAGGAGTGGTGGAACTGTCCTTTTGAATCCCATGGTGAGCAAGGTAATGGATGTTATCACCATACTCACTGAGATCTACTCTCTCCACAAATCCACGTTGTACCTGCTCGGCTAAAACTGCCGCATAAGTCTCGCAATAACTTGGATCCTTGACAAACTGCTTCTGAAGGCCACGTAACCTACCAAGTGCTAGATGGAAATTAGTAGGTAATTTACTCTTGTTATCATTCCAAGGGAGCCTTACCACATACTGACCTCTGCCAGAGTCATACGTTACAGTCTCTTCATACGAGCTTAACGCTAGCTTGGACTCACGATCAAGTTCATGTGGGTCAATTCCAATATTGTCCAAGTCCCATAGCTTATCTATATCAGTACATGTATTATCAGGCACATTTGGCCTAATATATTTATCTATGGGGCTTACTGCTACCTTGAGGACCGTAACCACCTCCACTTGTGTGTCTTGAGAGGAAGTGGCATAGGATCCAGTAATGGCATACCCTTGAATCGTGGGGAGCATTATAAGCTTATCTACCCGCCGATATCCAGGGTGAACCAGGTCGTAGTAATAATCAGCTCTGACCAGTAGCATAATACCATTGTTAGCAGAGAGTTGACCATCAGCCAGTTTATATCCCTTGCTTCTGAGATATTTCAAATGTGGTTGAATCTCTGATGCTATATAGAAACTGGGTAGTGTGTCGACCACAACAGCCTTGATGGGACATACCTATTTTCTACAAACATAGGAAATCTCCACTATATCATAGTCACTGGAATCTATTTCACCAGTGAAACCATGGAGACGCAAATTCTCTTGACCCTTGCTGGTACACTTGAGCTGGGGTAATGATGACCGCAGAACGAATGACCTCTGTGAGCACTGGTCAAGTAAGGTGCGCGTCATTATAGTATTATTATTACTCCCCACTACTGGCAGCATCATAGTAGGAAGCAATTGACATTCTCGAGAAGCAATGGACATGGCAGATACTTTATCACCCTCGCTCTTACTTTTCTCATGTGACTCTTTGGGTGTTCTCCCATTTTCTTTGCCGTCGTGCCGATCAGACTGGGTGCAAAGGGAAAACCAATGTTTCCCCTTGCAATACTTACAAGGTTTGATGTAGGAATTGGTGCAAGTACTGGTGAAGTGGTCTCTTGCCAGACAGCTGGTACATAACTTGAGCGATTTAGCCTGACCAATCTTCTGTGCAGCCTTAGGATACTTAGGACACTGGTACCACAGATGACCGTGGACACTGCACAACTTACAACCTAATGATATTGGCCTTTTCTGTTTAGGAGAAGTCTGTACCGGGAAAGCTGCAGTAGATGGCGACATCTCCACTTGTCGGTAGTGTCCAGTACTCTCCATATTGAAGACTTCAGTCTGGTACACCTACACCAACGCTTCCAAGTTTAGTGGAGAGTCGCTTAGTTGTCGTCTTAAGATTTCCCTTAGGGGAGAGGGTATCTTATTCAAGATATTCACACTAAATATCTCCTCCTTGGTGACGGCCATTGTCTCCATAGATCGGAGGAGGCTCTCAAAGGAGGCATAGTACTCCTTTAGGGCCGCCACATCATAGGATGGAGGATCTAGCGTGAAGAACTTAGTAATTAACGCGGTCTTGATGACTTCCACTCTCCCGTAAGTTCTCTTCAGCAACTCCACTGCAGACTCGTAGCTGGTAGCTTCTAGCTTGTACCCATCAACTAACTTCAATGCCTCCCCTTTCAATTGACCACGGAGATAGGTGAACCTTTGGATGGATGTGAGTGTTTTATTATGATGGACGGAACACTAAAAAATATCCCAAAATCCAGTCCAGGTAGCCGAATCCCCGGAAAAGGTAGGCAAAGTAAGCTTCGGCAGGTTAAAACCAGTCGCCTTTGGTGTACCGGTATCCTTAACAGAGGTTGATTCTTGGGTGGAAGATAGTCTGGCTAAGGCTGTATTAACATTCTCAAAGTACTCAAGATCTGCCGACATTTCTTCTTCCACATCGTCAGTAACTGTGAATAAAACATATACCTGCTGAGCATAACTATCATAAGTAGCTAGCGATTTAGTAACAGTAGCGAATTTACCCTTTATTTGATCAGCCGTGGCACTTATTAAAAATTCATCAAGATCTCTTAAACATCTATTTAAACTTCCCTTCATCCCTCCCTTAAGAATCTTAAGTTTCTTCAAATCTGTCATCGTTAAGGTCTAATTTTAAGCAACTTAAACTACAATGAGGTCAGACTACAAACCGTTAATCGCTTAGGAATCAACAGCGGCAAACTCCCATTACTTAAGAAATTTACTCAAAAAGAATTACATAATACTTACATCCCCCTTAATATAAACTATCGAAAGGAAATTATCTAACTAGACAAAAGAATTAAATACTAAATCCATTAAAAGAAAGGGTAAGGTGAAGTACTAATTATTGTAAGCCCTTTATAGGTAAGCCTAGTTGGTTAAGCTACAATCATGAGGTCTGACTATTAACTGTCAATCGCTTAGGAATTAACAAAGACCGACACTCATGACCGCCACTTTAAGCAACCAGGCCTAGGCTATTATGAAATTTAAATATAAAAGGTCACATGAGAACACTCCCCACCAGCAAAATTAATAATGAGTCCCACAATGACACAACAACAACTAACACCACTGGCACACCACCAAAGCGAAATGAACAGCAACCGCAGACACCCGCAGGCCTAGACTGCTTAGCCTAGCCTAGCCAGGAGCGCAAAATGGTGACCGACGAAACTACCCCTACCCCAATCTCCAGCCCAGCTAACCCACCAAAAAACGCCAAGGATCACACGCCCAAAAAACCCTGGAAACAAGCCCCCAAAAAGATAGGGACGGTGCCTAAATGGTAAAAAACACGAGGGAAGAAGCTGGGTCTAAACTAGGGAAATGGAAGTCGGCCAACAACGCGCGAGGCGGCAGCCATTTGTAAGCCCACAAGCGCCAAGGAAGCAAACAAAACGGTACTACGGTATGGAAGCTTTAGGGCACGAAGGACCATTATTTATCGGGAATTTAGATAAAGAGGTTAAATTGTATATCACTGGTACATGAAATATCCCAACAAATAGTTATAATATAATTACCAACTACTTAGTCGATGGGTGTAATCCAGTCCCCCACACACGGCTAATTCAATTGCATGACATGTAGGAATGTTCACATAATACAATATCGATACAATGAACTTAGCTTAGAGGACTGGTGATGTAGGAGTGTTGTTATAGATTAATATTTGTAGCACATGGTGAACTGTGGGTTGAGTCAGAGCCGGGGGGGGGGGGGGGGGAGATGTTGGCTTTTCATTGTAGCCTAATGGGGTTGTTGGTGATAACTTTGACTTGACTTTCGGTGCGCTTGGCCTAGCCTAGCTTAGAATTATTTCAACATGCCTGCCACCCTATCAGAACTTTAAAAAAGAGAGGGATAGCGAGGGGCTGTTTGACTAGGCTAACTAGGGACTTAGACAACTTCATTGATCGGGCAGATGCGTCCGAGGCAAAGGGCAAAGTTACCCTGATTCGCAAGCGCCTCAATGAACTGGAGTCAGTCAATGACCATCTTTATGACCTATATGACGAGACCGTTGACGGTGTGACTATAGCTGGTGACGATGACGAATACTCTGAGACCATGGAAGCGATTGTGGCTAAACTCGAAGCAATATACAAAAAATCCCCTACTCTGACCAACAGTAGTGCCACGGCAAAGGTAGCAGGGGTTAACCTACCTACACTTCATCTTCCCAAATTTAGTGGAGACCCGGCAAAGTGGACAGAATTCTGGGACCTCTTCCGCTGTACCGTGCATGATCACAAAGAGTTGTCGGACGTTCAGCGTTTCACATATTTGCACGGACAGCTGGAGGGGGAAGCACAGAAGTTGTTGGGGGGGATTTAGCCTAATTGCCAGTAGCTACGCCACCACAATAGTTGAGAAGACATACGGACAAAAAGACCGAATAAAATCCGCACACATTACAAACTTGTGTGAGTTGTCTGCTCCAGTTTATGAGGTAGGTGCGCTCAAGAAGTTCTATGCCGCTTTCGAGAGTACCATTCGATCCCTCAATACGTTAGATGTCAGCGTCGATGAGATATGTACCGTCATCCTAATGAATAAGTTACCAACACCACTTCGTGAAAACGTAAAGAGAGCGATGAAATCTACCCCACTCGAATTGCAGTCTTTTATAGAGAATTACCAGGCAGAGGTGTTCAATATGGAGGGAGTCACCAGTGAACCAGTACAGTATAATGCCACAGTTTCTACATGTTCCACTGTTAATAAAAGTACCGGTAAAGTAAAAATTCAAGCAGAGCCCAGGAAATTCGCTTGCTATTTATGTAGTAGTCCGAAACATGCGTGGTACAAGTGTCCAAAATATCAAAGTAGTGTCGATGCTAGAATAAATAGAGCTAAAAATCTGAAGTTGTGTCAGGGATGCCTCTCCAGGGAGCATGGGGGGCGCGGTTGCACAAATACTAAATTAAGTCCCTGCCGTGTATGCAATGGCAGGCATTTCCGCGCATTATGTCCCCAATCTGCTGGAGAGGTAGCAAGTCGAACTACAGTTGCGACAACTGATCCTGCTCCAACCTCCACGACGTTGTCTGTAGCGTCAGAGAGAGAGACAGTAGTTTTGCCCACAATTATGATGCCAGTTAGTAACAATGAAGGTTATTACAATTATCGTGCTTTGCTAGGTCAATGTTCCCAGCGCACTTTTGTTCTGCGGTCCTCTCTACCGTCAGTACAGTATGTTGCATCGGGAAGAGCGACAATGAAGCTGCAAGGGTTTACGGGAGCCCAGCGCGAACAGGTGTATGAGGTAGTCACCCTGTAGTACAAGGATAGAGATAGAAATTCATCCTTAATGGCGGTAGTAGTAGACTCCTTACCGGAATACAAGGTATCAACAGGCATCAAAAGTGTAGTAGGCAAATTGCAGGATTCAGGGTATAGGCTAGCCGATTCATTAATAGGCAGTAATGTTAAGCTAGACATGTTGATCGGTGCCGATTGTTACTATGACTTAGTGCTACCAGGATATAAACGGGAGGGCAATCTAGTGTTGTTGACCACCAAGTTTGGGTACGCGATTAGTGGGTCATACAAGGATCATGTAGCCAATACCAATGTTGAAGTCGTGACAGCGTTAAAAAATGCGGTCAGTTCAATTAGTGAGTATCTACAGACAGACAATGAACCATGTAGTCATGATTTGAATAAATTGTGGGATATGGACAATTTAGGTATCAAGTCAGGAGAGATAGATGCAGAGGCTAAGGATACACTTAAATTGTATGATGAAGCTGTAACCTATTTACCAGAGGAAAACCAGTATTGTGTCCATTTGCTGTGGCGCAGAAACAGAGGCGACTTGCCGAACAATTACGGTCTGGCGATAGGAAGGTTACGGGGACTACAGAAGAAATTTATTGCGAATCCGGCGTATTGTCAGCAGTACTGTAATGTTGTTAAAGAACAGCTAAATCACAGGTTCATAGAGTCCACTGATGAGGAAATTATCAACAATTCGCCTACACATTATCTTGCCCACCACGGGGTTGTACGCGACAGCAAAACTACTCCCATATGCGTCATGTTTGACTGTTTGGCCAAATTATCACCTACGGCCTTAAGCCTCAATGATTGCCTGTATACAGGACCCTCTTTGGTTCCAGATTTGGCGAAGGTGATGTTGAGGTTCAGATGCAAGCCGCACGGGTTTATAAGAGATATCGAGAAGGCATTCCTGATGCTCCAGTTGGACAAACGCGATAGAGACAGTACACGCTTTCTGTGGCCTAGAGACCCCTTTAACGTAGATTCACCATGTGATGTTCTTCGTTTCAAAGTTGTATTGTTCGGTGCTACCTGTTCACCATTTCTATTGAATGCCACCATCTAAAAACACTTATCGCAGTTCAATGGCAAGCGCTGGTGGCAGATTTGGACAGTTGTCAGAGTATAAGTTTCCCACGTCAAATCATCTCGAGTAAATGGGTGGAATTACACGCGTTTAGTGACGCGAGTAACTCCGCGTATGGTGCTGTAGTGTACCAGTCTGATGGAGACCAAAGTGCTTTAGTCGCTGCCAAGGCTCGAGTTGCACCCATCAAGATTGTGACAGTACCTAAATTAGAGTTAACTGCGGTTTTGATAGCCACACGTCTTGTTCAATTTATTACAGAGGCACTCAAGGATCATCATGAATTCAATAATGTATATTTGTGGTCCGATAGTCAGATTGCGATTGCATGGTTGCGCAGTCAGAAAGTGTTGCCCGTGTATGTCAGTAATAGAGTGAATGAGATCCATGGACTACTTCCCACTGCGAATATAAGATATGTGTGCACTAAGGATAACCCGAGCGACCTGTTGACTAGGGGCATTACCGCCAAACTGTTGTCCGATTCTCCGTTGTGGTGGCAGGGGCCTTCGTGGCTAACTTCCACAACAGAGTGGCCAGAGGATCGAGCAACGGCCGTACCAGTTCAGGTAGACTTTCCCGTATAATCAATGGCCGCAGCAGTAGTCACTCAGGATATTAATGGCATCACAATTGCTTGGGACAGATATAGTAGCTATGATGATAAGGCAGTACGGGTCCTTGCATGGGTTAACCGTTATGTATGTAATTTGCGGCGAAAGGTAAAGGGAGAGCTCTTAACTGACACCCCTTCCTTGCTAGTTAGTGAAATGCGAGCCGCTGAGAAATTAATGATTATGACAGTGCAAAGGGAATCCTATATGAGTGACTGGAACATCTTGACCAACACTAACCATAATTTACCGGGTACTAATGTCATGAGACAGCTAGGACTATTCGTAGATAATGGTGTGATCAAATGTGAATGCTATTACGCCATCTCGCATGCTAAGAGGCAGACAATTAAAATAATTCCCAAAAGAAGCAATAGCCGGTGAGGAATTGACAGATCCATCATTCCGCAGGGATGTTATGACTGCCAGATATATCACTATATGAATAAATTGTCAAAAAATATTTGGAAAAGTTGGCAGTCTGACTACCTCTTGGCATTGAGAGAGACGCATCAGTGTCACTTGAGGACTGAAGGCAATTCATGGCCGAAGCTAGGGGATGTTGTTCTAATACATGACGACGGTTCTCGGCTAATGTGGAAACGAGGGAAAATCACTAGCCTAGAGGCGGGCATGGATGGAATAAGTCGAGCAGCGCATCTTAAGACGAGTACAGGTGTCACCACTCGCCCCATTGTTAGGTTGTACCCCTTAGAACAGGCAGTAAGTCAGTGCGTGGCCCCTTCCGATGAACCGTCGACTCAAGATCTCCCTCTTAACACGTTAGGTGTTGATCGGGGGGTGAGCGATATTGAGTTACGTCCCTCCCGTCAAGCCGCATTAGGCGCTGCTTCTTTATGGCGGAATAAAATAGCTTCTGGCCAACTGTAACTTATAAATTGTATATATATATGTACCCTAGCCTGGGTTAAGATCAAGAGATCATAAATATTGATCTCTCCTAGCCTGGATTAAGAATGAAATTATATCCAATTTAATTTACTGGTATTGATCAAGGTATATGCGAATGCATGAGTGTACCTTAAGTATAAGCTATATATGAAAGATGTAAGCCCTTAGTTAAGATTCGTAGCTGAGGTCCCGTATGTAAACAAAGGGGATCTCACTTGCTGTATAGGAGCCAATCTGCCAACATAGAATATAATTAGTGATCTTCAATAATCTACTACATCCTCCACTCCACTTCTTTAATACTTCGCTCTACATTCAGATAAGCCTTTTCTATAATCACTGGGACCCACATTATTTTATGAGTGCTTAGTGTGACGCACGTCAGCTTCCCAGCGACCACGAGGGGGCGGCGGTTGGCTCCCTATCCTCTTCTCCCCTCTCTCCAGGCAGTGAAATGGGCTACAGTTATCAGAGAATGTTGTTCTTTCTTTCATAGTGTTCGTGTTGTTACAGACAGTCCCGTGGTGGTCTTTACTTTCGTCTGTGACAACGGGAAGTATTTTATATCGTTAGTAGAATGTAAGATGCATTGTGGAGGAAGAGAGAGAATAGCACGAGCGTGGTGGTAATATGTGCGTGCGTAGGTATGTGTTACCTCCCTCACTCGAGGTGTCTTCCCGCTCGCGCACTTTCCTGCGCCCTTGATTGGCTGGTGGTTCCTGGCGCCTTCTGCAGCCCTGCTGCCTGGTGACGTAGTCGTCTGTGATTGGCGGCCGCGGTCCTGGGATGGTGGTGCGGGCTCCTGTCCTTGTGTCTCCCTCAGAGCTCCTCGTAGTGCTGTAACGCTAACATCCCTTTGCAATCTATCAGCCCACCTCACCCCCATATTGCGAACTTTCTCTACCACTGCTTACCTTCTTCTCTCTGTATATCCTACTATTAATTAACTACCCTTCCCCTTGACGTTGATTTCATATATCCGTCACTGTATTATACAGCGAGCTCTCAGAGATATTATATGTACTTAGTTAGGCATTTTGGATCAGAGGGTTATCCATTTTGGCTTGGGGAGGTTTGACATACTCATCGTGTTGCCCCAACCTTATTTTCTTGGGTGTCTGCCAGGTCAGTCGATGCTAGACTGGGGAGAGGCTATCAGGTTGCAGTTTCCTATGAGCATAGACTTCGTTGAGCCTATGCAACTGTACCAGATACCTGCGGAGGCCTAGGTCATTTTCTTGTCTGTGTACCTTAGAGCCTAGCACTGTGTTGGCGTGAGGGTGTTGGCCTAGTCCACCCAGCACTGTGCTAGCTCGTTAGCTTTTGACTTAGGAGGGTCGCCAGGAGAGAACCAGGTACACGAGACCTGGATCTCTCAAGAGAGCACCCCATAATTTAATGCAATTAGGCGCACAGACTTGAGAACGACACTAGGCTACCGAGCAGGTGGCTCGGCCCAGGTAGCTTAGCCTACGACTCCCCTGCTAGACTTCGTCCACCTGGCAGACCCCCGATTAGGGTTTATAATTTCATTGTGTATATGTGTGCAGCATTATTGCTCCTTATGTTTATAGTAAGTCGTGATTGTTGCTGAGAGACCCAACCAGAGCAGGCTAGTGCCTGGTTGGAGAAAGCACATCTTTTTGTGGTTAGAGTTTAGACTGCCGACTGTTTTATAATTACACCTGTGCCAGATAACACTGTATGTCCCTACACTATATATGTTCCCACAGTAATAATACACAGTTCAGAATCCGATACGTACTTCTTAGTTGCATCTGACTTTTGCAGAAGATTCCGGCATGATGCTTTAGGACTTTCTTTGTTTCACTTTCTTTCAGACAGGAGTGACAGTTTACTGATTATTTAACGTAACGTTAATTATCCTTCTTCTAGTTTGCTATTAAATCGTTGCTGCGATTTAATTACTCTATCTATCTTTTTCCTTGTATACTTTAATAAAGTAATCGTATGTTGTATGAGTATAGGCTGCTTCAGTGATCATCAGCCTATAGTGTGCACCTTTTACCGAGTCATAGGATACCTCGTTGTCCAGGCACAACTCAGGGCGGTATAGGTGTTTTGTTCTCCAGTGGTTCAGGCAGGGGTTGGAACTAGTGTTACCGTTGTTGCATTTAGCCTTATCTAGTCCAATGAAGAAGAGCCCTGTGTCTTGTAGAACCTGGATCGTAACAAATGGCGACCTTGCTTAGGATTTTGTGAACTTAAGAAATACTGTGGGAGTATAGTGGTAATTTTTTTATTGAGGAATACAGTGGACACAAATTTTATTTGGCAAGCAGTATAACACATAAAGAGGCTTCAGATAACTTTAGGTGATTAGGTGCTTGCATGAGAGATTATAGATTTTTTTTTTTTTTTTTTTATAAACTTGCACACTTCTCAGTATACACCATGTCTAGCAACAGCTCAGTTAACAGGGATAATCAGACAGTACAGCCTACGGGTGTTGAGCCGCAGCAGGAATTTAATGATGGCATCAGAGTTATTAATTGTGAGGCTGATGCGACTAAGTTTGTGGAGATACCAGTAACAGCGAGTCGGTTGGAGGGGATTGATTGCTATGGTCTGCGTTGTTTGGCCCCGGTCCTGGGGCATGTCGGCTTTGGCAGCATGTCTAAGAGTGACTTGGTGGCTTGTGTGTTGGGTGGTGGCAGTGGGTTGCAGGGTGGAGCGGGGGCTTGGGATCCTTTATCCAAGCCTCCCTTCCACTCTACTCCTATCGCGCCCCCTCGGTTACCAGACCTTGGCACGCTTCCGCAATCTGATAGTCGCTGGCAGCGTGGTTTGCCCCAGGGTGAGCCACTGGGTGGGTCTCCTATAATTGCTCCTCCCCCTCAGGGTTTGACTGCTGATATGTTGTTGCAACTGGAGTTGGCTAAGATCCAGATCCAGCGTGAAGTTGAGATGGCTCACATCCAGTGTGAAGTTGAGATGGCTAAGATTCAGGCCGAGATGGCTAAGGTTCAGGCTGAGGAGAGGACAGCATGCCGTGAGGCAGAGATGCAGGTTGAAGCAACTAGGTACTGTGCTGAGATGGATGTTGAGAAATCTAGGGTGGAGACAACAGGGCGGCATCTCGGTTCTGGGAATCGTGGGTCTGAGTCTTTATCGCACTTGCTTAAATTAGTCCCTGTGTTCGATGAGTCTGGTGTGAATGAGTTTTTTGCACGGTTTGAGAAGAAGTGTCGGGAGCATGAGTGGCCGGAGATTAAGTGGGCAGCCCTTGTATCATCAAAGCTTGTTGGGAAAGGTCTCAAGGCATATGACTCGCTGTCATTGGAGGACTGTACTAACAATTGGGGAGATTGTAGGCACCAATCGATCAGGGCTAGACCCAGGTGAGGTTATAGGCATGTGATAAAGAGTCGCTGGAACTCCTGTTTCATTTGCTTGGCCTCTCTTACTGATTTTCTTTGTGCCTCATTTACACTGAGAGCAATCCAGCTAGCTCTCACAAACACCTCCTCCTCCTATCCAATTCACTACACTAAACATGCACACCACACTTCATTCCTCCACACCAAAATTAAAAAAAAATAAATTATGAATTGTAGCCCAGCCTCGGAGTCCCCAGGGGGGGGGACCATAAATGCCCCCTCACCCGACCGACCATCCCCTGACGACCCCACACAATTACCTGGACCTCGGCCTGTTACTCTTTCTATTAATTTCTGCAACATTCGCGGACTTTCCTCTAACTTTCACTCTGTTGAGCACCATCTCTCCTCCTACAAACCTGATCTTCTCTTCCTCACCGAAACTCAGGTGTCTGTAGCAACTTCCAGCAACCCCTTCTCTGTATCCTCCTACTTTCTCTATCCTAGTTTCAAAGCCAAGGGCAGATGTTGTGCATATTGTTACGGCTGGATCGGCATCACATATTCGGGATTCTTGATCGTAGGACAGAAATGGCTTAAGTGACAACGACACGCTCGATTCCAGTCCCAAATACTATATGCTCCAGACAACAAAAGCACCAACGCCCTACAGAGTTATCGTCTACGGTAACGAGGTACCTTAACTCGGCGAAAGTGTACAACAGGGGTAGGCTATGAGGCTAAACTCCCTCAGACATTTATAGGTTACGTTATTACTAAAGAAATGCAATACTCAAGAAACTACGTTAATATTAAGCCTCTAATAATGTAGAATAGAAGCAGGCTAAAGGTATGACAGTGAAATGCTAAATGACAAATGTACACGCCTACTTGAAAGCGCGTGCACTACACTAACTGTCCCCTACTAACATGCACTAGCATGTAGCATACAAGATGTTCATGATCCAGTAGATACCTAATAATACACAAGGGAGGAACATAAACAGTAGTCACTTATTATAATAATGAATCTATACTTGGAATAACTAAAAGGTTGCAGGCAACAGTACTGCGCCGGTAGCCTACTACCGCATAGGCTACTTCGCTTCTCTCACTCTGTCTCCCCTCCGAGTCCGTATGCGCCCTACGCAACAGAACTCCGGACACAGCAGCAAAACGACAGTGCAGTTAATTGATACATGAAAGTATTAATAGTGTTGTCTTGTGTGTGAGTAATGTGTATTGTAAAGTGTTATAGATATATACTTAAAGAGAGCTGCAATGCATAGTAAAATAAAGATATATCCCACTCATCATCCCCATGTGTTCTAGCTAGCAGGCCAAGTCACAGGAACAACGAGTCCCAGCACCGAAAGCGAGAACCCAGGAGAAGACTGTAGAGAACACAAGGACAGATAAATTACGTTACTCTACTATACCGGCACTACGAGCGAGCTGTAGTCTCGGATGCTACACTCGCTCCTGGCTCGGTAGCAAATCAAGGCTAAGTCCTCGTCCCTCTACAGACAACTCCTGGGCATGGTCGGGCTCTTACACATGGCACCAGTCTAGTCACAAATGGGATGATGAGCAGGGCATATAACTCGTGAACATGTAGAACGTTCACCAACTATCCTCATCAAGAAGATCGCTGTTCACATTAACCCCTTAAATCTAATACATGTAAATATATGCTTGTCCTAAGAGTAATACGAGAGGTGAGTGCTGAAACTCCTTTAGGACCTCAAGGGAAGGTTATGCATTTAAATAGAGAGAAGAATGAAATGAGAGTAATGTCGTCAGAGAGAAAGAGTGCAACCGTGAGAAGTGGGGAGAGAGAGCAAGGGATGTTAGAATCTCAAAGGTTCTAGGCAACCTAGTCCAGGAACACACAGCCAACCTCCAGGCAGTGTGCTGTACGACAACATGGGCCCAGCCCAGGCAGGCAACAATGGACTACCAACCCTATCGCGCCTAGCTATAAGGGCAAGGCTGCCAACCAGTCCATACGTCTGGCAACCACCCGGCCGGCAGCGCGGCGTGTTGCTACCCTCTTGCTCTGAAGCCCAACTCACTCTCTCTCTCTGAATTCCCATTATCCTATCTATCAACTTCTCTATTGATACTACATATTAAATGGAAGGTCTCGACATGGCTTAAAACAAAACCCACCACTGGTTAGCACATGACGAGACCTTTGCAGAGATACAAAGAACATAGTTATAAGTTGTCACACTCAATATACATAGCGGCTGACGGTAGCCAGATCACGGGCGGTACAGTGGAGTACCAAGGAGTACAATCAGGTTGCGTTGCCCAGCACTGGGGTGCGTCACAGCCCCCCCAAGATTTTAGATAATCGACCTTAGAAGCATTATCAAAATCTGACAGGCAACCAACCGACCTGCTACCCTTAGCTGCCACTAATTGCAAAAGGTGCACAACAACTGAAGTGTGAATTATACATAAAACACAATATTGCATGCATCATGCTACAACAATAAAGAGTTACAAAACTAAAAAAAAAAAAGTTTTCTCGTTTATTTTATTGTTTTATAATCTTTTTGGACGGCGTTATGATAGCCTAATTTTACTCCTGCTCAACCCACACACCGTGCACGACTATCTTGGATCATCAACCCTTGATAGACAATCTGCTATCACGTTCTCACTCCCGGCAATATGCTGAATGTTGAGATTATACTCTTGGAGCATTAGGGACCACCTGGTCAACCGCATATTCCGATTGTGAAACTGATTTAGGAATTTCAAGGGATGATGGTCCGTATAAATCGTCACTACCGGGCCGTAGGCTGGAACATAAACTTCGAAATGTTTGAGCGACAAAACGATAGCCAGAAGCTCCTTCTCTATAGTCGAGTAATTCCTTTGTGCCGAATTAAACTTGCGAGAAAAGAAGCTCACTGGGTGTTCCAAGCCCTCGGAATCAGTCTGCAGTAACACTGCCCCGGCACCCACACCGCTGGCATCAGTCGCCAGCTGAAAACTCCTGGAGAAGTCTGGGGCCCTCAAAATCGGATGTGTACACAGCAGGTGCTTGACTAGGTCGAAAGCCCTCTGACACTCCGCAGCCCAACAGAACTTCACTGACTTCGACAGTAGATCAGTTAACGGTGCTAAGACAGTAGAGTGTCCCCGGATGAAGCGCCTATAATAGCCTATCATACCTAGGAACCGCATGACCTGGCGCTTAGTGGTGGGCCTGGGAAACATATTGATAGCCTGTATCTTGCTCAGGGGGGGGCACACCCGGCCTAACAAAGGCCCCCCCCTGAGCCCCGACCACAAAGCCAAGATACTGCACAGTAGCCTTTACAAACTCGCACTTCCTCAGGTTCACCACCAGCCCAGCATCGTGCAACTTCCTAAACAGGGTCTCTAAGTGCCTTAGGTGATTTTCAAAATCGTCATCATATACTATCACGTCATCAAGGTAGACCGTGCAGTTAGGGATTTCGTCACAAATATCGTTCATCAGGTTTTGAAACGTGGCTGGTGCGTTCTTAAGCCCATAAGGCATTACGTTACATTGGTAGGTCTTGCCATCTACCACAAAACCACAAACTTGCTTAGCTCGGTCCGACAGGGGTACTTGCCAGTAGCCTTTTACAAGATCAATTTTAGTAAGGTACTTTGCATTCCCTATCTTGTCCACGCTGTCGTCAACTCGAGGCAAAGGGTAAGGGTTGGTGGTGGTCAAGCCATTTAGCCTACGAAAATCTATGCAGAACCGCACCTTGCCGTCAGGTTTTGGCTGCAACGTGACGGGTGATGTCCACTTCACATAACCTTCAGTGATCATCCCTCTCTCAACCATGTACTTTAACTCCTCCCGTAAAGCTGGCAACTTTACCGGGGGCACACGGTAGGGCACTGACTTGAAGGGCACATTATCACCGACGTCCACGTCGTGCGTTACCTGAGTAGTGAGACCTGGGTGTTCGGCGAAAACAGAGGGGTATGACCTGAACAGGCCTAGGACAGCAGCACCCTGGTGCTCAGGCAGGTGACTTACAGCTTGCCTAGCCTCTTGTTCAGTATTCCCCGCCCACTGTTCCGCGGAAATGACACAGTCCCAGCTATCCTCCTCAGCAGCATGACTGTCCCCACCTCCTTCTCCACCCTGGCCGCTGCAGGCCAGCACAGGGACAGTGAGAGGCTCTGAGGGGCGTCTCACATACTCTTTCATGAGGTTAACATGACATAACTGATGTTTTTTCCTACGGTCAGGTGTTGCAACGAGATAATCAAGGTCGGACAGTTTCTTAGCCACCACATACGGCCCAATGAACTTGGCAGAAAGGGGGTGTCCAGGCAAAGGTAAAAGCAACATTACCTCCTGACCCACCGAAAACTCCCGAAGCTTCACCTTGGCGTCATACTGGTGCTTCATGACCGCCTGTGCATTAACCAAGTTATTACCTGCCGCTGCCATGCAACCTATAAGTCTCTCCCGGCTCTCAAGGACATATTTAAGTACAGACCCCGGCTTCTCTTCGCCCTCCCAGATCTCTTTCACCATACTTAACCCTTAATTAGCGGCGAGCAACATAAGTCGAGTTAAAAAAAGCTGGACTATGTGGCGGCGCTCGACATAACTCGAGTGGCAATTTCAGCACGTAATGTGGCTGAGAGAGAGAGACAAGTGGTGGCAGGAGACTAGCGAGCGTATGACTGCTCCAGACCACCGCGGCGAACCTACTGACACAAATCTCAGCTCCCTCCTCCCTCTCTCACTCGCTACATACTCAATTATGTACTGAAAGTACCGAATTACCTGCTTTTTGCACTCGCGTTGCACGGTTATTGCAAGAAAACTATCCATCATACAAGGATCGTTATGGTGTCATTCGAAAGCTCTGTTTATGCCCTTTCAGGGATAGGTACTTGTTTTACGTTCTGGGTCTTATTTAGGCATGAAAATGATCACGTAAACAGCCCTATTTTGGCTAAAAACACCCCGCTGTGCGGTACACATAAATAAACCGCATAGGCCGCTCGTAAGGTGTTAAAGGTCCTCTCACATTATGGCCAAAGACTAGCTGATTTGGACTGAACCCCAGGCTCTCTCCTGGGACTTCACGTGCAGCGAACAGAACATACGGCAGACCCAAATCCCAATCAGTGTCATGTTCTGCACAGTAACAGCGTAGCATACTCTTCAGGGTCGAGTGCCACCGCTCCAAGACTCCCTGACTCTCGGGATGGTAGGCTGACGACACTACAGAACATATACCGTGCAACTGAAGGGTTTGCTTGAACAATTTGGATGTAAAATTGCTCCCCTGGTCTGACTGCACCTCACGTGGAAATCCATAACGGGAACAGAACAATAATAAGTTTTTAACAACTGCCTTTGCCGAGCCGTTTCTCATGGGGTATGCGTCCGGGTATCTCGTAGCCACATCCATGATTGTCAACAGGAATTTATTGCCACTACTAGTAGGCGGGAAAGGGCCAACCAAATCTACTACAACTTTGCTGAACGGAGGCCCGGTGACAGGTATGGGAAACAAAGGTGCCTTCGGGATTGTCTGGTTAGGCTTCCCCGTTGTCTGGCAGGTCGCACACCCAGCCACCCATGCACAGACATCAGCCTTTACCCCAGGCCACCAGAAAAACCTGCCCAATGCCGCCAATGTTTTTGTTACCCCCAAATGACCCGCCACCGGCACATCATGCGCCAGACACAATAAGGACTCTCTATACTTATTTGGAACAACCACCTGGTCTACTACCCTCGCACCGCCCTCCCACTTCGATTTGGGGTCTAAAAATCTGCGGTACAATATCCTGTTGAGCCTAAAGAAATCTCCCGGCTTCGCATCCCCATCTTCCTCCAACTCTATGGCACCATTGCTATAACGAGCTAGGCTAGCGTCTTGCAGCTGCTGCTCACTTATGTCCCCGGGCGTCAATGCATCAAGATGGTTTTGTAATAAGACATTACCCCGGCTAGTAGGCTCTACTGCCTTAGTGGCTCTCGCTACAGCTCTTGCCTCACGCGAAGTCTTACCCAACTCTGCCTTGTTACACACCATCTCTGGGCCAGAGTCAACTCCCGTGTTTATTATAGGTCCAAGTACCGAATCACCGAGAAGTGCAGCAGAATCAATGTCCCTTTTCCTGCCCTTAGCAACCTTCTCCTGATCCTTCCTCCACTGTCCCCGAGGTTGAGTGCTAGGCTGTGCAGGAGCCGCAGAGCGAGATCGGGTTACCACACAGGCCATCTCATCCTGTTGGCACCTCCCAACCCATTCCCGATTCTCACCATCCACGTCGGCCGCCCTCTCGGCAACGACTAAGGGTGGAGTCCCGGAAGTGGGCACCGCAAAGTCGTTGCCGAGAAGAAGGTCGACGCCCTCAACTGGCAAACACTCAACGATCCCTACATCCAGCTCCCTGCACACCTCTCCCACTCTCAACTCCAACCTCACAAGTGGGTATGACCTCGTAGCATTTATACCCTGCACCACAACAACTCTGGCCGCATTTATCGGTTTCCCTGTGAAGTTCCTCAACAAAGTTTGCGAAGCCCCCGTATCCCTCAACAAGTCAACCCTCCGTAGTTCACTCCCCCAGCTCACAAACCCGTGTCCCCGATGGCTACAGAAAGTGTCCCGGACAGGTGTCGAGCCTTCCGTACGCTTCTTTACCGCGTGTGCCTCAGCTGCTGACAACCTACCCCGGGCAGTTGCTGCAGCCTTCAGAGACACACCGATACTGTGAACCAATGACACCGGCTTAGCGGGAGTGTTACTAGGGCACTCACGTGAATAATGGCCTAGCTTCTGACATTTGTAACATTTCACATCCCCAATGGGCTTCTTCCCTTGTGCGGGCGAAGAAGGGGCCTGACCTTTAGTAAACGGGAGAGGCTTGTGTTTGTAGGTGTTATTAGGTGCAATGCTTTTAGTGTGGTTATGTGTGTCATAGGATTTGTTATTATCGAAAACTCTGGTGGGTGGGGTATAGCGCCCCTTCTGCCCTGACTCAGCCCTCTGAGCGGCACCGCAACCACGAATCAATGATAATCTGAGGTCTGCCATCTTGGCAGCCTCCTCTACTGTCTTGGGACATTTTTCCTTAATGTTCAGCGTTAGATCGGTTCCAGTACATTTGTAAAACTGTTCCAGATAGAAAAGTTGCTTAATTTCCTCAGCCGACTCTGCGTGCTCGGACCGAAACCAGTTATTACATGCATCTGTTAAGTCCCGTGCGTGCTCCATAAAACTGACGTCGCTCTTCTTATTCACGCCACGGAACTTCAATCTATAAGTTTCGGGTTGCAGTTCGTAGGCCCGGAGCACAGCCTCCTTCACCAGTCCATACACGACACTCTCGTCCAGTGACAGTGCATCGTAGGCTTTCAACCCCTTACCCACTAGACGTGATGAAACTAATGCTGCCCATTTAACCTCCGGCCAGTCATACTCACGACACTTCTTTTCGAAACGAGCAAAAAACTCAGTCACTGCTGTCTCATCAAATGCGGGTACTAACTTAATTAAATGCGAAAGTGAGTCTGTAACCCGGTGCCCACCACCGAGATGACGCCCCGTGGTCTCTACTCTAGACTTCTCGACATCCATTTCAGCCTGGTACCTGGTTGCATCCTGATTGGCTTGGATTCTAGCAACCTCTATGCGTTCTATACTAGCCTGTTGTATCTGAGTCTCCTGCAGCTTAAACTTAGCTAGTTCTAGCTGAAATAACATCTCAGGAGACAGGCCTGGGGGGGGAGAGCACAAAATGGGGGATCCACACCGAGACGTGTTTACGGGTAAGCCAGCTTGCCATTGAGAACCCTCCTGCTGCATCGTGCTAAGACTCGCTGGCTGAGGGCCCAGCTCAGGGGTAGAGTGGAATGGAGGCTTGGAGGGAACCCCCCAAGACCCCACTCCACCCACCGCCCCATCGCCATCACCCAACAAACATGCCACCAAATTCTTCTTGGGCCAACTGTCAGGACAGTCCCGCCCCAAAACCGTGGCTAAACAGCGAAGACCGTAACAATCAATAGCCTGCAGGCGCTGTTCGGTCAAAGGTGTCTGCAAAAATGCCCGGGCATCCCTCTCTCCACTTATAACACTCCCCTCCCTAAATATCTGCTGTACTTGCTGGTCACTAGGCTGTACCGTGTTATCCTCCCCCGTAAATGATGAGTCATTAGACATAGTGATGGTTATACAATTGCTGTTCATAAACAAAAAAAAGTGCTTATTACTAATTGCAGTCTCGACTCACAAAATGTTAAAGATGCTTGAATGACTCTACTCTAGACACCTAACGAAACAATCTGCAAGTCCACCAATACAATAATGACACAATAAAAATTCCTCCAATATGCAAGAAAATTCTAGCCAGCTCTACTAGGTAGCATAGAATAGTTCTCCAAAAAACATGTGATAGGATACTACTGAATCTTGTGCAAGGTCGCCATTTTGTTACGGCTGGATCGGCAATACATATTCGGGATTCTTGATCGTAGGACAGAAATGGCTTAAGTGACAACGACACGCTCGATTCCAGTCCCAAATACTATATGCTCCAGACAACAAAAGCACCAACGCCCTACAGAGTTATCGTCTACGGTAACGAGGTACCTTAACTCGGCGAAAGTGTACAACAGGGGTAGGCTATGAGGCTAAACTCCCTCAGACATTTATAGGTTACGTTATTACTAAAGAAATGCAATACTCAAGAAACTACGTTAATATTAAGCCTCTAATAATGTAGAATAGAAGCAGGCTAAAGGTATGACAGTGAAATGCTAAATGACAAATGTACACGCCTACTTGAAAGCGCGTGCACTACACTAACTGTCCCCTACTAACATGCACTAGCATGTAGCATACAAGATGTTCATGATCCAGTAGATACCTAATAATACACATGGGAGGAACATAAACAGTAGTCACTTATTATAATAATGAATCTATACTTGGAATAACTAAAAGGTTGCAGGCAACAGTACTGCGCCGGTAGCCTACTACCGCATAGGCTACTTCGCTTCTCTCACTCTGTCTCCCCTCCGAGTCCGTATGCGCCCTACGCAACAGAACTCCGGACACAGCAGCAAAACGACAGTGCAGTTAATTGATACATGAAAGTATTAATAGTGTTGTCTTGTGTGTGAGTAATGTGTATTGTAAAGTGTTATAGATATATACTTAAAGAGAGCTGCAATGCATAGTAAAATAAAGATATATCCACTCATCATCCCCATGTGTTCTAGCTAGCAGGCCAAGTCACAGGAACAACGAGTCCCAGCACCGAAAGCGAGAACCCAGGAGAAGACTGTAGAGAACACAAGGACAGATAAATTACGTTACTCTACTATACCGGCACTACGAGCGAGCTGTAGTCTCGGGTGCTACACTCGCTCCTGGCTCGGTATGCAAATCAAGGCTAAGTCCTCGTCCCTCTACAGACAACTCCTGGGCATGGTCGGGCTCTTACACATGGCACCAGTCTAGTCACAAATGGGATGATGAGCAGGGCATATAACTCGTGAACATGTAGAACGTTCACCAACTATCCTCATCAAGAAGATCGCTGTTCACATTAACCCCTTAAATCTAATACATGTAAATATATGCTTGTCCTAAGAGTAATACGAGAGGTGAGTGCTGAAACTCCTTTAGGACCTCAAGGGAAGGTTATGCATTTAAATAGAGAGAAGAATGAAATGAGAGTAATGTCGTCAGAGAGAAAGAGTGCAACCGTGAGAAGTGGGGAGAGAGCAAGGGATGTTAGAATCTCAAAGGTTCTAGGCAACCTAGTCCAGGAACACACAGCCAACCTCCAGGCAGTGTGCTGTACGACAACATGGGCCCAGCCCAGGCAGGCAACAATGGACTACCAACCCTATCGCGCCTAGCTATAAGGGCAAGGCTGCCAACCAGTCCATACGTCTGGCAACCACCCGGCCGGCAGCGCGGCGTGTTGCTACCCTCTTGCTCTGAAGCCCAACTCACTCTCTCTCTCTGAATTCCCATTATCCTATCTATCAACTTCTCTATTGATACTACATATTAAATGGAAGGTCTCGACATGGCTTAAAACAAAA
Organism: Paralithodes platypus; assembly: GCA_032716605.1. Classification (NCBI taxonomy): domain Eukaryota; kingdom Metazoa; phylum Arthropoda; class Malacostraca; order Decapoda; family Lithodidae; genus Paralithodes; species Paralithodes platypus. The sequence continues at coordinate 22,237,925 of CM064525.1, forward strand.
CCCACCACTGGTTAGCACATGACGAGACCTTTGCAGAGATACAAAGAACATAGTTATAAGTTGTCACACTCAATATACATAGCGGCTGACGGTAGCCAGATCACGGGCGGTACAGTGGAGTACCAAGGAGTACAATCAGGTTGTGTTGCCCAGCACTTGGGTGCGTCACAGTATGCTTTCCCGACTTTTGACATACGGGAGCGCGAGCCACGTATCTGATTCGAAATCCAAAACATACCGGGCGGCCTTGGCCGCACCCACCACCTCCCAGACCAGCGTGGCTACTCCCGCCATGCGTACCAACCCCCACGACTAGACACAATTTCATTTACATTTTGCGTACTAAGCCCTTACGTTTTACGTATTCGGTTGCCAACTACCAATAAACCTTCGTACGGGAGCATACGGGAGCATATACGTGAATGTGTGACCCCGACATTAAGGCCGCGCCCTCTATTAACGGGGAGCAAAAAAAAAAAAAAAAAAAATTGGAAATAAGGAAGCAAAGAGAAGAATTAAAAGAAGTGAAGATGGTAGAGAAGTGAGGGATGAGAGAAGAAGGAAGGGGTGGAGGAAGGGATTAAAGAAAGAAGGGGTTAATTAATGATGGAAGGGATTTGAGAGAAGGAAACAAAGAACTGAAGGAGAGAGATATATAAGCAACAAGGAAAGAAAGAAAAAAGGGAGAGAATTACAGGAGGAAGCAAGAATGAATGAAGAATGAAAAGAAAGGGAGAAGAAAGAATTAAAAGGAAGGAATAAAACAATTAATCCAACAAAAGGGAGAACAAATGAAAAGGAAGGAGGACAAAAATAAAAGGGAGAAGTATGAAACGAAGGGAAGGTGAAAGAATGAAAAAGAAGGAAGAAGAAAGAATGAAAAGGAAGGAAGTAAATTATCTATGCAAGGTTTGGGCAACTTCAATATACTCCTTGGCTCCCTCTATTATTGAGAATAACAAATGGGAAGAAAGAAACAAACAGAGTTGAAGGAAGCGCGTATTTAGAAGGAAGGAGTGAAGGAAGAAGGAGGAGACGGAAAGGAATGGAGAAAGGAAAGAAGAAAGCAATTAACCCCTTCAGCAAGGTGACGTAATTATCATCATAATCTGGTTAACATTAGACGATTTTGTTTAGCTTATAATCTACCTCTAGGATTCAAAGGGGTAAATACGATCTCAGTAAACCCTCTGAATAAAATAGGCCCTTTTTAAAATGCATAAAATCGTATAATTTTAGCCAGAATCAAAAGTAAAAAGGCATCATCGTGCTGAAGGGGTTAAGGAAGGAAACGTACAACAGAAAATAAGAATTATTAAAGAAAAAAGCAAGGAAGGTAGAAATTAAGGAAAGAAGCAAGGAAGGAATAAATTAAAGAAAGAAGTAAGGAAGGTAGACATTTAAGAATGAAGGAAGAATGAACGATGGAGGCGATTATAAGGGTAGCAAAAAGTATAATTAAAGTTTGGGTTCACAGGACGAAGGAAGGAAGGAAGGAAAACTAAACAGAAAGACGTAAGAAAACAGTTTATGCACGTTTTAGGCAATTCAATATACTCGTTGGCGTTCTGTATCATTGGGAGCAGAACGAACTAAGATTGGACCGAAGGAAGCAAAAAACAAAATTGAAAGAAAGAATACAAAAACAGAAACGTAGGAATTAAAAAAACTGAAGGAAAATGTATGATAGATGGAAGAAAAGAGGAAAAAGTAGGAATAAATGGATGATTTAAATCGGTGCAGAAGTATCAATTCGTAGGAGTTAAGGTAGGAAGGAAGGAAGAAGAGAGAGTGGGAGGGAAGAAGGAAGGCAGGAATAAATGAAGGAAGGAAGGAAGGAATGCATGAATGAATGAAGGAAGGAAGGAAGGAAAGAAGGAAGGCAGAAAGGAAGGAAGATTAGAAAAAGTATAAGCCAGTTTTTGTGGTGGCCTCTGAGGAATACAGTATACTCGGGTCGCGCCCTCTATTATTGACACAAGACAAAAATATACAACAAATAAAAATATAATAAAACGAGAGATTGAAAAGAAGGATAAAAAAAGGGAATTGAGGACTGAGGAAGGAAGGATTGAAGTAGGAGAGGGTAATATTTCTGCAGAAAAATGCACAAACTTATTTTGCAGAGGTTCTTTGAGGTATCTTTTAAGGTTGAGGGAGGTTAATGGGATAAATTGTAAAAAGAAAATACAAAACATCTCCCCTTAAAGAAGGAATGAAGCAAGGACTGACAGAAGGAATGCAAGAAAGAAAGAAATAGAGAAGGCAGAAGAAAGGTATGGCGATACAAATAAGAAATGAACAAGATACACCAAGATGAATATTTGAATAAAGTCAACCTTAAAGATACAAAGACAGACAAATACACCAAGATAAATATTTGAATAAAGTCAAGATTTAATGAAGAAAAACAGGCAAATACACCAAGATGAATGCCTGAATAAAGCCAATATTGAATAAACAGACAGTCAAATAAACCACGATTTATTTGTATTATAAAGTCAAAATTGAATAAACAAATACAGGCAAATATTAGATAGCAAGATGAATGTTCGAATAAAGTCAAGATTGAATAAACCTACACAGCAAATATCCAAAGGTAAAGTCAAGATTGAATAACACAACAGTTACCCCAAGATGAATGTTCCAATAAAGTCAAGATTTAAGAGGGGTCAACGGCGTTTTTATCTTTCTCTCCTTTTCTCCATTTCCCTGGCTTGTATCCATTCGGTCCCATTCAACCAACTGTTTTAAGACGTTTATCCCCATCCAGTGTTTATTTCTGACTGGCGAGCGATAGCGAGCCAGCATTGTATGGAGAAAGCCGGCTTCGCCGGAGACATTTTTCTATCGAAATATGTACAAATTTAGCTTGCTGTCAAAACAAAAATATAAATATGTTGGCTCGCTACCGTTCGCCAGGAAACTATTGACACCTGGGTGGGGGTAAACGTCTTAAAACAGTAGGCTGAATGGGGCCGAATGAATACAAACCAAAGATAGAGGGAGAGAAAGAGAAAAAAAGCGAGGTGGGCTCCCTTAATAAACAAAGACAGGTGAAATATTATAGAGGAAGATGAAAGATGGGAGACAAAGTAGGAAAGGAGAAAGATGAATAACAAAAGATATAGAGAAGAACAAAGACGAGAAGCGATTAAAAGTCAAGATGGCAGAAGGGGATAAACAAATGAAACAAAAAAGATGAAGAAAGAAAGTTAAGCCTGGTGGGATTGGAGAAAGGGATCAGGAACAACAATAACAACAACAACAATAATAATAACAACAATAATAAAAAAAATAAAATAACAACAATAATATTAACAACAATAATATCAACAAAAATATTAACAATAACAAAATAAAAACAAATAACAACAATAACAACAACAAGGCAACAAGCAGTATATACGGAAAATAAGAGCTTAGGCAATATGTATTATTTTATTTCTTAATATATTTATTATTATTTTAGTTTCCTCCCTAGGCCTCCATCAACATTAGCTCGCTATCGCTCGCCATGAAAATAAAATCGACAGCTAAATGGCACTAAATGTCGAAATATTGACAACAAATGGGGAAAAGGTCATAAAATCGACCAACTAAACTCTATCCAACTTAACTTTGCCGCCGGCCTCTACAGCAGATACGAGACCGCGCCTGTGATTGGCTGGCAATGACCTCACGCCCTAGACATTAAGGCCCGAATTCTAGAACAAGGCTTGAGACCGACTTGAATTTTGAGTCTGTCTCAAGTCGGACTTGAGACGAGCTTTAAAAAAACTGATATGCTAAAACGAGTCTTGAGATTATCTAAGACCGAGCCGATGCCTCTGAGCCTAAGCCACCTCCGAGTATGCTTGAGACAGACTTGAAAGTGGGCATGGCACGATGGTGTTTGACAGAGATCGACTTGATGGACGATTTCGTCAATTATAAAACTTAAACCTGCTTGTAAAAGGCCGACAAAGTGGACAGGCAGAGTCCCATAATTGTTGTAATGATGTGCAGATGAGAGAAAACGGTGTAATCAAGAAGTAGGCTACAGTACGAATACACAACTTCAAGTTTCTACAAATACAATATATTTAGGCAAGATTGGGAAGAATATTCTCACTTAAATGATTAAATATATCATATATTGGTTATTGTAATCAACTTACAATTATAATTTACAACAGTAAACTATTTGTTATAACTAGCTTCATTACTGCAATGGTTAGCCTAATACTTCCTTTATTACAAATTATGTATTATGTATGCTTTGTAATCTTATCTTAATCAAATAACGTATATAGCTATAGGTTCGGTTAATGCGACGTGCTAAATAGGCTATCCAGTCACTCCGCCTCACGACTACTTCGCCTTATGACCACTTCGCCTATGTCCATTACGCCTCACGACCAGTTCGCCTTGCCACCACTACGCCTCACTACCACTTCGCCTTGCGTCAATGACGCCTCAGCACCAGTTCGCCTCATGATTCAGCTTCCCTAACCTAACCTAACCTAACCTAACCTAACCTAACCTAACCTAACTATCAAAAACTAATGTACATCGTTCAAATTGTGCGTCAAATTAGTAGAGAGGTGAAGCGGTAAGAAAGCGTGAGGCGAACTGGAGCTGAGGCGTTGTTGTCGTGAGGCGAAGTGGTACTGAGGTGTAGTGGTTACAAGGCGAAATGGTTGTAAGGCGTTGTGGTCATGAGGCGAAGAGACCAAGGCGAAGTAGTAATGAGGCGAAGTGGCCTGCTCCCCTAAATAGTACTCTTTAAATAACTAAGTAGCCTACATAATCAGTAGGCCTATACGGTGTTTGGCGTGAATTAGTGGGCTATGTCGTGGAAATACATTCCTTATACAGTAGCCTATATATATCTATATATTTATATATATATATATATATATATATATATATATATATATATATATATATATATATATATATATATATATGTTTCTAATCTCTCAGCGGGGATGAGAGATTAGAAACATTTAGTATCTCACGTGTATTTGTGATATATTTTCAATATATATATATATATATACAGTATATATTAAACTAGATAAGTTTTAATATTTCTAATGACAATGTGATAGGTGATATCCGAACCTTAAACCAATAAAATACCATATGAAACACATATAATCGTACATATATAGTAAACGCAAGCAAGGAAAGAAATGCTGTTACTGCCTATTTTGAAAATGCAATACGTAAAGCGCGCCCTGTAATTGGCTGAACCGCTTGAGACGAGTCCAGTCAGTCTTCCCTCTCGCTTACTTCTCTTGTTTATCATTTGTATATCTTGCTTGTGTTTACTTCATGATATAAACGTTATTATTGTGTTTCCTGTAATATTTAATAGCTCCTTAGATTCGGATATCTCTGTAATTTATTAAGTAATCATTAAAATTACCTAAACATTTCTGGTTTAATGAATAAATAAGGAACAATACAGATAATAAATAAATTATGAGGGTACTGATAAGATAGCCAATCAGGAGTGTGATGCTGCTTCCACTGACTTTCACTTTTACCAACAGACTTGGATTCATGTCGCTTGTTTTAGGTAATAGCGTGCAATATAATTCACACTTACCTTGGTTTGTATATATGCTTAGCTTTATCATAAGGATTGTGATGTATTAATAGCATGACGGGAAGCTAAAACGGCCGAATTAAGACCAATTAATTTCGAAGTGATAACGAAAGAGTGTAGGATACGTGAGCTAGTGCCATTAAAATCTGTGCCACGAGCAACTCTGTTCCTACACTACCCTTGTATTAGGTGTTGTAGGAATCGTTGGTAGTGGTGACAAAAGTCACCCATATGGCAAAAATTTGGGCATGTGTAACCACCCCTTAAATTACTCTGTAATCGTTCGGACTTGAGCTCGACTTCAAAAGAAAATTTCGACTTGAGCCCGACTTACTGGAGTCGCGTCTTAAGCCACGACTTTGAATATGGCAAAGTCATGCTTGGTAAGTCTGACTTGAGTAAGTCCAACATCCAGACTTGAGTCGGTCTTAAGACCGATTTTCAAGTCGGTGTCAAACCTCGTTCTAGAATTCGGGCCTAAAGGTTCCAGAATTTCCAGAGTTTGTATTATATGCACTTATCCTTGACGTTGTGGTTACAATTTAGCCAAGTTATTATACTAGAAAGTAGCATACAAACCCCTTTGTAATTTTGCATACAACACACAGAGCATAATATTCAGAAACTGCCGAAAAGATGGAAATGCAGTGTATATATATAAAACAAACCACCTCCTGGCAACACTGCACTGGCCCGGCGGCGTCTTTTAAACTCTCAAATATTATCTTATTTGTGTCTGTATGTGCAGATATAACCATTATCTATTAACGTTTACCTTTCGTTGCCTTCGTGCTATTGTTCATAAGGTCGCAGAGTATGGTAAGCAAAAGAATAACATATAAAATATAGCCTATGACGGAACATGAGGATATCACATTATCGTATGAATTAATTCAGCTTTTCTTTTATATTCCATATATATTAATTATATTACTGTAGATAGGTTTAGGTCATTCTAATGGTGTGATAAGTGATATCCGAACCTTAAGAGCTATAAAATACCACATGGAACACATAAAATCGTAAGATATAATACTGTAAACACAAGCAACGTAAGAATTACCGTCACTGTCTACTTTAAATGTGTGCCAAGTCAAGCACGGCCAGTGATTCGCTAATACGCATGGGCCCGAGCCAGTCAGCCTTCCCTCTCGCTTACTTCCCCTGTTTATCAATTCTGTATCTCCTTGTTTTTACTTTACGATATATGCGTTATTATTGTGTTTCATGTTATATTTAATAGCGCTTTAGAATCGGATAGCACTGTAATTTATTAAATAATAATTAACATTTCTTAAACGTATCTAGTTCAATTAATAAATAAGGAATAATAAAGATAATGAATACATTATCAGCTCTGCCTCTCCTATTGGCCAGATAGCCAATCACAGGCGCGGTCTCGTATCTGCTGCAGAGGCCGGCGGCAAAGTTGAGTTGGATAGAGTATAGTGGGACGAACGTCTACAAGCTAAAAAAACAATGGGGTTAAACATGAAGGGAGAAGGGGGTCCAGAAAATGCCACTACCTCCCCCATAAATGAAATGGAACAACAACAAACAAACAACAATAAGGATATATAAGCAAATATAATGAAGAGGAAACGTGAATAAAAGTGTGGATAGCAGAAAGGGATAACACATGTGCACAAGAAAAGTTAAGACAAGTGGGAATGGAGAAAGGGAAAAGGAACAACAACAATAACGAAAACAACAACAGCAACAATAAACATTAAAAGAATAACAAAAACAAAAAAAATAAGGAAGTATCAGAAACAAATGAAGAAGAGGCAACACAAATAAATGATATAATTGCAGAAAGGGATAAAAATGTGCAGAAGAAAAATGGAGAAAGGAAACAGAAACAACAACAATAACAAATAATCAACAACAAAACTACAATAATAACAACAACAATAACAAAAATAAGGACGTATCAGAGTTACGAAGCCAAAAAGAAGAAGAACAACAGGAAAGAAGGATTACAAGTCCGGATGGCAAAACGTGATAAAAGATGCGCAAAGAAGAAGAAGAAGAAGAAGTAGAAGAAGATCCAAACAAAGCCCCAACAAAGAAACCAAAAAGAAGAACAGGAAAGAAGGAATAATTGTCCGGATGGCAAATCGTGATAAAAGACGTGCAAAGAAGAAAAAGAAGAGTAAGAGGAAGAAGAAGAAGAAGAAGAAGAAGAAGAAGAAGAAGAAGAAGAAGAAGAAGAAGAAGAAGGGGAAGAAGAAGAAGAAGAAGAAGGGTGGCAGAAGAAGAAGAAGAAGTAGAAGAAGAAGAAGAAGAAAATGAAGAAGAAGAAGAAGAAGGGGAAGAAGAAGAAGAAGAAGAAGAAGAAGAAGAAGAAGAAGAAGAAGGGGAAGAAGAAGAAGAAGAAGAAGAAGAAGAAGAAGAAGAAGAAGAAAAAGGGGAAGGGGAAGAAGAAGAAGAAGTAGAAGAAGAAGAAGAAGAGGGGGAAGGAGAAGACCAAGGAAAGCCAAATCAAAGAAACCGAAAAGAACAGAAAAAGAAGTAATGAAAGTCCGGATGGCAGAACAGGATAAAAGATGTGCACAGAAAAGTTGCGAAAGAATAAGAAGAAATGGAAGCAAAATATATATAAACGGAAAAGAACAAAAAGGGAAACATTGACAAAATAGAAAACGAGGGCAAAAAGTAAAAGCCCAGATAGCGGAATGGGAAATAACACAAGTACAAAGCAAAGTTGATACAATCAGGAATAGTGAAGAAGAGGAGGGCAAAGAAGAAGAAGACACAAACAATACCACTACAAAGAAACCGAAAATAAAAAGAAGAAGACACAAACAATACCACTACAAAGAAACCGAAAATAAAAAGAAGAGGAAGATCAGGCAAGAAGGAATAAAAGTCCGGATGGCAGAACGGGATAAAAGATGTGCGAGGAAAATTTGGGAAAAGTGGGAATGGATTTAGGGTGGCGAGAGTCACAATCCTCGCTGGGCTGGCCTGCACTGAGGAAGAAGAAGAAGAAGAAGAGGAAGAAGCAGAATAAGAAGAAGAAGAAGAAGAAGAGGAGGAGGTGGATACAGGAGAAAGGGGAAATATACAAAGGAGAAGGAAAGGGGGAAGAAGCAAGGAGGAGGAGAGAGCAAGAAATAAGGAAGAAGTGGGAAAGGGAGAAAGGGAAAATAAGAGGAGAGGGAGAAAGAAGGCAAATGAAAGAAAAAGATAAAAGATACACAAAAACTTAAGAAAAGTGGAAATCAGCAAAAGTCCTTCTGGCCCCTACGAGGCAGACCCCTTCTTTCTTACATCCCTATTAGTTGTTAAGGGGAGATGTGTCGTTTTACTGGACCCCTTTCCCCCTCGTGTTTAGCCCCATTAGTTTTCAGATTTTAAGACGTTCGGCCCATTAGTTTGGTGATTTTAACGCCTTTCGCCCCCATTTCGTCGTCAAGGTTAAGATCTTGGGTGCCATTCAGGTGTTGATGTTTTTCTGGCGAGCGATAGCGAGCCTGTAATTTTAAGAGAAACCAGCCTTCGGCCGGGACATTTTTCTACCGAAAAATGCACAAATTTATCTTGAAGGGGGTGTTTTTCTAAGCTTGATGGAGGTCTAGCGAGGAAACTATTAAATCAATTAATACATTAATTAATAGACCAAAAAAACAGCCACTGTCCTATTAAGTACACAACAGCCACTGTCCCCTTAAGTACACAACAGCCACTGTCCCCTTAAGTACACAACAGCCACTGTCCCCTTAAGTACACAACAGCCACTGTCCCCTTAAGTACACAACAGCCACTGTCCCCTTAAGTACACAACAGCCACTGTCCCCTTAAGTACACAACAGCCACTGTCCCCTTAAGTACACAACAGCCACTGTCCCCTTAAGTACACAACAGCCACTGTCCCCTTAAGTACACAACAGCCACTGTCCCCTTAAGTACACAACAGCCACTGTCCCCTTAAGTACACAACAGCCACTGTCCCCTTAAGTACACAACAGCCACTGTCCCCTTAAGTACACAACAGCCACTGTCCCCTTAAGTACACAACAGCCACTGTCCCCTTAAGTACACAACAGCCACTGTCCCCTTAACTACACAACAGCCACTGTCCCCTTAAGTACACAACAGCCACTGTCCCCTTAAGTACACAACAGCCACTGTCCCCTTAAGTACACAACAGCCACTGTCCCCTTAAGTACACAACAGCCACTGTCCCCTTAACTACACAACAGCCACTGTCCCCTTAACTACACAACAGCCACTGTCCCCTTAAGTACACAACAGCCACTGTCCCCTTAAGTACACAACAGCCACTGTCCCCTTAAGTACACAACAGCCACTGTCCCCTTAAGTACACAACAGCCACTGTCCCCTTAAGTACACAACAGCCACTGTCCCCCTTAAGTACACAACAGCCACTGTCCCCTTAAGTACACAACAGCCACTGTCCCCTTAAGTACACAACAGCCACTGTCCCCTTAAGTACACAACAGCCACTGTCCCCTTAAGTACACAACAGCCACTGTCCCCTTAAGTACATAACAGCCACTGTCCCCTTAAGTACACAACATAGATAATGTTTACAATGTGCAATATTATTAGAGAGACAAAGAATGTAATAATATAATCCCACACATTAACCTCTTTATGATTGTGTGTGTGTGTGTGTGTGTTGTATATCCTAAGTACTAATGTGTGTGACTTGTGTGTGTGTGCGTGTGTGATGTACAGTATATCCTAAGTACTAATGTGTGTGACTTGTGTGTGTGTGCGTGTGTGGTGTACAGTATATCCTAAGTACTAATGTGTGTGACTTGTGTGTGTGTGCGTGTGTGGTGTACAGTATATCATAAGTACTAATGTGTGTGACTTGTGTGTGTGTGCGTGTGTGGTGTACAGTATATCCTAAGTACTAATGTGTGTGACTTGTGTGTGTGTGCGTGTGTGGTGTACAGTATATCATAAGTACTAATGTGTGTGACTTGTGTGTGTGTGCGTGTGTGGTGTACAGTATATCCTAAGTACTAATGTGTGTGACTTGTGTGTGTGTGCGTGTGTGGTGTACAGTATATCCTAAGTACTAATGTGTGTGACTTGTGTGTGTGTGCGTGTGTGGTGTACAGTATATCATAAGTACTAATGTGTGTGACTTGTGTGTGTGTGCGTGTGTGGTGTACAGTATATCATAAGTACTAATTGTGTGGGGTATTTTTGTTTATGGTGTGTGTACGGGCGTGTGTGTTTGCGCGTCCATGTGAGTGTGTGTGTGTATGTTGCGTAGTGTGTGGGAGTGTGTGCGTGCGCGTGTGTGTATGCAAGCTTAATATACGATTCACGGACAAAAATATCAAAATACCAAAGACCGTTCGCCCTATAAATAGAACTGGCAATACACGCTACAAAGATTTAGTGGAATTCGACATATAAAATATCCATGCCAATATACTATATATATCCATGCCAATATACTATATATATCCATGCCAATATACTATATATATCCATGCCAATATACTATATATATCCATGCCAATATACTATATATATCCATGCCAATATACTATATATATCCATGCCAATACTATATATATCCATGCCAATATACTATATATATCCATGCCAATATACTATATATATCCATGCCAATATACTATATATATCCATGCCAATATACTATATATATCCATGCCAATATACTATATATAGATGAAGAGAGAAATGCAGTACAAATAGTATACATATGGTTATATATAGATAGATGCAAAGATAGAGATAATGTTGGTTAGAGAAAGGCAGTATTTTTTATTTTATTTTTTTTTCTATGTGATTGAGGGAGGCAAAAGGCATAACTGCCTATAGCGAGTGCCTCCCCCATAGTTGAAAGAGTGACAGGGCCAAAATCAAGGGACGTTCGAGCCAAAATGCCTGGACACACGGAGCTTGAAGCAATTTAAGTCATAGGAAGAGGGAAAGACTGATTCTGGGAGAGAGTTCCAGAGCTCAGATGTTGAGTAGAAGAAAGTTTGAGAGTAACGTTTCACTCTTGGGTTGGAGAGTTGCACAGAGTAGGGGTGGGATTGAGTTGCAAGACGGGTACCACGTGCCCTACGTAAAGGAGGTGGTATGCACTGGGATAGCTCTGAGGAACACTGATTATTATAGTAGCGATAGAATAGCGAGAGAGATGCAACATTGCGGCGGAGAGAGAGAGATTGCAGAGAGTTGGTGAGTGGACGGGAGTTAATGATACGAAAGGCCTTCCTTTCAACTTTGTCTAGGAGAGCGGTGTGAGAGGAACCTCCCCACACATGTGAACAATACTCAATACAAGGGCGCACTATGCCCCTGTACAGAGCAAGAAGCTGTGCAGGGGAAAAGAACCCCCTAAGGCGGTTGAGCACACCCAGCTTCTGGGAGGCTGCCTTAGCAAGACTGGTAATATGGTCCTTCCAAATGAGAGCAGAAGAAAAAGAGACACCAAGAATATTGAGAGAAGATGAAGGGTTGATTTTTGTATTGTTGAAGAATAAGGGATAGTCCGCTGGGAGATCCTGACGGGTAGATAGATGGAGAAATTGGGTTTTGGAAGCATTAAAGTTAACAAGGTTTTCTCTGCCCCAATTGGAAATAGTATTTAGATCAGAATTTAAGAGTTCTATGGCTTCATTACGTTTGTCGTTGAGGGACTGCTGGCTGGGGCGTTCTGAAAAACTAATGGAGTAGTGTAAGGTTGAGTCGTCTGCGTATGAATGGATGGGAATTAAGGTACAGTTAAGGAGATCATTTATAAAAATTAGAAAGAGAA